>OZ018324.1:91318617-91918617 GCA_963969495.1 Ceratothoa steindachneri
ATTATTATATATATATATAATATATATATATATATATATATATAAATATATATATATATATATATATATATAAATATATATATATATATATATATATATAATATATATATATATATATATATATAAATATATATATATATATATATATATAAATATATATATATATATATATATAAATATATATATATATATATATATAAATATATATATATATATAAATATATATATATATATATATATATATATATATATATATATATATATAGGCATATTTTTTTGATGAACTTTCCAAGTGACCAAAGAGGTATTCATCAGCACTCATTTTTTTTTATTGAGGTTTCCTCAGTAGGCATAATCCTCATTTGTTTAATTTACAATGTTGGAGGTAAACACATGACTGTATATTTATATATTTGATTATTATTACAAGTTAGTAAGGGAAATGGTACACGAGTGCCGTAGTTAACATCTCCATGCTCACAATCCGGCGGTAATATATACATTCCAGTTAAAGTAGTTTTTAGCGTAAGCATATAATCCATTTTCATAAAATTATTATTTGAATCTTTTATTGGGGGCCGCGCCAACATCATTAGGGGTCTGGTATAAGGTTTATGACCTTGGACAGACGCCGCTAAATAAAAGTCGTCTTTAGAGCGCTCAATAAAATTTCTATTATACGATATATTTTTTCTCTAAACGTCGGGCCCGGCAATAAATTTGCTTTTTTAGGAGACAAACGATTCAGGTTTCCTGAAGTTGTATCAATTGAATTACATTGGTCATAAAAATAACCGTCAGGTAATTTCGGAAAGGAAAAATCCCGACTTATACTTAAACCACTTTTAAATGCGTGGTGATCAAAATATTGCTGCGCGTCCCAAACTTTATCTGTAGTTTTTACAAATATATCCAATTCGTTCCAAGATGACGTTCCATAATTTTTTCGTTGTTGCGTATTACAAGCTAAGTAGAGTGGCATTTCATTACATATATCCGTGTTTTCAGTTATGGTTGATCCTTGACTTATGACTTGTGTCCGCGTCACATTATGCAAATCTATAGTAAAATTGGCGCTGTTAATATAACATCCTATAGATAGATTATTTAATATGCGTTCTCTTTTACGTTAAAATTCGTTTACAGGTGTCCAAAAATCCATAAAGTGATACGGTATAATGAATCGCGTTGTATCATTTTCGTTAAATCTCAAATGTATTGTTCGTTGGTTATTCCAACGAAGGGGACATAATCGATGTTTTGTATAAATAATATACGGCGATATTTATCTTATTTTCGTTCCTTATACGTTATCTCTGTCCGAATTGGCTGTACCTTTCCTTTCTTCCTCCTCATAATCATCGTCAGAGTTACGCAACCGTTTCATTCTTCTATGTTATTCGGAGCGACTCGTTGCGTCCGCAATGATCTCTTCCTGCCGACTGTTTATTTCACTCATATATTTATTTATATATCCCAACAAATGATCCAGCGATAAATGATAAGGTGGTGGATTAAGCGGATAATATTTATTCTCCGCATTTGGATGTTTGATTTGAGAAACAAATTCAAATTGTACGAATCTATTTGTTAATGCTTCATAGTCTGTTGAATTAATCCAAGTCGATAAGCTCCTATTTGTAGTTATAAAAATTGGTAAGCGTGGTATATGTTCGGCATTACTATTTTTTACATCCGTACTTAAATTACCTCCTTCAAACAGCAATTTCATGACGTCTACATTCGTTTCGGTGATCGTTGGTTCTTCCATCAATGCCATGCTGCGTCCGGCAAGTTTTGCAAATGAAATTGTGAATTATCTCCTATACGTAAAACATTTGCAGGATGCGAGTGCGACAATAAAATGGAAGCAAACATAGTTTTACCCGTATTCGTTGGTCCCTTGATGACAAAGGCATTAACTTTTTGTAGTATCATATTTTTAACTATGAGGAACCAAGCGAAAAAATTTATCGGGTTTATATCGTTTGCATTAAAGAATAGATATATCCAATTTTCTATTTCGTCCGGCAATGAATTTACTATTTGCAAATAATTTAGATGATACTCCAAATAAGGTGTATTTTTAATTACACGAGTCTCTGATTGTTTTTTCATATTTATCAACTTAGAGGCCATTTTCTCCCAACTTACCCCCCAATTTTTCAAAATATATCTATAACTTTCAGTATCGTGTAATTGCAGTTTGCGCTGCAAATCTTTCAAAGACATTGGATTATGCTCTTTAACTAGTTCATCCAATACATTGAATAGCGCTGGACTCTTGCGGACTGCTTCAAATCTTTGCGCCCCTCTCGTTTAGCGTCCATAAATTGCAAGCACATTTTTGTCGGAGAGTCATGCGAAATATTAATTCTACGTTTTACATCTAGTATATACTCGCCTAATTCACTAACTCCACTTCCAAATTTACTTTCGCGGGCGTCATCTTTACGGAGGAGATACAAAATGAACTGCCGAATGTTCCAGATGCGTCTTGTTGTGGCAACTGCCTCTGTATCGTTTGTATTGTTTCCATAAATGTATGCCAAGATGCGCGTTCTAGTGCGGGAAGCATTGTTGCCGCTGGCGTTGTAGATGATGTGGACGTGGTCCCTGTGGTGGAACGCGTGGAAAGAGGGTTCTTGATTGGTGCTTCTGCGCGCGTCGATGTCGAAGGCCCTGGTGATGAATGTATAGATGTTTCCGGACTGTTTGTTTTCAAACGCTTCGCACTTGCTATTAGTTGTTCCTTCGGTGCCCTTTTGCGTTTTTGCGGAGACGGAGGCGGCGCTAACGATTCCGTGTGAGGTGCCAGGTGAGAGTAAAGCATCTGATATTTTGCGACGTTTTGCATCGGGTTCGGTAGGTCTGAGGGATGAAACTGTGTTTCCCGTTTCCATTGGGGTTGTAACAGTAATTGTTTTAATTCTTGGGTCGCTGTCGGGACTTCATATTATTCTAGCGGTGTTGTATGATTCTGTCTGTATTAAAATTTGTTGAAGAATCGTATAGAGACTGCAATATTTCGTTTAACTTTAGCTAAAGCTTTTCGCGGAGTGGGCGGCTGCTTATGTTCGTTAAGTATATCAATATTTCCGTGTTCGTTGAATAAATCTGGAGATAACTCGGCAAGTGGCGTAGAGGTTCCGGATGGACAGTATAATTGTGGTTCTCTTCTATTATCGCTATCAATTTCTGTATTATTTGCGGAGTTACATCTAATAATATCGAGTATTGTATGAGATAGCGACGCGGGTGAACTACAAATGTGGACGGTGGCAAGGTCGGTGTTGTTGTTGTCCATGGAAATTTCGGTGTTGCTAGTGTTTTCGGCGGTGTCATCAACAGACTCATTGTCAATCGATTCCAATAAAATCTTTAAGTCTCTATTCAATTCCATGGTCGTTAATAATTCCTGATTTATTTCGTCGATAGTGAGATAATCTAAATATTTATAACACTGACCTGGATGTTCCCAACAAATGCACTGACTGGAGCTGACTTAGTGATCCGCGCACCACTTATGTTGAGCACAGTAAACATAGATTTCTTCAGTTGTTTCCTCGATGGTTGCTGGTTCCATAATGAATGTTTAGAGTTAGAAGCCGGCCATTTATATACTCCAAAGTCTAAAAAAAAAGTATTAAATAATTTAATTTATTTTGTTCTTCCCCTCCACTGGAAGTGGAAGACCTTGTATATTTATTTTTAACAGTGGAAGAGAGTGGAGGTTGTTTAATCTCCTCCACTGCCAGAAAAGTTTCATGTTGTTCGTCTTCCACTGTAAAAACCTGTCCAAATCTTCCGCTTCCGCCAAAAATAAAAGTTCGCTCAAAAAATTCCCCTCCGCCCCCCCAAAAAGTTGACCCCAAAAGAAAAACTGTCTCAGGCTTAGTAATCATCACAGTGCATAGGGGTATTGTGAAATCTACCATACATTCAGTATGAATAACGAAATGACAGTCCAGTGGCTTAGTCCGCAGTGTCATTACCTACCACCCCTATGTGTCCGGCGACTCAACAGAAAATAATAATTGCCCCACCAAAAGCCGTAGTATACATAATAACGCGAATACTAGGTACCAGGGGGTGAGAAGGTTTTACTGACACGGGCATGTAACTTCTCGTACCACTCTCCGCAAGTGTGTATGGGGTTAGAGGAAATTAGATAACACGATATTACATTTATTGGTTACGTGGCATTATTTTGTATATGAATTTCACTCATATATGCCCAGAAATGTATAAAGAGGAATCTGCAGCAACTTATGCGGGGCTAATATGAGAAATAGCATCCAAAGCTTTTAGATACCTGAGAAAGAAAGAAAAAAAAATTATTGACAACCAAGATAAATTTCCATTAATTAAAGTGGTTTTGACGTATGCGTTTTTAATATGATTAAACTTTGACTTCAAGGCCAACATAAAAATACTTGTCCTCAGTCAGATTCATGTACATCAATACCATAAACGTATCCGCTGTCTCCCATCCTATGCTTTCTGACGTATCAAAGGAGTTTATCATCACCCCCCCCCGGCCAAATGGTCGTCATGAGACAGTGTGGTGTGTGTTGTAACATCCCATCCACTCAGGATTTATCGTTAGAAAGAGGGCCCCAGGCATGACACCTCATAGATCCCTTCCATGCACATCTATCAGTCCTTTGCTCCTCGGTTAATCCTCTCTCTCTCTCTCAAATAATACTTATTCACAATCAACTCACCTTTTACGCAGTCTCCCAACCCCCCCTGACATTCACTCTCATATATACTATGCACGTCTTTTTCCAGGCTGTCTTCTTACTCGTTCCTTACTATCTATCCTTCACACAACAAGCGGGGGTGGAGAGGAAGTGTAGATGGTATGAGGGACATAGCAGTTTCCTGAAGAACTGTGCGCTTATCATGTTTAGGTGACCTTCGATTGGAGTGGTGTATATTTCAGCGTTGAGGTGGTGAATTGGGGTGGTTTTTGTACAACCAGTTGCGAGGCGGAGGGCACTATTTGTATCTAGTGGAGGTGTGTATAGCTATGGTTGGTGATCAGACTGAGGATGCACAGTTAAGTGTCGTGTAGATGAACTAACTGTTTGTACAGAATTGTTAGTTCTTTATGTTATCCAAAGTTGGAGTTTGTAAATGTTCTAAGGATCTTAGTTTGCATATGGCTTTCGAGGTAATGTGTGGAATATAGAGGATGACTGTTGATTTTGGGGGGTAGATCGACATTCTGTTTAGCGTGAACCAGTTTTAGAGGTGGTGCAGATACCCGTTTATTTAGAATGCTTGAAGCTTTGCATAGGGAGGTGGATTGTAAAGTAATGGATGTCATCTGGATAGATATTTAAGCGAACCGTTTGGGTAGTAGGGGACGGGTATGTAATGTATGAAGAAATAGATTGAATAGGGTGTGGGAGAAGATGTGCCGTGTTGGAGGACCTGTCCAAGTAAGTTGGAGAGAATGTTTCCTAGCCACATTTTGTAATTGGTTTGTAAGTTGGAGTCCATTATTTTTTGCATGAGGATGTGGCGTGAACTGTGCCAAAGGATTTGCTGATGTCTATCGCGACCATGACTGAATTGTGGCGAACAGTTTTATTTGAAGGCTTCAAATATGGCGTTAGGGTAGGGGGTAGAGCGTTTGTGGAGTATTTTTTTATGGTGTGTAATGAGTTTGATTCGGTTGAGGAATTTTTTCTAGATTGTTTTTAGATACTTGAGAGGAGAGAGATAGGTTTGCAGGAGGTGAGGATGTGTGCTAGTATAAATATCGGTGTGGGGCTAAGGCGTTTAAGCTGGATTTTTGAGACGTGATCTGGACCTTCAGCTTACAAGTTTTCGAGTGATTTTATATTGGTCTTGGGGAAAATGGCGTGAGTGTGTGTGATGATGATGTGATGTCATGTGAGACTTGCCTAGGCTTTTTAATTTACTATTTTTGTGGCTAAAGGGTTGATTTGAGAGTAGTGAGTCATGAGCAGATTGCATTGTAGGTCTGTACTAGGAATTTTGTCGTCTCAGCTGAGAAGAGACTCATGCGAAGCAAGATGATTGGGTGTGTAATGTGTGTATTTTTATTGTTGGCGAGATTTGTGTGCGTTTTTTTCTGTAGTTGATTGTTTCGAGGTATTGTTTACACTTTTTTTTTTTGTTGTTTGATTTGATGAGAGTATTGATTTGACTCTTGAGGTCCTGGATTTGTTCAAGTTGTTTGTCTGTGGGACTTTTGTGGGGGCGTTTCTTTTATGATAATGTCAAATTTGGGTGTTAAGTTGGAATTGGAGCGCTTCCATGTCCTAGGGGAATATATGTCTTACTTGCGTGGTGGATTGTATTAATGAAGTGTCAGAGCGCTTGATAGAAGGAAGAGAATTAATTGTTTGAGTGTGAAGTTGGATAGGGGGTTTTCTATTTAAGTTGTGAATTCAGTCCACTCGGCTCTTTTGTAGTTAATGTATGTTGTTTTGTTAGACCTGTGGATAAGTTGGGTTAGTTGGAATGTAATGAGGATTGGGAGGTGGTTGGATTGTAGCGCGGGGAAGGTTTACCATATAGTTTATTACCGAAGTGTGCGGAGCAGAGAGTTATGTGTGAGGAAGGGGTGTGTGTGGTTGAATTGTGGAATTATTCTTGTTGCTTGGTTTATATTGTTCAGTAAGTAAAGTTGTTCGATGATGGTGGTGGCTCTTGGTCCGTCGTCCTGTGAAGTAGGCTTTGAAGAAGAGGTCAGTGAGCTGTGAGATGGTGCCAAGTTTGCTGAAAGACAAGCTGATGTGGTTTTCCAACTTTTATAGTCGTAATTTTGTTCAAGGTTTTCAGTACTGGGTAAGAGGATGGGATGAATGGTCGCTGGGGTTACTACCTATCATGAAGAAATAGGTGGAGGTATAGGAAGAAGGGGAGGCCCCGGGCAGCTCTTTCGAAGAATAGAGGAAATTCTTCAGACTTTGGGCGGGTTCACCACTTGCAAGCGAGCAAGAGTCACCATCTGCTTCATCTGCACGTAACTTTAAGTTACCCTCGACCGTCTCCCACCTTCTTTACCAGGCAGCCCGTATTCCTGCCATGTATTCACACCGTCATTGCGGACATGTAATTCCTACATGTCCAGGAACCAAGCAGAAGATAATCTCGACATCCGCCTGGCCGGCCAAAACCGTGGCGTCACGGATATCGCGAACCAGGGAAAACGGAGATTTCAATGCCCAGAGAGTACTCAGGGCGCTTTGTGAGTCCATATAAATCACAATCCGGTCTCCAAACCGGGCACTTCGAGTTATCTACCCTACCGAGCGGTGTATTGCAACCAGCTCGGCCGTGAAGACAGACGCAGCGCCAGGTAGAGCCCAGCTGACTTCGAACAGAGGAGGAAACGGCGTGGCAACCGACCTCCTCTTGGGACTTGGAGCCATCCGCATACACTGGCACGGTTCCAGCGTGACACGAATGAATGAATGAAGAGTGCCAAAAATAAATGCTGCAAAGCCCAAAAGGACTACCCCGCAGCCAAATTCAAGGAAGGGTAATTTACATGAAAATTCTCAATAAAAATATAGACATCTGGAGAATATACAAAAATATAGCTATGAAATTAAAATCAATAGAATGGAAGTACAGGAATTTAAAACCATCAAAGGGTGTAAAAAGATATAAAAAATAAACTATTGAGAACTCGACAAAGGATAAAAACATAGGCTATAGATGGATCAACAATAGATACAATAACAAAGAATATAAAATCATGAAACAATATATTAAATTTTGGCTAATAGATTAGATTCTTCTAAAAAATTAAAAATTCTATTCACACCAAAAGAGACATGAGGCTCAGACAAGATGCCCGCAGAACCTGTTGGGGGCGGGGGAACATCTGCCCAGTAATGAAAGGGAAGACCCTCCTCCCAAGAATTCTCAAAAGGGGACACTCTGCAAAGATGTGAAGGATGGATAGCTGCACCTGGCACAGGATGTCCAAAGGTGGGGGCTGCCCATCAAGTGCTCATGAGTGAGGTGGCAATGTCCTATCCTCAGTCGGTACAAAATAACCTCCAGTCTACGTGGTCTCATGGTACGTAGCCATGGGAGGACTGAAGGTTTTATGGAATGGAGCTTGTTGGGAGGAAGTTCATCCCACATCTTATGCCATAAGCCGACTATATATTCGGTGATGAAATGGGACTGGGGCTGATAGGGGTGTCCCCAATGATGCTGCCTCCTTGGCCGCAGCATCCGCTCTTTCATTACCTGGGATGCCCACGTGACTGGGCACTCAGCAAAAAGAAATCTTGTGAATAGGAGAAAGATAAAAAAAGCCACCGCTGGATCTTGGAAACCAGCGGATGGCTAGAACCAAAAACACCCAATGCCTCCAGAAAACTAAGGGGGTCGGAGAAAGTCGTAAGACAACCAGATGGCATAGGAGCAATAACAAAGAGTGCAGCAAAAATGGCAACAAGTTCTGCTGTGAAAACAGAAGCTGCACTTGGTAGGCGAACCAATGCTGTCTGAGATGGAAAGACAGCAGCAACTCTAACTCCGTCCGATGACTTGGACCCGTTGGTGAACACAAAAGTGCTAGGCCGATGGTGGGAAGAGTGTTAATCATACATGGTTCTCAAGGCTATAGGCAAGAACCGATCCTTGGGCCTACCAGTAAGCCCCTTGCATACCACTATAGGTGGTATGAGCCTATGGGGAATCTTTGGTAATGAAAACGGAATAACAGAAAACTCCCTTACACGTCCTGTGTGCTCGGTCATGCGCAGAACAAAGGGGCGAGCCAGGGACGGAAATCTATCATATGAGGCCACTGTTCGCAAATTGAACGTGCACTCATATACTGGCGACCATGATAATTGCTCAAGTCTAAAAGGATATTTGAGGTTAGACTTGAGCCTGTGAAAAGGAAGAGAAAGAGCCTCCGGTTCTCTGAATAGACTCCACACAGGGGAGGACATGAAGGCTCTAGAAGCCAGGCGCACACCCTGGTTACGCACAGTATTTAATTTTTCAAGGATGGACGGCGAGGCATTTTTTTTTTCCTTTAGAGCCCATCTGGTGACTGCCCACTTGGGCATAAGTCGCCGGAAATACGACAGCCTAGAACTAGGCTACTTTAAAATAAAATTATGAAAAAATAACAATGATAAATATTGGAAAAACTTAACGATTAGGAAGGAATCTCCGGCATCGGGGAGAGGTCCCCCTCACCCCGGTGCAGGAGCGTGCAACCTACAAAGAAAAACAAAAAATAGAACTTAATTAAATAAAGGGGAGAAGCCCGGCCTCCCCCAAAAAGTCAACAAGTACACAAGTCAATGAGTACGAACTCATCCCAAGTACAAGGGACAGGCGGTAGCGACCCCGCCCATCCCGGTACCGAGACAGGTAACGTGCGCGAAGATCACCCAGACTGGGACATTCGACAAGAATGTGCCGAACAGTCTGGGGGACGACGCAGTCGTCACAATAGGGTGCAGGCGAGCGCTCTATCAGATAGCGATGCGTCACACGAGTGTGCCCGATTCGGAGAGGACAGAAAGCGACCTGAAGCCGTCGCGGCATTGGGGGATAGGTCCATGGGAACAGTCGCGGCGCAATGGCACGCAACTTTAAGTTCCCTTCGACCGTCTCCCATCTTCTTTGCCAAGCAGTCCGAAGAGCTGCCCGTATTCCTGACATGTAGTCGGTGTGAGGAAGAGCGAAACGCTGGTCCGGTCGCAGAGTCCTCGCGGACTCTTTGGCGCCCTCATCGGCGCGCTCATTCCACGCAATTCCTACATGTCCAGGAACCCAGCAGAAGATAATCTAGACATCTGCCCGGCTCGCCAAAACCGTGGCGTCACGGATATCGCGAACCAGAGGATGCGGAGATTCCAATGCCCCGAGAGCACTCGAGGCGATTTGTGAGTCGCTATAGATCACAATCCGGTCTCTGAACCGGGCACGTCGCGTAATCTCCCGTACCGAGTGGTGTATTGCCACCAGCTCGGCCGTGAAGACAGACGCAGCGCCTGGCAGAGCTCCGCTGACTTCAAACAGAGGGGATACGGCGTGGAAGCCGAGCCCCTCCTGGGAATTGGAGCCATCCGTATACACTGGCACGGTACCAGCGTGACACGATGTGTGCTCCAAAAAGGTCGAACGCAATACTCCCGGCGCCGTACAAGCTTTGGGAGCAGAGGCGTGGCAACAAATAGCCAAATGTGGTACCCTCCAGGGTGGCGTCCTGGGCAGAACCAGGGACGCAACCGGCCCGAGAGCTATATCTAGCTCTCGAAGGAGTTTCCTGGCCCTAAATCCGGTCGAACGTGACAAAGAGTGTATGAGTGTCTAGAGGCCCGTCCCTGTTTTCTCATCATACACTCAAACTTGACTGCTCATTTAGTCAGTCGCTCTTCGGTGATGTCTTCTAAGGAGTAGTCCACGATTCCCCCCGCATAAAGCATTCCTTTTACGAAGTTCATTGTAGAGTGCGGCGTTACACTCACTGGCGAGCCATCGAGCGTCCGAAGGGCACTAATAATGGCCGCTTCAGTACGGTCCCACAAATTAGCCAGAAGGATCCCGTCCGAGAAACGGATTACTTTAGGCTCTCTAACAGTCAATCCAGCTAAAGATCTCATTTGATGGAGTATGTGTCCTTTAGCCAGCTTGCTGTCATCAGCGGAGCGAATAACTTAAAAGCGTTTGAAGCCAGCGGCTAAAAAATGCCAGTTAATCAACCTCATTCAGAGATTACTCTGAATGAGGGTCCCCGACATATTTGAGGCTCCGCTCACCGCACTTGAGACTTTGGAGTCATCAGACCCCAACGAGAGGGGCAGGGACCGAAGCGGCGCTCTTCTCTCGCTGTGTTTTTAGCGGACTCCTGAGAAAGCAAACGGGGACCCGCTGTAAGTGAATAGCGCTTGGGGGTAACTCTACAAAAGGGGATAAGGGGAAAACCTCAGAAGCCATCAAAAACGAGAGGGGGGGAGCCATTTTCCTGATCTAGGTGTCTTGGAGGGTCGTTGAGAAAGACACGGGAGGGGGCTCCTCAGTCCTCGAGGTGGAACAGCCCAGGGGCTGCTACGTAGATGGCAAGGGGAAAATTCCTTGGCCGCATTCAGAAGGTAGGAGGGGGAGCCTATCTACCTAACAGACTTGTGCTGCATCTTAACTCCTCGTCCGCCCCCAACAGCAAGGTCGGCGAGGATTGAAAAAGAGGGACCTATTCCGAAATTTTGATGAAGTTGTCAAGTTTAAAAATCTGCCGAATTTCCTAAGCTTGTGACCACTGAGGGGAATAAAAAAAAAGAGGGGGGTATATCCCGCGTCAAGCCGCTCCTGCCTTTCTCGGGTTTCCGGACTTTTCAAGAGTACACCCAAGGTGGGTTAAAGAATGGTGTTCGCAACCTAGGATAGGGACTCACACCGACTATATGTCACCCAGTGACCGGTCCTTTCCCAAAGGTCGTAGCTCCCAAATAGGCAGCCAGAGAAGCAGGGCGACACGGCGGATATCCTTACTGGGACTTAATAATCCTTGACAGGAAGGCCATGATCTGAAGATCTGTTGTGGCAGACCCGGAGACGGGGCCCCGAGACCTATTTGTTGGCCTGGCAGGCAAAAAGGCACTAAAACCCGCCCGCCACAAGCAGTACAGCCTTATGTACCCGACAACGGCCGCAGGGTGATGGTCAGTCCATTACATTTTTTTTTTAAGAGCCTATTTGGCGTCAGTTCATTACATATAGGGAAAAGGTTATTGGGATAACCCGATCTTCCCATTAATCGCGCCCCATGCCCATGACCCCTCAAGTCTTTGTCTCTTGCGACCTGCGGACCCTGTTTATAGAAATTCCAAAGCCTCTCTTTTGACACGGCATAATGTAGCTGTCGGGTCTAAGTCTAGACAGGGTTGAGAGGATATTCGTAGAGGAAAAGGAATGCCGAGAGGAGGAACCGCACCAATAACTTACCCCGGCTCCGTCAGAGTTTAATTTAATTAGGCGGCGAGGTGTGCCTAATTTGCACTCTGTCCGGGTGGGAACAGCTCCTCCTGTTACCAAGTCTAGGTGGACAAAAGGTTGAGAGGACAGTCGTAGAGTGAAAAAACGAAAAGCTACACAGGCTACTCTCCTGCGTGCTCGTAGATCTTGGGCGGAGCCGTTTTTGTCTGCGTATTATTAAGGCCACCGCTCTCCTTGGAGGGGCCTTCATCGGGATATCAGCCTATAAATTTGTGGGAGCATCTGGGCCACTTGCACCGAATGGAAAATCCCGGATAACGCTAAACGCCCATCTCGGTTACCCGACCAGGGTAACGGATCGGAGCGGCTTAGCACCATTAGGGCTCACCTTTCCCAACCGTTCTGTGGCATTGCATGCTCCGGAGACTTGGGCGTAAAAGGATATAGAAAAGAAAGATGAGATGAAGAAAAGGCAGGGTAGAATGCACAAATGTTAAATTCATCTCCACCTTCAACCAGATAAAAAGAAGGGGGCAACCCAGTCTCCTGGCCCCGACCACGGATGAATTGACGAAAGCTGGTCGATGACTTGCCTGCAAGATTAATTGCTCACCAAGAAAGATACAAGAATAGGGAAACACAAAGTGAGAAAAATTGGTATTCCCAAACTAGTTGAAGATGACCGGGAGGCACTGTGACCGGAAGCGCGTGCCACTCCTCCAGATGCAAGGTCTAACAATCTAGACGTAATATTCGTTATGGGGGTATAATTTACTACTACTTTTTCGGAAAGACAGCCGAAAGATACCAAATACTACTACTACAACAACAACACAAATTCACTTACGATGGATTAAACTCTTGCACTCTTCCTCTCAATATATTCTGCCCTAGGAATTGTGAAAGTTGGTTGAGACATAGGTTCGCCGCTGATGAAGAAAGCGCGTTTTCACTGTCCTACAAGAAAGAAATCCCATCAAAGCACGACTTCTCCCTCTAAAGAGACATCTCGATTCCGATTCAATTAAAATAAATCAAAACACTTATGTAAAGAGACGAACGTTCATCTCTCAATAGCGAGAAACATCCGATCGAAGAAGCAGAATAACTAAATTGAGCGTGGGATGAGGCTAGAAGGGGCAAAGTGTTGGTACATATATTTGCTTGACTATTTTGATTATCTTTGGGTTTTTTTTTAAATAAAGATGAACCCATTACGAATGAGGAAATGGATGTAAATCGATGAGGAAGTGTTCATCGAATGGGAAAGAATATGAATAAAAATAATACAAAAATATTGCGCAGAAAGGAAAGAATTTTTTGCTTGCTGAAAAAAAGAAGAGAAAATCGGTAGGAATTTTACCACTGAGTTGCATTCATTTAAGATGCTTTTATTTATCAGTGTGGAACTACAGTTTACGCGGGATTCGAATCTAGGGTATCTACAGCGTATGACAACGGCCGTGAAGTCGATCCGAATCAATACTTATCCGGCAAATAATCACACCCGATGTGGCTTAACTTCGCCAAAATCGGAAGTGGTGGTTCCACTCAGTTTAATTAATGCGGTCACTTTTCGGTCCTTTGAGAAAGAAAAGAGGGGAAAACGTAATAAATAGAATGTAAAGGCAAAACGAGGAAGTAAGTTCTCTCGGCCCCCAGAGGTCCACAGGAAGGTGCTTAGATATCTGATAGTATAATAATACAATGAATGATTCAAATGTATTAAATAAATACAGTGCACAAAAGGGTCACATTACAAACGCGTTTTGGGGGCCGAGAGAACTTAGTTCCTCGTTTTGCCTTTACATAGAAAAAAGGAATAATGAAAAGGTTTAAGATGACAGAGACACTAAGAAATCTCATAAACCATAAATAACGGAGCAAAGAGACACGGTACTTTAAAATTCCTTGAGCAACACAAAAATACTTATTGGGTAGAAATCGAAAAGTGAGGTCTAAAAGATGTTTAAAAACATCTCCGAATAAAGATTTAATGGGAGTAAAAAAAACCCCGCAAATTGAGAATTGTCAAGAAACTTTCTTTTAAGTGCGTCCAAAACGATGCGAAAAATAGAGAAGAAACCGTTCCCCAAACTTACCAACGCATAAAAGATGGCGTCAAAGAAGAGATGGAGCCTGGGCTTAAATAGTCGTTTACCCAGCGCTTTGCCAAGTCCCGGTAGTGTCTTGCACAACGTTTCAATGAGGGTAAGATGGGCGGTGTAATGCCGATGGGCGCAGGCGGATGCAACCAGAGGCAGAAGTTTCGCCACCTCTTCGCCGAGGGAAGGTATTGAGCCGAGTTCACCGACTAAATATAAACATCCGTCCGCCTTCTCCCATGGTTGAGACGGCCGGCGAAAACGACAATCCGAGCAACCCCCACGCCCCATTTTTGGGGCTAGAGAACCGCATGAATACATCTGAAATGAACGCGGAAGACATTAAAGAGAAGGGCGGAACACCAAATGAAAATGTCACTTATTTGGACTAGAAATAAATGAACAAATAAGCACAAGGTTCCAAGTTAAAAAATAAGCTTATCTTTAGATCACTTCAAAAAATTTACATATACATGTATATATATATTTGTATGCACAAATTTCCAATACTGAAATTTAAATAATACATATTTCTCTCCAATTTCTGAGGTAGCAGTCAATAAAAATGCTGCGATTTATTTTTTTAATATTAATGCATCAGTATGTATATCGCACCATGTAATAAATTTAGACAATATTTACAAAGATACAAGAGTCAAGTTTTATTTACCGCCCGCCGACTTCTTTCATTAGAAATTTTCGCCCACGGCTCAAACAAGTTTCCCTAACCCTGGTCTACAGCAATGGCAGCGTTATTCGCTCTAACTTGTACTCTCTTTCTTCTCCTTACAAATTGTTTTACTGGGTCTGTGAGGCGAGAAAAAAACACTCACAAAAGAATTAATTTATTCTAAGACCACTTTCGACTGTGGCAGGACATCTTCAGGGAATGAGCAATGGCAATGATTTATGATGACGATGATGTAATAGGTGGTGAAATGTGTAGTAGGTATAAATAGTGTTCAAGAATATTTTTAGTTTACCCTGGATTAGAAGGCGATGAGGTGAGGGGAGTGAGGGAGATGACAGTGATAGATAGCATGAAATAGATTTTTTTTTATATATAATTGGGGAGGGCAATGAAAAGTAGTTGTGTGTGAGAGTGTAAATTGCCAGGATGATGGCTAATCTGTTCTCTTTGAATTTCTTGGTTTGTTTATTGTTTCTAAGTTTGATTTGTGGTTAGCTCTAATTCATTATTCCTGAACATTCTAATTCAGTTTTTTTTTGTTTTCAATAAGGTACCCTTTCGGGTAACGTTTTTTCTAATTATTTCTTTTTGTATATGCATATATATATATTTTTATTTAAGGTATTTATGCCTTTTTCTTTTAGGTATGCTTCGGTTGTTCTTTGTTCCTCTTGGTTTTTTTCTTTGTTCACGTTAGGATCGGGTTTTCCTCCTGTAGTAGGCAGTGCCTGCTACTCGGGAATTTTGTCCGGACTTGGTTTCTTTGTGGTATCGTTAATTCTTCGCTCGTATCTACGAGTTTTTCCTCGATTTTTGACCATATATTCTTTGCCGCTTTTCTAGGGTTTTATTTATTGGGTCGATATTGGCCGTTTCTATTATTCTCGGATTCTTTTTCCATCCATTCTTCTTGTGTCTGTGATCAAATAAGCCACCTTATTTTGAATTCATTGTAGCTTCTTTTTGCAGGATGTCGAGGTCGTGTGCAATGGTATCGGTGGATATACCAGGACGGATTCAACAAACGCTTTGTATAGCGTCCTTTTTCTTTCTTGACTTAAATTCTTCTGTGAATATTGGTTCTTATGAATTCGGAGACTCTTCTCTCTGTCTCCCTACCAGTCTTAGGCCTGAGTTTGCCTTGGTTGTCCTGGTTTTTATGCGGTTATGGTATCCTCTTGTACCTATGTGTAGGCCTAACACATTCCCTTCAGTTGAGTATTGGTACTCGATTCCGTCGACGTTAATTTTGTCATTTTTTTCTTCCAAAGATTGGAATAATTTTCAATTTTGTAACATTGGTCTTAATTTTACATCTTTTTCAAAGTCGTTTATGTTTTTTATTTCACGGTCGGTAGTCCTTGCTTGCCATCTGGGGTTCGTGGAGCGTGATGAGATCACCTGGCTGATATAGTCTGGTGAAATCGGGGGCGGAAGGTCAGCTGTAAAGATGGAGTACAGGGTGGGTGTAAAGATGGAGTACAGGGTGGGGCTCAGGCACCCCCTTTGTGGGACACCCGTTTGGAGATGAAAGATAGGTCCTTCTAGTCCCTCAATACTTATATATGCCTTCTGTTAGTTAGATAATCAGCCAGGAGCCTTTCCATCCTGATGCCGAGATTGAGCTGAAGGAGTTTATATTTTAGTCCTTCGACCCATACCTTGTCGAAGGCCTTTTCGATATCGAGGAGGACCACGTCCACGTAATCCTTTTCGGCAGTGGTTTGTGCCAACTTTTCCGTAATGACTGCTCAAGCCATGGTAGTCTATTTCTTTCCTGAACCAATGCTGATTATTATATTTTTCAGTTTCTTCGAGGAAAGTGTCCAGTCTCTCGTTCACGATCTTTTCGAAAACCTCCCCTCGGAAGTTCAGCAGCGAAATCGGCCTGCAAATCGAGACCAGATTTGATGGCTTCCTGGTTCGGGCAGGAAAACTATCTTCGCTACTTTGAACTTCTCTGGGAAAGCCCCAGTATTTAGATAGGCATTTAATAGGTCTTTTATGCAATATATATATATATATATATATATATATATATATATATATATATATATATATATATATATATATATATATATATATATATATATATATATATACATATATATATATACATACATACATATATATATATATATATATATATATATATATATATATATATATATATATATATATATATATATATATATATATATATATATATATATATATATATATATATATATATATATATATATATAAATAAGCAGTGCAAAAATTTTGAACATAAGCACTATAAAAATTTGAACATCATAAGGGATATAAAACGACCAATCACATTCAAGGAAAATCTTAGTTGGTATTTGTGACGGTCACTACGAAGACAATTGTGTGTCGGAAGGAAGGTCTCTGGCTGAAGACCATGCGTGCACGAGCCAGTCCCGAGTACAAGAGACATGCGGTAGCGAACACAGGTAACATGCGCGGATATCACCGGGAAAAGGACATTTAACAAGAATGTGCCGAACAGTCTGGGGGGACAAGGCATCGTCACAATAAGACGGAGGCGAGCGCTCCATCAAATGGCGGCGTCAAACGAGTGTGTGCAATTCGGAGACGGAAGAAAGCAACCTGAAACCGTTGCGGCATTGGGGGGGGGGGGGATGGCGAGGGGGGCAAGTCCATGGGAACAATCAGGGCGCAATAGCACGTAACTTCAATTTCTCAGCGACTGTCTCCCATCTTCTTTGCAAAGCAGCCACGAGGGCTGCCCGTATCACTGCCAAGTAATCGGTATGAGGGAGGAAGAGCGAAACGCTGGTCCGGTCGCCCTCATCGGCGCGCTCATTCCCCGCAATTGCTACATGTCCAGGAACCCAGCAGAAGATAATCTCGACATCCACCCGGCTCGCCAAAACCGTGGCGTCACGGATATCGCGAACCAGGGGATGCGGAGATTCCAATGCCCCGAGAGCACTCAGGGCGCTTTGTGAGTCGCTATAGATCACAATCCGGTCTCCGAACCGGGCACGTCGCATTATCTTCCGTACCGAGCGGGATATTGCAACCACCTTGGCCGTGAAGACAGAAGCAGCGTATGGCAGAGCCCCGTTGACTTCAAACAGAGGGGAATCGGCGTGGAAAACGACCCACTCATGGGATTGGAGCTACCCGTATACACTAGCACGGTTCTAGCGTGACACGGAGTATGCTCCGAAAAGGCCGAACGCAATAGTCCCGGCGTTATAGAAACTTGGTGAGCAGAGGCGTAGCGACAGTCAAAAGTGGTACAGTCTAGGGAGGTGTACTGGGCAGAACCAGGGGCGCCACCGGCCCAAGAGCTATACTTAGCTCTGGAAGCAGGGCTTCGGGTATGACTGGCGTCTCTCGGCGGTATAAGTACCATCGAGATCGGCCGTTAATGCAGTGAGAGCTGTTGGCGACTGAGGGAAGCTCCGGCTGTGAATGCGTAAAATTCGCATCCGTAGTCGAAAAAGGATCAAGAAAAAGGTAAGGCATTAGCTCGATCAGCGCTCCAACCGCTGAACATCACGGAACGAAAAATATCCATGGAACGGGTACAAGAGACCGTAAGGCTACGAATATGAACAGCTAGAGAGGTAGGGCGAAAGGGTTAATATCCTTACTAGGTAGTAATAATCATCGACAGGAAGGTCAAGAACTGTATTAGTGTTATGGCTATCCTAGAAATGGGAACCGATAAGCAGTGAGACCTTATGCACCCGAGAATGGCCGCAGGGTGGTGGTCAGTCCATTACACGTAGAGATAGGGTTGTTGGGGCAAACAGATCTTCCTATTGATCGCATCCCATGCCCAGGATGATAGGTGGGCGTTATCGCAAAAAAATTTTTTTTAATTTTATAGAGCCCATCTGGCAACTACCCACTTATGCATAAGTCGCCGAAAAACACGACAGCCTAGAACTAGGCTACTTTAAAGTAAAAATATGAAAACTTAACAATGATATAAATTGGAAAAACTTAACAATCAGGAAGCAATCTCCGGCAGCGGGGGGGAGGTTCCCCTCACCCCGGTGCAGGAGAGTGCAACCTACAAACAAAACAATAACAAAAAAAAAAGAACTTTAAATAAAGGGGAGAAGCGCGGCCTCCCCCCAAAAGTCAACAAGTCAATGTGCACAAATCTGTCCCGAGTAAAAGGGACAGGCGGTAACGACCCCGCCCATCCCGGTACCGGGACAGGTATCGTGCGCGAAGATCACCCAGAATGAGACATTCGACAAGAATGTGCCGAACAGTCTGGGGGACGACGCAGTCGTTGCAATAGGGCGCAGGCGAGCGCTCCATCAAATAGCGATGCGTCACACGAGTGTGTCCGATTCGGAGACTACAGAAAGCAACCTAAAGCCGCCGCGGCATTGGGGGATAGGTCCATGGGAACAGTCGCGGCGCAATGGCACGCAACTTTAAGTTCCCTTCGACCGTCTCCCATCTTCTTTGCCAAGCAGTCCGAAGAGCTGCCCGTATTCCTGACATGTAGTCGGTGTGAGGAAGAGCGAAACGCTAGGTCGGTGGCTGATTCTTCGCGGACTCTTTGGCGCCCTCATCGGCGCGCTCATTCCCCGCAATTCCTACATGTCCAGGAACCCAGCAGAAGATAATCTCGACATCTGTCCGGCTCGCCAAAACCGTGGCGTCACGGATATCGCGAACCAGGGGATGCGGAGATTCCAATGCCCCGAGAGCACTCAGGGCGCTTTGTGAGTCGCTATATATCACAATCCGGTCTCCGAACCGGGCACGTCGCGTAATCTCCCGTACCGAGTGGTGTATTGCCACCAGCTCGGCCGTGAAGACAGACGCAGCGCCTGGTAGAGCCCCGCTGACTTGAAACAGAGGGAATACGGCGCGGAAGCCGACCCCCTCTTGGGACTTGGAGCCATCCGTATACACTGGCACGGTTCCAGCGTGACACGATGTGTGCTCCAAAAAGGTCGAACGCAATACTCCCGGCGCAGTATAAGCTTTGGGAGCAGAGGCGTGGCGACAAATAGCCAAATGTGGTACCCTCCAGGGTGGCGTCCTGGGCAGAACCAGGGGCGCCACCGGCCCGAGAGCTATATCTACCTCTCGAAGGAGTTTCCTGGCCCTAAACCCAAAGGGCTTAGGGTACGACTGGCGTCTCTCGGCGGCATAGGCACCATCGAGATCAGCTGCGGATGCAGTGAGAGCTGTTGGCGACTGAGGGAGGCGCCGGGCTCGGGCGTACAGGCGAGTGATGCACTGCACGCGGCGCAGAGCGAGTGGCATCTCCCCAGCATCGACCAACAGGCTCTCAATGGGGAAAATGCGGAAGGCACCGGTCGCAAGGCGAAGGCCGGTGTGGTGGATCGAATCCACCTTCCGCAATAAACGCTCGGCTGCGGATGCATAAAACTCGCATCCGTAGTCGAGCTTTGAACGAACAAAGGATCGATAAAAAAGTAGGGCAGTAGCCCTATCAGCGCCACAAGCGCTGAACGTCACGGAACGGAGAATGTCCATGGCGCGGGTACAAGAGACCCTAAGGCTGCGAATATGAGCCTCCCAGGTGAGGCGTCGGTCGAATACAAGACCAAGGAAACGGTGCGACTCAACCAAATCCAGGCGCACCCCATTAAGAAACAAATCTGGGTCGGGGTGAAGCCGTGGATGGCGGGAAAGTGCACCACCTTAGTCTTGGCCAACAAAAAAACCGAAACCTGTGCGCTTCGGCATAGCGAGAGACGCGGTTCAATGCCAGTTGGAGTCGACGCTCCAGAGTTGGCATCTGGGCCGCGCCAAAAGAGATCGAAAGGTCGTCCACGTAAAGCGTAGCGAGAACATCTTCCGGCAGCACCGAGGTGATGCCGTTGATGCTCAGGGCAAAGAGTGTGACACTGAGCACTCTTCCCTGCGGAACACCCTGTTCCTGCTCCTTTGGGCCGGAGAGGGCTCCCCCCACCCGTACGCGGAATCCACGATCTCGCCAAAATTCAGATATAAACATTGGGAGGCGTCCCCTCGCCCCCATCGTGTGGAGAGTCTCTATGATACCGTATCGCCATGCGGTATCATAGGCCTTCTCCAGATCGAAAAACACCGTGGCGTAGTGCAGTCTACGAAGGAAAGCCTCGCAGACGGAATTTTCCAGTCGGAGCAGAGCATCCGACGTGGAGTGGAACTTACGGAAGCCGCACTGTGCAGAAGACAGATGGCCTCCGCTGTCCAGCAAATAGGCTAATCTAACATTTACCAATTTCTACATCAACTTGCACACGCAAGAGGATAGAGAGATTGGGCGGAAACCGGTCGGAGTAGAGTGATCTCTCCCAGCTTGCGAAAGGCGAGCACAGTAGCGATTCGCCAGGAATCTGGGAGAAGACCTTCCACCCAGATCCTGTTGAACAAATCTAACAGAAAGGCCATGCCTCGCTCACCCAGGTGTCGAAGCATGGCGTACGGGACATCGTCCGGACCATGGGCGGTGTCCGCGCACGAAGCGAGAGCGGAACGCAACTCACTCACAGTAAACTTGTCGTTGAAGGGTTCTCCGCCTCTGGAGGTAAAGTCCAGCCGGCGGCCTTCCGCGACATCACGACGTGCAATGAATGCTGGCGGAGCAGCATCACGGCTAGAGAATGCGGAAAAAGCGGTCGCGAAGGATTCCGCCACGGACGCGGGGTCCGAGATTGCGGTCCCATTCTCCTGGAGAACGGGAGGGGGGTCCTGCGAGAACTTGCCCCGAATCCTTTTGACTCGCTTCCACACCTCAGCTAAAGGGGTCTTCCCGTTAAGTGAAGACACGTATGCCCGCCACGAAGAGCGGCGGGCGTGCTTCGAAATATACCGGAACCTAGCCCTAGCCCGACGAAATTCAGCGACAGTGAAATCGTTCGGGCGGCGCTTATAGCGCATGTAGGCATAACGCTTCTGTTTGAGGGCCGTCTCACACTCGGCCGACCACCATGGGAGTGGTCGGCGTGCAAAACGGCCAGACGTCCTAGGAATAGTGTCAGGCCCACGGCGATGAGGTTGCCGGAGAAGAACACAACGGCGTTATCTACCGACCTAAACTCCTCGTCTGAGATAGAGAATTCAGTCATTTCCTGAAATGCAGGCCACCGCGCCCGCGCAAAGCACCACCGAGGTGGGCTCTCAGGCGGCAGTTGCACTGAAAATGATATTTGAATGGGAAAGTGATCACTACCATGGAGGTCATCGACCACCCCCCAATCAAAATCAGGCTGTGCATCCGAAGAGCACAAAGATAGGTCAAGGCAAGAAAATGAAGCGGTAAACTCATCCACGTTGAGGACACCCATCTCAAGCTCTTCGATCAGATTGGCAAGGACTTGTCCCCTGTGATTTATGGAGTAATCTCCCCAGAGAGGATGCCTGCCGTTCAGATCTCCAAGCAAGAGATAGGGCCTCGGCAACCGTGCCACGACGCGGCGGAAGTCCCCCGCGTCGAAGTCAGCTGACGGTGGAATGTACGCAGAAATGATAGTATACCTCCTATCCAGGTGCAGCTGCACAGCCACTGCCTGGAAGGGGGTATCTAAAGAGAAAGGAAGAACGGAGGCATCATGCCGGGTGTAAACCACGCATCCCCCAGCCCGGCCATCCCGCGGTGGTGGGGTCGAAAGACCCTTATACCCCGGGAGGGCGGGCAGGGGTCACGCGTCTATCATGGTCTCCTGCAAAAAGATAGATAACGGGGAACGGGACGAGACGAGCCTCCGCAGCTCCTCCCAGTTGGCCCGGAGTCCACGGCAATTCCATTGAAGGAATATGCCCTCCAGGCCTAGCTCGGAGGAGACGCGGGGGCCCTCCTCGAACTGAAGACACTCACGGGAATGGCCGTACGCTTCCCGGGGGCAGAACCCCGGGCGCTGTTGGCCGGACAAAGCGCTGAAGGCGCTGTTTCCTTCGATGACTTATTGGGCGAGGTTGGGCTCGCCAATGCGAGTCTTTTCCTCCCTCCGCCTCGAAACCTTAGGCAGGCGTTGCGGCTTCGGAGGCGGGGGGCCCTCTTTTCGAGGAACCACCGTCTCCGAGCCAATCGCCCCACCTCGGGACGTGGGCGAAGGAGCCGAAGCTCGTTTGTTGCTGTCCTCCTTTCGGGGGACAGCTTTAGGAACCCCGGAAGATGGCCTAGCGACCAGCTTCAGGGGTGTTGCCTCCTGTGAGTCTAACGACTCGGTGGAGGCGCGTGGCCGTTTCGCCTTACGGGAAACGGTCACGCTGGGGAAAGAGGGGGGAGCCCTGGTTTTAGCCGGGGCTGGGTATGAACCCTTTTTGCCGCCAGCTTTACCAGGAAAGCGCCCGGGTTGGGTAGAGACCGCAGAAGGGCTCCGAATTGGCGCGGAAGCAACCGTGCTTGTTGGCCTGGATGGGTCAGGAGCAGAGAGGCCTTTCGAACTACTGAGGCATAAGACGTTCCAGGCAGAGCTGGGCGCGCCAGGACCAAGTCCTTAGCCTCGCGGAATGAGAGTCGATCCTGGGCCTGAACGGCCAGGATTTCTTTCTCAAGGAGATATGCACCACATTGCTTCGAAGAAGCAGGGTGCGGCTCTCCGCAATTGACACACTTGGCCACACACGATTTGGACTTATCGTGTGCGACCTTGGAGCAATTTACACAGACTTCGGGTGACCCCGACTTTGCACGTCTACATGAGAGATTCGTATGGCCGAAGCGGTGACAGTAATAGCACCGCCGCGGCAGTGGCACGAATGCCTTCTCGCGGTAGCGGTACCAACGGCACGCACCGACACAGGGAGCTTGTCATAGTCGAACGTGACGAAGAGTGTAGGGATGGGTCTCGAGGCCCCTCCCTGTTTTCTCATCACACGTTCGACCTTGACCGCCCCATGGTCGGACAGCTCTAGGGTGATGTCCTCAATGGAGTAGTCAACGAGTTCCCTCGCATAAACTACTCCTTTCACAAAGTTCATGGTAGAGTGCGGCGACACACTCACCGGGGTGCCATCAAGTGTCCGAAGAGCACTTATCTTGGCCGCATCGGCGGGATTCGCCAGAAGGCTCCTGTCCGAGAAACGGGTCACCTTCGGCTCTCTACCAATTGCAATAGCTAATCCTCTCCTCTGATGGATCATGTTGCCCTTGGACAACATGCTGCCATCAGTGGAGCGAATAACGAGGAAGCGTTTGAAACCATCGGGCTCGAAAACGCCAGGTAACCTCTGAATGAGGGGCCCCGATGTCATCGAGGCTCCGCCCTGTGCACCTTTGGTCTTTGTCATGGTCAGGAGCTCCGTACCCGGGGCGGCAGAGGGGCCGGATGTGCCGATCTTGGCTTGGTCGCCTACCAAAGTGGAAGCAGACCCATCCGTCTCCGCAGCCCCCGCGGATGGAGAGGAGCCCCGAGTCTTCATAGTCTTTCTTGTCTTCTTTTTCTTTTTAGGAGAGGAGGGCGGGGAATGAACCCGATTCTCACCTCCGCCGGTAGAAGCCCCCAGGCCGGATGTACCGGTCTCAGCCAGGTCCCTCTCCAAAATGGAGAAGGTCCTGGTGGTCGTAGGGGCATCATCCGGAGGAGATCCCTCCCCTCCTTGTACTGTCTGAGAATCCCCAGCCGTTTGAGGAGGACCTTGCATTGGGGCGGATTCGGGTTCGGTGCTTGGCGCCGAGCCCGGATTCCCCCCCATGTAAGGTTTTACCGTCTGAGGCTGGTTTTCCTCAAGGACCATGTCTATCACAGGAGGGGCCTCCAGTTGGCCATCCCCTCCCAGGACATCGCAGGTCCCCTTGGTAGCGTCATGAGTCTTATGTGGGGAGGAACAGGCCTTGACCCCGGCAAGGTTTAATATTCTTGCCAGCAGGTCTTTTGAGGGAAGCGACCGAAGGGGCCTTGCTTCCCTCTCCCCCCTAAGAGGGTTTGCCCTACCGAGCCGCTTACACGAGGGGCGGTCGGCAATGGGCTGCCTGCTGGCTTTCTTGGCAGTCCCCTTAGAAAGCAAAGGAGGGACTGCCGCTTGAAATAGGGAGGTGCCCGAAAGCACCTCCAGAGAAGGGGGTGAGGGGGAGTCCCCTACACGCGTAGGCGTAGGAGAGGAGTAAGCCTCCTCTCCGGTTAAAGAAGTATGGAGGGTCCCCTGCGCAAGCACAAGGGGGGACACCTCCATTTTCTCGGTGGAGCTGCCCGAGGGCGGCTCCGTGGATGTTCTTGGGGAAGTTGGGGGTTGTTTTTTTTATTTTCATCATTGGGCATGGTGACCCTATTTGTGCTACGGGACGCAATAGCTCATCACCTCTTGCAGTTGCCCGCACTGCAAGAGGTGCTACGGGACGCAATAGCTCATCACCTCTTGCAGTTGCCCGCACTGCAAGAGGTGCTTACAGGCCTGGCAGAGCCACGCGCCGCCATTTCGGACCACCCCTCCCGCCTGGTGGCCTGGTAGTCCATCTGCATGGCGGCTCCACCTTGGACACGGCGTAAAATTGATAGAATGTGAATAGGAGAGGAAAAGGGATGTGAGGAAGGTATGGGTGGGGATGAAGCAGGTTGTTAAAAACCAGCCACCCCAGACCGGAGCTCAGGGGTTAGGGAACATTGTCCCCTTCCCCCTCAGCCCCGATGCGGGACGGTTGGCTGAGAGGAAGGTCAGCATCTACCCTGTGAAATTCGAGGCTGACCAGAGAAAGTTGTGGGAGAGGTTGTATGAAAAGCGACGAGGTAGGAGAGAAATACAGGCTATCTGAAGGAAGGAAGAGAAGCTAAGCTGGGGCCGGACGGAGCGCTGGATCCCGTCAGCACGGCGGCCAGGATGGCAAATCGCCGCGCTCTTACGGGGGGCGTTATCGCGATAATGATATCCGGTTATCGGTTATCCGATATTTATTTTTTCCGCGTTATCGATTCATCGGTATCGCCGATACTTTTGGTTTCAAACTAGCGATAATCGATAATTTCAGTTTTTGGTTCCAGTTTAGCACAGGGGCGAGCCGCGCGTGCCTTGGAGGCAGAAATAGGTAGATCCGAGCTGGGAGGAAGATCTCTTGCAACCTGCGGACCCTGTTTAAAGAAATTCCAAAGCCTCTCTTTTGACACAGGATGAGCTAGCTGGTCAGGTCCTTAATCCTAGGTAAAAGGCTGAGGGGATAGACAAAAGAAAAAAGAATGCTGAGAGAGAGCAAGGAAGAAGCGTACTGACAACCACCCCAGGCTCAGTCAAAGAGTTCAAGTCAGCCCAGTGATGGGGCTTCCCTAATTTGCACCGAGGTCGAAAGCAGTGTAGCTCCTCCAGGTACCAAGTGTAACAGGGTACCTCCCTGTGGAGGAGGGAATCACACACAATCCTTTAAATATTAGCTGTTGTATTGTTGTCCATGGCGCATCTGAAATTCCTTTGGAGATGAAAGTTGTGTGGACAATGAAATAGTGTCCCAGAGCAAAGCTCTATATGGATACTCGTGACTAAATGCTTGATGGTGTTTACTGAGTGTACACTTCATGTGAAGTGGCATGAAACGCAAAAAAACACATTCTACACAGAATGGTGAAAGTCATTTGTTCTTTCTGTTTCTCAGCTCCCTCAAGACCCAAGGTGGTCATAAAGTGTTTTTGGAGGTTCTTAGATTTCTTTGAGAAAAAATCTAGTAAATTAATTAGAATTTTGTACTTCTATAAGTACATAATTTTACTGACACTGTTAAAAATCTTGGCCTCACCATTGATAGTAATTGTCTTTCAAAGCCCATGATTTTAATGACCACAAATCCTCTGCTTTCTCCGTAATCTTAGCCGCATCCGCTCTTATTTTTATTCAAAATAACTTCGAGATTCCCATTCAAGCCTTCATTACTGTACCTTCATTCTGGCTAGATCACAAGCTACTACTACTCTACAACCCCCCAAACCTGTTCAAAACTTTGCAGCCCATGTTCTTCTCTGCGGACATGAGGTGATGTGAGAATGGGAGGGTCTGGATATATCTTTCACATCCTATCCCCTAGCCACTAACTCTCAATGAGATGTAAAGTGTAGCACAGGCAACTTTGCTCTACCTGACATCTGGAGGATCGTGTGCCCTCCAGGCCCCAATGCCTGCAGGAGAATCTGGGAGTATATATCTTCTACACATTTTCATTTTCTTTGGCTTCATCACTTTCTTTACAGATCTCTCCTTACAAACTTTGTGCGCGATAGGGCCTCGTTGGTATTGCGCTTTAAATTCAAGAGATAAAAATTCCAAGATCCATCAGTAGCTTGTTTTACTCCATACCACAAGTAACAAACCTCTCTCAATAAAAAAAACACATTCACACACACCTAACTAGACAAGCAATCAATAAAATACTTAACTTCCCCCACCAAACATAAGCTGCACAGAAATATAACTCTCTCAGTCGGGTAGAGTTCACCTTACACGACTTCGCTGTAGTCATCACCAATCACTTAATACATACATACACCGCATAGATAACACCTAAACAGACCTTTGCCCTCTCTGACAAGCATCTCATTAAAGATTGTATTAGTTTGGCAGCTCTCAGACAATACAATGTCCTAAAGCTTTGGTCAAGTCCACTGGATGTGGTGGCCTACCTACGTGGTGCGGGCTTCCTCGAATAAGATGGCCCGGGGAACAACTACATCATTTTTTGCCTAGGTATTGATGGAAGAAACTGGGCCTAACCTGAGAATCTTTATAAGATATAAGAATGGAAAATCACTCCAATTAATGCTAATTCCATTGAGAAGCAATTTTGTATAAGCATCTACAAAACCACCCATCATTGTCCAGGCCAAATGGCCCTTCGTAATATCTAGGCAGGGTTTATCTCTGGGTAGACGATTCCAAGCACACATCCTCATAAAACTCCTCCATGCAATATAGGGCATCATATACAATATCATCCACTTCCTCTTCGATCAGCTCTTTATCTCTCAAACATTCATTCACATATTCAACCTTTCAACCCTTCGTTCACTCTGACACACACTCTTTACAACCACCCCCGATGAATTAATCACATATATGCAACTGGTACTTTATAACTTGTTTTCAGTAGATTAAACGCGACTCATAGCGAGTTTCATCGTATTTACCTGTTTATTCGAGTGAAGCTCCATGTCATTATCTCTCTTCTGCTTCACGACGCCATATGTGGCCGGAACCTTCTCAAAATCAGTGTATTTTTTCGCTTCTGAAGGCTGACTTTCAACTCCTTTGAAAAGAACGGTGAAATACATTAACATCAAATTTCCTAGTGTCCCCTTATTACAAAAACAATCTAACTTTTACTTCCACTCTTTCATTCTTTCTTTTTTTTTATCTATCCTACCAAGTGGATTGATCCTGAATGTTGTCAGATAAAAACTTATAAAGTTAATACAGGATGTATCATACATAATAGCAGTACAGATGAAGCAGATTGCGACCACAAACTTTTGAATGGTTGGAAAGTCTATATGGCGATTAGAGTTTTAAGTAGCCTGCATGAGAGTATGCTGGTGCCAATGTTGGTAAATGGGAGTGAGACTAGCATGGATGGGAGAAGATCTTTAAGTGAGAGCAGTGAAAATGAACAATATGAGAGAGATGCTCAGTGTGTGAACTTCTGAGTAGGGAGATGTTTATGATGTAAATATTGTTGTGACAGAGATGAAGGAGCGTGTAGGAAGAATGTATGAAAATAGGTTTGTGAAGAGAATAAGGTATGAGTGTGGCAGGGTGTGCGAACGGTTGGAAAAGCGTGGAAAGGTGCATTGATTATATGAATGAGTATTTGAGAGAGAGAAAGGATTGAAAGAGGAGCAAGTAGATGATATCGTGCAAGAAAGGGGTCTACGAGGGAGCATGTTTAAGGTCTTCTCTACTGGGATAAACTATAACTGGACGAGATGTTAAAGCACATAGCACACCGCGTAAGGTAGGAGGGTATAGTGCTGAGAAGAGATGGTGTACCGCCAGGACTTTGTGGGGAAGCTGATGATGATAGTGATTTCTATTTTGGCAATGTCTTGTCCTTCCTTCTATGTAATGTACTAATTAGTTATTCCTATAAAATATATTTAAAAAATCTAAATCATAACTAAGTTGAAATGAGTCATTTATTGAGAGAGAGAGAGAGATAATTCCCTTTTCTCTTTACTGTTTTACTATTGTAACTCTTAGTGAGCATAATTAACATCCTCTATTAATTCTTCGTCATTAGGTTTCACTATAAAATGTGTATTACGGTATTTGTTTAAGATAATGGGGTAATTTTGTTAATCTGGTCATGTTATTTCAGTTCAAAGTTTCAAGAAATTTCTTAGCATAGCAAGCCTGAAATTTCCTCCAAACTTTGCATATGTTGAAGTAAGGTTAGTCAGTCCATCAGCAGTCGGTAAGCAAGATATGGCTGATATTAGATTCAAGATTATCTCAAATGCATTGTATTAGCCAAAATTAACATGTAGTTTCAGGAACAAAGCGAAACAAAAAAGTTTAGATGTGTTCATGACCCTCATCCATGTTTTAAAAATGAAACCATTGTATACCCTGAAAGGGTCCTGGATTACAGAATGAGTTTTGTGAATATTAACTTCAGCAAGGTTAAGACAAAACTTCCAAAGCAAATATTTTTACATGTTAAACAATATAGGCCCGGGGGACGTGATGAGGCAATGGGTGGTTTTGTTCTCTTTTTTTTATAGCAAAATAGCAATCTTAGGTTAGTTTTTTATCGGACCTGCAATTGGTGGCAGTGACAGGATGGGTGGTAAGAAAGCAACCTCTCACACCCACCCCACGCAGACCAAAGAAAACGGAGGAAAATTTACGAGCAATCAATGCTACCAGGTAGCAAGCATTGGATAGAGACCAGTGGAACTCCATCATCAAACGTCTCACCTCATAAATGAGAGAAAGAAGACGCTAAATGGCTAAGTAAAATAAGTAAGACGAACCTTTTAAAGACTCAACGATACACTGATGAACTCTCCTAAAGAAGTGATCAGTGTATGTCTTCACAATGCTGGCTAAAGCCACAGCAGCTCCTTGTCTCACCGATGGAATGTTGTCCTGTGAAGATTCATGCAAATATTTCAGAATTACTTTTGAGTCACACCAGGGATTACAAGTAAGTTTGAGTGCTCGAGTCTTTATAAGTGTATACTTTTATAAAAGGATGTCTTTAATGATACATCAACAAGTTTAACACTCCAAATAGTTGTACTCTTTTAGCAATGAATCCTTCCTTTCCACTAACGTCACAACTTTACAAACCTATTTCCCAAAAGAAATTCTCAACAAGGTGCCTTTTTTATTATATATATAGACACACATTGATCCATCAAATATAGAATCAATCAATGCAAAAACGTCAACAGGAGAATGTTTACAAACAATCAAGCCTTTCCCTTTTTCTCAATATATACAATGATGCGTGACTCAGCTTATGTGTCTGCATCTTCGGGGCACCACCGAAAGATCCCTCAGGACAGTCTCGCAGAAGGCGCGGCCCCCAGTTAGGTGTGGTAACGATTACGAGGCCTAGAGCACAGGCTGCAGGAACCAAGGCTTTCTCCATTAATCTATTAAAAGGTCGGAGAGAGCAGAGGTCATCTGCTCCGGCAGAGCAATGCATCAACATCATAGGCAAAAACTTGGCACGCAATAAGATGCCTCAAGCCACTCTAATGGCATTTTCTATTGAAGGGGCAAAACCGACGGCAGTATTTCGCCTGAAAATTCTTGGAAAGTGGTTTGTAAAGAACCTGAATAAAGGAGGCTGACAGGGGCGGGTAGTTTCAGTAGCCGATCCCGCCTTTATGGAAACGTGGGTGTTGAAATTGAAGAACCTTAGGGGGCGAAAATGAAAAAGTGCCCCATAGCTTAAGTAGGAAAACAAGGAGAGTAGCGGGCTTGAAGCCAGGCAACTTTCCTGAATCTGCGCCTCTTCGCACTAAAGGCAGGGTGGAAGAAATGTCCATTGCAAGGCCTGCGGGAGGATTCATTATAATCGGAATAACCACACCAATGAACTCACCATTGACATAGAATAAAAAAAAGAGAACTGACGGAAGCATTTTCACACAGTGGAGAAAGAAGGTCCTGCAAAAGGTCAGATAGATAGTCCACAAGGCTGTGTACACGAACCCGTACCGAGTACAGGGAACAAGGGGTAACGACCCCGCTCATCCCCGTACCGGGAGAAAGGTAACATGCGTGAAGATCACTCAGAATGGGACATTGAACAAGAATGTGCCGAACAGAAGTCATTCGTCTTAATAAGGGGCAGGGAAGCGCTCCATCAAATGGCGATGCGTCCCGCGAGTGTGTCCAATTCGGAGACGACAGAAAGCGACCTGAATCCCTCGCGATATTGTTGGGTAGATCCATGGGAACAGTCGGGGCGCAATGGCACCCATCTTTCAAGTTCCCCTCGGCAGTCTCCCATCTTCTTTGTAAAGCAGTCTGGAGGGGTGCCCTGATTCCTGCCCTGTAGTCGTTGTGAGGAAGAACAAAACGCTGCTCTGGTCGCTCAGTTCTCCATGACTTTTTGGCGCCCTCATCGACGTGCTCATTCCCCGTAATTCCCACGTGTCAAGGAGCCCAGCACAAGAGAATCTCGACATCCACTCGCCTTTTTGCAACCGAGGCTTCACGGATACCACGAACCAGGGTGTGTGGAGATTCCAATGCCCAGCGAGCACTCAGGGCGCTTTGTGAATCGCTAGAGATCACAATCCGGTTGCCCAAACGGGTGCGGCGAGTTATCTTCCATGCCGAGCGGTGTATTATAAACAGCTCGGTCGTGAAGACAGACGTAGCGCCTGGCAGAGCCCTGTTGACTTCAAACAGAGGGGATACGACGCGGAAACCAACCCCCTCCTGTGACTTGGAGCCATCCGTATACACTGGCACGGATCCAGCGTGACACGAAGTCTGCTTTAAAGAGGCCAAAAGCAATACTCCCAGCGGTGTGGAAGCAGACGCGTAGCGATAAATAATCAAAGCTGGTACCCTCCAAGGTGGCATCATAGGCAGAACCATTCGTACTACAGGCGTGAGCGCTACACTGAGTTCTCAACGGAGTTTCCTAGGCCTAAATCCAAAGGGATTCGGATATGACTGAGGTCTCTGTGTGGAATAGGCACTGTCGGGATGGGCTGCGGATGCAGTGAGATCCGTTTAGGAACAAGTGCGGGTTGGGGTTAAGCCCTGAGTGACAGTGGAAGTGCACTATCTTAGTCTTGGCTAAGGAAAACCGATACCTGGGCGCTTTGGCATAGCGAGAGATCCATTCAGTGCCTGTTGAAGTAGACGCTGCAGGGTTGGTATCTGGCCGCACCGACGAAATCCAGAAGGTCGTCCATGTAGAGCGTGCGAGAACATCTTTCGGTAGCATCGAGGTGATACCATTGATACTAGGGGCAAAGAGGACACAACTGCGAGAGGCCCTCTTCCTGATATATTGGGCCGGATAGGGCTCCCACCGCCCCTATCTTGAATCGAAGATCTCGCAGAAATACAGAAATGAAAATTCAGAGGCACGGTCCGAATGGCACAACTATCCCCTGTCCCTCTAAGTCTAAGGCGGTGTCGCTATCGAGTCATTCCCACCGGTAGCGGTCGATTCCTTGCCGCCTGTTTGCTTTCTTGCTAGTCCCCTGTGAAATGAGGAGGGAAGGGGGGGAGGGGGCTGCAGCTGGTGCTGAGTGGAGTCGTTCAAGAAGGACTCTAAAGAGGGCGTGAGGGAGAAGCTACTTCACCCGTAGAGATAAGAAAGGAGTAATCCTCCTCTCCGCTAGAAGATGGTTGGAAGGGCCCTTGAAATAACATAGGGTGGGTATCTTCTTTTCTGAATTGGAGCTACCTGCAGGCCGCTCCAAAGATAGCTAAGGGGAAGCTCCTTTGCCGCATGGAGATTGTGAGAGAGGAGCCCCTTTTCCCGATCGAAGTGGTGTCTCGTGTTACCTCGTCCTCCCCGACACCCAGGGAGGGCGAGATCGAGCTTGGAGGCAGATCTCCATAAACCTGCGGTCACCCACGATTACTTTCCATTATATCTATAAAGGTACAAAGAGAAAACGGTTGAGTGGAAAGTAGATACTATGACCACCCACAATGCCTTAAGAGAAATGTCTTCATAAGATCCGAGAATTTCATATGTGATCATTTACACATACTCGGTCCACGGGTTCAAGCAAAGATGGGCGTTGACAACCCGGCGCGCCATTCAGAATTTGTCCTCCTGCTTTGACTATAATGGATGGTGCGGACGTAGCCACTTTATATGTGTGTAATGGAAGAAGGTAAGTAGAGTCGACGGCCCAACACACCCTGTACCTAGTACTCGCTTTAGCCAGCGAGTTTTCAGCCCTCGCAGTAGGTAGGAACCTCACCCATAAGAGGACGAAAGTGCACCGGGCAACCGACTACACCCCCTCCAGGGTGGAGAGGATAATCGGAGAGAAAAAGGAATGCTGAGTGAGTGAGGGGGAAGCGCACCAACAACGCACCGATGCCCCATCAGTAAGATAGGGCTTCCGCAAGTTGCACTCAGGATTGAGAGGATGTGCAGCTCTTCCAGGTACCATATGTATCAGACTAAACAGGGTACCCCCCTGTGGGGTGAGGGGAGATGGATAAATTCAAAAGTTAAACATCTAATAGTTTCCCCATAATGTGTGGTCGGCGCGCTTCAACGGCACTAAAGCTACACCACACTACACCCCTTTTATGCCCAAGTAAGCACAAAGCCACCTATAATTTTATCTCCGCCGAAGGCCCTTCCTAATGGTGGGGGGGCTAGGTACTGTATCATCTCATTCAGTAAGGGTTTATCCATGGGGACAAAGCCCCAAGAATGCCCCTTCATCAATGGAAAACTACCATACACGATATCATTCTCTTCTTCCTCGGTCAACTCTTTCTCTCTCAAACACTTATTCACAAAATCAACCCACCGTTTCTACTGTCTTCAAATCTTTTTCATATTCTGTTCCATTTATTATTCTTACACGTCCATACTATCTCAGAGCAATTGCATTCACATCTTAAACAATTCTTACCCATTCGTTCCTCACTCTATCCATCTTTTCCCACCAACCATCCATCTCAAGTTGTCCATTTGCAATGGTCTCACTCAAGGTCTTTCTTCTCCTCCCAGGCCATAGTTTCACTCACATACATCAACGTTGGCACGAGCATACTCTCAGGCAGCTTCCTGATACATTCAACACTCAAACCCTTACCCATCACTAACGGTCTCATCTCCCACACAGACTTTCCTACCATTTAACACCATGTGGTCACAATTCGCTATATCTTTGCCTACCATCCTTTACAATGCAACCAAAATACTTGAAACTTGGCATTTACTCAAAGATGGTACCGCGGACTCTTATATCACACACCCAATTTCATTCTCACTCCCAGATGTAGGCAAGGCTGTGTTTTTTAAACTCTAGCCACCCCGTAGGACAAGAGAAAAGGGCAGAAGAGTGGCTAGGCATTTCCAAGTGGATATGACATGACCCCTCCCCCCACTTGGATATAATCCTGGATTGGCACAACTCCACTTGGATGTATCTTACGTGAGGTTAAGTTGCAAAAGAACTTCCACTTCCTAGCCGTTATTAAATTCCCACAGCATGCAACAGCCTCACTCCACTCTAACCTGGTGTTAGGACAGTCTAGCAGAAAGTGCGGCCCCACTTAATTGTGGTAATATTGGCAGGGCTTACAGCACAGGCTGTAATCTCCCAAGCGATCGGAAGGAGCGGAGATGCCATCTCCTCCCAGGGAGCTATAAAAAACACCACCATTACTCTCTTCTGCATTACTTTTTGCCCCTCCTCTCACACTCTAGGTCAAAAGTTTCGATTAACATTTCATAAAACAAACTTATTCCGCTGTAGTTCTCACATTCATCTTTCTCCTTGTACCTTTATACAACGGACCTATTAATGTAGTCTCTACTTTCAAATGTCTTACACCACACCTGCTAGGCCCATTCCATAAGCCAAGGCTGTCGAGAACCGAGTTACCTGAAGATTTGCGAGGAAGAGAGGGAAAAGTTCATCGATTTCTGCGGAGCCTTCTTCCGGAAAGCAGGAGATGAAGTTGCCACAAGCGAGACATGCAGCTGAGTAGGGGGAAAAAATGTATTTTTTTAAGATTCCATCAAGCTGACAACCAACAAGGCCATCCCTACCCAAATACCTATTAATCTCTTAACCTATAAGAAACGGCTACCCATGATGTAAATAAAATGTCAAGCAAAAAGAAACAATCATTTCATGAGTGACTTGAAGGGTCCCTGCCTTCTCCCGATGCAGGTTAAGGTGGACTCTTCTGAAAGAGGCCCACCTCCTCCAAAATTCTATGATGCCACAATGTACCCCATAAGTTGCCGTAAACAAACAGCCTAGTTCTAGGCTACTTCAAAATAATTCAACAGGAAACAACAATAAAAAGAAATAACAATAACAAAGCAATAACAAAAACGATAACAAAAACAACAACAATAAAACCGGGATAAATGAAAGGGAGAAGGCCGGCCTCCCCCAAAAAGTCAATAAGTCCACCAGTCATGGTGCACGCACTCGTCCCGAGTACAAGGGACAGGCGGTAGCGACCCCGCCCATCCCGGTACCGAGACAGGTATCGTGCGCGAAGATCACCCAGACTGGGACATTCGACAAGAATATGCCGAACAGTCTGGGGGACGACGCAGTCGTTGCAATAGGGCACATGCGAGCGCTCCATCAAGTAGCGATGCGTCACACGAGTGTGTCCGATTCGAAGACGACAGAAAGCAACCTGAAGCCGCCGCGGCATTGGGGGATAGGTCCATGGGAACAGTCGCGGCGCAATGGCACGCAACTTTAAGTTCCCTTCGACCGTCTCCCATCTTCTTTGCCAAGCAGTCCGAAGAGCTGCCCGTATTCCTGACATGTAGTCGGTGTGAGGAAGAGCGAAACGCTGGTCCGGTCGCAGAGTCCTCGCGGACTCTTTGGCGCCCTCATCGGCGCGCTCATTCCCCGCAATTCCTACATGTCCAGGAACCCAGCAGAAGATAATCTCGACATCTGCCCGGCTCGCCAAAACCGTGGCGTCACGGATATCGCGGAGATTCCAATGCCCCGAGAGCACTCAGGGCGCTTTGTGAGTCGCTATAGATCACAATCCGGTCTCCGAACCGGGCACGTCGCGTAATCTCCCGTACCGAGTGGTGTATTGCCACCAGCTCGGCCGTGAAGACAGACGCAGCGCCTGGTAGAGCCCCGCTGACTTCAAACAGAGGGGATACGGCGTGGAAGCCGACCCCCTCTTGGGACTTGGAGCCATCCGTATACACTGGCACGGTTCCAGCGTGACACGATGTGTGCTCCAAAAAGGTCGAACGCAATACTCCCGGCGCAGTACAAGCTTTGGGAGCAGAGGCGTGGCGACAAATAGCCAAATGTGGTACCCTCCAGGGTGGCGTCCTGGGCAAAACCAGGGGCGCCACCGGCCCGAGAGCGGTATCTACCTCTCGAAGGAGTTTCCTGGCCCTAAACCCAAAAGGCTTAGGGTATGACTGGCGTCTCTCGACGGCATAGGCACCATCGAGATCAGCTGCGGATGCAGTGAGAGCTGTTGGCGACTGAGGGAGACGCCGGGATCGCGCGTACAGTCGAGTGATACACTGCACGCGGCGCAGAGCGAGTGGCATCTCCCCAGCATCGACCAACAGGCTCTCAATGGGAAAAGTGCGGAAGGCACCGGTCGCAAGGCGAAGGCCGGTGTGGTGGATCGAATCCACCTTCCGCAATAAACGCTCGGCTGCGGATGCATAAAACTCGCATCCGTAGTCGAGCTTCGAACGAACAAAGGATCGATAGAAAAGTAAGGATGTAGCCCTATCAGCGCCCCAAGCGCTGAACGTCACGGAACGGAGAATGTCCATGGCGCGGGTACAAGAGACCCTAAGGCTGCGAATATGAGCCTCCCAGGTGAGGCGTCGGTCGAATACAAGACCAAGGAAACGGTGCGACTCAACCAAATCCAGGCGCACCCCATTAAGAAACAAATCTGGGTCGGGGTGAAGCGTGGATGGCGACAGAAGTGCACCACCTTAGTCTTGGCCAAAGAAAACCGAAACCTGTGCGCTTCGGCATAGCGAGAGACGCGGTTCAATGCCTGTTGGAGTCGACGCTCCAGAGTTGGCATCTGGGCCGCGCCAAAAGAGATCGAAAGGTCGTCCACGTAGAGCGTAGCGAGAACATCTTTCGGCAGCACCGAGGTGATGCCGTTGATGCTAAGGGCAAAGAGTGTGACACTGAGGACACTTTCCTGCGGGACACCCTGTTTCTGCTCCTTTGGGCCGGAGAGGGCTCCCCCCACCCGTACGCGGAATCGACGATCTCGCAAAAATTCAGATATAAAAATTGGGAGGCGTCCCCTCGCCCCCATCGTGTGGAGAGTCTCCATGATACCGTATCGCCATGCGGTATCATAGGCCTTCTCCAGATCGAAAAACACCGTGGCGTAGTGCTGTCTACGAAGGAAAGCCTCGCAGACGGCATTTTCCAGTCGGAGCAGAGCATCCGACTTGGAGTGGAACTTGCGGAAGCCGCACTGTGCGGAAGACAGATGGCCTCCGCTGTTCAGGAAAAAGGCTAATCTAACATTTACCAATTTCTCCATCAACTTGCACACGCAAGAGGTTAGAGAGATTGGGCGAAAACCGGTCGGAGTAGAGTGATCTCTCCCCGGTTTGCGAAAGGCAAGCACAGTAGCGATTCGCCATGAGTCTGGGACAAGACCTTCCACCCAGATCCTGTTGAACAAATCTAACAGAAATGCCATGCCTCGCTCACCTAGATGTCGAAGCATGGCGTACGGGACATAGTCCGGACCATGGGCGGTGTCCGCGCACGAAGCGAGAGCGGAACGCAACTCGCTTACAGTAAACTTGTCGTTGAAGGGTTCTCCGCCTCTGGAGGTAAAGTCCAGCCGGCGGCCTTCCGCGACATCACGACGTGCAATGAATGCTGGCGGAGCAGCATCACGGCTAGAGAATGCGGAAAAAGCGGTCGCGAAGGATTCCGCCACGGAAGCGGGGTCCGAGATTGCGGTCCCATTCTCCTGGAGAACGGGAGGGGAGTCCTGCGAGAACTTGCCCCGAATCCTTTTGACTCGCTTCCACACCTCAGCTAAAGGGGTCTTCCCGTTAAGTGAAGACACGTATGCCCGCCAAGAAGAGCGGCGGGCGTGCTTCGAAATATACCGGAACCTAGCCCTAGCCCGACGAAATTCAGCGACAGTGAAATCGTTCGGGCGGCGCTTATAGCGCATGTAGGCATAACGCTTCTGTTTGAGGGCCGTCTCACACTCGGCCGCCCACCATGGGAGTGGTCGGCGTGCAAAACGGCCAGACGTCCTAGGAATAGTAGTCAGGCCCAAGGCGATAAGGTTGCCGGAGAAGAACTCAACGGCCTCATCTACCGACCTAAACTCCTCGACTGAGATAGGGAATTCAGTCATTTCCTGAAATGCAGGCCACCGCGCCCGCGCCAAGCACCACCGAGGTGGTCTCTCAGGCGGCAGTTGCCCTGAAATGATATTTGAATGGGAAAGTGATCACTACCATGGAGGTCATCGACCACCCCCCAATCAAAATCAGGCTGTGCATCCGAAGAGAACAAAGATAGGTCAAGGCAAGAAAATGAAGCGGTTCTCGGACAGTGATGCGTAAACTCATCCACGTTTAGGACACCCATCTCAAGCTCTTCGATCAGATCGGCAAGGACTTGTCCCCTGGGATTTATGGAGTAATCTCCCCAGAGAGGATGCCTGCCGTTCAGATCTCCAAGCAAGAGATAGGGCCTCGGCAACCGTGCCACGACGCGGCGGAAGTCCCCCGCGTCGAAGTCAGCTGACGGTGGAATGTACGCAGAAATGATAGTATACCTCCTATCCAGGTGCAGCTGCACAGCCACTGCCTGAAAGGAGGTATCTAAGGAGAAAGGAAGAACGGAGACATCGTGCCGGGTGTAAACCGCGCATCCCCCAGCCCGGCCATCCCGCGGTGGTGGGGTCGCAAGACCCTTGTACCCCGGGAGGGCGGGCAGGGGGCACGCGCCTAGCATGGTCTCCTGCAAAAAGATAGCCAACGGGGAGCGGGACGAGACGAGCCTCCGCAGCTCCTCCCAGTTGGCCCGGAGTCCACGGCAATTCCATTGAAGGAATATGCCCTCCAGGCCTAGCTCGGAGGAGACGCGGGGGGCCCTCCTCGAACTGGAGACCCTCACGGGAATGGCCGTACGCTTCCCGGGGGCAGAACCCCGGGCGCTGTTGGCCGGACAAAGCGCTGGAGGCGCTGTCGCCTTCGAGGACTTATTGGGGGAGGTTGGGCTCGCCATGCGAGTCTTTTCCTCCCTCCGCCTCGAAACCTTAAGCGGGCGCTGCGGCTTCGGAGGCGGGGGGCCCTCTTTTCGAGGAACCACCGTCTCCGAGCCACTCGCTCCACCTCGGGGCGTGGGCGAAGGAGCCGAAGCTCCTTTGTTGCTGTCCTCCTTTCGGGGGACAGCTTTAGGAACCCCCGAAGATGGCCTAGCGACCATCTTCAGGGGTGTTGCCTCCTGTGAGTCTAACGACTCGGTGGAGGCGCGTGGCCGTTTCGCCTTTTGGGAAACGGTCACGCTGGGGGAAGAGGGGGAAGCCCTGGTTTTAGCCGGGGCTGGGTATGAACCCTTTTTGCCGCCAGCTTTACCAGGGGAGCGCCCGGGTTGGGTAGAGCCCGCAGAATGGCTCCGAATGGGCGCGGAAACAACCGTGCTCGTTGGCCTGGATGGGCCAGGAGCAGAGGGTGCCTTTCTAGCTACTGAGGCATATGACGTCCCAGGCAGAGCTGGGCGCGCCAGGACCAAGTCCTTAGCCTCGCGGAATGAGAGTCTATCCTGGGCCTGAACGGCCAGGATTTCTTTCTCAAGGAGATATGCACCACATTGCTTCGAAGAAGCAGGGTGCGGCTCTCCGCAATTGACACACTTGGCCACACACGATTTGGACTTATCGTGTGCGACCTTGGAGCAATTTACACATACTTCGGGTGACCCCGAATTTGCACGTCTACATGAGCGATTCGTATGGCCGAAGCGGTGACAGTAATAGCACCGCCGCGGAAGTGGCACAAATGCCTTCACGCGGTAGCGGTACCAACCGGCACGCACCGACTCAGGGAGCTTGTCACAGTCGAACGTGACGAAGAGTGTAGGGGTGGGTCTCGAGGCCCCTCCCTGTTTTCTCATCACACGTTCGACCTTGACCGCCCCATGGTCGGACAGCTCTAGGGTGATGTCCTCAATGGAGTAGTCAACGAGTTCCCTCGCATAAACTACTCCTTTCACAAAGTTCATGGTAGAGTGCGGCGACACACTCACCGGGGTGCCATGAAGTGTCCGAAGAGCACTTATGTTGGCCGCCTCGGCGGGATTCGCCGCATTCGCCAGAAGGCTCCCGTCCGAGAAACGGGTCACCTTCGGCTCTCTACCAATTGCAATAGCTAATCCTCTCCTCTGATGGATCATGTTGCCCTTGGACAACATGGTGCCATCAGTGGAGCGAATAACGAGGAAGCGTTTGAAACCATCGGGCTCGAAAACGCCAGGTAACCTCTGAATGAGGGGCCGCGATGTCATCGAGGCTCCGCCCTGTGCACTCTTTGTCTTAGTCAGGGGCTCAGCACACGGGGGGGTAGAGGGGCTGGATGTGCCGATCTTGGCTTGGTCGCCTACCAAAGTGGCAGCAGACCTATCCGAGCCCCGAGTCTTCTTTGTGTTTCTAGTCTTTTTCTTTTTTGGAGAGGAGGGCGGGGAATGAACCCGCTTCTCACCTCCGCCGGCAGAAGCCCCCATGCCAGATGGGCCGGCCTCAGCCAGGTCCCTCTCCGAAATGGAGAAGTTCCCGGTAGTCGTGGGGGCACCTGTCGGAGGAGATCCCTCCCCTCCTTGTATTGCCTCGGAGCCCTCAGCCGTTTGAGGGGGACCTTGCATAGGGGCGGACTCGGGTTCGGTGCTTGGCGCCGAGCCCGGATTCCCCCCCATGGAAGGCCCTACCGTCTGAGGCTGGGTCTCCTCAAGGACCATGTCTATCACAGGAGGGGCCTCCAGTTGGCCATCCCCTCCCAGGACATCGCAGGTCCCCTTGGCAGCGTCAAAAGTCATTTGTGGGGAGGCACAAGCCTTAACCCCGGCAAGGTTTAATATCCTTGCCAGCAGGTCTTTTGAGGGAAGCGACCGAAGGGGCCTGGCTTCCCTCTCCCCCCTAAGGGGGTTTGCCCTACCGAGCCGCTTACAAGAGGGGCGGTCGGCAATGGGCTGCCTGCTAGCTTTCTTGGCAGTCCCCTTAGAAAGAAAAGGAGGGACTGCCGCTGGAAATAGGGAGGTGCCCGAAAGCACCTCCAGAGAAGGGAGTGAGGGGAAGTCCCCTACACCCGTAGGCGTAGGAGAGGAGTAAGCCTCCTCTCCGGTTAAAGAAGTATGGAGGGTCCCCTGCGCAAGCACAAGGGGGGGGACCTCCATTTCTTTGGTGGAGCTGCCCGAGAGCGGCTCCGTTGTTCTTGGGGAAGTTGGGGGTTGGTTTTTTTTTTTGGATAATCATCATTGGGCATGGTGACCCTCTTATTTACACGGGACGCAACAGCTCACCACCTCTCACAGTTGCCCGCACTGCAAGAGGTGCTTGCAGGCCCGGCAGAGCCAGGCGCCGCCATTTGGGACCACCCCTCCCGCCTGGTGGCCTGGCAGTCCATCGGCATGGCGGCTCCACCTTAGACACGGCGTAAAAATGATAGATTTTGAAGACGAGAGGAAAAGGGATGTGAGGAAGGTATGGGTGGGGATGAAGCAGGTAGTTAAAAACCAGCCACCCCAGACCGGAGCTCAGGGGTTAGGGGACATTGTCCCACACCCCCTCAGCACCGATGCGGGACGGTTGGCTGAAAGGAAGGTCAACATCTACCCTGTGAAATTAGAGGCTGACCAGAGAAAGTTGTGGGAGAGGTTGTGTAAAAAGAGAGGAAACAAGTGTTTTGAAGGAAGGAAGAGAGGCTAAGGTGGGGCCGGACGGGGTGCTGAGTCCCGTCAGCACGGCGGCCAGGATGGCAAATCGCCGCGCCCCTTACGGGGCCCCAGAGGTGGAGGGTAGCGAGTGCCATTGCCCGGCAACTGACACATTTACACAGCACGAAGCGCGCCCCCCACCCGCCACTAGAACATTCAATAAAAAAAAGGCACGCTGTCTGGTGGGGTACCTACCTACCAAGCAGTACTTACAGATTTTTATCTCTCAAATTTAAAGCGAAAACCCAACGAGGGAAGATCCCTGCATTGGAGCAGGGACAGCACACAATTATCCAGATGTCAGCTGCAGCAGGGTTGCCTATGCTACACCTGACAGCAGGGTTGCCTATGCTACACCTGACAGCAGTCTTGCGGGTTAATAGAAGTAGAGATAGGGGAAAAAGAAAGATGGTGGTGGTGGTAATGGGGTGTGAGGGAAGTTAAAGGAGATAAGGGCAAGAGGAATGCAGTCATGTTAATGACCACCACTTCAACTGGAGCCAAGATGTAGGTCAGGTTAGATTTCCTGAGCTCCGTTTACTTCCTTTGACCCGGAAGGGAACGTGGCAAGTCAACATGACACTCTGCGATTGGACCTTTTCCAGAATGATGCACTTTAAAAGTGGGTTGCACTAAATCAAGTAAGAGTGACTATTTTCCTTGGCCGAATTAAATCAACTATCTAGGAGGTTCTGGATATCAAACTGGATGAAACAAAATAATCTTTACTACTGTACAAACAAAAATAAAATAATGGATACAATATAGAAATACAAACAACTAAATGGGCAAAAGGTTTACACACGTCAGTTCCAGGCAGGAGCCGTGAGCATGTACACACAAACGTACACGACCGAGAAAAGGGAAACTACCTTTCCGGGTGCATCTGCCGCCCGAGGATTTTGTACCCGAGAGAAGGGCTTGGGGCGGGGGGGGAAGGGGTATGAACGTCGAGCTAGATTGCTTCTCAACGGCACGGTTGGGTTTGCACTTGGCCGATTAGTACTAGGCCTGTTTACAGTTATGAAGGAGAATACAACCTGTCTTCTAACAACCACTGCTAGCCTTGAAAGGACGGATCGAGGGAGAATATCGCCACGGAGAAGCTGAGTCAAATACAGCCGTGTGGGAGTCTCCTCGTTCCTAGTTCTTATTTAATTTTCTTGTCATCGGGCTCTTGGGGTAAGGAAGGCCGAGAGAAAGAATTCTTCTGCGTCGCGTCCTCTTGGGCAAAATACTAATCTTCCCCAGGCCAACGCTTAACTATTTATACAGGCCCGCTGGAAGTGAACTTTACAGAGGCGCAGGAAGTGGATTTTACTTTATCTATACAGAGGCACCGGGAGTGAATTTAGACCTTCAGGCAATCTCTCGAACCTCTATTTGTTACAATTAGGCTCGCTAGAGGGAGTCTTATTAAACGGAAGTTACCTCAAAAGGAAGCCGATCGCGGGTTCTTTCCGTCCTACCCACCACTCTCTCTCTGATCTCCATTTCTCTCATCTTTGACACACGAGAAGGGATCATATACTCCCCCCCCCCGGACCCCACCAAGGGTGAATGGAGGAAAGTTGGGCGGCGACTAGCCTGCAACAATAACAGTTGCCGCGCTAACCCAAGAAAATAGGTGAGAAGTTGTATTTAAAGAAAATGGCGAAAAAAAGAGAGGAACATTGAAATGTTTGGACACAATAAAGCCTAGATAGTCTCAATCTAGTTTTAGACTGCTGAAGGCACTGGGACCAGGAGGGTGTGCTGCTCTTGCAGGTATAACAATCTACACAGTGTCCCCTCCCCCTTCCCCCGCCTTGCAAGGAGTCATTGCCGAAGGGTATAAGGGACCGTTACAGCAGATGGACCTGGGGCACCCGAGTGTAGCCAATTCAGAGAGGCCAGATATGCATTGATGTCAAGGAAGGTTCGCGGGAAAAATCGAGAGCGTGCAACAGTAAATTCCAGGGCACCGTCCGTCACCCATCCTTTGAAGGGCTATCCTGATTCCTTGCCATGTAGTTCTCTGAAGAGAGGAGCAAAACGCCAGGCCCCGTCGCTCCCAGAAACACTTACATGTCTAGGGACTAAGCAGAAGATGATCCCGCTCTCCCCAAGAAGATACAAGCGATTTTCTTATTATAAACTTCGTTCTGCGGCTGCTAGCATGGGCATTATCGCCCAAATATTTAAATTAGAAAAAATGAAAAACAGAAAAAAGAAACCCCACAAAAGAAATGGTACACCCAGGGGCCTGAACATTCAGCCAACACCCAATCAACAATGTCCTAATTCGGTATGCATGAGCCCAGGCCGAGTAAAAGGGATAAGCAGTAGCGTTTCTGCTCGCCCAGCTACTGGGAAAGGTAACGCGCGCGAAGATCTCACAAACTGGGATATTATACAGGAATCTGGCTGGCAGAGGTGTTGTCAAAATAAGGTTTGTGAAGAACGTCTGATGTCCTCATCAACGCACTCATTTCCTGCAATTCGTATATGTCCATTAAACCAGCAGCCATAGCTTCATGGATACTGCAAAACAATGTGTCCGGAGATTCAATATGCTCGTTCTGTTAGTCGTTATGGATCACAATTTTGTCTCGGAACGGGGCACGTGTGTAAATCTTCCGAACCGAGCGGTGAATTACAACCAGCTTGGCTGTTAGACAAACGCTGTGCCCGGAAGAGCCCAGGGGCTTCAAACAGGATGGAGAAGGCGTAGAAACAGATAGCCTATTCAGAGTTAGAGCCATTCGTGTACACTAGCAGAGCTCCAGTATCGTACGCCAAGTGTTCCAAGAAGTACGAGCGCAGCACTACCTGTGCTGAAAAACTTTGAGAGCATAGGGTTGGTGACAAACGTTCAAAGATGAGGTACCCTGCGGGGTGGAGACCAAGGCAGAACTAGCGGCGCTACCGCCCCGAGAGCTACATCGAGCTTTCGAAAAAGTTGTTCTACCCAAAACAAAAAGGGCTTCAGGTCTGATGGGTGTGTGTGTTCACTCCATTGATTCGTGGAATCGACGATCGCACCGAAAATGGGACGAAAACATTCATTGGGAGGTGTAGTCTCGCCACCAAGGAAAAACGTGACGAAGAGCTGTTCACGAAGGAAGGCATTGCAAATAGAAATTTCCAGCCAGAGCAGAGCATCCTAGGTGGAGTGGAACTTCCGAAAGCCACACTGCCCAGGAGAGGTGACCTACGATATCCAAAAAATAATCAAGCCTAACAATTAAATTCTCTATCAAATTGCACACGCAGGAAGTTTAGAGAAATTGGGCGGAAAAACAAGGCCGATAGCCATTCACCAGGAGTCTGGGAGGATACCCTCTGTCCAGATCCTGTTGAACAAATCTAGCAAAGAGGTATTGCTTCGCTCCCCTAGGTGTCAAACATGGAGTATGGGAAATCGTCCGGACCAGGGGCGGTGTCCGTGCACGAAGTTAGAGTGGAACGCAACTCACTTAATGTAAACCTGTCATTGAAGGGTTCTCCCCTCTGGAAGTAAAGTCCAGTTGGCGGCCTTCCCCGACATCACGACGAGCATTGAATGCTGGCGGAGCAGCATCCCGGCTAGAGAATGCGGTCACGAAGGACTATGCCACGGACGCCGGGTCCGAGATTGCGGTTCCATTCTCCTGGAGAAAGAGAAGGGGGTCCTGCGAGAACTCACCCCGAATCCTATAAACTCTTTTCCACACCTCTGTAAGAGGGATCTTCTCGTTAAGGGTAGACACGTATGCCCGCCAGGAAGATCGGCAGGCGTGTTTGGAAACATAGCAGAACATAGCTTAAGCTCGACGAAATTCACAGACGGTGAAATCGTTCGGGCCGCGCTTATAGGGCATGTGCACATCATATCGCTTCTCCTAGAACAGCCAGACGTTCTAGGAGTTAGTAGTTAGGCACAGAGTGATGAGGTTAACGGAAAACTTAACGGCCTCATCAACTGACCTAAATTCATCGACTGGGATAGAGAAATAATCAGCCATTTGTTGAAACGCGGACAATCGCGCCCGCTTCAAGCACCACCGAGGCGGTTTCTCAGGTGGCAGCGGCAAAGGAAATGCTCGTTTAATGGAAAAGTAGTACCTACCTTGAAGGTCATCGACCACCTCCCACCCCAAATCAGGGACAGATCTAATCTAGAAAATGAAGCGGTCTAGGGCAGTGATGGGTAAATTCTTCCTAATTTAGGACACCTATCAAGGATTTGACCCATGGGATGGTCGTGTAGTCCCCCCCCCCCCAGAGGAAGTGCTTACCGTTCACATCCCCGAGCAGTAGAAAGAACTTGGCAACCGTGCTGCACTGCGGCGGAAGTACCACACATCTAAGTCAGCTGACGATGGAATGTACGCAGAAATAACAGTATACCTCCTATCCAGGTGTATCTGAATTGCCACTGCCTTAAAGGTATTTATACCTAGTAGAAAATGGAGCATCATGCCGGGGGTAAAACTCACATCATCCTTCCCGACACCCATCCCGTGGTGGTGGGGTCTCAAAACCCTTATACCCCGGGATGGTGGGCATGAGCCTAGTATGGTCTGAAGCAGAAAGATAGCTAACAGAGAACGGCAGCAGACGAGCTTCCACAGCTACTCCTAGTTCGCCCTGACCACACGGCAATTCCATTGAAGGAATGTGCCCTCCAGGCCAAGCTCAGAAGATATGCAAGGCCCTCTTAGAAGAGAAGACACGGATATCAACATACGCTTCCAGGAGGCAGAACTCCGGGGGATGTTGGCCATACAAGGTGCTGTCACCTTGGAAGACTTATTTTGGGAGGTTGGGCTCGCCATGCAAGTCTTTTCTTTCATCCTCCTAGAAACCTTTGTTGGGCAGGATGGCTTCAGAGGTGAAGGGGTGGTGGTTCTTTTTAGGGTCGTAGGTTACGAGGCCATTACCTGTTTTCTCATCACACGCTTGATCTTGATCGCTCCTTCTTGAGCCAGCGATGTGATATCTTCCAAGGACTAGTCCACGAAATTAATGGTAAAGTGCGGTTCAACTTTACCTGCAAGCCATTGAGTATCCGAAGAGCACTAATAATGGCCGCCTCGGAAGTGTCCGCCGCATTCACTAGAAAGCTCCTCTCCGAGAAACGGATGAACTTCGACGCTCTACCAGTCAACCTAGCTAATGATATTCTCTGATGGAACAGTCTGCATTAAGTGGAACGAATAAGTAAAATGCGAAATTGCCAGGAAATCTTTATATGAGGGGCCCCGAAGTCATCGAAGCTCGGTTAACCACACTTGCGATTTAGCCTTTGTATTATTCTGGACCTCCGCATGCGAGGGCATCAAGGAGCCGGACGTGTAGGTCTTGTCCTGGTCGCTTTCTGACCAGGAGACCCCGCAGAGGGAGAGAAATCACTAGTCTCCTTACTTTTTTTGGAGGAGGCGAGCCCGCCGCTTCTCTCCACCCACAGAAGGGGCCTCAAAGCTGGACTGAGCTGCCTCAGCCATATCCTTCTCTGAAAGGGGGGTTTTGGCCGGTAAGGAGGTACCAGGCGGGGGAGTAGGTCCCTCCTCTCCTTGTGAATCTATGGCGGCCCGTCCTGCCTAAGAAGGCCTTTCACAGGAACGGAGTCAGGTATGGTGTTATCTGGCTCCAAATCCTAATTCACCCCCACGGAAGACCTTACTATTTAGGTCCAGGGCACCTCCGGGAACATATCCACCTGAAGAGCTATCTCTATGTGCCCCTCGCCCCTCAAGGTGTTGGGTATCCTGACCGGAGACTCACTGGGTGTACGGCCCGTCACAAACGTTTGGACCGGGATGCCGACCTCCATTGGGGAAAAAAAGGGGACCGGGCTTGCCGGTTCCCATCAGTAGAAAACTTCTGGGTTAACGAGGTGTAAGGCAACGCCTAAGGGACGACGTCGCCTCTTACCCCTTTAAGGGGGGTTCGCCTGGCCCCAACAAGACGGGCGGGATCCGAGGTGGCGCATATCTGGATTACCAGGTTCATGGCGGACACCAGAGAAAACAAAGGGGGACCTACCGCTAGAGAAGAGTCGCCAAAGGCAACTCTATAGAAGGGAGGGGAAACACCCACTCCGCTAGAAGGATGTTGGAGGGGCCACCTCCATCAGAGATATAGAGTTGCCTAAGAGCGGCTACGAGGGTGGCAAAGTGGAAACCTCCTTGCGGCACATAAATGGTTGGAGGGAAGCCCCTCCACAGGTAAGATGATGCCGTCACTGTTTATTTCGTCCGACCCAACACCAAGGTTGAATGAGGATTTGCTATTGAGGATGTAATCCGAAATTTTGAAAGTTTGAAAGCTTGAAAGCTTGCCAATTATAATCGAAATCTCGAAAAATTGTGAATACTGAAAGATAAAAAAGTGAGTTGATGGGCCATATCTCGCGTCCAGATGTTCCTGCCTATCACATCTCTGGTTTTCGGACATTTCAGATCTTCATCCTGGGTGCGTTAAAGTTTGGTGTTCGCACCTGTGCAGCAATGCACATCACCGGCAGTTGTTCAGTGGATCGAACGTGTCGAAGAATGTAGGGCTGGGTTGCAAGGCCCATCCCTGTTCCCTCACCACACGCTCAACTTTGCTCTTCTCCTTGGTTGACCAGTTCTTCCATGGTCTTCTAGGGAGTAAGTAGTCAACCAGCTCCCTTACATAGATTATTCCTTTCTTGCACAGGCGAGCAAGCCACCATCCGAATGAAGTGCTAATTGAAAGTGGTAAGAGGGGAGCCGCTCCACCAGACAGAGAAGTGTTGTATTGGTGGTCCTCACCTAGGGGCAAAGTTTCACTTTTTTGTGTGAGAAAATTTTCTTAGCCAGAAAAAGCACAAATTCCGACACTTGGGGAAGAAATCATGAAGTGCAAAGGATGGGAGAGTTTTAAAAAAAAGGGAGATGTATAGAGTGGCCTGGGGAATGCACTATCTTCCCCAGGCATGGCCAGAGTTTAAGTCCACTCAGTGAGTCAAGGCCTACCTTACGGGCACTCGAGCAGGGAGGTAGTGCCGTTCCTCCAGGTACCAAGTGTATCAGTCTACACAGGATAAGGTTATTCCCCTGCGGCTCAGAAAATTAGTAAGGAGAGAGATCTGTAAGAAGTGGTGAAGGTAAACAGAGTAAAAATAGAAGATATAAGCCGTAAGTTTGCAGACAGGGAAAGGGAGGGTGCATCACAGAGGCCACAGGGTACCGGAAGACGTGTTGCACCTCGTTACCAGGTGTAGCAGTCTACAAGGGTACCCGTGCAGGAGCTTCGCAGAAGAATTAACACGGCACCAAGACCCTGCCAGGCGTGGCAGAACCTGAGGTTTCCACTGCCCTCGCTCTGTACAACCACCTTTTTCCTCATAACAGGTGGTATCCCGGCTACCACCCGTCTCTTCCTCACTCACAGACATACAAGAGAATCCTGGCTCCATCACTTGTTGTCGTGAGGTCCACCACTCACAAGCTTCCGTCCTCTGCACCTCATGCAACAGATGCCATCATCTCCGATACACCTACTTACACTCTCAAAAACAATTAAAAACCACAGTGGACCTGCAAGCCATTCACAACTACCCACACACATCCCACCCACTCTACCGACATTCTTCAATTCAACAAGAATTGCAAAATTACTAAACACAACATTCACATTGGCCTAATCCAGGAATCCCAATTAACCCCTTAATCTCACCCAAAACACTTCCACATATACAATAAACGACGTCACAATGTACACTCAACACATCACAGCTTACTCGCTTCAAAAACCAAGGTATCACATTCAACACCAACAGCGCACACTGGAAAACCTACTACAAAACGAAAACTCCACAAAACTACAATTAATAGCCATAAAAGTCAACAAAAACACATACATCATTAGCATCTACACATCTGCCTCCTCCCAACACGACCCAGCAGTTTTTTTGCCTAATGTAGTGCTAATCTCACAGCTCCCCAACTTCTTGATAAGAGGAGACCTTTAGTTTGCGGGTGCATCCAGTACTTATTGTAGACGATCTCAACTTCGCGGCTGATCTGTATTTCCGCATTGGCCAATATTTATTTCCTTCTTTATAGTTGCGTGAGATTGCATTTTCTGCGTTGGCCACTATATATATATATAATTATAGGGCCTATATTTATGACAGTCACCATTCAAACTACCACCCAGACATCTTGCCTCATGGCCAACCTCTCATACTCAACTGTAAGCGCACACCATTGGGCGCCACCCTAGAACCACTGATGACCTTCACTCAATACACACATTACGAGTATCTCAAACACCATATCCAAACTACACACTCAGAACAGTCAAACACACCAACTTCAAACAACACAAAGAAACAATTGATACAGAGATTATCAGCATGACACTACTTACGCATCCCAAAACTAATACACAGCTACACAAGTCCAAAACTAATTTACACAGCTACACAAGATACAAAAAGTCTAAAAGAGGGCCCTTCACATCGAACCTGGCTGCACAGAAACCGCCACTAGGCTTAAACAAAATTATCCACATCGAAGACCACTAAACATCATAGACATAGAATTCTTTAACAAACTACGAATCTCATCACATCCTCTAAACGCAATTTCTACTTCTACCCCTAGCTTCAGAACACTACAAAACACATACACACACACTTTGCCGATATAGCACTCCAAATCAGCCCCAAATGCCCCTACGACCCCCTGATCACCGAATCAGCTTCACTGGCCGGCATGCGATCAGGTATCCACCCCCTCCTTAAAGGAATACATATATAGATTACTCATCCCAACTCCAGCATCTTGAAAACACTGCCTACCTCATCCTATCCTGAGCCCGTCTTGACCATCTCAGAACTACTCTCAATATACCATCCCTGAGAAACCTGGAAAAGACCATGTGCCATGTCATACTTCCTGAGCGCTACCGATTCAAACGAAGAGAACTCGAGGTGCGACAGAGTAAAAAAAAAAGAAGTTCAGAACCTCCCTAGTTAACCTCTACAATTAAAACAGATCCACGTGCAGGTGTTGGGCTAGGGATGATAAACAATCTTCTACAAGTCAGCTACAGAATGCATGTCCACGCTATACTTGGCAGCCCTTGCGGAACTGGAAACTAAAGACACCTAAAAGTGAACCCGGGGATCTTTCTAGATAATCCAGAGAAGGGGACACTCGGCAAATAGATAAACGACGATCCACTAGAGCATGATCCTCACCGTCTCTGACAGGCCAAGAGTCATCGTTGAAACACACTTTAAGGGCAGGGAGGAGGGTTCTCACGTGCGGGCGCAGAACGACTTCGGGGATCTTCAACGCCAGCTCCGCGATGCACTCACACGACGCTTCCCGGACGGCATGATTATCCGCCGCCGTTGCTTCCACATAGTAAGGAACCTGGACCAAGATGACAAGTGTATTAAAACGGTGAACCTCATCAAATTTCAATACACAAGAATGGGGGAAAACCCGTTTCAAAACCTCTATTAACTAGCGAAAAGAGGGATTGAAATAACGTTTGGAAGGATGAGTTTACCAGCCTCTCTACCACTCTTCTGCGAAGCAGGAGACCCCTACGAAGGACACCACGTCCTTAACCTTTTATGTTTTTTTTTTAATTTATCAGCAACCTGGCGACAACTTACTAGAGCATAAGTGACAGCAATTCTAGCAAAGCTATGCGCGCCACAAGAAACGATTCAAATAAGTTCCCCCCAGCCGGCTCCCATCTTTGGGTTGTCCTGATTCCTACCATGTAGTCTGTATGAGGAAGAGCAAAACGCTGGTCTGGATGCTCCATTCTCGCGGAGTCTTTGGCGCCCTCAGGTAGCCAGCAGAAGATAATCTCGACATTCACCCAGCTCGGGCAACCGTGACGTCACGGATACCGTAAACATGGGGGTGTAGAGATTTCAATGCCTCGAGAGCCCTCAGGGCGCTTTTGGGTCGCTTAGAGTATAACTGGCGTCTTTTGACGGCATAGGCACCGTCGAGATGGGCTGCGGATGCAGTGAGAGCCGTTGGCGACTGAGGGAGGTTCTGGATACGCGCGCACAGGCGCATAATGCACTGTGTACGGAGCAGAGCGAGGGGCATCTCCACAGCATCGACGAGTAGGATCCAAATGGGGGATGTGCGGAATACACCGGTCGCCAGGCGGAAACCAGAGTGGTGGATCGAGTCCAACTTCAGTAAGGCACGCTCTGCTGCGGATGCATAAAACTCGTATCTTTAGTGAGGCTTCGAACGAACAAAAGATCGGTAGAAAAGCAACACCCCAGGTGCTAAACGTCACGGAACGAACAATGTCCATGTTGCGGGTACAAGAGATCCTAAGGCTGCGAGTATGAGACTCTCACATGAAGCTTTGGTCGATACAAGACCAAGGAAAGGGTGCGAATCCACCAGTTCCTGGCGAACAAGTCCGGGTCGGGGTGGAGCCGTGGATAGCGGAAGAAATGAACCACCTTAGTCTTGGCTAAAGAAAACCAAAACCTGTGCATTTGACTATAGCGATAGTTAAATGCTTGTTGGAGCAGAGCATCCGACGTGGAGTGGAACTTGCGGAAGCCGCACTGTGCAGAAGATAGGCGGCCTCTGCAGGCCAGTAAAAAGGCTAATTTAACATTTACCAATTTCTCCATCAACTTGCACACGAAAGAGGTTAGAGAGATTGGGCGGAAACCAGCCGGGGTAGAGTAATCTCTCCCCGGTTTGCGAGAAGCAAGCACAGTAGCAATTCGCCAGGATCCTGGGAGGATACCCTCTACCCAAATCCTGTTTAAAAATCTAAGAGAAAGGCCATGCCTCGCTCACCCAGGTGTCGAAGCATGGAAATAAGGACAGCGGCCGGAGGAAGGGTAGCGTCCTCGCTCGAAGCAAGAGCGGAACGCAACTCACTCAATGTAAACTTGTCGTTGAAGGGTCCTCAGCTCCCCGAGTTAAAGTCCACCTGGTAGCCTTCAGCGACATATGGACGTTCATTGAATGCGCCTTCCGTCCTCCCCCCCCCTTTCTCCACCTATTTTCCTGCTGAGGGCCTTTAAATTAGGACTCTTTTGTCACTCTTGTTAAGGACTTCTTCAGAAGTCCCATTTTGTATACTTTCTTTTGTTAAGGCCTTTTCAAAAGTCCCTTTTTGTAATTCTCAGATAAAGGAAGGGTCTTATCCCCATTTGGGGGATAGGACCACAAACAAAAACTTCTTCAGAAGTGCCATTTTGTATCCTTTCTTTTGTTAAGGACTTTTTCAAAAGTCCCTTTTTGTAATTCTCAAATAAAGGAAGGGGGCTATCCCCACTCGGGGGATAGGACATGACATTCAGAGAATGCGGAGAAATCGGTCGCGAAAGGCTCCGTCACGGACGCTGGGTCCAAGATTGCGGTCACATTCTCCTGGAGAATAGGAAGGGGGTCCTGCAAATACTTGCCATGAATCCTTTTGACTAGCTTCCACACCTCTGCTAGACAGGAGATCCCTTTAAGTGAAGACATGTGTGCCTACCAGGAAGAGCAGAGGGCGTCTTTGAAAATATTCTGGAAGCTAGCCCTAGCTCGATGAAATTCAGGCACAGTGAAATCTTAAGAGCGGTGCTTATAGCCGATGTAGGCATAACGCTAAAAGAGGAGCACTCAGCTAGGAGGAAGCGCAGTCTATCGTTACCTGGGACACGTAAAATAGATGGGAAGCATTCCATACGTAAGCCAGACAGGGTCTGGGAGTAAACCAAAAGATCACGTACTAATATGGGGGGGAGGATGTGGTGCCTATCGCTCTCATTAAATGCCCATGTGTGATGCGTATGTGGCCGATTCGCAGGCAACAAAGAACCACATCAGAGCTACAACAAGGTTGAAAACAGCTAGCTCACGGTAAAACCGAGGGCCAAATGCAATCCAATTTGTTACGGATGTAGCCATTCCATTTTGATGCCAGAGTGACCAAATGTAGTCCCTAATAAGGGAATAAAAGTCACGATAAGGTAGACTGCAACGAGTCAGTGTCAAGGTTGCCGCAATTCGAGCTGCCTCATCGTCCCGCTCGTTACCCTATGTTCGAACATGACTAAGAACCCAGCAAAACTCTACTTTGTATCTGGAAGAGTTCTTGACCAATCAGGAATATATTTTGGAGACAAGGAGATGGTCAGAAATTAAAGAGCGATGAGCTTATAATACGTTTCCAGAGTCGGTAAAAACCGTAAATGCAGTAAAATGCAAATTAGATAAAAGGCGTAAGGCTAATAAAACTGCATAAAGCTCAGCGGTAACGACTCGGAGACTATAGACCCCGATAAGACCACTGCAGCCCTAACAGCATCGTCCGTTTTAGTCCCATCTGTGAAGAGATGACATGATGGAGTTTGAGATGCCGCATGTTCAATGGACATATCACGTGGCATATGCAGGTCAACCAAAGACTTCTGCAAGTTAAAGAGAGTCATGCAAACATTTGACAAGGCAAATGTCCACCGGGGGAAGGGCGGGAATGAGAAAGGCTAAACTGACTTGCGTGATCGTAAACGTGAAAAGTGTTCAGCTACATGAAGTGCCAAAGGGTAGTGTGTGGATGGAGATCTGTTATGGGCGGCGACAGACCCTGGAGGAAAAGACACTCTTGTAAGCCTCAGAGCAAGGGAGCTGCTGCTGAATACGAAAAATATACCGTAGACAGACCTGGAGCCGGTGTTGATGGAGCGGGAAAATGCCAGTCTCAGCATAAATGCTCGGTTCGGTATAGGGGTGGAGCGGAATGCGCCACTGGATAGACGGAGGGCTAAGTTGCGGATAGGACCCATAATATGCAGACACCCCTTCGTGCAGAGGATACCAGGCTATTTATCGAAATAGCAAATAAAGTAACACGTAACACACTGTCCCGGGGAACACTCTCATCCTAGACATAGAGATCAGAATAAGTATTGCCAAATCTAACCCGGCAATTACGAGTGGCTAAAAAACTGGATAAAAGCTAATAAAAGTCCCTTTAATCTCCATTCATACAACTGGCGGAGGACTCCATGGCGCCATGTGGTGTCATAAGCCTTCTCGATATCGAAGAAGACAGCCGCGAGCAAAGGTCTTACGAAGAGTACCCTCAATGAGGACAAGAAGATTTGTCATACTCTGCTTCTTACGGAAGCAATACTGTTATGGAGTTAAGAGGCTATGGTATTCCAGGAACCATTGCAAGCGAGCATTCACCATTTTCTTCAACAACTTGCTAAGACAGCTGGTGAGGGCTATTGGCCTATAATGGTAAAGAGATGAGCCAATCTACATGGCTTTAAAAATGGTAGGACTAACGCCGTTCTCCATGTAGTGGGGTAGTATCCCTGGATACAAATCTAGTTAAAAATATCTAATAGGAGTGACCGTACAGGGAGAGAGATGTCCAAGAAAGTCGTATCGGGTATTATCTAGGCAGGAAGACGTCGGGGCGCAACGAGACACCGCTGAGCGCATCTCGGCAGTAGTGAACTGCGGTTTGTAGGACTCCTGTCCACCGTCCGAGAAACGCAGCCGGGGTTTGATACGTCTAAACACCACCAAGCAGCGCTAAGCTCCACGCAGCTAACATCGGCAAAAAAGGATGCCTTTATCTTGGAGACGCTGGCGGGATGGCAGATGATTGAGCCATTCATCTCAATTCCAGGAGTGGATTGACCAGCATACCGACCCCTGATTTTGGTAATTCTCTTCGAAGCCTGAGCTGAGATAGTGGAAGATAAGGAGGACACATATGCCTTCCAGGAGCTAATGCACAGCAGACGTAAAGTTCGCTGGCGAATGGCACTTCGTTTTGCTGTTTTTTTAATTTTGGGAGCCCATCTGGCGACTGCCTACTTGTGCATAACACTAGTCAACAATGATTTTGCTACTTGGGTGTTAGCTTGTGATTTATACTAAATCGAGTATGCTGATTCCGAATCTGTAATCAGAATTGTTCTAGCACGTAAGATTCCTGAGTTACACACATACTCTTTAGTTACACATATGGGTAGTGTTGCTTCGGCTACTGAGGTGAGAAGATGTGTTTGTGTGTTTGGTTCCTGCGTTACACTCCTGCTTTATCACGTTGTCAAATTTAGACATTTATAGTAGTGGTGTTGAAACGGTATTTACATAGTGATTAATTGCATTTTTCTTTCAGATTTATCTCTCAATTAATTTGTAAATGAAAAAGGATTGTACAAAAGTATATAACACGATATATACAAACTAAGTTGAAAACATGAATGGGTGAGGATGTATAAATAGTCCAGACAACTTTTGTTATATCTGTGTAAGATATACTTCAAGCAACCAGCGGAAAAATTTAGCTAAAAGAGTGAAAACTGCATACAATTAGTATTTTGGTTGTAAAGTTGGTGACCAAGACAAACCCTGGGCACTTCACAAATCTTGTACTGTGTGTTATACAGGGTTCAGACAGTGGTTAAATAGCAAACGGAAGGGTATGCCCTTTGCTGTACCAATGGTGTGGAATGAGCCAATGAATCAGGTTTTTGATTGCTACTTTTGTATGACAAATATTGTGGGATTCTCAAATAAGAACAACTCAAAAATTGTATATCCATATTGTAAGTCAGCTATAAAATCAGTCCCGCATAATATGGAGATGCCAATCCCAGTTCCTCCATCAGCTAGTGCAGTTAAAGAAGATGACTCATCACTTGAAGAGGAGGATAACAATGACGATGAAATGTATAAGGAAAAGAAGAGCCAGTTGATAAATCAAGAAAGATTGAATGATTTGATGAGGAATTTGTCATTGAAAAGGAGAATGCAGAACTGTTGGGCTCCAGACTACAGCAATGGAATCTTCTAGAGGACGGTACAAAAATATCTACTTTCAGTAAACGCCATGAGGCCTTAGTTGCCTTCTATAAAGAATAAGATGGTGCTTGTTTCTGTACTGATGTTAATGGCCTCATGAATCAACTAGGAAATGAGCATTTATCTGATGAATGGAGACTATTCATCGATTCAAGCACTGCTAGCCTCAAAGCTGTGTTGCTACACAATGGTAACAAAAAACCTTCAATTCCTGTTGCACTTATTGTTGGGGTGATAGACATATTAATCAATGAAATATATTTTGGAAGCTGTTCATTACTCTCATCATAAGTGGAAGATCTGTGGTGATCTAAAGGTAATTTCTTTATTTCTTGGACTGCAGCTAGGATATACAAAGAATATGTGCTTCTTATGCCTATGGAACAGCCGTGATGACAGGAATCATTATATTGTCAAAAAGTGGCCCGAAAGAGAAGAACACATAGTTGGCCGATATAATATGTAGCACATGCCTTTGGTACATCCACAGAAGATCTACCTTCCACCACTTCATATCAAACTTGGCCTTATCACGAATTTTGTTAAAGGAATGACCCATGATTCTGATGGATTTCAGTATCTCAAAGAGAAAGTTGGTGCAAAGAAAACCGATGTTAAACTTAAAGCTGGCATTTTTGAAGGGCCGGAGATCAGAGAATTGATACATGACAGGGAGTTCAGAAATAAACTAACTCCCCTTGAGTTGGCAGCATATAACGGAGAACTTCCTTGGTAATCATAGGGGTGAAAAATATGAAGAACTAGTGCAAAACATGCTAAAGGCCTATTAACGAATGGGGTGTCGGATGTCTCTTAAGATGCATTTCTTGCATTCGCATCTAGATTTCTTTCCATCAAATATGGGTGATATTAGTGACGAACATGGGGAAAAGTTCCACCGAGATATCGCAATGATGGAAAGCAGGTATCAAGGCCGCTTCCACGAAAACATGATGGGTAACTACTGCTGGTTCCTACAACGGAAGGATCCTATATCCACGTACAAGCAAAGGAGGAAGAGTCTCAAACATTTTTGAAGAAATTTATAATTAGGTGAGTACTACCTCTTTTATATGTAATACATATCTTGTCTGGGTCTGCAAAAGGACGTACATAATATAATGCCAAATAGGGTGCCCCGATTCTAAACCATTGCCCATAAACGTCTCAAATACGTAATAATTATATCATTAATTGATCCAAGGTGACAAAGTGAGCCATATAGCCTAGTTGCATAACTCAGGAACCTTACGTATAAGGATAAATCTGAGCACAGATTTGGAATCAGCGCACCAAAATTAGTTATTTACAACAACATTTACTCAAGTAGCAGAGACAAAGTTAAAATTTGTTGGCGAGTATAAGTCGCCGTACACAACGCAGCCTACTATTAGGCTATATTAAAAAAACAAATAATATGTAAATAAGAAATAACAATAAAAAAGAAAAAGGCTGAAAAAAATAACAAGAAAACAAAGCCAAAAGGCAAGAAGGAAACGCGCTCCGGCGTGCTCGCCTCGCCCCCAGCGCAGGAACATGCAAACTAAAAAAACCGTCAAATAAAGGGAAGGAGGCCAGCCTCCTCCCCCAAAAACTTAAGATCCACAAGGCAGTGTTCACGAACACGTCCCGAGTAGAAAGGACAAGCGGTAGCAACGTGCACGAAGATTGCCCAGAAAGGGACATTCAACAAGAATGTGCCCAACAGTCTGAGGAACAATGCAGCTTCGCAGTAAGGCGCTGGCGAGCGCTCCATCAAATGGCGGTGCGACCCGCGAGTGTGTCCAATTCGGAGAGGACAAAGAGCAACCTAAAGCCGTCGTGGCATTGGTGGGTAGGTCTATGGGAGCAGACGCAGGGCAATGGCACGAAACTTTAAGTTCCCCTCGACCGTCTCCCATCTTCTTGGCCAAGCAGCCCAGAGAGCTGCTCCTATTCCTGCCATGTAATCGGTGTAAGGAAGAGCGGAACGCTGGTCTGGTGGGACAGTCCTCGCGGAATATTTGGCGCCCTAATGCCGCATTCATTACCCGCAATTTATACATGTCCAGGAACCCAGCAGAAGATAATCTCGACAAAACCGTGCTGTCACCCATATCGCGAACCAAAGGATGCGGAGATTCCAATGCCCAGATAGCACTCACGGCTCTTTGTGAGTCGCTATAAATCACAGTCCAGTTCACAACTTAGCAGGTCGCGTTATCTCCTGTACCGAGCGGTGTATTGCAAACTGTTCGGCCGCGAAGACAGACGCAGCACCTGGCAGAGCACCGCTGACTTCAAACAGAGGAAATACGACACGGAAACCGACCCTCTCTTGGGACTAGGAGCCATCCGTATTCACTGGCACGGTTCCAGCGTGACACGAAGTGTGCTCCAAAAAGGTCGAACGCAATACTCTCGGCGCTGTAAAAGCTTTGGGAACAGAGGCGTGGCGACAAATAGTCAAAGGTGGTAACCTCCAGGGTGGCGTCGTGGACAGAACCAAGGGCGCCACCGTTCCAAAAGCTATACCTAGCTATCGAAGGAGTTTCCTGGCCCTAAGCCCAAAGGGTTTACTTAGGGTATGACTGGCGTCTCTCGGCGGCATAGGCACCGTCGAAATCAGCTGCAATGCAGTGAGAGCTGTTGGCGACTGAGGGAGGCGCCTGGCTGGAGCGTACAGGCGAATAAAGCACTGTGCACAGCCTAGAGCGAGTTGCATCTCTCCAGCATCGACAAGTACGCTCTCAATGGGGGAAGTGCGGAAGGCACCGGTCGCCAGTGTGGTGTATCGAGTCCACCTTCCGCAATACACGCTCGGCTGCGGATGCATAAAACTCATCCGTAGTCGAGCTTGGTACGAACAGAGGATCGATAAAAAAGTAAGGCAGTAGCCCTATCAGCGCCCGAAGCGCTGATCGTCCATGGCGCTGGTACAAGACCATAAGGCTGCGAATATGAGCAACCCAGGTGAGGCGTGGGTCAAATACAAAACAAAGTAAACGGTGCGAGTCCCACTTCCAAGGGGCACCCATTAAAAAATAAGTCTGGGGCAGGATGGAGCCGTGGATGGCGACAGAGGTGCACCATCTTAGTCTTAGCCAAAGAAAACCGAAACCTGTGCGCTTCGGCATAGCGAGAGACGCTCCAGAGTTGGCATCTGGACCGCTGCAAAAGAGATCGAAAGGTCGTCCACGTAGAGCGTAGCGAGAACATCTTCCGGCAGCACCGAGGTGATGCCGTTGATGCTCAGGGCAAAGAGTGTGACACTGAGGACACTTCCCTGTGGGACACCCTCTTCCTGCTTTATTGGGCCAGAGAGGGATCCCCCCCACCCGTACGCGGAATCGACGATCTCGCAAAAATTCAGATATAAATATTGGGAGGAGTCCCCTCGCCCCCATCGTGTGGAGAGTCCCCATGATACCGTATCGCCATGAGGTATCATAGGCATTCTCCAGATCGAAAAACACCGTACGTAGTGCTGTCTACGAAGAAAGGCCTAGCAGACGGCATTTTCCTGTCAGAGCAGAGTATCCGACGTTTGGGAAAAGCGAGCACAGTAGCGATTCGCCAGGAATCTGGGAGGATACCCTCTTACCAGATCCTGTTGAACAAATCTAACAGAAAGGCCATGCCATGCTCACCCAGGTGTCGAAGCATGGCGTACGGGACATCGTCCGGACCAGGGGCGGTGCCGCGCACGAAGCAAGAGCGGAACGCAACTCACTCAGAGTAAACCTGTCGTTGAAGGGTTCTCCGCCTCTGGAGGTAAAGTCCAGTCGGCGGCCTTCCGCGACATCACGATGCGCTTTGAATGCTGGCGGAGCAGCATCCGGGCTAGAGAATGAGGAGAGCGCGGTCGCGAAGGATTCCGCCACGGACGCGGGATCCGAGATTCCGGTCCCATTCTCCTGGAGAACGTGAGGGAGGGTCCTGCGAGAACTTGCCCCGAATCCTTTTGACTCGCCTCCACACCTCTGCTAGTGGGGTCTTCCCGTTAAGTGAACACATGTATGCCCGCCAAGAAAAGAGGCGGGCAGGCTTCGAAATATACCGGAACCAAGCCCTAGCCCAACGAAATTCAGAGAGTGAAGTCGTTCGGGCGGCGCTTATAGGGCATGTAGGCATAACGCTTCTGTTTGAGGGCTGTCTCACACTCCGCTGATCACTATGGGAGTGGTCGGCGTGCAAAATGGCCACACGTTCTAAGAATAGTTGTTAGGCCCACAGAGATGAGGTTTCCGGAGAACTCAACGCACTCATCCACCGACCTAAACTCCTCGACTGAGACAGAGAAATTAGTCATTTCCTGAAATGAGGACCACTGCGCCGACGCTTAGTCCCACCGGGGCGGGCTCTCAGGGGGCAGCTGCCTAGAAAATGATATTTGAATGGGTAAGTGATCACTACCATGGAGATCATCGACTACCCGCCACCCAAAATCAGGCCCTGCATCCGGAGAGCTCAGAGATAGATCAAGACAGGAAAATGAAGTGGTTCTTGGGCCGTGATGCGTAAACTCATCCACATTTAGGACACTCATCTCCAAGTCGTCGATCAGGTAGGCAAGGACCTGACCGTTGGGATTGATTGAGTAGTCCCCAAGAGGGGGTGTCTAAAGTTAAAATCACGAGCAAGAGAAAGGGCCTCGGCAACCGTGACACGACGCGTTTAAAGTGTCCAGCGTCGTAGTCCGCTAACGGTTAAATGTACATCGAAATAACAGTATACCTCCTATCCAGGTGCAGCTGCACAGCTACTCCCTGCAAGGAGGTATCTAGAGCAAAGAAAAGAACCGAGACATCATGCGGGAGTAAATGGCGAATCCTCCAGCACGGCCTCCATCCCGTGGTGGTGGGGTCGAAATACCCATATACCCCAGGAAGGTGTGAGGGAGGAGATGCGGCGGCCCTCTTCGAAGAGAACACTCTCACGGGAAATGGCCGTGCGCTTCCCCGATGCAGAACTCAGGGCGCTGTTAGCCGGACAATGCGCTGAAGGCGCTGTCGCCTTCGAGGATTTATCAGGGAAGGTTAGGCTCACCATGCGAGCCTTTTCTTCCCTCCGCCTCAAAACCTTAGGCAGGCTTCGCTAGCAGAGGTCCTTCATTTGGATGGTCAACCGTCTTCGAGTCACCAAGCCTACTACTGTCTGAGGGCGTAGTAGCTGAAGCTCCTTTAGTGTTGTCCTACTTTCGGGAGACAGCTTTAGGAACCCCGGACGATGGCCTCAAGACCAACTTCAGGCGTTGATCCTGTGAATCTAACGACTCGGTGGAGGAGCGTGGCCGTTTCACCTTACGGGAAATGGTCACGCTGGGGAAAGGGGAGGGAGCGGGTTTAACTTATCTTGTGCGGCCTTGGAGCTTCTCACACAGACTTCGAGTAACCCCGACTCTCCACGTCTACATGAGCGATTCGTATGGCCGAAGCGATGTTAGTAGTAGCACCTCCGTGGCAGTGGCAAGAATGCCTTCACGCGGTAACGATACCAACAGGCACGCGCCCACTCAGGGAGCTTGTCACAGTCAGACATGAGGAAAAGTGTATGGGTGAGTCTAGAGGCCCCTCCTTGTTTTCTGAATCACAATTTCGACCTTAACCGCTCCATGGTCGGGCAGCTCTAAGGTGATGTCATCTATGAGTAGTCCACAAGTTCCCTCGCATAAACAACTCATTTCATGAAGTTCATGGTAGAGTGCAGTGTCACAATTACCGGTGTGACATCAAGTGTCCGAAAGGCACTAATCATGGCCGCCTTAGAGGGATTCGACGCATTCGCTCTCCTCTGATGGATTATGTTGCCCTTGGCGAATAATGAGAAAGCGTTTGAAGCCAGCGGGCTCGAAAACGGCAGGTAATATCTGAATGAGGGGCCCAGACGTAATTGAAGCTCCGCTATGCGCACTTGCAATTTTGCTCTTTGTCTGCGACTGCCTACCCGGGACAGCACCGGGGCCGGACGTGGCGATCTTGGCTTGGTCGCTTACCGGAATGGCAGTGGACTCGTCCATCCCCGTGGCTCCGGCGGAGGGAGAGGAGCCCTGTTTTTTTTTCGTCTTCTTCCTGTTTCCTTTCTTTTTAGGAGAGGAGGTTAGGGAATGACCCCGCTTCTCTCCTCCGCCGGAATGAGCCCTTAGGCCAGATGGACGGCCAGAGCAAAATCCTTCTCTGAAATGGAGAAGGTCTTAGCTATCACAGGGGGACCAGCTGGGGGAGGAGATCCCTCCTTTCCTCGTGAGGCCTCGGGAATCCTAACCCGCTGAGAAGCAGCTTGCACAAGGAAGGACTCGGGATCTGTGCATGGAACTGAGCGCGGGGTCACCTCAGGGGGGCCTCCATGTGGCCACCCGCCTCCCCCCTCTAAGAGATCACAGATCCCTTTGGAGGTATCTTTTGTCTCATCTTGGACCGGCAAATCGGCAACCATCGGGGAAGAGAGGGGCAGGTATGCCAGCCCCCTGTAAACTCAGAATGCACGAGTGCAAGACGTTAGGGAGCAGCGAATGATGGTCCCTTCCATCCTTGCCCCTCTAAAGGGGTTGGCCCTATCTAGATTATGGGCCACTAGCGTGCTTTCTTGTAAGTCTTCTGTAAAAGCAAAGGAGTGACTGCCGAAGGAAAGAGGAAGTGGCTCAAGGGCGCCTCCAGAGAAGGGGGTGAGGGGTCTTGACCCCTCACCCCGTAAGCCTTCTCTCCGGTGGAAGAAATTTGGAGGGTCCCCTGAGAAAGCACGGGAGGAGGACTCCTTTTCTGCAGTGGAGCTGCCCGAGAGCGGCTCCAAAAGAGGGAAAGGGGAAGCGGTAGGGTTGGGATTTCTTTGGTGTTTTTTTTTACATCATTGGGAATGGTGAACTTATTAAATTCACAAGACGCAAACGCTAATCACCCCACGCAGTAGCCCGCTCTGCGAGTGGTGAATACGGGGCCATCTGCTGCCATCAGAGACCACTCCTCCTCCCCACTGGCCAAGCAGCCCTTCCGCCTGGTGGCTCCACCTTGGGCTGAGCATAAAAATGATAGACCGTGGAAGGAGAGAACAAAGGAAGGTGAGGGTGGGGGTGAGGCCGGTTGTTAAAAAAACATCACCCCAAACTGGAGCTCAGGGCTGAGGGGACGTTGTCCCCTCCCCCCATAACCCCGATCCTGGCTGGTTGGGTGAGAGGAAGCTGGTTGGGTGAGAGGAAGCTGGTCGGTGTCTATTCTGTGAAATTAGAGGCCGATCAGAGAAATTTGTGGGTGGTTGTAGGGAAAGTGAGGAAGCAGGGTAAGAAGACAGGGTGTCAGAATGAATGAGAATAGGCTATACTGGGGCATTACGGTGCGCTGAGTCCCGTCAGTACGGCGGCCAGGAAAGCAAATCGCCGTGCACCTTAAGGGGGAAATAGAAATTGGGTGGTAGAGAATTAAAAATAGTGAAGTCGGCAAAATTTGGGGAAAGCGCGTTTCCCGAATTTGGTTTCCTGCAAGCCTACAATAAAAGGTCATATTTTAGATACTAAATAGGAGAATTCCTCCCATTTGGGAAGGATCTCCTGACAGTTCTATTGAAGAATTACTGCCATCACTGACTGATGAGAGACCACGGGGGACGGGGAGGAGTTCTCATGAAGAGATGCCGTGCGATATGAGCCCGGCAGGGGCGTTATACGAATCTCTGAACGGCGAGGCAACCCCGATTTAGAGGGGCGGGGGATAGTATTGCGGGAGCTAAGTTTGTTTCGAGGGATCAAAGTTTGTGGGCCATGACCCAGAGGAAAGAGTAGAGACAAGAGAGATTTAGTGATAATGTTACTCCCAGGGTGGGGAGGATCATCACTCCTAATGAAGGGTATGCAACCTCCGTCTGAAGGCAGGTCGGAAGTGGTAGTTCTAGAGGGTTTCAAAGGAGAGGGCTAACAGGAGGTGTAATGAATGAATGGTACAAAACAGGCGGGTGCTGCGTAAGTCCAAGTGGGTAAGCTCGCAGCCATTTTCAGAAAGAGAGGATTCATTAAAATTTCAAATGTTCTTTAAAAACATAGACTATGGTTAACAATCTAAAAGATATATATAAAAAAAGGAAGAGGGAGTAAAAACATAGAAAAATAATTGCCTCTAGAAAGCTGTAAAATCAAAGTAAAATCATAAGAGACGACACGTCAATCTGGTTTTAAAAACGATAAAACATTAAATTTCCTTTAAGAGATTTGTCTCTGATAAAAATTTAAACACTCGCTTCATGTTAAAGGTGCACTCATGTTCGGAAAGGACGCTCCTCAGAACCTGCTGGGGACACATCCCTTGGCAAATAAAAGGAAAGAAGCCTTTGCCTCAGAGTATGGAAACGTAGGCGTTCAGCAAATAGGTGGAGTACAGACATCGGTACTCCACAGTGAGTGCACATTGGAGGCTGCTGAAGGCCTTCCATCAGAAAGCCATGTGTCAGACGAACGACATGCCCAATTCTCCGACGGCATAGAATAACATCCTGAGTACGGGGTCCTAGTAGTGCGTGGCCAGGGGCGGACTGACTGTTTGATGGTATGCAGTTTGGTTGGGGGGAGTTCATCCCATGTCCTCTGCCACTGGTTGACCACATATTCATGGATATGCGGCACAGTATCTCGGAAAGGAAGAGGGGCAGGGGTGGTAGTTCCTAGAGATGCTGCTGCCTTGGCAACAGTGTCTGCTCTTTCTTTCCCTTTTATACCTATGTGGCTAGGTACCCAGCAAAATAAGATTTTGTGAAGCGAGGATATAAAAAAAAGCCACTTCTGTATCTTTGAAACCAATGGGTGATCTGGGAATGGATTGGCTAAGGCTTCTAAGGAGCTGAGGGAATCTGAGAATATTATATATGATCCTGAGGGTGAAGAAGCGATGGTATACAGTGCAGCCAGTATCACGACAAGCTCAGCCGTGAAGATAGAGGCTGCACTAGGCAGGCACACAGATACATGATGGAAGGGGAAGATAACAGAAGCTACTACCCCATCAAAGGATTTAGATACACCTGTGTAGATAAAAGTGCTTGATTTGTGGCACAAAGTGCGTTCATAAAAGAGGCTTCGTAGAACCGAAGGCAAGAACTTGGTCTTCGGTTCGCCTGCCAGTACCTTGCAAACCCTCACGGGTGGCAATAGCCATGGGGGTACTTTAGGGATCTGATATGGAATAACTGATAATTCCCAGTTGATCTGTATCTCCAGTCATACGCAGGGCAAAGGGGCGAGTCAGCGAAGGAAACCTGTCATATGAGGTCACCGAGTGAATATTATAGGTGCACTCATATACAGGTACTCGAGTGAGGAGCTGTTGCAGCCTGAAAAGGTACTGCAAGTTAAAATTAAGTCGGTGAAAGGATAGTGGAAGGACCCCACTCTCTGCATGGAGACTCCATACTGGGGAGGACTTGAATGCTCCCAAAGCTAGACGCACTTCCTGGTTCCTAATAGAATTGAGCTTATCTAGGCTTGAGGATGAGGCTGAAGAGTACACCTGTATCCCATAATCCAGCTATGACTGGATCAAGGTTGTATACAAAAGCCAAAGGGTAGGGCGATCACTTCCCCACGAAACAGTGATAGAAGTTTTAAGATATCCATTCTCTTTAAGCAGGATTTTTTCAAGGCAGTTATATGGGGGACCCAGGAGAGCTTTGAGTCAAAGATAACCCCAAGAAATTTACAATGAGGCTCAAACGAGATGGGGGAGCCAGACAAAGATAAGGTTGGCTGCTCCCAGTCAACTTGCCTAAAATTGTAGAAATGAATTGCCTTTATTTTGGAGGATGACAGTCGGAAGCCTTTTGCAGCGGCATTCTTAGCAATGATGTTAATGGCCAGTTGCAATTTACGCTGACAAATGACAGCCAAGGCGATTCTGATAAAGATGCCAAGTCATCCATATAAAGAGTTGTCATTACCTTTGCAGGAAGATCAGTAATAATGCTGTTGATAGCCACCGAGAAGCAGGTCACGCTCAAAACACTTTCCTGTGGCCCGCCCTCTATCTGATCAACCGGCTCCGATATGACATTTCCTACCTTAACACGGACCGTGCGTCCGAAGATGGCCTTTGATACCCAAGTCATATAGTTGCTTCAGGATACCATACCTCCAGGTGGTATCATATGTTTTTCTATATAAAAAATTACAGCAATGGAGTGCTGTCTCCTTGAAAAAGCTTGTCGAATGCAATCCTCCATCCTGACCAGCAGGTCTGTGGTGCATTGTTTCTTTCTAAAACCCGACTGTGAGGGAGAAATAAGGTTGTGTTTCTCCAGAAACCATACCAACCTGGCATTCACCATCCTTTCAAAAAGCTTGCATGGGGAACAAGTAAGGGCAATTGGGCGATAGTGGGTCGGAAGTGTCCCTGCCTTTCCTGGTTTACGAAGGGGAAGTATGATTGCTTCCCTCCAATTGGAAGGGAAACAGCCCTTTATCCATATATAGTTAAATATATCGAGAAGATGTGAAATGAGTGTTGAAAGCATATTCCTGATCATATCATAAGAGATACAATCAGGACCAAGTGCGGTGGATCCACATCTTTTAAGAGCACTTCGAAGTTCATGAATGGAAAAGAGCTTATTGTATGGTTCATTATCCATAGAAGGATCCATGAAGTTCAAGAGGCACCGCTCTTGTAATTTCCTGACATGTTGAAATTCTAAGGAATAATTGTTAGGTCTGGAAATGTCATTAAATGTCTTTGCCAGGACATTTGAAATTCTGGACAAGTCTCCCAAAAGCTTGCCTGCTTTAACTATATTGGGGGCAGAGAAACCACTTGCTCTGCCCATGAGATTTTCACTCTTTTCCAAACTTTGTCTGGTGGAGTTTGGTGGTTGATAGAGTTGAGGTACCTTTTAAAGGAAATTAGGCGAGCCTGGAGGAGGGTACGCTGTCATACTGCCCTGGCTCGGCTACGAGCATACTTATTGAGGGCAGTAGGGTTTCGATGGTAGCGACGACAAGCTCGCTTACACTCTGTCACCGCTTTGCTGTATTCCTCAGGCCAAAAAGGGAGATGGGTCTTGTGAGATGCAGTTTTGGAGAGGGGCATGGAAGGATTTGCCGCCTGGTTGACATGTTCATGGAAGTTCTCTAGGAACATGGCGATGTCGCCCTGAGGAAAGTGTCCAGAATGGTGAGAAAGGTATTTAAACTTTGGCCAATTGGCTTTCCTGCTGTTCCACCTATTGCACGGTGGGGAAGGAGGGTCACCCAGACATGAAGTCAGAAATGGGAAGTGATTGCTTACTCTCAGATCAGGATCCACCGACCAGCTGTAATCTGCTCTACAGTCTGAGGAACAAAGTGATAAATCTACACAGGTAGAGCTGTTGGTCTGTACATGGAAGGATGTTGGAGTGCCATCATTAAATAATGACACATCCAAGGTCTCCATAAGTCTCACAATCAGATTTCTCTTGGCGTTGTCATCATAGTCTCCCCGAAGGTAATGTCTTGTATTGAAGTCTCTAACTAGTAGGAATGGGGTCGGGAGTTGGGTGATGAGATTGGCTAATTTGTTAGCCAAATCTGAAGCAACTACTCCTTCACCATGATGGAGGTACAGTGAACAGAATGTGTATAAACGATTGGTATACAGACAAATCGCCACTGCTTGAAGGTCTGTTCTCAACGGGATTGCTAAGTGAGAACAGTCTTCACGGACAAAAATAGCCGAACCATGAATGGGTTCTGGTGGATTTTTAAAATATCCCACATACGAGGGGAGGTCAATAAGTTTTGCGAATCGGTAGGGAAAAACAGAGGAAGGGGGATGGCTGTTTGTGGGGGTGTTAGGGAGAGTTATGACAAGTCAGGACATGCAGCCGCACGCTCCTGCCTCGTCTATTTAAGAATCAGTAGCTGATCACAGATTGTCAGTCACAAATTTTTCAACAATGGAGAAGGTTGAGCACCGCGCAGTGATCAAATTCTTGACCAAGGAAGGCAAGAATGCAAAAGAGATCCATGAAGGCATGGTTGCAGTGTACACCGACAGAGCCCCTTCCTATGCAACCATTGCTCGCTGGAATAGGGAGTTCCGCCATGGTCGTGAGTCCCTTGAAGATGACCCCCGTCCAGGACGCCCGTCAGACATGACCAACGAGGACAATGTGGCCCGTGTGGAGAGGATGATCTTCGAAAATGGACGGGTGAAGGTCGAAGAAATCGAGCGAGAACTTGGAATATTACATGGAAGTGTTATCAACATCATCCACGACTATTTGGCCATGACCAAGGTCTCTGCCCGTTGGGTCCCTAGAAACCTGACGCCCCATGATCGACTTCAACGTCGTCAAAGTCCACAAGGCCAGAGTTGCACAGAGTTGCACTTTTTATTCCGCCAGCTCAAGGCTGCACTGCGTGGACGCCGGTTTGGGGACGATGAAGATGTCCAGCTCGCCGTCCAGGAGTGGATTGAACAGCAGTCGGGAGATTTCTGGTAGTCGGGAATTCTAAGCCACAGGGACAAGTGGCGCAAGTGCATTGAAGTCAAGGGTAGTTATATTGAAAAATAATATAACCCTTTTCCTCATATCTCGTTTCCTTATATCCGAATTGCAAAAATTATTGACCGCCCCTCGTAGTGGGGGATATTAGGTAATCACGAATACCCAATTGGGTCTCCAATATTGCTATACAGCAAGGGTTGTAATCATGAAGCAGGAGTTTGAATTCTTCCCATTTGGAGAAGATCCCTTGTAGATTCGAATAAACAATTGGAAACATATTCATCGTTTAAGGGTAATTAAATTTTTCTTTGCACCTGATGAAGGTGACTGGGGTTTTGAACCTTTTTGATTTTTAGGTGTAATTAACGTTTGAGGCATAGGTAGTTTGAATGTTTTGGGGATGGCACTTTTATTAGAGGGCAAAGAACCATCTGTCAGTTGTGAATATGACAGGGTGGTTTTTGCTGACAAAGATGCCTCTGAAGATATTGGGTCCTCTGTACTGGTAGGTAGTAATGTCGAGAAAGATGGTACCGAGTCATTCTGAGAGGTGGTTGGTGGGTCAGCTAGGGTGGATGAAGAAATCCCAGAAGGCTGTTTCTCCTCTTCCAAAAGGGCCATAGCCAAAGCTGGATCATAAAAAATCCGTTCAGCTTCTTCTGGAGTTACTGATGCTGTGGATGTAATAGGCTGGCTAGTTGTGACTGATGGACTCAAGGCAGATTCAGTGGGAGGAGGGTGGATGTCCAAAGGTGAAACGAACACCACACGAACATCCTCGAAATCTGCCTCCATGTCTTCAGGACATGTCAACGGTTGGTTAGGGGAATCTGAGGAACGGCGAGTCCTCTTGCGCCTTGGTTTAAGAGAAGCAGGAAGCTACCTAATGATTGGAGAGGGAAGAGGAGCATCATTCTGAGGCAGAGATTCTATTGGGGTTTCTCGATGAATATTCTGCGGCCGTAAAAGTGGAGGTCTGAATGGTCTCTGCTGTCTGTTACGGACTGTCTGGTCGCTCTAAGAGAATCCGCAAAACTCACTCCTGGTTGTATATATAATTCTTTAGCTCTCCTTCTAGCATCCTTCATGCTAATTCGGAATTTATTCCGAAGAGCAACAACCTCTCTCTCATACAAGAAAATGAAAATGTGCAGAAAGGAATGTCTGAGTAAAAAAAAACTCGATGTACAAAAGATCGGACTGGGACGCAACTCTCTTATATCTGCCTCCGTCGACCGGAAGAAATTCACCTAAAGATCAGAATGGCAATCGTTGGCAAGCCAAGAAATCCCAGGATGGTGCTCGTTGGGAAGAAGAGATGCACAAAGAGTGGTAATACCGTGTTTTGCCGCCACCCAGAGAACCCTTCGTGGCTGAAGGAAGTGGGTATGGAAGCTCCTTCGGTAGTTTCAGGAGGGAAGAATGATGCGTCGTGTGTGTGTGCGAAGGAAAGGAAGATGGGAGAGAGGGCGTGTGATAAGCTACACCGGTGAAGTAAGTGGTCAGAGCTGTCAGCGCACATGCCACAGACTTGACGTGCCGCTGGATTGGCGGCAGCTCCCTACGAACACCGAAAATCGTTGTGTCTCGCTGCCGCAAGGAATCGGGCGGAAATCCAACGTCTTGTCTATGAGTGGCGTGAGAGCCTTTTTACAGATCCCTCAAGGCATCTACGTAGCAGGACCTCACCCAAGGAATCTGCAAGAAACCATGGGAGACAAATCAGCGCGAAAACCCTCCTCACATACACATACGGGGCACCAGGCCCTGGGAAAGGCTCCAGTCTTCGAAGCAAGAATCACGAAGACATGTCCCATTATGGAGTAGAAATAGAATACCGAAGTGAGAGAAGATATATATGACGCTAATGCTAGATTTCAACTTTAAATCCTGGGGAGCCAGGAGGGTGCCTTTAAGCGTCCTCTCAGCCAATTATAAGAACAAATTAGAACACTCTTGCGAGGCAATGCCAAAATGACACTGGAGAACAAAGAACGGGAGCACATTTTCCCTCGTTCAACACCAATAGATTCGATTTCTCTTTATTCTCTAGGGAAAATGAAGAGGTGTAGTTCAGGAAAGTTCATTCAATGATAGGGAAGGAAAAATAGACCCCCCACCAACACACACACCCTGAAAATAAATACTCTTGAGTATCTGGGCTCAATCAATATCATAATGTTTTCTTCAAAGAATGAAAAGCTCTTATTGGTCACACCAGTTTCCTATTGTCAATTAGGAAAAGTCTCTGTTTCATAAATTTCATCCAATGTTAGACAGTAAGGATATTGCTTAATGAGGGCAGGGGCTCGACATGGGGAAATAAGATTTTCGAGGAAACAAAAAAGTGGGGTACTCCAAGGGGAGGGGGAAAGGGCAATTCCCTGTGTCAAACACGGTGGATAGATAGGTTAGAAACGACTGGATAAGTATAATAAAAGATGAGAGATTGCTGTGATAAAAAATAAACCTTCAGCGCCAAGCCTGAGAGGGCGCACTATAAGCCCCTAGGATTAAACTCGTGTGCATGATACCGGATAAGATACCTGAAATCACCAGTACAAGAATACAAGATCTCTTCAATATCCCATGACCTGTGATTCTCCACTCCTTCCGAAAAGGTCTTAAGGTATTTGTAAACCATCCTCATCAATACCTTTAGAAATATATAGTGTGATGCAAACGTGAATACCATTCAATAAAAAAAACTAAAAAACATAATCGTGAAACCCCCCTTACCCTCTCCAAGACACAAGCTACAGACGCCAAAACATCAAGACAACCTTCTCTTCTAAGAGAGGTGGAGATAAACTTTTAAGATTATCTTCTATTCCGGGATATAATTATCCCTCATATAAATAGGAAAAAAAAAATCCTTACCACATCTTCGATGTACTTTCCCACTAAGTGTCGCCCCTCGTTCCCCGTCACCTGTCGCCATGTCTCTTGCGAGTAGAGTCTCACCCCTTCCGCTACGTAGTACCTTAAGAAATGTTAACAGATAAATATACACTTTATCAACCCTTGATCAGTGAAAGCATTTCAAGGCCTTCGGGAACGAGTTTATATAGAGAAAAAAACATCCGTTCTGAAATGCACAAGCTTGAGTCCTTTGTGGAAAATGAGTAAAACCTGCAAAAATGCAGACTAGCAACCTTAAACACCTGATGGAGAATGGTACTTATAACTAAATAAGGAGAATTTCGGCCAACATCACCACCACAATGCCCATGTCGAAAGCATGCATCATCAATAACGAGAACGCAAGGCAAAAATATATATGTCTATCCAATCGTAGATTTCAATGGTTAGACCATCAAAGCGGAGGAGTCTCTTTATGTGAGGCGATCAACTCGGAGCCATAGGTCTCTAACTATACCCATCATATCAGTCTCTGCCAGTGAGTCCCCCTATCCCAACCGTTATGAACAATGGCTGGGTCGAGTGGAAACACCGCTTCCGATATGAGATAAGTTAAGCACCATCCGGGGTGGGTTAGTCACAATTTGTGTCGATTTCCCGGCGGATGTCATACATTGTAGATAGATACTCATGGATCGGATCCCTCGTTAAACAGAGAAATAGAAGGTCCCAAAAGAGCTAAAAAAAAATTGGTGGTAAAGCTCCCAACAAATTCTTTTCGCTAAAATTCATGGATCTTTTCTAATTCCATAAACAGGGATAACCACATATTTCTGCACAAAAACCTTTCTGAAAGCTCCATCTCCCACATTCGTCAGTTACTTTATTCACACCCTCACATTCCACACAACATGATAATGCTTACCATTAGGTCACAAGTTACCTTACTTAAAATTTAGTAAGCGAAAACCAATGAGGGCTCGTCCGTCAGAAAGTTTCTAAGAAGAGGAGATCTGTGAAGAAAGTGGAGAAGATGGAAGTGAAAATGTAAGGAAGATATATGGCCACCGCATATACTCTGCAGATATTCTACAAGTATTTGGCCGGAGAACGCATCTATGGATATTGGGAGCAGAGGCACAAAATTCTTCAGATGTCAGCTGCAGAATGGTTGCCTAGGCTACACCTGAAACTCACTTGCAGGGCGCCTTGAAGCAGACTGCGTCATGGGATTATTAAAAGAGAGTTGCCACCAATTTGCCTGTTATGAATAAGTAATTTGTGGCTCTTTATTTTTACACAATTTCCTGTATTTTTTCTAATCTCTTTCTTTCTATTCATGCTGTCACTGTAAGAATGTTAAGCCCCCTTTACACTCCATCAAGCGTGACTATATCCAAGCATTACTATAGTAACCACATCTCACCGACGCATACACTCCAGTTTACCTTCTACTCATTCCACCATTCATTGCTATTCTCTCGCCATACCCAAAATAACAAATCCCACCTATTGAGGCAAATCCTGGGCAGCAGGATGGGAAAGAACCTTTCACGAGCGGCACTGGGCAAAGTCATAAGGAACTGCCGGGTAGCCTCAGATGCTGCCAACCTGACCTGAATATATGACAAAGTTTAGATAAAATTGCTCTAAAAAAAACAACAAAAAAACACTAGTGGTAGCTGTGTGTCATAGGGAGAGTACATGTGACCCTCCCAATGCACCAAATGGGGGGGGGAAACTATCAGCTGGGAATCAGCTCTCTGTGAAACCATATGAATACATGATAGGGCTTTGAATAGGAAAAGTGGATTAGCTTCTCCTGACCTAAATTTAAAGTCCTATTCTTTCTTTTATGGTTCTTTTCAATCAAATGGTAAAAAAAAGGAAAATAGTATTAATATTTACTTAAAAATAAGACAACAAATGGTATACCAGCCAGAAAAAAATTAAGTAGTGAGATAAGGGAAAGTGAAAATGTTTGAAAGGTAAAAGCCATAGTAACCTAACTAGATGATAAATTGGGGCTGTTTTTTGTAGTGTTTTTTTAAGCAAATTTTAAGTGAGAACCAAGGAGGGCATTTCCCCCAGAAAGATTGTAAGGAGAGATCTGTAAAAACAGCGGTGAAGATAGAGGAAGTGAAAATGTATGCAAGACAGCTGCAGAACCTCTTACAAACATTAGGGTTGAGAGGGAACGCATCTGCATGCAATAAAACTGGGAGGGCAAACAATCCTCAAGATGTTAGCTGCACCAAGGTTCTCACTACTAATTGGGGCGTTTGGGACCACTAAAGTGAAGGCAGATTGGAATGTGTGGGGTTAAATAAATAAACATCATCATCTTAGTATACAATTGATGGAGATATGTGTCAATGTAACAGGATGAAAATCGCATAAAGCAGTTTCCACTCTGACCTTCGATTACCTGACTCCAATTATCAGCCAGACCCGAGGACAATCGCTTCGCCAGCTGATCGCCATAAACGATCATTGGGTTGCCTTGGCCAGGATTTTCTTCTTCTGGAAATGTAGAAAATCCCAGAGTTAAATGAGAACTGCCTCTAACTTGAAAGCTAGAGGGAGGAATGGACCTGGTAGAAAATGGCCAGTAGATTAGAGGGAGGAATGGACCTAGAAGAGAATGGAGTATATTAGGTAGAAGGAAGAATGGACCAGGAAGAGAATGGCCAGGAGATTAGTTGAACTAAAGGAGTCGATGGGGTGCATAGGCTCTGGTTGCCATTTCCACCAAAACTTTCAAGTGGCGGGTTGTGCATTAGGTCTGAAAGGGAGGGTTTGGGGTTTCGTTTTTTTACAGTGCTCATCAGGCAACTGCCACTGAGAGCACAGGTCACTGTAATTGAAACTTCAGCCTAGTACAAGGCTAATATAAAATTCCCAGAAACCAAACCAAATAAAGAAAAACAAAATAATAAAACGCAGAAAGTAAGAAACAGAACAAAAGAAAGAAGGAAGCATGACAAGGCATCGGGAAGAGGCCAGCCTTCTTTCAGCGCAGGATCATGCACCCAACACTAAAGAAAAATAAAATAGTGGAGACCAACCTCCTCCAAAAAGTCATATAGTCCACAAGAGTGTGTACATGAAACAGGGGCCGAATACAAGGGACAAACAGTAGCGACCCAGCTCATCCCGGTAGGGGAAGAGGTAAGGTGCGCAAAGATCACCCAGACTGACACATTCAACAAGAATGTGCCGAACAGTCCAGGGGACGACGCAGTCATCGCAAAAAGGTACTGGTGAGCACTCGCACATCAAATAGCAGTGCGTCCCACGAGTGTGCCCAATGATGACAGAAAGCAACCTGAAGCCGTCATGGCATTGGGTGGTAGGTCCATGGGAACAGTCACAGCGCAATGGCACGCAACTTTAGGTTCCCTTCGATCGTCTCCCATCTTCCGTGACAAGCAACCCGTAGGCTGCCCAGGTTCCTGCCATGTAATAAGTGAGGAAGAGCGAAACGCTGGTCTGGTCGCCAAGTACTTGCGGAGTCTTTAGCGGCCTCATCGGTGCGCTCATTCCCCGCAATTCGGATACATATGTGCAGGAACTCGGCAGAAGATAATCTCGACATCCGCTCGTGTCGCCAAAACCGTGGTATCACGAATATCGAGAACCAGGGAATGTGGAGATTCCAATGCCCCAAGAGCACCCAGTTCGCTTTGTGAGTCGCTATAGATCACAATCCAGTCTCCGAAAAAAGCACGACGCGTTATCTCCCGTAGCAAGTGGTGTAATGCAACCAGGTCACCCGTGAAGACAGAGTCGGTTCCTAGTAGAGCCCCGCTGACTTCAAACAGTTTTTTTTTGTTTTTTTATGGGGCTATCTGGCGACTGCTCACTTGGGCATAAGTCGCCACAATCAAACAGCCTAGCTCTAGGCTACTTTAAAATAAAAATTTGAAAACAAAACAATGATAAAATTGAAAGATGACAACAATTAGGAAGCACGCTCCAGCGTCGGGGGAAGGTCACAGAGTCCTCGCGGACTCTTTGGCGCCACCATTCCCCGCAATTCTTACATGTCCAGGAACCCAGCAGAAGATAATCTCGACATCTGCCCGGCTCGCCAAAACCGTGGCGTCACGGATATCGCGAACCAGGAAATGCGGAGATTCCAATTCCCCGAGAGCACTCAGGGCGCTTTGTGAGTCGCTATAGATCACAATCCGGTCTCCGAACCGGGCACGTCGCGTAATCTCCCGTACCGAGTGGTGTATTGCCACCAGCTGGGCCGTGAAGACAGACGCAGCGCCTGGCAGAGCCCCGCTGACTTCAAACAGAGGGGATACGGCGTGGAAGCCGACCCCCTCTTCGGACTTAGAGCCATCCGTATACACTGGCACGGTTCCAGCGTGACACAAGGTGTGCTCCAAAAAGGTCGAACGCAATACTCCCGGCGCTGTAAAAGATTTGGGAACAGAGGCATGGTGACAAATAGTCAAAGGTGGTAACCTCCAGGGTGGCGTCATGGGCAGAACCAGGGGCACCACCAGCCCAAGGGCTATTCATAGCTCTTGGAGGAGTTTCGTAGCCCTAAACCCAAAGGCTTAGGGTATGACTGGCATCTCTCGGCGGCATAGGCACCGTCGAGATCATCTAAGGATGCAGTGACAGCTGTTTGCGACTGAGGGAGGCGCCGGGCTTTCGTCTACAGGTGAGTAATGCACTGCACGCGGCGTAGAGCGAGTGGCATCTCACCAGTATCAACAAGTAGGCTCTCAATGGGGAAAGTGCGAAAAGCACCGGTCACCAGGCAAAGGCCGGTGGATTGAATCCACCTTCCGCAATACACGCTCGGCTGCAGATGTATAAAACTCGCATCGGTAGTCGAGCTTCGAAGAACAAAGGACCGATAAAAAGTAAGGCAGTAGCCCTATCAGCGACCCAGGCGCTGAACAGCACGGAACAAAGAATATCCATGGCGCGGGTACAAGAGACCCTGAGGCTGCGAAAATGAGCATCCCAGGTGAGGCGTCGGTCAAATACAAGACCAAGTAAACGGTGCGAGTCCACGACTTCCAGGCAAACCCCATTTTTAAACAAATCTGGGTCTGGGTGGAGCCGTGGATGGTGGCAGAAGTGCACCACCTTAGTCTTGGCCAAGGAAAACCGAAACCTGGGAGCTTCAGCATAGCGAGAGACGCGGTTCAATACCTGTTGGAGGCGACGCTCCAGAGTTCGCATCTGGGCCGCGCCCAAATTTTTTTTTATTTATAGAGCCCATCTGGCAACTGCACAATTGGGCATCAGTCGCGGGAAACACGACGGCCTAGAACTAGGCTACTTTAAAAAAAAAATATGAAAACAATGATAAAAATGTGAAAAACTTAACAATTAAGAAGCAATCTCCGGCAGCGGGGGGAGGTCTCCCTCACCCCGGAGCAGGAGCGTGCAACCTACAAAGAAAACAATACCAAACAAAGAAAAAAAATAGAACTTTCTTAAATAAAGGGGAGAAGCCCGGCCTCCCCCAAAAAGTCAACAAGTCCACCAGTCAATGTGCACGCACTCATCCCGAGTACAAAGAACAGGCGGTAGCGACCCCGCCCATCCTGGTACAGGGACAGGTAACGTGCGCTAAGATCACCCAAACTGGGGAACGACGCAGTCTTCGCAATAGGGCGCAGGCGAGTGCTCCATCAAATAGCGATGCGTCACACGAGTGTGTCCGATTCGGAGACGACAGAAAGCGACCTGAAGCCGTCGCGGCATTGGGAGATAGGTCCATGGGAACAGTCGCGGCGCAATGGCACTCAACTTTAAGTTCCCTTCGACCGTCTCCCATCTTCTTTGCCAAGCAGTCCGAAGAGCTGCCCGTATTCCTGCCATGTAGTCGGTGTGAGGAAGAGCGAAACGCTGGTGTGGTCGCAGAGTCCTCGCGGACTCTTTGGCGCCCTCATCGGCGCGCTCATTCCCCGCAATTCCTACATGTCCAGAAACCCAGCAAAAGATAATCTCGACATCTGCACGGCTCGCCAAAACCGTGGCGTCACAGATTTCGCGAACCAGGGGATGCGGAGATTCCAATGCCCCGAGAGCACTCAGGGCGCTTTGTGAGTCGCTATAGATCACAATCCGGTCTCCGAACCGGGCACGTCGCGAATCTCCCGTACCGAGTGGTGTATTGCCACCAGCTCGGCCGTGAAGACAGACGCAGCGCATAAGAGAGCCCCGCTGACTTCAAACAGAGGGGATACGGCGTGGAAGCCGACCCCCTCTTGGGACTTTGAGCCATCCGTATACACTGGCACGGTTCCAGCGTGACACGAGGTCCCTCCAGCCAGTCTCACAGAATCCTGCCCCCTCCCCCTAATTAATTGTGGTGATATTGACAGATCAAACAACACAGAAATTGCTCCCTTAATATCACAAGCGGTTGGAAGGAGCAGAAGTTATCTGCTCCTGGGAAGAATTAACAACTCACTCTTACTCCTAACCATTAAGATAAACAATGGTAACTTAAACTCAGGATTGAAAAGGTTCATGAACCACTTTGGTGTTCACCAACCCTTATAATCTTGTCTTGACATGAGGATATGATCATAGCCAAGTACCTTTACTTATAAGCAGGCTATCCTTTGAATACTATGAATAGATATCAGTCAATTTCATATCTAGAATCTGTTGGGAACATTGAAAACTCTATTAAAAATGACAACTTTACCTGTAACTCCACAGGACACCAGAGCAGCACAAACGCTGAACCCAGTCTCTCGAACAAATCTATTAGTGTGACCCAGCGTTGTATACAAAAGCTCCAACAACTCCTACAAAGAGAAAATTTATTAGAGATGAATAATTTCACTGGGAAGAAAACTGATGAAATCTAGTGGGGCCATGTAGTCATTATTTTTATTAAAACTAACCCACATCATCATCATCATTTTCATGCATCTCAACAGCAAAAAAAGTCTTGGCAAAAATAGAATGAGGGGGATGGGTGAAGTCACCAGTATATTCTACCATCTCCAAATGCTTGGTCATTTAAACACACTTTCAAAACATACACACTAAAGAGAAAAGTTGGGTGGAAATCGCAGTATTTCACTGTTAATAATGAAAGAATTGCAACAAACCAACTACAATACATACTTAAACCACCTAATTGTGAGATCCTATAGATTATATCCTTTATACATGCAACAAATAATTAATAGCCAATATATTTGGTTTCAAAAGAGTCTCTAAATCTATGAAGTTAGTCTGACAATTTAGTCAGTATATGCTCTTTCACAATAGCAAAAAGCCCCCAAAGACTATCTTTAATCGCTTTCCAACAGAGTAGGGTTGACAGAGTTCAAGGCCACTATAACTACCTAGTCTTTCCACCAGCTTTGGAAGGGCTTTAAGGGCCTATGATGCCATGTGGAACCATAATTTCAAGCCACTTTGACTCTTAATATATAGTGATTTAAGGGTTATTATATTTTAATATAGTCCAATTCTGGCATCAAAGGGTTAATAGAGATGGGGGTACTATGTACTGTATCAATTCATCCGGTTAAGGTTTAACCCTTGGGCAGAAGATCGCTAACCTACACACTCTCAAACCCTTTCCATGCCCATTTTTTTTTTTAATTAAGGGGCTATCTGGCGACTGCCGACTAAGGCATAAGTTGCCGTAAACAAACAGCCTAATTTAGGCTACTTTAAAAAATTAAACAGAAAACAATAAAAAGGAATAACAATAACAATAACAATAACAATAACAAAGCAATAACAAAACAATTACAAAAACAACAACAACAATTAAATCGAGTTAAATAAAAGGGAGAAGGCCGGCCTCCCCCAAAAAGTCAATAAGTCCACCAGTCAAAGTACACGCACTCATCCCGAGAACAAGGGACAGGCGGTAGCGACCCCGCCCATCCCGGTACCGGGACAGGTGTCGTGCGCGAAGATCACCCAGACTGGGACATTCGACAAGAATGTGCCGAACAGTCTGGGGGACAACGCAGTCGTTGCAATAGGGCGCAGGCGAGCGCTCCATCAGATAGCGATGCGTCACACGAGTGTGTCCGATTCGGAGACGACAGAAAGCAACCTGAAGCCGCCGCGGCATTGGGGGATAGGTCCATGGGAACAGTCGCGGCGCAATGGCACGCAACTTTAAGTTCCCTTCGACCGTCTCCCATCTTCTTTGCCAAGCAGTCCGAAGAGCTGCCCGTATTCCTGCCATGTAGTCGGTGTGAGGAAGAGCGAAACGCTGGTCCGGTCGCAGAGTCCTCGCGGACTCTTTGGCGCCCTCATCGGCGCGCTCATTCCCCGCAATTCCTACATGTCCAGGAACCCAGCAGAAGATAATCTCGACATCTGCCCGGCTCGCCAAAACCGTGGCGTCACGGATATCGCGAACCAGGGGATGCGGAGATTCCAATGCCCCGAGAGCACTCAGGGCGCTTTGTGAGTCGCTATAGATCACAATCCGGTCTCCGAACCGGGCACGTCGCGTAATCTCCCGTACCGAGTGGTGTATTGCCACCAGCTCGGCCGTGAAGACAGACGCAGCGCCTGGTAGAGCCCCGCTGACTTCAAACAGAGGGGATACGGCGTGGAAGCCGACCCCCTCTTGGGACTTGGAGCCATCCGTATACACTGGCACGGTACCAGCGTGACACGATGTGTGCTCCAAAAAGGTCGAACGCAATACTCCCGGCGCAGTACAAGCTTTGGGAGCAGAGGCGTGGCGACAAATAGCCAAATGTGGTACCCTCCAGGGTGGCGTCCTGGGCAGAACCAGGGGCGCCACCGGCCCGAGAGCTATATCTACCTCTCGAAGGAGTTTCCTGGCCCTAAACCCAAAGGGCTTAGGGTATGACTGGCGTCTCTCGGCGGCATAGGCACCATCGAGATCAGCTGCGGATGCAGTGAGAGCTGTTGGCGACTGAGGGAGGCGCCGGGCTCGCGCGTACAGGCGAGTGATGCACTGCACGCGGCGCAGAGCGAGTGGCATCTCCCCAGCATCGACCAACAGGCTCTCAATGGGGGAAGTGCGGAAGGCACCGGTCGCAAGGCGAAGGCCGGTGTGGTGGATCGAATCCACCTTGCGCAATAAACGCTCGGCTGCGGATGCATAAAACTCGCAACCGTAGTCGAGCTTCGAGCGAACAAAGGATCGATAAAAAAGTAAGGCGGTAGCCCTATCAGCGCCCCAAGCGCTGAACGTCACGGAACGGAGAATGTCCATGGCGCGGGTACAAGAGACCCTAAGGCTGCGAATATGAGCCTCCCAGGTGAGGCGTCGGTCGAATACAAGACCAAGGAAACGGTGCGACTCAACCACATCCAGGCGCACCCCATTAAGAAACAAATCTGGGTCGGGGTGAAGCCGTGGATGGCGGCAGAAGTGCACCACCTTAGTCTTGGCCAAACAAAACCGAAACCTGTGCGCTTCGGCATAGTGAGAGACGCGGTTCAATGCCTGTTGGAGTCGACGCTCCAGAGTTGGCATCTGGGCCGCGCCAAAAGAGATCGAAAGGTCGTCCACGTAGAGCGTAGCGAGAACATCTTCCGGCAGCACCGAGGTGATGCCGTTGATGCTCAGGGCAAAGAGTGTGACACTGAGGACACTTCCCTGCGGGACACCCTCTTCCTGCTCCTTTGGGCCGGAGAGGGCTCCCCCCACCCGTACGCGGAATCGACGATCTCGCAAAAATTCAGATATAAAAATTGGGAGGCGTCCCCTCGCCCCCATCGTGTGGAGAGTCTCCATGATACCGTATCGCCATGCGGTATCATAGGCCTTCTCCAGATCAAAAAACACCGTGGCGTAGTGCTGTCTACGAAGGAAAGCCTCGCAGACGGCACTTTCCAGTCGGAGCAGAGCATCCGACGTGGAGTGGAACTTACGGAAGCCGCACTGTGCAGAAGACAGATGGCCTCCGCTGTCCAGGAAATAGGCTAATCTAACATTTACCAATTTCTCCATCAACTTGCACACGCAAGAGGTTAGAGAGATTGGGCGGAAACCGGTCGGAGTAGAGTGATCTCTCCCCGGCTTGCGAAAGGCGAGCACAGTAGCGATTCGCCAGGAGTCTGGGAGAAGACCTTCCACCCAGATCCTGTTGAACAAATCTAACAGAAAGGCCATGCCTCGCTCACCCAGGTGTCGAAGCATGGCGTACGGGACATCGTCCGGACCATGGGCGGTGTCCGCGCACGAAGCGAGAGCGGAACGCAACTCACTCACAGTAAACTTGTCGTTGAAGGGTTCTCCGCCTCTGGAGGTAAAGTCCAGCCGGCGGCCTTCCGCGACATCACGACGTGCATTGAATGCTGGCGGAGCAGCATCACGGCTAGAGAATGCGGAAAAAGCGGTCGCTAAGGATTCCGCCACGGACGCGGGGTCCGAGATTGCGGTCCCATTCTCCTGGAGAACGGGAGGGGGGTCCTGCGAGAACTTGCCCCGAATCCTTTTGACTCGCTTCCACACCTCAGCTAAAGGGGTCTTCCCGTTAAGTGAAGACACGTATGCCCGCCAAGAAGAGCGGCGGGCGTGCTTCGAAATATACCGGAACCTAGCCCTGCCCGACGAAATTCAGCGACAGTGAAATCGTTCGGGCGGCGCTTATAGCGCATGTAGGCATAACGCTTCTGTTTGAGGGCCGTCTCACACTCGGCCGACCACCATGGGAGTGGTCGGCGTGCAAAACGGCCAGACGTCCTAGGAATAGTAGTCAGGCCTACGGCGATGAGGTTGCCGGAGAAGAACTCAACGGCCTCATCTACCGACCTAAACTCCTCGACTGAGATAGAGAATTCAGTCATTTCCTGAAATGCAGGCCACCGCGCCCGCGCCAAGCACCACCGAGGTGGTCTCTCAGGCGGCAGTTGCCCTGAAAATGATATTTGAATGGGAAAGTGATCACTACCATGGAGGTCATCGACCACCCCCCAATCAAAATCAGGCTGTGCATCTGAAGAGCACAAAGATAGGTCAAGGCAAGAAAATGAAGCGGTTCTCGGACAGTGATGCGTAAACTCATCCACGTTTAGGACACCCATCTCAAGCTCTTCGATCAGATCGGCAAGGACTTGTCCCCTGGGATTTATGGAGTAATCTCCCCAGAGAGGATGCCTGCCGTTCAGATCTCCAAGCAAGAGATAGGGCCTCGGCAACCGTGCCACGACGCGGCGAAAGTCCCCCGCGTCGAAGTCAGCTGACGGTGGAATGTACGCAGAAATGATAGTATACCTCCTATCCAGGTGCAGCTGCACAGCCACTGCCTGAAAGGAGGTATCTAAAGAGAAAGGAAGAACGGAGACATCATGCCGGGTGTAAACCGCGCATCCCCCAGCCCGGCCATCCCGCGGTGGTGGGGTCGCAAGACCCTTATACCCCGGGAGGGCAGGCAGCGGGCACGCGCCTAGCATGGTCTCCTGCAAAAAAATAGCTAACGGGGAACGGGACGAGACGAGCCTCCGCAGCTCCTCCCAGTTGGCCCGGAGTCCACGGCAATTCCATTGAAGGAATATGCCCTCCAGGCCTAGCTCGGAGGAGACGCGGGGGCCCTCCTCGAATTGAAGACCCTCACGGGAATGGCCGTACGCTTCCCGGGGGCAGAACCCCGGGCGCTGTTGGCCGGACAAAGCGCTGAAGGCGCTGTCGCCTTCGAGGACTTATTGGGGGAGGTTGGGCTCGCCATGCGAGTCTTTTCCTCCCTCCGCCTCGAAACCTTAGGCGGGCGTTGCGGCTTGGGAGGCGGGGGGCCCTCTTTTCGAGGAACCACCGTCTCCGAGCCACTCGCTCCACCTCGGGGCGTGGGCGAAGGGGCCGAAGCTCCTTTGTTGCTGTCCTCCTTTCGGGGAACAGCTTTAGGAACCCCGGAAGATGGCCTAGCGACCATCTTCAGGGGTGTTGCCTCCTGTGAGTCTAACGACTCTGTGGAGGCGCGTGGCCGTTTCGCCTTACGGGAAACGGTCACGCTGGGGGAAGAGGGGGGAGCCCTGGTATTAGCCGGGGCTGGGTGTGAACCCTTTTTGCCGCCATTTCTACCAGGGGAGCGCCCGGGTGTAGTAGAGCCCGCAGAAGGGCTCCGAATGGGCGCGGAAACAACCGTGCTCGTTGGCCTGGATGGGCCAGGAGCAGAGGGTGCTTTTCTAACTATTGAGGCATATGACGTCCCAGGCAGAGCCGGGCGCGCCAGGACCAAGTCCTTAGCCTCGCGGAATGAGAGTCGATCCTGGGCCTGAATGGCCAGGATTTCTTTCTCAAGGAGATATGCACCACATTGCTTCGAAGAAGCAGGGTGCGGCTCTCCGCAATTGACACACTTGGCCACACACGATTTGGACTTATCGTGTGCGACCTTGGAGCAATTTACACAGACTTCGGGTGACCCCGATTTTGCACGTCTACATGATCGATTCGTGTGGCCGAAACGGTGACAGTAATAGCACCGCCGCGGCAGTGGCACGAATGCCTTTACGCGGTAGCGGTACCAACCAGCACGCACCGACTCAGGGAGCTTGTCACAGTCGAACGTGACGAAGAGTGTAGGGGTGGGTCTCGAGGCCCCTCCCTGTTTTCTCATCACACGTTCGACCTTGACCGCCCCATGGTCGGCCAGCTCTAGGGTGATGTCTTCTATGGAGTAGTCAACGAGTTCCCTCGCATAAACTACTCCTTTTACAAAGTTCATGGTAGAGTGCGGCGTCACACTCACCGGGGTGCCATGAAGTGTCCGAAGAGCACTTATCTTGGCCGCCTCGGCGGGATTCGCCGCATTCGCCAGAAGGCTCCCGTCCGAGAAACGGGTTACCTTCGGCTCTCTACCAATTGCACTAGCTAATCCTCTCCTCTGATGGATCATGTTGCCCTTGGACAACATGGTGCCATCAGTGGAGCGAATAACGAGGAAGCGTTTGAAGCCAGCGGGCTCGAAAACGCCAGGTAACCTCTGAATGAGGGGCCCCGATGTCATCGAGGCTCCGCCCTGTGCACTCTTGGTCTTAGTCAGGGGCTCCGCACACGAGGGGGTAGAGGGGCCGGATGTGCCGATCTTGGCTTGGTCGCCTACCAAAGTGGCAGCAGACCCATCCGTCCCCGCAGCCCCCGCGGATGGAGAGGAGCCCCGAGTCTTTTTCGTCTTTCTTGTCTTTTTCTTCTTTTTAGGAGAGGAGGGCGGGGAATGAACCCGCTTTTCACCCCCGCCGGTAGAAGCCCCCAGGCCAGATGGACCGGCCTCAGCCAGGTCCTTCTCTGAAATGGAGAAGGTCCCGGTGGGCGCAGGGGATTCATCCGGAGGAGATCCCTCCCCTCCTTGTCCTGCCTGAGAATCCACAGCCGTTTGATGAGGACCTTGCATAGGGGCGGATTCGGGTTCGGTGCTTGGCGCCAAGCCCGGATTCCCCCCCATGGAAGGCCCTACCTTCTGAGGCTGGTTTTCCTCAAGGACCATGTCTATCACAGGAGGGGCCTCCAGTTGGCCATCCCCTCCCAGGACATCGCAGGTCCCCTTGGCAGCGTCATAAGTCTTTAGTGGGGAGGCACAGGCCTTGACCCCGGCAAGGTTTAATATTTTTGCCAGCAGGTCTTTTGAGGGAAGCGACCGAAGGGGCCTGGCTTTCCTCTCCCCCCTAAGGGGGTTTGCCCTACCGAGCCGCTTGTACGAGGGGCGGTCGGCAATGGGCTGCCTGCTGGCTTTCTTGGCAGTCCCCTTAGAAAGCATAGGAGGGACTGCCGCTGGAGATAGGGAGGTGCCCGAAAGCACCTCCAGAGAAGGGGGTGAGGGGGAGTCCCCTACACCCGTAGGCGTAGGAGAGGAGTAAGCCTCCTCTCCGGTTAAAGAGGTATGGAGGGTCCCCTGCGCAAGCACAGGGGGGGGGGACCTCCATCTTTTCTGTGGAGCTGCACGAGGGCGGCTCCGTTGTTGTTATAGGGGGAATTAAGGGGAGATGTTTTTTTTTTTCATCATTGGGCATGGTGACCCTCTTTGTTTTACGGGACGCAATCGCTCACCACCTCTTGCAGTAGCCCGCACTGCAAGAGGTGCTTACAGGCCCGGCAGAGCCAGGCGCCGCCATTTGGGACCACCCCTCCCGCCTGGTGGCCTGGCAGTCCTTCGGCATGGCGGCTCCACCTTGAACACGGCGTAAAACGGATAGATTTTGAAGACGAGAGGAAAAGGGATGTGAGGAAGGTATGGGTGGGGATGAAGCAGGTTGTTAAAAGCCAACCACCCCAGACCGGAGCTCAGGGGTTAGGGGACATTGTCCCTTCCCCCCTCAGCCCCGATCCGGGACGATTGGCTGAGAAGAAGGTCAGCTTCTACCCTGTGAAATTAGAGGCTGACCAGAGAAAGTTGTGGGAGAGGTTGTATGAAAAGCGACGAGGTAGGATAGGAATACAGGCTATCTGAAGGAAGGAAGAGAGGCTAAGCTGGGGCCGGACGGGGCGCTGGATCCCGTCAGCACGGCGGCCAGGATGGCAAATCGCCGCGCCCCTTACGGGGTTCCATGCCCAATTATCATACACAATACCATCTACTTCCTCTTGGATCACTGTTGAAAAACCACAGAAAGGTGGACTGTTTATGTAAAGAACCCACCTTTCTATGGTTTTCCAAACCTTCTCTCTCACACCCTGTATATTCTCTTCACAAGTCTCCAATCCATTCTTCTTACATCTCCATATCACATCAGAATACTTTTAGTCACAACTTCATTCTCACCCTTTCTAACGCCATAAACATTTCTTACCCAGTCAGTATTCACTCTATCCACTTTTCGCACACTAAACCACCGTTCCAAGTTGTCTACAACTTGCAATACTCACTTGAAATCTTTCCTACTCTTTCCATACCATTGTCTCACTCTTATGTATCAACATTGGCACCAGTTTACTCTCATAAGCATGAACTTTCCTACCACTTCCAACCTTGTGGTTGAACTCTTCATCTATACCAGTATTGTTTAAAATGCATTCTAGACACTTAAAATTTCACTATTGTTCAAGGGGGACCCCACAAACTTGGATATCACCCCAACATGTCTAGCTACCAAATATCATGTTTTTCTGCATTCACTTTTAGCCCCTTCCTCTTTCACACCCTGTTAAAGCTTTGATCAACATTTTCAAATCCTTCCCACTCTCAGCAACTAACACCAAATCATTAACATAGATAGAATTCCTCCATCAATCTCGGGAACCAGGATAAGTCATTTGTTGCCCATATTTGCCGTAAAACACGTGGAAAATTTACAGGATTAGAATAATAAGAAAAGGAAAAGTAATGCCATTTGGTGTCCCAATGGTGTGGAGGGAAGGCAAAGATCATGTCACTGACTCCTACTTCTGCATGACAAATTTGAAAAGCATCAATTGCAAGAACAAGCACATGTTCAATACCCCAATGTTCCTTCTGCTATAAAACCAGTCCCACATGGCCCCGATCTTCCTGTTCCTGATTTTACCATGGGTTCTAGCTCTGATTCCGAGGCTGCTGTCACTGCCAATACAGCTGAGTTTGATGCATACGAGCCAGAAGAGGGCAACCAACTGGTGCCATTTATGCAAGCCGAACTCAATGACCTGACACGAAATCTGAACCTTTTCAAAGAATATGATCAGCTATTGGGTTCACATCTTCGAAAGAAATGTATTCTGGCACCAGGGACAACATTCTATTGGTATCGGAACCACGAGAAAGAATTTAGGAAATTTTTCACGTTTGATGAAGCCTCTTTACTGGTCTACTGTAAGAACATTTCTGACCTGTTCAACTTAATGGGGTTGAAGTATGATGCTATGGAATGGCCACTTTTCATTGACTCATCTAACAGAAGTCTCAAAGCAGTTCTTCCTAATAATGGCAATAAGTTTTCATTGATCACTGTTGGACACTCAGCTGCAATGAAAGAAACCTGCAACAGCATGGACCATCTGCTGTCTGCTCTCAATTACCAGGAACACAAATGGCTGATCTGTCGAGATCTAAAAAGTTGTTGGACTCATCCTAGGCCTTCAAGGTGGGTACACAATGTATCCATGCTTTATGTGCTTGTAGGCCAGTCGATCTGATGACCAGCATTATGTCAGACAGACTGGCCATCAAGACAAGGATTAGAACCTGGTTCACACAACATTCTGTCCCACTCTCTGGTTAAACAGAGCAAGATATTGCTTCCACCCTTGCTCATCAAATTTAGTTTGATGAAGAACTTTGTCAAGGCAATGGAGAGAGAAGGTAGAGGATTTGCTTTCCTCCATTAAAAGGTTCTACGAGGCAGCATGAAAAACTGAAGGCAAGTGTATTTGATGGTCCTCAAATAAGGAAGCTCATCAACGACACCAGTTTTGATGAAGCACTGAATCCTGCTCAACTCTTTGCCTGGTCATTCCTTAAGTCAGTCATTGCAAACTAGCTTGGCAACCACAGAAGTCCTCAGTATGAGAAGGCGGTTGATGAGTTAATGGAGGATTTCTGCAAACTTGGTGCTTGCATGTCAGTGAAAATGCACTTCCTTTGGTCCCACCTGGACTATTTTCCTGGGAAATCGTGAAGACTTCAATGAAGAACAGGGTGAGCACTTTCACCAAAATATCCATGTGATGGAGGAACGCTACCAAGGATGTTGAGAGGTTATACAGGCTATCTGAAGGAAGGAAGAGAGGCTAAGCTGGGGCTGGACGGAGCGCTGGATCCCATCAGCACGGCGGCCAGGATGGCAAATCGTTGCGCCCCTTACGGGGCCTTCTGTGTAGAAATCAGTTAAAAATTTACTTGTGTGTACATTCACCTATAAAATAGATCGGAATATAGGAATTTCTGACATGTGCTTATATCTTAAAAATTTTATTTGATTAGATAAAATGAGCATGATTTTCGGATTCAGCACAAAAAAACTGGCTCTAAATCATGAATTATATGTTAGACCTAGAAAACAGCGCAGACCAGTGTTATCCATTGTTTCATTTCTTCAGCATTCCTGTACCAACTCAGTTTGTAAAACTACACATTATTCAAGTAGCTATAAAGCACAATTTTCAAGTGTTAAGAAATTTAACAATTAACCTCAAGTGATAGTCGTTTTCAACTTACCTGATCAATAAATGGTATGAATTTGCTGCCACAACCCTTGATTAAGCTTTCCAAACACTTCATACTCGTTTCCAGGTAACGCCATCCAGCAGTATCGTGAAAAATTTGAGCACTATTACCACTATGGCGCTGAAAAATCACAAATGACACTACAAATGGGTATCAAAATCAATAACACAGAATACAAGTTGTCTCCCTTTAATCACATTACTTATCACCATCCCCCACACATGTACAAACATGTTTTTAGAGTTTTAAATACTCCAGGTTTCATTATGCGGAGTAGATTATATTTGCTATTACAATTTTTGTCACCCTGTCTCTTCCATTTATTTACACTTTCCCTAATTCTTTCTCCAATCAGGAGAAAGAAATAAGGTGAGAACAGAAAAAATAATAATAATAAAAAGAAATGGTTTAAGCTCTTGTGGCAATCAGATGTGTTTGCCTGTCACTCATGAATATATTCAACAGTTCATTGTGCCTCTACTATGTTTTACATTTTGGATAGTGACTATCTGGAACATAATTTTATCTGCTTCGTTTGGTTTAAATATTTTTTTCTTCTTAAATAGTAGTTTCTATCTACCTGCAAAGTGTTTTAAAGTGGTGAGTTACAGTGCCATACAGTGATGAACACGGCTGAGTTTGTCTGCAAAGCTAAGGTATCTCCACTTTTTTTCCTTATTTTTATCATTTACCTCATTCCATATTTAATTGAATTAAGTTTGCTCCCATTGTTTCACTATTGGCTGATCTGTTCAGTGTGCGTGGAGTTATCCCTGCGCTAATTCTCTAATTTTAGACAGTTTTACAGTTTTTTTCCTATTTAATCAACATTCCACCTTGAAATTTACATCTCCCTCCTCTGTATCCTTATTGTACACATGCCTCACTCAGATCATATCGCTGTATTCCTATTTACAGACAAACCTTGCTGATACACATTTAAATTTGTGAGAGAAACAATGAATTACGCACATACACACATATATTTTCTGTCATACCTCTTGATAATTCAAGGAAGCTTTTAATTTCATTGACCATGTTAATAGCCTAATTCTGCTCCCCAAATTCTTCAGGAATAGTCACTTAAAAATTCACTTTATGCTGCATGGATTAACGGATCATTCCCATTGTGCCTCTTGCTCTCCTTTATGGTGTACTTCTCTGCAGGAATGCCACCACAAATGCGAATTTGCTTGGTCTGTAATGGTATTTTCCTGGTTGCACACTTCATCAGGAGGAGTGGAACCTGCAGGGGCTGTGAAATGAGGAAGGATTTGGAAGTCAAAGTTATGTCTCTCAAACAGGAAATGAAGGCATTGCAATTTTATGTGGTTCATGAGGATGCAGCTTGACACTTAAGTAGTGGAGGGTCCATCTGGAGTTGACCGGGTGGATGATCAGCAACCTTCAGCCTTGGTTGATTCTGATACTCGGGTAACAGAAGGTGCACTACAAGATGACCGATGACATTCAACCATAGCTAATCCAGCCGCTTGAAATGGCCTGCCTGGCCAGCTTTCTGTAACCAGAGGTGATGGGTTCATTATGGTTCAAGGGAGAGTCCCTCCAAGTCAGCCTAAGCAAAGACTGCCAGTAATCGCAACTAACAAATTTTCCATTTTGGTTACATGAGCAAGACGATGAATCTGATCCGAAGTTCAAATTGTAGGGGAGTCTATTATTAGGGACCAACTTCAGGAATTCTGCAACAGAAAACCAAACAAATGGAGATACCCAAGACACAGCTTATATAATGAATATCGGTACTATTAATGTATTATCTACAAGGTCTGTAGAACTTCTAGTAAGGTACCACCAACTGATGAGGAAGCAGAAAGAAAGGAGTGGGAACGTGGCATTTACAGGTATCCTTCTGAGAAGAGCATCCTATATTAAAAACTCTCTTACAGTTCTTTGCCAGGAAGAGAGGGTATACTTACATAGTTACAGGGAGCCAACAAGGACTACTTAGTCCCCTCGAAGGTCAGTTCCATTCTATAATAATATGCTAAGTAGTCCTCCTTTGGACATTGTCACCATGATGCTTACTCACCCAAGATTCAATCTACAACAGGGCTCCATATTTAAACAATATCATTATTCATAAAATAATTTTGTTTTTAAAACTATTCATATTCAGACTACTAGCTTTTATTACCTCCACAGGGAGTGCATTCCATCTATCAATTATTTTAAAGGTGTTTTTTTTTAGCTATGTTCATTTGAAACCTCTGTCCTTTCAGTTTAAAACCAGTTACATGTGATACCATGATCGTATTTAAAAAAAATTCCTAATATACATTTTCAAATTTATTTCAAATTTTGAATACTTTGCTAAGTTTTCCTTACAATCGTTTAGTTTTTTCAAGTTGTAGTTTTAATATATTTAATCTTTCAATATGGCTGATTTCTTATTGAGAGAAGTAGTTTAGTTGCCTGTCATTAAATTCTTTCCATTTTATTGAAGTTTACTTGTGTATAAGAATGACCAAAATTCTATTGCATATTCCAGGTGTGGTCTTAGTAAACATTTATAGAGGTATTCTTATATCTTGGCATTTGTATTGAAAACTTCTCACAATAAATCCAACATTTGGTTTGGATAATCTACCGAGTAGGCTGGTGTCTATATTGTTTACATAAATAAGGAACAACAATGGTTCCAATACTGACCACTGGGGCATGCCATTAGTTACATTTTTCCACTCCAAAAATTTACTGTTGAAAACTACTCTCTGCTCCTGATTACTTAGCTACAACTCTATCCATTGTAGGAAGTTTTCCCTAATTCCATGAGCAAAAAGTTTAGTTAGTAATTGCCTATGTGCTGGGTAATCACCGGAGGGCCTTTTGTGGCCTTTAAAATTAGACTTGTGTTAACGCTCATTTTTATGATTATTCCTCCATTTTTTTGTTTCAAACTCTTATGTTAGTGATTGATCATTCAATTAAAGTACAGAAATTCCTAGGTCAGTCCTTCTTTGTTTGTAAACACAGATTTATAAATGAGAGTAACATGACCCAGTTTTGACTGATTGTGGTGGACAGTGAATGAAGAAGGACAGACAGTGAAAAAATGGAGCATGCAGGGCAGGGGGAGTAATTTAAAAATATATTTTAAGAAACTGAAGATTTTTCAAATATAGAAATATAGGCCGCTGTTCTCTTCCTTAACAGGAAGAGCTTGGTTACACAGGCACCCCTGCGGGGTGTGGCCTACGGCCTTATTTGCTAATCTTAACCGCCTTTTTTAATCCCCTTTATAGACTCTTTATTTTAACACCTTGAACACCCTTTTTTTCTTCTTCATCTTCTTCTTCTTCTTATAGAAGGAGCTTGCGCTTCTCTGGCAGACTTTCGGTCTGTGTCCTACGGCCTATCATGATTCTTTTTTCTATTCTCCATCTAAATACGCTATAATAATTTCCATGCCAAAATTTTAATAAATTTTCTGAACTTCACCATTTGTAATTCTTTTAGTTTTAAAAAAAGTCACAAAAATTCAATACTTATATTTATTTCTGAACTTTACCATTTAATTTTTTTTATATTATAAAGGAATTATTAGAAATAACTTTGACAAAAAAATTAAATCTACTTAGGTGACAACCGAACTAAAAGAAAAAATCTTATTCAAACACCTTAAAAAAATCTCGCTCTTAAAATATAGGGTTATGGATTTCCCATAAATTGAAGCAGTTTCATATGAGTTGGAAAACAAATGTTTCAGGACAATGGAGAATAATCCAATCATAATTCTAAGTATGCAGATGGTTATTAAGAATTTTTCAGTTAGATCAATAGAAGAATTCTTTTCAATTAAAATATACTATTTTATTTATAAAAAAACATTTAAATATTTTATTTAATTATTTGTCTATAATGAATTAGTGTTAAATACAGAAAAGGTGGCCAATATATTAAATAACCTTTTTGTCTCAGTATTTATAAATGAAAATGAACATAATATACCATGAACAAACGATGTGATAAACATTAACGAGCATGGCTTTTTAACTGATATTGAATTTTTTGAAGCAGAAATAGATTTTTATATCCATAAAAGAAGGTGTTGTAGCATTAGATTTTAAGCTAGCAAATATAACTCCTATTTTTAAGAAGGGTAAAAGAACTTTCGACCAAATATTGACCCATAAGTTTAACATCCATCGTAGGTAAATTAATGGATCTGTCATTCGCGATAAGATGAAATTTTATGAAATTTTATGACAGTATGATTAAAAGCTATGAGAGAATTAGATTTTTGCACATAGTTTACTTAGACTTCACCAAGGCATTCAACACCATTACTCATAGGCGATTACCAACTAAACCTTTTGCTCATGGAATTAGGGAAAACCTCATACAATGGATAGAGTCAGGGCTTAGTAATTGTAAGCAGAGTGGTTTTAAACAGTAAATTTTTGGAGTGGAAAAATATAACTAGTGGCATGCCCCAGGGTCTGTGTTGGGACCATTGTTGTTCCTTATTTATGTAAACGATATTGACATTGGCCTACTTAATAAATTATCCAAATTTGCAGATGACATAAAAATTGGGGGTAAAATTTTAAATGAAAATGATAGCAAATTAATTCAGTGGGATTTAGATAAAATCTTTGAATGGTCTAATAAATGGAACATGAGATTCAATTTAGACCATTGTAGAGTTTTGCACATCAGTCGAAATAACCCAAATTTTTACTAGGAGATGGGTGGTAAAAATCTAATCTCCATGGATGAAGAAAAAGATTTAGGGGTGCGGGTTTGAAAGGATTTCAAGTTTAATAAACAGTGTGATGAAGCATGTAAGAAGACAAACTGAATGCTTTGATTTATTGTAAGAAGTTTTCAATACAAACACCAAAATATAATCATACCGCTATACAAAAGTTTAGTAAGACCACATCTGGAATACGCAATTGAATTTTGGTCACCTTATACACATGTAAACTTCAATAAAATGGAAAGAATTCAATGACGGGCAACTAAACTAATTTCCCTGATAAGAAATCAGTCATATTGAAAGATTAAATATATTAAAACTACAACTTGAAAAAACTAAACGATTGTGAGGAAAACTTATCGAAGTATTCAAAATTCTAAATAAATTTGAAAACATATATTAGGAAATTTATTTAAGTATGACCATGGTATCACTTGTAACAATTGTTTTAAACTGAAAGAAGAGAGGTTTCAAACGAATATAGCTAAAAAATTTCACCTTTAAAATCATTGATAAATGTAATACAATCCTCACTTAGGTAATAAATGCTAATAGTGTGAAAAGTTTTAAAAACAAAATTGCGTTATTTTTTTTAAGAATAATTTTGTTAATGGGTTAATGGGCAAAAATGGGTTAAATACAGAGCCCTGTTATGGATTAAATATCACATGAGTAAACATCATAACGACAATGTCCAAAAGAGGACTATTAGTATAGAATGGGACTGGCCTGTGAGTGGACTAAATAGTCCTTGCTAGCTCCCTGTAACTATGTAATTATTTTAGTGAATATCATTTTTCCTAAATATTGAGAGTTAAAAGAACTATTTTTTTATTTTTTTTATTTTAAGACCCCATCATGGCAGCAACCAGAGTGAATCATCACAACACAATAATTATTCTACTTATCATCATAACAAAATAATTATTTCATTTATCTAGCCTTATGAAGGCACATAAATATAAATATAATACATGTTCACAATAGTAGAAAAGACAAACATCCCCATACATACAAAAGGAAAACCAAATGAATGAAAAAAATAAACATCATGAAGCCTGCTAGAGTACACCATTAGCTAAAAATAGATCTTGGATACAAGGTAAATTTAGATATCTTGGAAGCAAGAACTTTAGGACTCAGCAACCTGATGCCAGGTATGGGGCAAGAAGCACATCCAGACTGGAACAATAAACCAAAAAGTACTGCAAAGTCTGAGGTATTACAAAGTCCTCACAGAATGTTCCACAGTTCTCTCTATCCAATTTCAAGGGATGTGCACTCCAGGTCTGGAGTCATTGGGGGGCTAAGTCTTGGAATAATTCGGGCATGATGGCATGCATTTTCATACATCCAGGGCCTGTAAATGATGCCAAGCTGCAATCAAGTGTACAGTCTGTGAAAGCTGGTACTACTAGACCACTCACAGTGCTGGTTTCCATTACAGACATTACCCTCATGAAACCCAATTCATCTGAACCATATGCACAATCTGTATTCACTAACACCACCAGCCCAGCATCTATGCACCACAAACACACCACAATGCCACAGAAATTCACCCAGCCCACCCCCAAGTTGAGAGCCGCACAAACACTTCCACCCCTCACCTTCACATCACACATTCACCACCAATATCCTACAAGACCCAGAACACACCAAGAGACACAACCTACCAACATTAGAGTATGGTATACACAACTACTGGAACTCAAAGAATCCCTCATTAGTATCAACATATATCTAGTCTTCAACTAGGAATCAAAACTTGCAACTCAACCTTTCATAAAAAAAGTACCAAATTATATGTCTATCAGGGAAGACAGACAAAGAAATAGCCTATTCACAAATATCAGGCAACATCCCCTTCACCAACACCACTAGTTACCTCAGCCTCTATTTCCCACCAAAATCCAATGGAAATCCAAACCATCTGAGCAGACATCAATAGAAAAGACTACAATCCTTACATACATACACCTAGATCCTGTCCACCAAACTATGAACCTGGACTCGACACCTCCCAACACAAGAAAATAATATCCTCATTGGGAGGGGAGTTCAATGCACACAATTCTTCCGAGCTTGAATCCCAAGAGAGAACAAAAGCCTGCACCATAATAGAACACTTAAACCACCTTTTCATTACGAACAATCCAACTACCCCACATGTAAACCTTTCAACACCAACTCACAAGACAGCTCCCTGGACACCACCCTTTCCTCACCTGACCTGGCCACCCCATACTGCAGCCTTGTTTCAATCATCATACAAATAGCCATCAAGAAACCTATACCTCCACCAATCTCACACATTTATACTAACTACAAAAGAGCAGAAAGGAATCTCATCACCAACTATGCTAAACAAAAACTCCAAGTCTTCTCAGTCGCCAAGTTTAGTGACATAAACTAGACCTACATGCTACACGCACTTTGCCAACATTAAACAGCTAAGAGCAAATTCATTACAAGTGGAAACTTAACAGACTTCTCCCTAGAAATCAAATAGGTGATAAAAAACAGGGACAACCTATGAAAACAATCACAAATCCAAAACACCACTGACATTAAAAACAAAACATCCAAGCACTGATCCAACCATCATAGAACTCTGGCAAGTATTCCTAGACAGCATAAACAGGACCACAAACAAACACCTACACTGACTATCAAGTGATAATGACATACCTTGCAAACTAAAATCTGTGAAGAGACAAAGCCATTCTCCACAATTGCTAACAGGGTAACTTCTCGAGACAGGCAAACAACCTCAAACAATACTAAGACAAAATGCGCAACATAACTCTTGATCCCTCACACAGAACCCAAAACAAACACTTACAAAATCAATTGACAATAACATACCAAGAAAATTCACAAGATTTTTTTAAAAGCAGCCATATGGCAACTGCCATCAAGGGCATTTCATTGTAATTTTAATTTTCAGACTAATACTAGGCTATTTTAAAACACAACACATATCAAAGAAACAAAAAACCAAAAACCAAAGAAGAAGAGGGAAGCACACTCCAGCATTAAGGGATGTACTTCCCCCCCTCCTCCTGAAGGCGCAGGAACATGTGACCAATAACAAAGAGTGAAATAAAATAGACAAGGCCAGCCTACTCCAGGAAGTTAACTCCTTCACTACAATCACGAAACTGCTTTCGTCAGGCATATCTCCAATGATGAAAGGGTATTTGTCATGAAATAAATTATTGTTTTTCTGTTCTGTAATTTTGCTGGAGTACGCTATGAACATTCCTGAACATTACTCGAACTGTCTGTCTTATAATGACGTTCATTCTCAACTGAACAATAAAAACACTTTGTGGGTGGGGTTTGTGTATCCCCTCAAGGTTTCGAAACCATGTTCTATGCCAGTTGGAAATTACTCACGATTGATTGCATAAAATATATATATATATATATATAATAAACTTTTAATTTTGTTGTATATTTTGACCATGTCTTCAAGTGATAGTGATAATTATGAAGATAGTGACTTCAAACCCATGCAGAGTATTGGTTGTCCCGATTCACCAGGTGCATGCTCAATTGAACATTTCAAAATGTTTCATAGTAGGCCTACTAAATAAACATTGCATTTAGGTGAGTAAGCAACATGTCATTTTTTTTATTTAATTATTTGAAAGATATTCTCAATATGAACAAACATCATAAGAATGGGCACGGCGCGTAATCTCCCGTACCGAGCAGTGTATTGTAACCAGCTCGGCCGTGAAGACAGACACATCACGAGGCATAGCCCTGCTGACAACAAACACAGGGGATTCGGGGTGGAAACCGACCCCCTCTAGGAACTTGAGCCATCGGTACACACTGGTACGGTTACAGCGTGAGACGAAGTGTGCTCCAAAGGGGCCAAAGGAAATAATTCTGGCGTTGTAGAAGCTTTGGGAGCAGAGGCGTTGTGACAAATAGTCAAAGGTGGTACCCTCAAGAGTGGCAACCTGGGCAAACCAGGGGCGCCGCCGGCCCGAAGGCTATATCAAGCTCTCGGAGTTTCCTAGCCCTAAACCCAAAGGGCTTAGGGTATGACTGACGTCTCTCGGCGGCACAGGGACCGTCAAGATCAGCTGGGGATGCAGTGAGAACTGTTGGTGACTGAGGGAGGCGCAGGGCTCGCGTGTACAGGTGAATAATGCGCTGTGCACGGCGCAGAGCGAGTGTCATCTCCCCAGCATCGACAAGTAGACTCTCAATGCTGAACGTGTGGAAGGCAGCGGTCGCCAGGCGAAGGCAGGTGTGGTTGATCGAGTCCACCTTCCGCAATACACACTCGGCTGAGGATGCATAAAACTCGCATCCGTAGTAGAGCTTCGAACGAACAAAGGATCAATAAAAAAGTAATGCAGTAACCCTATCAGTGCCCCATGCGCTCAAAGTCACAGAACGAAGAATATCCATGGCGCGGGTACAAGAGACCATAAGGCTGCGAAAATGAGCCTCCCAGGTGAGGCGTTGGTCAAATACAAAGCCAAGGAAACTGTGCGACTCCACCACTTCCAGGTTACCCCAATGAGAAACAAGTCTGAGTCGGGGTGGAGCCGTGGATGGCGACAGAAGTGCACCACCTTAGTCTTGGCCAAGAAATACCAAAGCCTGTGCGGTTCGGCATAGCGAGAGAGGCGATTTAATGCCCGTTTCAGTCGACGCCCCAGAGTTGGCATCTGGAGATCGAAAGGTCGTCCAAGTAGAGAATAGGGAGAACATCTTCCGGCAGCACCGAGGTGATGCCGTTGATGCTCAGGGCAAAGAGTGTGAGACTGAGGACACTTACCTGCGGGGCCCTCTCTTCCTACTCCATTGTGCCGGAGCGTACTCCCTCCACCCGAACGCGGAATCGACGATCTCGAAAAAATTCAGCTATAAAGATTAAGGCGCGTCCCCTCGCCCCCATCGTAACGAGTCTCCATGATACCGTATCACCATGCGGTATCATAGGGCTTCTCCAGATCGAAAAACACCGTGGCGTGGTGCTGTCTATGAAGGGAGGTCTAGCAGACGACTTGTTCTAGACGGAGCAGAGCATCCGACGTGGAGTGGAACTTGCGGAAGCCGCACTGTGCAGAAAACAGGTGGCCTCCACTGTCCAGAAAAAAAGGCTAATCTAACATTTACCAATTTCTCCATCAACTTGCACAAGCAGGAGTTTAGAGAGTGCGCGCGGAAACTGACGGGGGTAAAATGATCTTTCCCCGCTTTACGAAAAGCGATTCGCCATGAGTCTGGGAGTATACCCTCTACCCAGATCCTGTTTAATAAATCTAACAGAAAGGCCATGCCTCGATCACCAGGTGTCGAAGCATGGCGCACGAAGCCAGAGCGGAACGCAGACTACTTGATGTGAACCTGTCGTTGAAGGGTTCTGCGCCACTGGAGGTCAAGTCCAGTCGGCGGCCTTCCGCGACATCACGACGCGCATTGAATGCTGGAGGAGCAGCATCCAGGCTAGAGAAAGGACTCTGCAAAGGACTCTGCCACGGAGGCGGGCTGGAAGATCGCGGTCCCATTCTCCTGTAGAACGGGAGAGGAGTGCTGCGAGAACATCCCCGAATCCTTTTGACTCGCCTCCGCACCTCTGCTAGAGGAGTCTTTCCGTTATGTGAGGACACAGAGGCCGGCCAGGAAGAGCGGCGGGCGGGCTTTGAACCATACCGGAACCTAGCCTTAGTCAACGAAATTTACCGACAGTGAAATCGCTTGGGAGGCGCTTATAGCGCATGTATGCATAACGCTTCTTTATAGGGGCGGCTCACACTCGGCTGACCACCACGGGAGAGGTCGGCGTGCAAAACGGCCAGACGTTCTAGGAATAGTAGTTAGGCCCAGGGCGATGAGTTTGCCAGAGATGAACTCAACGGTCTTATCCACCGATCTAAACTCCTCGACTGAGATAGAAATCTATCATTTTCTGAAATGCGAACCACCGCGTCCGCGGCAAGCACCAAAGGGGCGGGTTCTCAGGCGGCAGCGGCCGAGAAAATGATATTTGAATGGGAAAGTGATAACTACTATGGAGGTCATCGACCACCCCCCCTAATCAAAATCAGGGTGTGCATCCAGAGAGCACAAAGATAGATCAAGACAGGAAAATGAAACTTCTCAGGCAGTGGTGTATATTTGTTGATCAGGTCAGCAAGGACCTGACCCCTGGGATTAATCAAATAGTCTCCCTGGAGGGGGTGTCTACCGTTCAGATCTCCGAGCAGGAGAAAGGGCCTCCGCAACCATGCCACAACGCGGCGGAAGTCCCCTGCATTGAAGTCGGATGATGGTGGAATGTATGCAGAAATTACAGTATACGTGCTTTTGAGGTGCAGCTGCACAGCTACTGCTTGAATGGAGGTATCTAAAGCAAAGAGAATAATGGTGACATCATGCCAGGTGTAAATGGCACAAAACCCTCATACCCTGGGAGGGTAGTCAGGGGGCACATGCCCAGCATGGTCTTCTGCAAAAAGATAGCTAAGGGAAAATGGGAGCTCCTCCCAGCTGGCCAGTCCACGCCAATTCCATTGAAGAATATGCCCGCCAGACTTAGCTCGTAGGAGATGCGAGGGCCCTCTTCAAGAAGACCCTTACAGGAAGGGCCATATGCTTCCCAGAAGCAAAGCTCCAATCGCTGTTGGCCGACAATGTGCTGAAGGCACTGTTGCCTTTCAGGAATTATCGGGGGAGATTGGGCTCGCCATGCAAGTCTTTTCCTCCCTCCGCCTCGAAACCTTAGGAGGGCGAGGGTCCAGCTTTTGGAGGATCCACCGTCTTTGAGCCACCCAGCGTACCACTGAGTGTGGGCGTAAGAAAAGAAGCTCCTTTAGTCCTGTCCTCTTTAGGGGGGGCAGCTTTAGGAACCCAGGGAGATGGCCTCACAAATAACTTCAGTGGTGTTGCCTCCTGTGAGTCTAACGACTCGGTGGATGCGCACGGCCGTTTTACTTTACAGGGAAACGGTCACACTGGGGAAGGGGGGAAGCACTGGTTTTAGCTGAGGCTGGGTGCGAACCCTTTGTGCCGCTAGCTGTACCATGGAGCGCCCATGATGGATAGAACCCATACAATGGTTATGAATAGACACGAAAAAACGACCGTGATCGTAGGCCTGGAATAGCCAGGAGCAGAGTGTGCCTTTCTTAACATTAAGGCATAAGATGTCCCAGGCAGCGCCAAGTCCAAGTAATTAGCCTCGCGAATGAGAGACGATCCTAGGCCTCAACAGTCAGGATTTCCTTCTAAAGTAAATACACACCAAATTGCTTCAAAGAAGCAATTGCAGCTCTCCGAAATTGACACACTTGGCCACACACGATTTGGACTTATCATGTGCGGCCTAGGAGCAACTTACACAGACTTCAGGTAACCCAGACTTTGCAAGTATACAGGAGCGATTCATGTGGCCGAAGCAGTGGCAGTAGTAGCACGTCCGGGACAGTAGCATGAATGAATAGTAGCGATACTATCAGGCTCACACTGACTCAGGAGCATGTCACAGTCGAATGTGATGAAGAGTGTACGGGTGGGTAGGGTGGGTCATACTTTATGGTAACCTTATATTTTCCTTAAATCCTTTAATGAGGGGTGCTTAAATGATAGATTTTCCGTTGTAGATTTTGAAAAAGAACTTTATTTTGTTATACAATTGCTCCTACCTAATTTTTCCCTTTCAGCACAAGCTTATGTAACCTATTTTTATTTAATCCAAGTAAACACAAACACAAAGTAACCTCAAATTTACATGTTTATTGAGTAAGAAAAGTGTATGCAAAGCTCCACCACATATAGTTGCATGGGTCACTTTGGGTCATATTCAAGTTAAACTTCACCAGAGCACACAAATCTTGCTTTGACTCATTCCTGGACATGAGATGTCTGCTTGTCTCTTGTGCCCTGATTCCTACATCTCTTTTTTCATGTGAGAAATACTTGGAAGAAGCCTTAATCACCATTCTTACAACCCTCTCAATGCTTTGTGTGTGACAAGGCCAGTCAGGTACTTTCATGGGAGAGTCAATGAAGTTTTCAATTCATAAGTATCTAAAGAGCAAGTGAGAGGTGGCTCAGATACTTCCTCTGACCAATAGATCAGATCTCTAATCCTGGTAGCATCACAATTGAGTATCTGGGTCCCCTTCTCCCCTGATAGTCTGGATTCTTTTCACCCCTTCAGTTCTCTCCGCCTGATCTTCAGAGCATAGGAGCGTTTGGAGGATGGCTTCACTGTATGCATACCAAGCTGATCTCTTAACAGTTGGCAGAACAATTCCCAACATTTCCTTCCTCTGAGACTTAAGACAGTGAAGTTGATAAAGAATGTGCCTAGGTCCCTTGGTCCGAGAATGCTTAATCTTAACATTAAACCAGCATGGGTAATATACACCAATGATGAACTCAACAATCAGTCGTAGATTCTTAAAGACTTTTCCTTTGAGCTCATGCTTTGAGACCCACAGCCGAAGAAGTCTGTTAGCTGTGGTCAGCCAGCGACTGTAGTTTACTGCTCTTATTTCCAATAGAGAAAGCCCTGTATGATGCACTCTATCTCTGATTGCCAATACCTATAGCCAGAGTGTTGATCAATGGAAAGATCTTGCACCACTTCCTGAGGTATCTTGGTAAGAGGAGGGCCTAAAGATATTTGAGTGAAATTTGGGTTGATATCCAAGTCTGTAACAGAGTCAAGGAGCTTTCCTATTGATCTGGAATATCTGTTGTCAGATAGTGTTGGGCCATCCAGGTTGATAATTAGATGACGGAGAGGAAGTTGCCCAGTGTGCAGGTTACGGACCAACCAAACAAGTTTTCTGCCCAAATGGAGCTCCATTTTTTGCATTACTCCAGCATTTACACCTGTGTTTACATTCGTGGTCTTCTCCAATGGGCATTAAGCTTTTATCCAAACCCCTTTCCCTCAGCCATCCAAACATAGCCTTAGCGATCTTCTCTGCATGTGATTATTCTTTTGTAGCCTTTTTTTCGACAAAGTGGAAGAGGTAATTGCTCCCAGGCTCACTGATGACAGTGTAATGCTCCTCTTTTGTTTTTGCTAGAAACAATTTTTCACTTCCCTCTGCCTCCATCATAAAATTTGTCACATCAATTCGTCCATCAAATAGAACACAAGAAATTCCCCCACCCTTCCTTAAGTTTTCCTCAAACTCATGTTCAATAACTGTCATTAGCTTTTCTTGTGCTCTCTTAACTTTATTCTTATCAATTACTTTACTTTTATCTTCCTCAGTAATGAATCCAGCATCTATTAAAGCTGCTGTTGTTATAGCTGCAGTTGGTCTCAATCCAACACCATACCTTATACTAGCATGGGCAAAATTTGGAATTTCATCATAATTCTTTCTATTCCTGGTGGAAGACTCCGGCTCTTGGACAACTTCAAAAGTTTCTTCATCACCCAAACTGTTGTCACCATCAGAATTTTCTGCCTCCAGATCTTCATCTTCTGCCAAAAAATGCTTGATTTCTTTTCTTGCTGCTTTTCCTGCTAAAACAGCGCTTTCCTCCTTAATTTTACTCTTTCTTTTTCTTTCCTTTCTGAAGCTCTTAATTGTCTATTATAATCTGGAATATCAGGACCTCCAATTTGAAAGGTACCTTTGCTTCCAACCTTCTCCTTTTGTCCTTCAATAAAGGCCAGTTCCCTAGTAGGTATTTTTTTCGCTTTACTACAACAACAGTTAATGTGGGCTTCAGTCTCACAGCCATTAGAACCTACTTCCCCACAACTGGAAATTTGACATTTACATGTCAATATATCAAATAACTTATCTAGTTTTGCAATGAATCTCTCTTTTACTTCAATTTTTCTTTTACCAAGGGAAACTTTTACTGCCTCCTTCCACACCTCCTTAAGCTTTGATATTATTGCGGCCTTTTGATTTACAACAGGTGGTTTGAAGAGAGCATTAGCTTTGGTCCACTGATTAATCAAGCCCTGATACATGTCTTTTACCAGCTGGTCCACTTCATAATTTCTTCGGTCATCTTCACTTTACTCCTTCAGGTAGATGCCGTACCTCAAAATATCTCTTATTGTTGCTAACTCAGACACCATCAGCTCTTGCCCAGTCCCAACAAAACTACTCAGATGAGAACTTGATTTGGACCTTGTCTTGATATTGGCCATTGTCAGACTAATCGCAAGTATATCTGCAAAAAAAAAGATAGCTCTTAGATTAAGAAATAATCTCTACCAAATCATTATATGTTATTCTAAAATGATCTGCAGCCTTTACTAGCATTCAAATAAAATGTAAATGCTCTATAAACACTTACCAGAACTGGCAACACTACTGGAATATTGCCTTCCACTGAGTAATGAGTACTGGCTACTTGAATATGGAGTTAGACCAAACTAAATTAAGGGGCACTTTTAACAGGTTTCCTAGTTCTCATGTGTCTCTAATACATTTTTATATTTTTTTAGAAAATATCTTTCAGACTACATAAATGTATTGATGATAGAAAACGGTAAATTTGATCTTTTATGGGTAACTAAAATAATAGTAAAATATAGTAAATGACCCAGAACTAACAATATTTCAACTTCAAATTGATGTAGGTTAGATCAATCAGAATTTAACTTTTCTGCCAAAAGTATGTTTTTTTCACCAATTTATCATTTGAATACCCCTCATCACCAGTTTCATAAAATTATAGAGTATGACCTGCCCTAATGGGTGGGTCTTGGGACCTCTCCCTGTTTTCTCATCACATGTTCGACAATGGCCGCTCCTTGTTTGGACAGCTCTAATGTGATGTCATCTATAGAGTAGTCCATGAGTACCCTCACATAAACAACTCCTTTCACAAATTTCATGGTAAAGTGCAGCAGCACACTCACCAGAAGGCCATCAAATGTCTGAAGAGCACTAATTTTGGCCCCCTAGGAGGCATCTGACGCATTCGCCAGAAGGTTCCCGTCCGAGAAACGGGTCACCTTCGGCTCTCTACCAATCAGGCTAGTTAATACTCTTCTCTAATGGAACATGTTGCCCCTTGCCAAAGTGCTAGCTTCAGTGGAGATAATAACTAGAAAGTGTTTGAAGCCAGCAGGCTCGAAAATACCAGACAACCTCTGAATAAGGGCCCCCGATGTAATGAAGTCTCCACTCTGAGCAGTTCAATTTTGGTCTTAGTCGGGGACTCCCCACCTGGGATAGCAAGGCAGGCGGATGTGCTGACCCTGGCTTTGTCACTTACCAAAATGGCAGATGACCCGTCCATCCCCGTGGTTCCTGCGGAAGGAGAGGAGCCCTTAGTTTTTTTTTGTCTTACAATTTCTTTCTTTTTAAGAAAGGAGGCTGGGGAATCAAGCAACTTTTATCCTCCGACTGAAGGAGCCTCTAGGCCAGATTAACCAGCCTCTTCTTGCTCCTTTGGGCCAGAGAGGGCTCCCCCACCAGTATGGGGAATCAACGATCTCAGAAAAATTCAGATATAAACATTGGGAGGCATCCCCTCGCCCCCATTGTGTGGAGAGTCTCCATGATACTGTATTGCCATGCGGTATCATAGGCCTTCTGCAGATCGAAAAACACCGTGGCGTAGTGCAGTCTACGAAGGAAAGCCTCGCAGACGGCATTTTCCAGTCGGAGCAGAGCATCCAAGGTGGCGTGGAACTTGCGGAAGCCGCACTGTGCAGAAGACAGATGGCCTCCGCTGTCCAGAAAATAGGCTAATCTAACATTTACCAATTTCTCCATCAACTTGCACATGCAAGAGGTTAGAGAGATTGGGCGGAAACCGGTCGGAGTAGAGTGATATCTCCCCAGTATGCAAAAGGCGAGCACAGTAGCGATTCGCCAGGAATCTGGGAAAAGACCCTCCACCCAGATCCTGTTGAACAAATCTAAGAGAAAGGCCATGCCTCGCTCCCCCAGGTGTCGAAGCATGGCGTACGGGACATCGTCCGGACCATGGGCGGTGTCCACGCACAAAGCAAGGGGGGTGCGCAACTCACTCACAGTAAACCTGTCATTGAAGGGTTCTCCACCTCTAGAGTTAAAGTACAACCGGCGACCTGACGACGTGCATTGAATGCTGGCGGAGCAGCATCCCGGCAAGAGAATGCGGAAAAAGCGGTCGCAAAGCATTCTGCCACGGACGCGGGGTCCGAGATTGCGGTCCCATGCTCTTGGAGAACGGGAGGGGGATCCTGCGAGAACTTCCTCGAATCCTTTTGACTCGCTTCCACACCTCTGCTAAAGGGGTTTACCCGTTAATTGAAGACACGTATGCCCGCCAAGAAGAGCGGCGGGCGTGCTTCGAAATATACCGGAACCTAGCCTAGCCAACGAAATTGTGCGACAGTGAAATCGTTCGGGCGGCGCTTATAGCGCATGTAGGCATAACGCTTCTGTTCGAGGGCCATATCACACTTGGCCGACCACCATGGGAGTGGTCGGCGTGCAAAACGGCCAAACGTTCTAAGGATAGTAGTCAGGCCCGCGGCGATGAGGTTGCCGGAGAAGAACTCAACAGCCTCATCTACCGACCTAAACTCCTCGAATGAGATAGAGAATTCAGTCATTTCCTGAAATGCAGGCAACCGCGCCCGCGCCAAGCACCACCGAGGTGGGCTCTCAGGCGGCAGTTGCCCTGAAAATGATATTTGAATGGGAAAGTGATCACTACCATGGAGGTCATCGACCACCCCTCAAACAAAATCAGGTTGTGCATCCAAAGAGCACAAAGATAGGTCAAGGCAAGAAAATGAAGCGGTTCTCGGACAGTGATGCGTAAACTCATCCACGTTTAGGACACCCATCTCAAGCTCTTCGATCAGATCGGCAAGGACTTGTCCCCTGGGATTTATGGAGTAATCTCCCCAGAGAGGATGCCTGCCGTTCAGATCTCCAAGCAAGAAAAAGGGCCTCGGAAACCATGCCACGGCGTGGCGGAAGTTCCCCGCGTCGAAGTCAGCTGACGGTGGAATGTACGCAGAAATGATAGTATACCTCCTATCCAGGTGCAGCTGCACAGCCACTGCTTGAAAGGAGGTATCTAAAGAGAAAGGAAGAACGGAGACATCCTGCCGGGTGTAAACCGCGCATCCCACAGCCCGGCCATCCCGTCGTGGTGGAGTCGCAAGACCCTTATACCCCAGGAGGGCGGGCAGGGGGCACGCACCTAGCATGGTCTCCTGCAAAAAAATAGCTAACGGGGAACGGGACGAGACGAGCCTCCGCAGCTCCTCCCAGTTAACACGGAGTCTACATAATTCCATTGAAGGAATATGCCCTCCAGGCCTAGCTCGGAGGAGACGCGGGGGCCCTCCTCGATCAGAAGACCCTCACGGGAATGGCCATACGCTTCCCGGAAGCAGAACCCCGGGCGCTGTGGCCGGACAAATCGCTGAACGCGCTGTCGCCTTCGAGGACTTATTGAGGGAGGTTGGGCTCGCCATGCGAGTCTTTTCCTCCCTCCGCCTCGAAACCTTAGGCGGGCGTTGCGGCTTCGGAGGCGGGGGGCCCTCTTTTCGAAGAACCACCGTTTCCGAGCCACTCGCACCACCTCTAGGCGTGGGAGAAGGAGCCGAAGCTCCTTTGTTGCTGTCCTCCTTTCGGGCGACAGCTTTAGGAACCCCGGAAGATGGCCTGGCGACCAACTTCAGGGGTGTTGCCTCAAGTGAGTCTCAAGACCCGGTGGAGGCGCGTGGCCGTTTCACCTTACGGGAAACGGTCACGCTGGGGGATTTGAAGTCAGTGGGCTCGAAAATACCGGGTAGTCTCTGAATGAAGACCTCGACGTAATGGAGGCTCCGCTCTGGGCACTTGTACGTTCTGTCTTTGTCAGGGACTCCACACCCGGGTGGGCAGCGGGGCAGGACGTGCCGATCTTGGGTTGGTCGCTTACCTAAGTAATAGATCCATCAGTCCCCGCAGCCCCCTGCGGATGGAGAGGAGGCCAGTCTTTTTAATCTTTTTTTTTCTTTTCTTTTTAGTACAGGGTGGAGAATGAACCCGCTTCTACCCTACACTGGCAGGAGCCCCCAGGCAAGACCCCCCGCTAGGTTTAATATTCGATCCAGCATCTCTTTTAAGGAAAGTGACTTATGGGCCCTGTCTTCCTTCTCCCCCCTAAGGGGGTTTGCTCTACCTAGCCCCTTCAATGGGGAGTGGTCGGTTATGGGATGCATGCTGGCTTTCTTGGCAGTCCTGTGGAAAGTAAAGGGGGACTGCTGCTGGAAAGAGGAAGGCACCCGAGGGCACAGCACCTCCAGACAACGGGGTAAGGGGAAGTCCCCTACACCCGTATGCAAAGCAGAGGAGTAAGCCTCCTCTCCGATCAAAGAATTATGGAGGTCCCCCCCCACACAGGAAGGGGACCTCCATTTTTTCAGTGGAGCTGCCTGAAGACGGCTCTGTTGATGGTGAGGGGGAAAGGGGATTTTTTTTATTTTAATTTTAGCATTGTCTATCAGGACCCTATTCTTTCTGGGGAAGCAAACGCTAATCACCCCTTGCAGATGGGGCTGGCAGAGCCAGGTGACACTATTTTAGGCCACCCGTCCCGCCAGGTGACCTGGCAGCACTTCGGCATGGCGGCTCTACTTTGGGCACAGCATAAAAAGTATATTGTGAGAAGGAAAGGGAAAGTGAGAAGGAAAGGGGATGTGAGGAAGGTATGGGTGGAGATTAAGCAGGTTGTTAAAAACCTGGGGTTAGGGAACATTGTCCCCTTCCTCCTCAACCCCGATCCAAGATGGTTGGCTGAGAAGAAGGTTAGCATCTAACCTGTGAAAATAGAGGCCGACCAGAGAAAGTTGTGCGAGAGGTTGTAGGGAAAGTGAGGAAGTAGGGGAGAAACACAAGCTGTCTGAAAGAAGGAGAAGAGGCTAAGCTGGGGCAGGATGGGGCGCTGAGTCCCATCAGCAAGGCGGCCAGGAAGGCAAATCGCCACACCTCTTACAGGGTAGTCTTTTGCGATCATGAAGGCGATTGCCTAGTATGTGATGGTCGTCAGACTTACGCAGATCATTTTTTAAGAGCTTTTGTTTGTTCTGCTTTCTTCAAAATAGGAGATGCATCCATTTTATTTGCAGACTGTACTTTTGGAGTAGATCCCCTAGTTTTCACAACTGTACTGCTAATTGCGACATTGCCCTCTTGGGCAGGAGCAGAGTATAAAAGCTCATAGATATGGTGTTGGTCTAAGATTTTTTGGAGAGCTACAAAATGAGGGATTCGCTTTCTCACTTGCCTATCACCTTGCTACTTCAACTTATTCTTCCAAATTAAAATAAGCGTGCAAACTTTTGTCTGAGATCAAGAATGACCCTCAGACTATCTTTCATCTCCTCTCTCGTCTTTCCTCACTTAGCCCCATTTTCCCCACCTCTCCCCCCATCAACCCCAATACTCTTTCTAAATTTTTCTCTGATAAAATTATTAACTTTCTCGCTGTACTACCCCAGTCATCTGAACAAGCCCATGCAGTTCTCCCTGACCATACTCCATTGCTGCTTAACATCCTCACTCGGTCATCCTCTGAGGAAGTAACTGCCCTGATCTCACGCTCTAACAAATCTGGATCTCTTAAGGATGTCTTTCCACCCAAACTCCACCAAATTCTCCCTGCTGTCCTCCCACTGATTTTTCATCTCTTTAACACTTCACTTGCCACAGGGGTGGTTCCCTCTTCCTTCAAACATGCCTCAATTCGTCCTATCCATAAAAAAATACACCTTAACCCCCCTTAGCCATCTAGCTATCACCCTATCTCACAGCTTTCATTCCTCTCTAAGATCCTCGAGAGAGTGGTTTTCTCTCGCCTTAATGACCATATTTCTAACTGCAATATCGCTGAAAGGTACCAGTCGGAGTTCAAAGCGAAGCACTCTGCTGAAACCGCTCTTCTTAATGTTTCAGACGGTTTACACAGAACAGCTGATAGAGGTTGTACGTCCATTCTAGTCCTCCTAGACATCTCCTCTGCTTTCAACACCATCGACCACACTGTCCTCCTTGATCGTCTTCACACTTTCCTTGGTCTCTCAGGCACTACACTTGATTGGTTCCGCTCATACCTCTCCCCCCCGCACTCAGTTGGTCGTGCTTGATAACCTCTCCTCTGAGCCCGCACCCATTCACTTTGGGGTGCCTCAGGGCTCAGTACTTGGTCCCCTCCTCTTTCGCATCTACTTACTTCCTCTTGGCTCCCTTCTTCGCGATTTGGGCCTGTCCTTCCACCTCTATGCTGATGACACTCAGATATACCTTTCTTCATCCTCTGTGTCCTCCTCTCAATCAATTACCAAGCTCCTTTCAGCCTACACCTCCATAAATGAATGGATGTCTGCCAACTTTCTCAAACTTAACAACGATAAAACTGAAGTTCTCCTCATAGGTACCACTTCGATGGTGGAGAAATCTAAAGCTCTCTTTCCCTCCCTAACCTTGGGGAAACCAGTCACCTTCTCTGATACCGTCAGTAATCTTGGTGTCATTTTCGATGAGCAACTCTCGTTTAAACTGCACATCCATCGTATCTGTAAGTCTTCCCTCAGTTTCCTCTGCAACTTCTCATGTGTTCGATCCCATTTTGATCAACGAAGCCTTGAGTCTGCTATTCATGCCTTTGTCACCTCACGCTTAGACTACTGCAATTCTCTTCTAGTGAATCTCTCTTCTTCGTCATTCACCCCTCTACAACTAGTTCAAAACTATGCTGCCTGGCTAAACCTTCACCACCCCCGGTTCTCTCCTTCGATGCCTCTGTTACAGGAGTTACACTGGTTACTATTCGCTTCTGTACCCACTATAAAATTCTTCTCACCACATACAAGGCCCTAAACCTCAAGGCTCCACCTTATCTCTTGTTTACCCTCTCCCATCTAACCTCGCTCCCCTCCTGAATACTCCTCATTCTGTCCTCTTCTCGATAGGTGACCGCTCCTTCTCAGATTGTGCTCCTAGACTCTGGAATGCTCTTCCTGCCGAAGTCTGATCCTTTCCCTTCCTTGCTACTTTTAAATGTCTCTTGAAGACTCATCTTTTTAGAATTGCCTTCTCTTCCTTGTAAACTTTCTCTACACTCGCTACACAACCTGCGCTCTGGGAGGGCTAACAGCCCTGAAGGGCGCATTATAAATACTTATTATTATTATTATATTTGTAGGTCCAAGACATCTTTCTTACATTTGTATTTTGGACATTGTCTATCATTACTGTAGTGAGGTCCCTTATAATGGAAGCAAGACACCTTATTTGTGCATGCATCCTTGCGATGACCACCACTACATTGGGTACTTGTGTCTACCTCTCCATGGCAATGTTTTGCTACATGGCCAAAGTGCTGACATTTGTAACACTGCTGTGGGCGGTAGTGGTACTGGTCCACCTCAACCAATACTCAGCGAGTGGCATGAAGCACTGGCAGACAGGAGTGGAGGTTAAAAGTGAGGATATAAGTGTCGGTTGGTACTAATTGTCCATCTCATCCTAGTTGTACTCTACGGACATCTGTGACACCTTGGTCCATCAGATGTTCATGTATTTCCTCCTCTGATGACTTCCATAGTGTAGGGGTGCGAATTACACCCTTAACACATTGACTGCCATGGCCTATAGCCGAGAAAATGTCATTGAAGCCACAATTTTTATTTTTTTTTATTTTATAAGTATAAATGTGTGAAGTAGCATGGTGTAGGTCATTCTGGCCAAACTCAACAAAACTGGATATATATTATTCATTTTTTTTTTTTACGATTTTTTCCGTTGCAGCCATGGCATGCATATATGCTTGCCAGATACACTAGCAGCCATGGCAAGCATATATGCATGCCACAAATGCACCCATTCCAGCCATGGCAAGCATATATACATGCCACAAATACACCCATTCCAGCCATGGTAAGCATATAACAATGTAAATGACACAAATATGCTCACAAACATTTTTCTAGGTATTTTTCATGTTATTAATGTTTTCTTTTCTTCTTTTCAGCGCCCAATAAAGTAAATAATCTCACCAAAACGTTGTCAAACCAAAGTTTTCAATCAATTAGCATTCCATTTTTTAAATTTAGGAAATTCTCAATTCTCAGTCTTTTCCAGGTTCACTGTTTTATTTACATTTATTTTTTTCAGTTATCTTTATCAATATAAAATATATCGGAACATAGACAACTTACCAGCACTCCAATAAAAAAGATGCTGGATCAAACTATCAATTGTGATGAGCCTGAAGAAAATGATTTTGAAGATTATGACCCGGATTCTGACTCCATGGACTTCACAGGATTTGAATCGGATGATGATGATCCAGCTGTCCCACTTCAGTTGACGGATGTGTTATGGCAACTAGCACTGGAAGAGGAGGGGGAAGGAGGATGTTCATGGTGAGACACCGATATGGTCTGAGTTTGAAGAGCGACTGCAATCCTTTTCTTTCACTGGTAGAAGTGGGGTGCAGAACGATCTTCCAGCAACCATAACACCATATGACGCCTTATCATTATTTATAGACAACGAAGTGCTGGAGTTGCTAGTTGTAGAAACAAATGCCTATTCGGAACAACTTACAGCAGCCGGACCGAAATCACCTGCATCCAGGCACAAGTAGACAGCAACGAACAAAGACAAGATGAAAAAATTTATTGGAATTATCTTATGGATGGGCCTCGTAAGGTTGGGGTCAATTGAAAACTACTGTAGTCATAATGCAATTTACAAAACGTCCGTAACTGATTTTAAAATGAGCAGGAATCGTTTCCAACTCCTCCTAAGATGCCTCTACTTTGCAGACAACGAAAACATCGATGTCGATGATAGACTATACAAAATACAGCCCCTTTTAGACCTGTTGCTGAAGAAATTTCAGGAGTTTTCATCCCAGCAGAAGATGGTCATTGACGAAACCCTGGTCCCTTGGTGTGGGAGGCTAGTATTCAAACAATACATACCCAACAAGGCACACAAGTATGGTATTAAACTTTTCAAATTGTGTTCATTGGAAGGCTATACATATAACCTCAGCATCTATTCAGGGAAGAACAAAGATGGCAGTGTAAAGAAGGGTCTTGCGCAAACTGTTTGTGAGAACCTAATGAAGAATCTCCTCAATGATGGCTGCTCGTTATATGTAGATAATTTTTATGTCATATGATTTAGCGCACTCATTCCATAGAAATAAGACCCATGTTATTGGCACTTTATGTGCCAATAAAAAAAAAAATGCCTAAAAACGTTATGAAAGCAAAACTGAAGAAAGGAGAGATGCTCAGCAGCGAAGATCAGCACGGCATAGTGGTTTTGAAGTGGCATGACAGCCAAAAGGTCATGATGCTATCCACCAAGCATGCCCTAACCATGGTGGAAACAGTGGCAGCCAATAAAGCAGAAGTGGACCCCACTGAACCTGGACCATCTATGAGGCACAAGAAAAGAAGAGGCCAGAAAAAAACACTGGAGGTCTTCGCGTACAATAAAGGAAAAGTTGGGATTGACATCTCAGACCAGCTTAAATCCTCTGAGACCTGCCTACAAATAGGGCTTAAGTGGTACCGAAAATTGGTTATTGAATTTCTTTTCGGCATTTGCATCATCAATGCAGTAATTATTTATAGAAAAGTAACAGGAAAGACCATCAAGATAAAGAAATTTAAGGAGCAGGTGGGAATGACACTCATGGGGATTCCTACAACTCAACCCTGTGTGAGACACGTGGAGACAGTGCACTTCATTGAGCCCAAAGTAGACGACAATGGGAAGAAAGTGAGGAGAAACTGAATGTTGGATATTTTTACTAATTTTGTACTTAGAGGCCACTGGTATGCACCAAAATCTTCCTCAGCAGCCATACTATTTGAATAACATAGCTATTTGCTTTTGCCAGCATTCAAAAGTGGTTGCTGAGGCTGATTTGCAAAGTTAGTAAAAATGAAAGTGGCATGCATATGTGCATGCCACAGCTGTATTAGAAAAAGCTGCGACATGCATATATGTATGCCACGGCAGTCAAAGTGTTAACATTGTTATATTGGCGGTGTGCAGTAACAGTGATTTGCTTTCCCGCTAGAGACTTTAATGATCTGATCTTGGTGGCCTGCACACTAGTTTGGGCCTCCACCAGTAGAGAACTTTTTGTAACCTTGTCAATTTTTAATATTTGGCCAACTTAAGACTGGATGTCTTGATCCAGTTTAATGTTATTTACATCTGTAGCTAACTCTAATCCAGAAAACTGTATGAGGAAGTATTTCTCAAAGTAGGGAGTTGGAGTGGTGCCTGCACAACTAAAATCAAAAGTAGCTGGCAGTTGATGCTGTCTCTGCTGTCCCTTTCTATGCCTCACTACTGGAATCCAAGGATTCTCAGCTGTGGACCTACCTGGACTATGAGTGGAATGTGGTATGTAAGGTTCCAGTGTTACAACAATTGAGTCTCTAGTGTCTTGGGGAACCTCCCTAAAGCCTTCATTTTCATTTAGTTTCAGCATGGTTGTCTGTATTTTTCTCGTCTGTGGAAACCACTGTAGTGCATTCAGTTTCAGTGCTTAATTCAGTAGGTTCTGCTGCGATATTCTGCATAGAAGTGTGTAGTGTGAACTTTTTAGGTTTGTCAGCAGCAATAACAGATGAGCGAGGAGCAACCACCTCATAGGCTTGTCTGCTGTAGCTCCGCTATTAGTAATAGCAGGAGCTGAAGGAGCATTCAAATCAAAATCCTTAAGACAGTCCAGGTAAGTAAGAGACTCAGTCCCTGTGCCAGAGAGATCAGGTTTTTTAAGATTTTCATTGGTGGGCATGGGGACGACGTTGTGAATGCGGGATGCAAACGCTAATCACTCCCTGCAGTAGCCCACTCTGCAAGGTGTGAATAAGAGGCCAGATAAGCTGGCTGCCACAATTCAAGGCCACACCTCTCTCCCAGTGTCCAGGCAGCACATCAGCATGGCAGCTCCACCTCGAGTTCAGTGTAAAATTAATAGGCTAGAGAAATGAAGAAAAGGGATGCAACAAAGATTAAGGTGGGGGAAGAAGCAGGTAGTTAAAACTCACTGCCCCAAACAGGATCTCAGGGGTGAGGGGACAATGTCCCCTTCCCCTCAGCCCCGATCTGGGATGGTTGAGTGAGAGAAAGCTGGTCGGCATCTACCGTGTGAAACTAGAGGTCGGCCAGAGAAAGTTGTGGGAGATTGTAGGAAAAGTGAGGAAGCAAGGTATCAGAAAGAAGGATAAGAAGCTAAGCTGGGATGGACAGGGTGCTGAGTCCCGTCAGCACGGCAGCCAGGAAGGCTGCAAATCGCCATGTCCTTTACAGGGATGTGTCGAGTCTAAATTGTGTACCCACCTGCCCAGCCTACATCTCATGGTGGTGGGGTTATAAAACCCTTATACCCTAAGAGGATTGGCAAGAAGTACCATCCAACATGATCTCCTGAAAACAATTGGCTAAAGGAAGATGGGAGACGAGCCTCCACAGCTCCTACCAATTAGCCCAGAGTAATTACATTGAAAGAAAATGCCTTCCAGACCTAGTTGTGAGTTGATGGGGACCCTCCTCGATGTAAAGACCCTCACAAGAATGGTCACTCATCCTGATCTACTTACAGTGGAGACACCACCCTTTCCTGAATGAATACAAAAAGAGAAACCCTGACATCCCTTCCTACCACCTCTGCTTCAAACTAAAAGACAAAAACACAACCTATCTCACCCTCCCCTGCGTTTCCTTTGACCATCTAAATAAATCCTTTAATAAAATCTCTCTAGGAGACCTCTGAAAAACACCATAAGCTGTGGTATCATTTCTAAGTGCTGCCAGATTTGACTGAAGAGAACTCAAGGGTAACAAAGTAAATTATATTCTTACACGTTCTCTTGACTGAAAATTTAGCTTTTCTACAAGAGTGCTTGTATCAAGTTGATCAGCTTCACTTGATGATTCAGGGTCAATATTTCCTCGCTCCAAATTAGTTTGAATCAAATGTAGTAATTTTGGTTTCTGCTGCATGTATGTGAGGCAGTTATCCTTATTACAAAGGCTTCCCAAAACTTCGCCTGAAATTAAGTGTCAAATTAGGTAAAGTAATTGGTTCCAAACACATTACCCACACATTGATCAGCCAGAGGCTTATTGCACAAGGCATTGTCTAAAATCTTCTATTATTAGAAATACTCATATCAGCCAATAAAACAAATTATACTGTAAGCAAATTGAACCAGATATCTATAATTCTTTCCCATTACAAATTTAAAAGACAACCTATTGAGAAGGCTTTGGACTCAGTGTTTTGTAAATGAGCCATTTTAAATTTCATGTAACTTGGGTTTCTCTACTAGTTTTATATTTTAGTCCATATTTTAAATTTCTTTCATTTTTTGTTAAAGAAAATTAATTTACATGGTAAATTATTTTCTAGAATAAAAAAGCCTACCACTCATGCCTCCTGTTTTCATAAGCCATACATACTTGCAGTGTTAATAAGGAATATAGTGCCATAGAAAAGCTATATTCTTTCTCCATCTCCTATTGTAACAAATGCAACCCCAATAACTAGACGGGCATTTGTCAAGGCCACAGGATGTTTAAATGACTCCATACCCTGTATTAACAAATGCAAGTTCAAGAGCTTCCTCATAGCCCACCATACATTAAAATGCAGGGATATAAAACAAAACCCGAGTCCACACTGCACATGCCACTTCGGTTGACTGACCTGTAAACAAGACCATGCTGCAATCCAGTGTGGTCTGAAGAAGCTCGGACCACTAAACCACACACTGTGCTGGTTTCAAGTACAGGCATCATCCACATGATACCCAAAATCATCTTGACCACATGAACAACCAATGAAGCCTGGCATACCAACCCCACCATCAAGATACCAAACTTCTACAAAGCAACTCCCCAGGAGAGCACATCATCCCTCACCTTCTTACCCAACTCTGCAGTCCAGTCACACAAACTCCTCTAATACCCCACACCCATACCTCCTCCACCAACTCCCAATGCAACCCAGAATACAAGAGCACGAGAGAACTCAACATTTTTTTGTTTTTTTAAGGGGCTATCTGGCGACTGCCACACTTGGGCATGGGTCCACTTGGGCGTAAGTCGCCGCAAACAAACAGCCTAGTTCTAGGCTACTTTAAATTAAAAATATTAATAAAAAGGTACAAAGGGAAGATGAGAATTAGGAAGCAAGCTCCAGCCCCGGGCCTCCCCCTAGTGCAGGAGCGTGCGACCTACAAAGAAAACCAATAACAAAAATGAACCCAACCTAATTAAATAAAAGGGAGAAGGCCGGCCTCCCCCCAAAGAGTCAATAAGTCCACCAGTCAATGTGCACGCACTCGTCCCAAGTACAAGGGACAGGCGGTAGCGACCCCGCCCATCCCGGTACCGGGACGGGTAACGTGCGTGAAGATCACCCAGACTGGGACATTCAACAAGAATGTGCCGAACAGTCTGGGGGTCAACCAGTAGTCACAATAGGGCGCAGGCGAGCGCTCCATCAAATAGCGATGCATCAAACGAAAATGTCCGATTCGGAGACGACATAAAGCGACCTGAAGCCGTTGCGGCATTGGGGAAAAGGTCCATGGGAACAGTCGCGGCGCAATGGCACGCAACTTTAAGTTCTCTTGGACCATCTCCCATCTTCTTTGCCAAGCAGTCCGAAGAGCTGCCCATATTCCTGCGAGTAATCGGTGTGATCGAGAGCGAAACGCTGGTCCGGTCGCAGAGTCCTCGCGGACTCTTTGGCGCGCTCATTCACTGCAATTCCTACATGCCAGGAACCCAGCAGAAGATAATCTCTACATCTGCCTGGATCGCCAAAACCGTGGCGTCATGGATATCGCGAACCAGGGGATGCGGAGATTCCAATGCCCCAAGAGCACTCAGGGCGCTTTGTGAGGCGCTATAGATCACAATCCGGTCTCCGAACAGGGCACGTCGCGTAATGTCCCGTACCAAGTGGTGTATTGCCATCAGCTCGGCCGTGAAGACAGACGCAGCGCATGGGAGAGCCCCGCTGACTTCAAACAGAGGGGATACGGCGTGGAAGCCGACCCCCTCTTGGGACTTGGAGCCATCCGTATACACTGGCACGGTTTCAGCATAACACAAGGAGTGCTCAAAAAAGGTCGAACGCAATACTCCCGGCGCTGTACAAGCTTTGGGAGCAGAGGCGTCGCGACAAATCGCCAAATGTGGTACCTTCCACAAGGTGGCGTCCTGGGCAAAACAAGTGGAGCCACCGGCCCGAGAGCTATACCTAGCTCCCGAAGGAGTTTCCTGGCCCTAAACCCAAAGGGCTTAGGGTATGACTGGCGTCGTAAAGCGGCATAGGCGCCGTCAAAATCAGCTGCGGATGCAGTGAGAGCTGTTGGAGACTGAGGGAGGCGCCAGGCTCGCGTGTACAGGCGAATAATGCACTGTACACGGCGTAGAGAGAGTGGCATCTCCCCAGCATCGACTAGTAGAATCTCAATGGGGAGAATGCGGAAGGCACCAGTTGCAAGGCAACGGCCGGTGTAGTGGATCAAGTCCACCTTCCGCAATAAACGCTCAGCTGCGGATGCATAAAACTCGCATCCGTATTCGCGCTTCGAACGAACAAAGGATCAATAAAAAAGTAAGGCAGTAGCCCTATCAGCGCCCCAAGCACTGAACGTCACGGAACGGAGAATATCCATGGCGCGGGTACAAGGGACCCTAAGGCTGCAAATATGAGCCTCCCAGGTGAAGCGTCGGTCGAATACAAGACCAAGGAAACTGTACGATTCCACCACATCCAGGCGCACCCCATTAAGAAACAAATTTGGGTCGGGGTGGAGCCGTGGATGGCGGTAGAAGTGCACCACCTTAGCCTTTGCCAAAGAAAACCGAAACCTGTGCGCTTCGGCATAGCGAGAGACGCGGTTCAATGCCTGTTGGATTCGACGCTCCAGAGTTGGCATCTGGACCGCGCCAAAAGAAATCGAAAGGTCGTCCACGTAGAGCGTAGCGAGAATATCTTCCGGCAGCAAAGAGGTGATGCCATTGATGCTCAGGGCCACGAGTGTGATACTGAAAACACTTGCCTGCGGGACACCCTCTTCCTGCTCCTTTGGGCTGGAGAGGGCTCCCCCCACCGGTATGTGGAATAGACGATCTCGCAAAAATTCAGATATAAACATTAGGAGGCGTCCCCTCGCCTCCATTGTGTGGAGAGTCTCCATGATACCGTATCGCCATGCAGTATCATAGGCCTTCTCTAGATCCAAAAACACCGTGGCGTAGTGCTGTCTACAAAGGAAGGCCTCGCAGACGGCATTTTCCAGTCAGGGCAAAGCATGCGACGTGGAATGGAACTTGCGGAAGCCGTACTGTGCAGAAGACAGATGGCCTCCGCTGTCCATGAAAAAGGCTAATCTAACATTTACTAATTTCTCCATCACCTTGCACACGCAAGAGGTTAGAGAGATTGGGCGGAAACCAGCCGGAGTAGAGCGATCTCTCCCCGGTTTGCGAAAGGCGAGCACAGTCACGATTCACCAGGAATCTGGGAGGAGACCCTCCACCCAGATCCTGTTGAACAAATCTAACATAAAGACCATGCCTCGCTCACCCAGCTGTCGAAGCATGGCGTACGGGACATTGTCCGGACCATGGGCGGTGTCCGTGCACGAAGCAAGAGCGGAACGCAACTCATTCACATTAAACCTGTCGTTGAAGGGTTCTCCGCCTCTGGAGGTAAAGTCCAGCCGGCGGCCTTCCGCGACATCACGACGTGCATTGAATGCTGGTGGAGAAGCATGCCGGCTAGAGAATGCGGAGAAAGCGGTCGCAAAGGATTCCGCTATGCTTCTGTTTGAGGGCCGTCTCACACTCGGCCGACCACCATGGGAGTGGTCAGGATGCAAAACAGCCAGACGTTCTAGGAATAGTAGTCAGGCCCGCGGCAATGAGGTTGCCGGAGAAAAACTCAACGGCATCATCTACCGACCTAAACTCCTTGACTAAGATAGAGAATTCTATAATTTCCTGAAATGCAGGGGGGACTGCCGCTGGAAAAATGGAGGTGCCCAAAAGCACCTCCAGAGAAGGGGATGAGGGGGAGTCTCCTACACCCGTAGGCATAGGAGAGGAGTAAGCCTCCTCTCCGGTTAGAGAAGTTTCAAGGGTCCCCTGCGCAAGCACAGGGGGAAACCTCCATTTTTTCAGTGGAGCTGCCCAAGGGCGGCTCCATTGATGTACATGGGAAAATGGGGAGAGATTTGGGGGGTTTTGGTGTGACTTCATGGGCATGGTGACCCTATTTTTTCCACGGGAAGCAATCGCTTATTATCCCTCACAGTAGCGTGCCCTGCAAGGGGTGCGTACAGGCCTGGCAGAGCCAGTTGCCGCCATTCAGGATCTCCCTCCTGCATGGTGGCCTGGCAGTCCATCAGCATGGCGGCTCAACCTTAGACACGGCGTAAAGACAAAGATAGATGGTGAAATGAGAAAAAAATGGGATGTGAGGAAGGTATGGGTGGGGATAAGGCAGGTTGTTAAAAACCCACTATCCCAAACCGGAGCTCAGGGGTTAGGGAACATTGTACCCTTCCCCCTAATCAGGGATAGTTGGCTGATTTTTTTTTTTTTTTTTTTTTTTTTATAGAGCCCATCTGGCAACTACCCACTTGGGCATAAGTCGCCGAAAAACACGACAGCGTAGAATTAGGCTACTTTAAAGTTAAAATATGAAAACTTAACAATCAATATAAATTGGAAAAACTTAACAATCGAAGCAATCTCCGGCAGCGGGGGGAGGTCCCCCTCACCCCGGTGCAGGAGAGTGCAATCTAAAACAAAACAATAACAAAAAAAGGAACCTTAAATAAAGGGGAGAAGGCCGGCCTCCCCCAAAAAGTCAATAAGTCCACCAGTCATGGTGCACGCACTCGTCCCGAGTACAAGGGACAGGCGGTAGCGACCCCGCCCATCCCGGTACCGAGACAGGTATCGTGCGCGAAGATCACCCAGACTGGGACATTCGACAAGAATATGCCGAACAGTCTGGGGGACGACGCAGTCGTTGCAATAGGGCACATGCGAGCGCTCCACCAAGTAACGATGCGTCACACGAGTGTGTCCGATTCGAAGACGACAGAAAGCAACCTGAAGCCGCCGCGGCATTGGGGGATAGGTCCATGGGAACAGTCGCGGCGCAATGGCACGCAACTTTAAGTTCCCCTCGACCGTCTCCCATCTTCTTTGCCAAGCAGTCCGAAGAGCTGCCCGTATTCCTGCCATGTAGTCGGTGTGAGGAAGAGCGAAACGCTGGTCCGGTCGCAGAGTCCTCGCGGACTCTTTGGCGCCCTCATCGGCGCGCTCATTCCCCGCAATTCCTACATGTCCAGGAACCCAGCAGAAGATAATCTCGACATCTGCCCGGCTCGCCAAAACCGTGGCGTCACGGATTTCGCGAACCAGGGGATGCGGAGATTCCAATGCCCCGAGAGCACTCAGGGCGCTTTGTGAGTCGCTATAAATCACAATCCGGTCTCCGAACCGGGCACGTCGCGTAATCTCCCGTACCGAGTGGTGTATTGCCACCAGCTCGGCCGTGAAGACAGACGCAGCGCCTGGTAGAGCCCCGCTGACTTCAAACAGAGGGGATACGGCGTGGAAGCCGACCCCCTCTTGGGACTTGGAGCCATCCGTATACACTGGCACGGTACCAGCGTGACACGATGTGTGCTCCAAAAAGATCGAACGCAATACTCCCGGCGCAGTACAAGCTTTGGGAGCAGAGGCGTGGCGACAAATAGCCAAATGTGGTACCCTCCAGGGTGGCGTCCTGGGCAGAACCAGGGGCGCCACCGGCCCGAGAGCTATATCTACCTCTCGAAGGAGTTTCCTGGCCCTAAACCCAAAGGGCTTAGGGTATGACTGGCGTCTCTCGGCGGCATAGGCACCATCGAGATCAGCTGCGGATGCAGTGAGAGCTGTTGGCGACTGGGGGAGGCGCCGGGCTCGCGCGTACAGGCGAGTGATGCACTGCACGCGGCGCAGAGCGAGTGGCATCTCCCCAGCATCGACCAACAGGCTCTCAATGGGGGAAGTGCGGAAGGCACCGGTCGCAAGGCGAAGGCCGGTGTGGTGGATCGAATCCACCTTCCGCAATAAACGCTCGGCTGCGGATGCATAAAACTCGCATCCGTAGTCGAGCTTCGAGCGAACAAAGGATCGATAAAAAAGTAAGGCGGTAGCCCTATCAGCGCCCCAAGCGCTGAACGTCACGGAACGGAGAATGTCCATGGCGCGGGTACAAGAGACCCTAAGGCTGCGAATGTGAGCCTCCCAGGTGAGGCGTCGGTCGAATACAAGACCAAGGAAACGGTGCGACTCAACCACATCCAGGCGCACCCCATTAAGAAACAAATCTGGGTCGGGGTGAAGCCGTGGATGGCGGCAGAAGTGCACCACCTTAGTCTTGGCCAAAGAAAACCGAAACCTGTGCGCTTCGGCATAGTGAGAGACGCGGTTCAATGCCTGTTGGAGTCGGCGCTCCAGAGTTGGCATCTGGGCCGCGCCAAAAGAGATCGAAAGGTCGTCCACGTAGAGCGTAGCGAGAACATCTTCCGGCAGCACCGAGGTGATGCCGTTGATGCTCAGGGCAAAGAGTGTGACACTGAGGACACTTCCCTGCGGGACACCCTCTTCCTGCTCCTTTGGGCCGGAGAGGGCTCCCCCCACCCGTACGCGGAATCGACGATCTCGCAAAAATTCAGATATAAACATTGGGAGGCGTCCCCTCGCCCCCATCGTGTGGAGAGTCTCCATGATACCGTATCGCCATGCGGTATCATAGGCTTTCTCCAGATCAAAAAACACCGTGGCGTAGTGCTGTCTTCGAAGGAAAGCCTCGCAGACGGCATTTTACAGTCGGAGCAGAGCATCCGACGTGGAGTGGAACTTACGGAAGCCGCACTGTGCAGAAGACAGATGGCCTCCGCTGTCCAGGAAATAGGCTAATCTAACATTTACCAATTTCTCCATCAACTTGCACACGCAAGAGGTTAGAGAGATTGGGCGGAAACCGGTCGGAGTAGAGTGATCTCTCCCCGGCTTGCGAAAGGCGAGCACAGTAGCGATTCGCCAGGAGTCTGGGAGGAGACCTTCCACCCAGATCCTGTTGAACAAATCTAATAGAAAGGCCATGCCTCGCTCACCCAGGTGTCGAAGCATGGCGTACGGGACATCGTCCGGACCATGGGCGGTGTCCGCGCACGAAGCGAGAGCGGAACGCAACTCACTCACAGTAAACTTGTCGTTGAAGGGTTCTCCGCCTCTGGAGGTAAAGTCCAGCCGGCGGCCTTCCGCGACATCACGACGTGCATTGAATGCTGGCGGAGCAGCATCACGGCTAGAGAATGCGGAAAAAGCGGTCGCTAAGGATTCCGCCACGGACGCGGGGTCCGAGATTGCGGTCCCATTCTCCTGGAGAACGGGAGGGGGGTCCTGCGAGAACTTGCCCCGAATCCTTTTGACTCGCTTCCACACCTCAGCTAAAGGGGTCTTCCCGTTAAGTGAAGACACGTATGCCCGCCAAGAAGAGCGGCGGGCGTGCTTCGAAATATACCGGAACCTAGCCCTAGCCCGACGAAATTCAGCGACGGTGAAATCGTTCGGGCGGCGCTTATAGCGCATGTAGGCATAACGCTTCTGTTTGAGGGCCGACCACCATGGGAGTGGTCGGCGTGCAAAACGGCCAGACGTCCTAGGAATAGTAGTCAGGCCCACGGCGATGAGGTTGCCGGAGAAGAACTCGATGGCCTCATCTACCGACCTAAACTCCTTGACTGAGATAGAGAATTCAGTCATTTCCTGAAATGCAGGCCACCGCGCCCGCGCCAAGCACCACCGAGGTGGTCTCTCAGGCGGCAGTTGCCCTGAAAATGATATTTGAATGGGAAAGTGATCACTACCATGGAGGTCATCGACCACCCCCCAATCAAAATCAGGCTGTGCATCCGAAGAGCACAAAGATAGGTCAAGGCAAGAAAATGAAGCGGTTCTCGGACAGTGATGCGTAAACTCATCCACGTTTAGGACACCCGTCTCAAGCTCTTCGATCAGATCGGCAAGGACTTGTCCCCTGGGATTTATGGTGTAATCTCCCCAGAGAGGATGCCTGCCGTTCAGATCTCCAAGCAAGAGATAGGGCCTCGGCAACCGTGCCACGACGCGGCGAAAGTCCCCCGCGTCGAAGTCAGCTGACGGTGGAATGTACACAGAAATGATAGTATACCTCCTATCCAGGTGCAGCTGCACAGCCACTGCCTGAAAGGAGGTATCTAAAGAGAAAGGAAGAACGGAGACATCATGCCGGGTGTAAACCGCGCATCCCCCAGCCCGGCCGTCCCGCGGTGGTTGGGTCGCAAGACCCTTATACCCCGGGAGGGCAGGCAGGGGGCACGCGCCTAGCATGGTCTCCTGCAAAAAAATAGCTAACGGGGAACGGGATGAGGCGAGCCTCCGCAGCTCCTCCCAGTTGGCCCGGAGTCCACGGCAATTCCATTGAAGGAATATGCCCTCCAGGCCTAGCTCGGAGGAGACGCGGGGGCCCTCCTCGAATTGAAGACCCTCACGGGAATGGCCGTACGCTTCCCGGGGGCAGAACCCCGGGCGCTGTTGGCCGGACAAAGCGCTGAAGGCGCTGTCGCCTTCGAGGACTTATTGGGGGAGGTTGGGCTCGCCATGCGAGTCTTTTCCTCCCTCCGCCTCGAAACTTTAGGCGGGCGTTGCGGCTTCGGAGGCGGGGGGCCCTCTTTTCGAGGAACCACCGTCTCCGAGCCACTCGCTCCACCTCGGGGCGTGGGCAAAGGGGCCGAAGCTCCTTTGTTGCTGTCCTCCTTTCGGGGAACAGCTTTAGGAACCCCGGAAGATGGCCTAGCGACCATCTTCAGGGGTGTTGCCTCCTGTGAGTCTAACGACTCGGTGGAGGCGCGTGGCCGTTTCGCTTTACGCGAAACGGTCACGCTGGGGGAAGAGGGGGAAGCCCTGGTTTTAGCCGGGGCAGGGTATGAACCCTTTTTGCCGCCAGCTTTACCAGGGGAGCGCCCAGGTTGGGTAGAGCCCACAGAAGGGCTCCGAATGGGCGCGGAAACAACCGTGCTCGTTGGCCTGGATGGGCCAGGAGCAGAGGGTGCCTTTCTAACTATTGAGGCATATGACGTCCCAGGCAGAGCCGGGCGCGCCAGGACCAAGTCCTTTGCCTCGCGGAATGAGAGTCGATCCTGGGCCTGAACGGCCAGGATTTCTTTCTCAAGGAGATATGCACCACATTGCTTCGAAGAAGCAGGGTGCGGCTCTCCGCAATTGACACACTTGGCCACACACGATTTGGACTTATCGTGTGCGACCTTGGAGCAATTTACACAGACTTCGGGTGACCCCGATTTTGCACGTCTACATGATCGATTCGTATGGCCGAAGCGGTGGCAGTAATAGCACCGCCGCGGCAGTGGCACGAATGCCTTCACGCGGTAGCGGTACCAACCGGCACGCACCGACTCAGGGAGCTTGTCACAGTCGAACGTGACGAAGAGTGTAGGGGTGGGTCTCGAGGCCCCTCCCTGTTTTCTCATCACACGTTCGACCTTGACCGCCCCATGGTCGGCCAGCTCTAGGGTGATGTCCTCAATGGAGTAGTCAACGAGTTCCCTCGCATAAACTACTCCTTTCACAAAGTTCATGGTAGAGTGCGGCGTCACACTCACCGGGGTGCCATGAAGTGTCCGAAGAGCACTTATCTTGGCCGCCTCGGCGGGATTCGCCGCATTCGCCAGAAGGCTCCCGTCCGAGAAACGGGTTACCTTCGGCTCTCTACCAATTGCACTAGCTAATCCTCTCCTCTGATGGATCATGTTGCCCTTGGACAACATGGTGCCATCAGTGGAGCGAATAACGAGGAAGCGTTTGAAGCCAGCGGGCTCGAAAACGCCAGGTAACCTCTGAATCAGGGGCCCCGATGTCATCGAGGCTCCGCCCTGTGCATTCTTGGTCTTAGTCGTAGTCATGGGCTCCGCACACGAGGGGGTAGAGGGGCCGGATGTGCCAATCTTGGCTTGGTCACCTACCAAAGTGGTAGCAGACCCATCCGTCCCCGCAGCCCCCGCGGATGGAGAGGAGCCCCGAGTCTTCTTCGTCTTTTGAGTCTTTTTCTTTTTAGGAGAGGAGGGCGGGGAATGAACCCGCTTTTCACCTCCGCCGGCAGAAGTCCCCAGGCCAGATGGACCAGCCTCAGCCAGGTCCCTCTCCGAAATGGAGAAGGTCCTGGTTGTCGTAGGGGCACCTGTCGGAGGAGATCCCTCCCCTCCTTCTACTGCCTCGGAGCCCTCAGCCATTTGAGGAGGACCTTGCATAGGGGCGGATTCGGGTTCGGTGCTTGGCGCCGAGCCCGAATTCCCCCCCATGGAAGGCCCTACCGTCTGGGGCTGGGTCTCCTCAAGGACCATGTCTATCACAGGAGGGGCCTCCAGTTGGCCATCCCCTCCCAGGACATCGCAGGTCCCCTTGGCAGTATTGTCACTAGTCAGGTGGTGTGGGGAGGCACAGGCCTTGACCCCAGCAAGGTTCAAAATTCTTGCCAGCAGGTCTTTTGAGGGAAGCGACCGAAGGGGCCTGGCTTCCCTCTCCCCCCTAAGGGGGTTTGCCCTACCGAGCCGCTTGCACGAGGGGCGGTCGGCAATGGGCTGCCTGCTGGCTTTCTTGGCAGTCCCCTTAGAAAGCAAAGGAGGGACTGCCGCTGGAGATAGGGAGGTGCCCGAAAGCACCTCCAGAGAAGGGGGTGAGGGGGAGTCCCCTACACCCGTAGGCGTAGGAGAGGAGTAAGCCTCCTCTCCGGTTAAAGAATTATGGAGGGTCCCTTGCGCAAGCACAAGGGGGGGGACCTCCATTTTCTCGGTGGAGCTGCCCGAGGGCGGCTCCGTAGATGTTTTTGGGGAAGTTGGGGGTTGGGGTTTTTGTTTTTTTTCATACATGGGCATGGTGACCCTCTTTTGATTACGGGACGCAATAGCTCATCACCTCTCGCAGTTGCCCGCACTGCGAGAGGTGCTTACAAGCCCGGCAGAGCCAGGCGCCGCCATTCGGGACCACCCCTCCCGCCTGGTGGCCTGGCAGTCCTTCGGCATGGCGGCTCCACCTTGGACACGGCGTAAAAAATATAGGTTGTGAAGAGGAGAGGAAAAGGGATGTGAGGAAGATGTGGGTGGGGATGAAGCAGGTTGTTAAAAAAAACCCATCCCGAACCGGAGCTGAGGGGTTAGGGAACAATGTCCCCTCCCCCCCTCAGCCCCGATCCGGGGTGGTTGGCTTGAGAAGAAGGTCAGCATTCTACCCTGTGAAATTAGAGGCTGACCAGAGAAAGTTGTGGGAGAGGTTGTATGAAAAGCGACGAGGTAGGGGAGAAATCGGGCTATCTGAAGGAAGGAAGAGAGGCTAAGCTGGGGCCGGACAGAGCGCTGGATCCCGTCAGCACGGCGGCCAGGATGGCAAATCGCCGCGCCCCTTACGGGGGATAGTTGGCTGAGAAGAACGTCAGCATCTACCCTGTGAAATTAGAGGCTGACCAGAGAAAGTTGTGAGAGGTTGTATGCAAGTGCAAAGCAAGGAAACAGGGGGTAACACAAGTGTTTTGAAAGAAGGAGAAGAAGCTAAGCTAGGGTTGGGCGGGGTGCTGAATCCTGTCAGCACAGTGGCCAGGATGGTAAATCGTGGCGCCCCTTACGGGGTGAAGAGGATGCAATGACAACAAAGATGAAGGCTAGGTCCAACAAAAGTTACACATGATGACTCCAAATACCTCAAATAAAAACATGACAGAATCTCAAGCAACCCAACAAAAGCAATGACAGCATAGATGCACACTTCTCCAACCTTTCGACACAATGATCAACTTGAGCAGGCGAAGTATCGACAATGAGGAATGAGAATTAATGACATGAAGCAGCTGCTGACCATGATCGATGACAGAACCAATGATCCAATAAAATATGTTGAATGTTACTTATTTACTTTATAAGAATTTTTTGTCTAACAGAAAAATTTGGTTAGTTTTATCAGATTTTATTAACACAATACTTTTGTTAGAATTAAGTAATTTATTAATCTGTTAGAAATTGGTATAATTTGTTAGAAATAAATATTATTAAGTTGCCTAATGTAATTTTATTAATATTAGACATATGTGAATATTAAATAAATACATAATACTTTCAATCAATTTCATTAAAATCTGATTTATTTATAATACAATTGTCAAGATTATTTTTATAAGTGTTTAAGTTGTAAGAATTAACCACATTCAGGAAAAATATTACACCTATCTATTATTCTCACTGTAAAACATGTTTAAATTGATTACGAGAGTAAAGCTTATATATCTTGTAGTTATGACCCCTTGTACTTGAACTATTAAACTTAAATAGATCTCATTAACTAAATTATTTTAGTACGTAGTACATGGGTAGGATATTGCCTCAGCCCCCAAGTGAGTATTATAAGAGTGATACTTTTCATGAGTGATAAAATAATTAAGGGACGGGGGTGACTTATACCCAAGTAAGTAGTCGCCAGATGGGCCTTTAAAAAAAAAAAAAAGCGGGGACAAGGTTACTACTATACTTTTTCTGGTACTTGGATATTGATCTTCAAAATCACTTAGGGGGAAGAATCGGATCTTGATTCTCAAGATAATGGAAACTACTGATCTTGCCCATCTCTGCGTAGAAGAGCAACAATCTCTCATATAAGTAAACACTTTGTCTGGACATCCATGCATAAGGATAACAAGCATCTTTATTGAATTTACATATCCTGCCAGCAAACATGCTTTGCAATTTCGCACAGGTTGGTTTCTCAATATGAGGGACCCAAAACAAATAATTTCTGACAATTGTACTAACTTTCACTCCAGTCTCTTCTCTGACTTCAGAAAGAATATTGAAGGCTAAAATAATGATATGTCAATTTTTCTTAACTTTTTTTAGGCTAGTGCCTAATGTTGCCAATGTATGTTCATTTGTGTGGATATATATTATATTAATCTTGCATCTTTATTTTTATTATGTATATCTATTTTAAATCTGATTCTCTTTCTTGGCTGGGTATATATGATGGAGTTATCTGATTATATTATAACACTGGGGAACATAATTTTTTGTTGATTTGAATACTTTTTGGCCTCTGAATTGAAAAATTATCCATTTTTCTTTATCACATCAAAATATTTTGGGCTATCGGATAACCTCACTTTCTATCGGATGTTTTAACAATTTAAATACACTAGAAAATACTAAAACATTGCTTATTGTAATATTTGTATAACTATTTTATTCATACCTAGAATATATTATTACTGTAATTCAAACTGCACATAAGTAATAAAGGCAAAAATTTACACAAATAGCTTTTGACTGTAATATTTGTACAACTTTATTTTATTTATACAGAATATTATTACTGGGAATCTAACAAACTGCAAGAAGCAGAAAACAGGAAAAATTTTCTAGGGAAATATTATTTCCTAATTCACAAAAATTCTGTACAGGGGTGGGATTTGAATTGTGCACACTGAGGCAGTGAGCATCCCCTTTGATCTCAATTAAATCATCTCTTAGGCCCCTTGGCTACACAGAAGACCAAAAATCTTCTGATTAAACAAGCTTTTAAGCTACGATTCACAAGGTCGATCGGGTCTATGAAAGAGAAAATTAATAGGGAATTCAAAGGACAAAGGAGAATATACAATGTATAAATCTTTCATGAGCGTGAAAGAATGATAAAAACTGTGTATAAGTATTCCCATTTTCTGTTTCTTGTGGTTTGTTGGATTATTTTCATTATTCTTTCATGTTCATGAAAGATTTATACATTATATATTGGCTGTGTGTTTACCTCAATTCTCCTTTGTCCTTCAAATTCCCTATTAATTTTCTCTCTCTTTCATAGTCCCAATCAACCTTGTGAATCATAGCTTAAAAACTTGTTTATTCGGAAGATTTTTTTGGTCTTCTGCATAGCCAAGTGTACCAAATTTTTGAAAATTAGGAAATAATATTTCCGAAGAAAAGTTTTCCCTGTTTTCTGTTTCTTGCGGTTTGTTGGATTCATTTTCATCATTCTTTCGCGCTCATGAAAGATTTATACATTATAACTGTAAGTAGTTAAGGCAAAAATTTACACAAATAGCTTTTCCTGATACTGTTCCTCTATGACCTTAAAATCTTGCTGAATTAAGCCAGGTTTTCAGGGAAGTTAGCAAGGTGGTTATGCAGAAAATTCAACTTGGTCATGTTACAACTGAGCATTTTGTAGCTCTCCAATAGTTTCTAAACAATTTCTGGGTAATTCTTTGCTTATGTATTTCCAAGAAAGTTCTGGAAAAGGTCTCTGAATCCAAGCATTCTTTTCAAGTTCTCATTATCATGATGAAATGTTCATCTTTGATGAGCTGCCAAATCTGTAGACGACCAAATACACCAGCATTGATTTCTTTCAATTGATAGGCTTTGAAATACCAAAAGGAGGTACTTGAAACAGTCCCCTTCATTTGGAATGCTTTAACAAATTGTTTCATGTAGAATGTTGAGATTACCAGGTTTGAGATCAAATCTTAGAGGCTAATTTCTCTCCACCCAATGATTCTCTCAAGCTCTGCTGCCCCACATGCACAAAAAGCAGGGATAATTTGTGTACCTGAATTGCTGATGAAGAAGGAAGCATACCATCTTAAGGTCAACACAGATAATCCAATTGTATTTGTGGTATTGCAACAACTCAATGAATCTCTTTAAGTATCCACGTTCTTCACAAAGACTAAAAATGCCCAACTGGGACTGCACAATATAAATTGCTATTGCAGAGGACACACTCTAAGCTCTGGTTTGAGATATTATCAATGAATACTCACCATTCAATTGAGTTGTAGATCAGCATTCCACATTCCTCCCGTAAATCCTGTATGTTATGGCAATACACAAAGACAGTCACCTCGAAAGTACTGCAGAAATCCACTTCCTCTGGTTCAAAAATAGGATATCTTTGCTCCTTTTTCAAGCAAGTTTTTTCTCATTGTTTTGATGTTAGGAGTTCTGAAGTCTTTTTTGATAGTCACAAATTTGAATGAATCCCTTATGAGCTGAGGCATCTTCAATTTCAAAATCTGCATCAATGCTGTCACTGATTTTTTCATCAAGATCCAGATTTTCAAGAGAGAGTACTTAAACAAAATTGGCACTGGGATTTCATTGGAATGAAGCACTATATCAATGCTGTCACTTTCTTCAGCATAATCAAAATCTTCAAGGAGGGGGTAATTAAATGAAAACTGGAACTGGGAATTCAGCTGAATGAGGCACTTTATGGTGACCTAGGATACTTTATTTTAAATTTCTTTTTCTTGTTATATCCTTAAGCTTTCACTAAACAAAAGTAACAGTCTGTGCAATGATCTTTTGGCTCTCACTAAATCATAGGTATACCAAATGCTAACTCATCACATGTACCCTCGGTTGAAATGTAGGTTAAACAGGACAAGCTTATAAAACAAAAAGAAGTAGCTTACATTAGGTCTGCTAACTCCTTGTATACAGTTTTATTTATTGTTTGCCGAATATAATAGTTATCACCTATAATAGAGTGGCACAAAACCTCTCACCGCATTGCCTTACATGTAACTGAAGACAAATTACAAGCTAATAGAGTGCCTTTTCTAGGAGTCACATTGTCAATAAAATTAATTACTAAAAACTAATTTAGCTTTTTTCCTTCTAATATTTATGATTAGCAATAGATAATAAAATAATAAAAGCAATAAGCAATATAATTGTGCTTATTCAGAGTAAGCTGGACAGAAATAACTTGATGATAGAAGAAAATTGACTGTAGTTTTGAAATTAGCATGTCAATTTTAGTCTAAATCAAATAAAAATCAAACTCAAAATAAATTAGGTTTAAAATTGTTCCTCTTTGTAATTAGTGATTCATAATTCTTAAGACAGTGCCACAGGGCAGAGCCAGGCTCACTCCATTCCACATTCATTCCTGCTACTTGCTGCCCAATAAACACACACATAGACTCATTATGTGAAACTCTCCCTCTCTATTGCTCTTGTGCACCTCATCACAAACACTATAAAAATTGAGAACCTAGCAGCCATCATCAGAACTTAAATAATACTTATTAAAGTATAAATAGCCAGAGTGTCTTACTTTGGGGGGATACCCTGTGATATATCACTATGTGAAAGAAACTCAATAAATTCAGCTATTATCAGATTATTAAATATTTTGAAAACCATTATATAGAAATATTAATACTAATTTGAAACTAAACCAGATTTATGACAAAGAATAACCACATTAAAATTGTTTAATGAGATTTTTTGAAAACTACATAAATAATACAAAAATATCAGGGGTCTTATAAATAAGCGAGTAGGAATTAACAGGTGCAAATGCACTTAATGTTATCAATATAAGACTTTATGTAATATAAAAAATATCTGAATTTATTCTTAAAGTTTTACTAAAAATAAGGTTAACTAGTTTTGAGGAATGTTTGGGGTGTAACCTGCAGCTTGTCGTACTCGAACTTCTGGGTGTGTTAAATGGTTTGAAGCTGCTTCTCGAATCTCTCTCATGTGCTGCTCATCAATAAAGGTGGAGTTTTCATTTGAAAATAAAGCACTAATTCCCTGAAGAACTCCATGATAGCTTTCCCAAGTTCTGAAAAAGTAAAATAAAAGATGTAATAAAATAGGAAAATCAAATAAATATTTTAACAAATATATAGGGAAGCAATAGACTAGAGTTTTGTATAATATTTCCAGCCAATTTACACTATTTAGTGCAAATTACAGTGGGTCCACCGTATATACAAAAAATATGATACATTGCAAAAGCTTTTTAATAATCAATCACTTTCCCACAACTTGGCATCAGTAAGCATCTTCTCTTCTTAGTGCCCCAGATCCCTATCTCTCTTGGGGCAAGGTAGGTAGCCCTAGGAAAGCCACCACATTCCCTGGGTGGGTCCAAACGTCCCTAAGAGAGCAGATGTGTGTAATGTGAGATTGTGTGAGGTTTGGGCAGTCTATGAATAGGTATGTGATGTTGTCTGGGCTTTGGTTAGATCTGGTGTATGTTGGTGTTGAGGTAAGGTTTATTCTGTGTTTGTATTGTTTGAATATTTGTAGAGAGGCTTGACCTAAATTGAGAAAGAATTACTGTGTTCTCTGTAGTGATTTCTGATTGGTTTATTAAGGAGGGGGGTCTTGTATAGGGTGTTGTAATATGATCTTATTCTCATTTTGTCTTTTAACTTATATATATATATTTATGCAAATTTTGTTGAAGACCCTGGTCTATTTCGCCTTAGTTAATTTCCTTTGCCAACTTTCTATTCTTCTGTCCTTTTTATTCCATCTTGTAGATGGTGGATCACTTGTCCTGTATTCATCTCTTGTTAAAATGAAGAGAGATGAATACAGGATAAGTGATCTACAAGATGGAACAAAAAAGACAGAAGAATAGAAAGTTGCCAAAGGAAATTAACCAAGGCGAAATACACCATCGTCTTCAACAAAATTTGCATTCAAGAAAGACTGCTACCCATCTACACTAATATATATATATATATATATATATATATATATATATATATATATATATATATATATATATATATATATACAGTAAACCCTCGATATAACGAACCTCAATATAACGAACCAAATTTCCTGGCCGAACTCCATCGTGTTTAACAGGCAATCGTTACAACCAGCCTGAGTGAGTATTGGTGTGTCACATGTCTCCTACAGTGCAAGGTTTGTATCAATACTATGTTGTGTAGTCCACTTCACTTTATTAGTAATTACATATGCATTACATATAAATAATGACTTGGTTCGTTATTTCCATTGCTTTTAACGCCCATCGGGTTTAACAAACTTTTGGCTTTAACGAACGCCCTCCCATCCCATATAGTTCATTATATCGAGGGTTTACTGTATATATATGATGAAAAAACCCACAAGGTGGCACATGAGGAAAGTAATAATATGAAAATTAACCCACAGGAAAATGAAAAAATGAATCTAATAGGCAACTAATAACTGACATGTGCATCCCTAAAACGATATACACACAACAATGCCATGTATATGAATAGAATATGGTGGGTGAAAAAAAAATATTTGAAAGGATTATCATTAGAGTGAAAACATTTAAGGCTAAGAGTTAATCCACAGGCACAACAAAGACACGTGGTAGGGGAGGCAATGCGAATGATATTACACTAATAAAGAGTGACAACAGGCTGCATTATGAAGTTATTTCATTTAGTACAAGTTTTTTTAAAACAGGGTCAAGTTTAAATAAGCCAGGGAAAATGTTTATAATGGGTAAGATGCCAATTAAGAAACACTTGACACACAACATGGCATTGTTGTATGTATATCATTTTAGGGATACACATGTCTGTTATTAGTTACCTATTGTTCTTTTTCTTAGTATTTTTCTGTCTTTTTTTCCATTGGTTTGTACTATGTGATGGGTGTTCCCTTTGTATCTTTGTACCCTATATAAGGTTGTCTTCTCCATTTTCATGCTATTCCTCGAAAATGAACTTGCAAATATAGTTTGAAAGTGCTTGGATTCATCTTTTCATTTTCATGTGGGTTAATTTTCATATATATATTTACAAAAGGTTTCCATGCAGAACAGAGGTTTCTTCCCCTCCTCATAAAGTTTTCTGGGAGTTGTAAATTACTGTGCCTTAAACCAACTTAAATATATTATAATTTATAGCCCTAGATTTAGTAAATTTATAATTGTTTTTGAAAATCTGTTTCATTATTAAATTTTTCTTTTGAAGAGTTCTGTTGTGTTCATGACTGGGTGTGCTGCGTGTATATCCTGTGATTGTTCAGAGTGCCTTGGAGTTTGTTTGTGTTAAGATTTGGCTGTGATTGGGCCCCATGCTGGTGCTGCATAGTTGAGGGTGGCACTGATGAATTCTTTGTATAAAGTGGTGAGAGGCTCTTTCTGTTGTCCAAATGTACTGTTTGATAGTGCTTTGAGGATGTTGATTTTCTTTGTGGCCTTGTTTGCAATGTTCCTTGTGTGGGTTATGAATGTTATGTGGGTGTCTAGTGCGAGTCTTAGAAGGGTGGGGTTATGTTTAGAGGCAGGTAGGTGCCGATTAATGTGGGATGCCATTGTAGAGTGGTTGCGTGTATTATTTAAGGGTTCAGTGTGTGACTTTATCCTGTCTGCCAAAGATGTTTATTATCCACTTTTTGTCATTGTTATGGAGGTTTTGTGTGCTAGGATGTGTTTAGGTACTGTGATGAAAGCTTTGTTTATGTCTATTGTAACAAGGATTGTATGTGAGAGGGGTAAGGGCTGGTTGAAACTATCAATTATGTGTTGTGTGGGGTTGGTGAGGAAGGTCATGGTTAAGTGTACTTTCTTGAAACTGTGCTGCATCAGAGACAGGGGCATGTTTGGGCTGAATTTTTGGCGATTAGTTTTTGTGTGCACAGAAGAGAGATGGTCAGTAAGAGTTCTCTTGTGTTGGGGGGGGGGAGGAAGGGGACGAGTACGGGTATGATGTGGGCTAGTTTCCAGATTGAAAATATTGTGTTGGTGAGCCAGAAGTGGTTGAAAATTTCTGTGATGGCTAAAATTGCTGATTCTGAGGTGCTTGAGATGGATGTTAGATATGTTGTCTGGACCGACCAGTGGGTTTATAGTTTTTGAGCAATTTGATAGTTTATGAACATATACTCTGGTAAAGGGGATGCTTGCTCTTTGGATATGTGTGTGCTCTTGATTTTTTTTAGTTGATTTGTCTGTTTTGTATGTGCATTGGGAAGAAGCTAATGTTAGAGTAGTGTTTCATGAGAATGTTACGATGTTATCAAGGTGTTTCAATTAGGTTGTTTCTGGTAACTAATGAATCAGGTGTGGGGGCTGGGATAGTATATGTGAGGATTTTCTTCATGGTTCTCCAGAGTTGGGTTGAGATCAGTGCCACAAAATGACCAATCTTCATTTTGTTGACAATGATTGGGCCTTAATAGCAATAGGGTGGTTGCTATGTGTTATAGCATCTTTTTTACTCAAGGTACAATCCTGGGCAGAAGGCCCCATCCAGCGCCCCTCCATTCACATCTATCATCCACCAACTCAAAGGTTATCCTTTTCTAAAACTCATTCATATAATCAACCTACCTTTTGGATTGTCTTGTTTCACAAGTATATTTCTATCTACTCTTCTTACATGCCCAATCCCACTAACAGCACTTGTAGGCAGTACTCTATTTATATCCAAAACAGATTTTACCCAGTCATTCACCACTCTATCAATGTTTCATAAACCAAGCATAGTCTCAAATTGCCAATTTGTACTGTTAACTCAAGATCTTCTCTCCTCCATTACAGTCTCACTCCCATATATCAATGTTGGCACTAGCATATAGTCAGGTGTAGCTTCTTGGAACATCCCATACTCAAACCACTTGCATTCACGAATGCTCTGAGCACCCCAGAGATATCATTACTATTCAAAACCTTATGAATACATTTTGCTTCATCTATATCACTATCATTCATGCTATATCCTAGATACATAAATTTCAAACTTGTTCACTGCTAACAGAGACTAATATCATATACCCCACACCATACTAACCCCAAATATCATAACTTTACTCCTCTCTGAATTAATTTTTAGCCCTCTCCTCACACACTGTATCAAAGGCTTCAACCAACATTTCTAAATCCTTCTTAAACTTAGACACAAACACCACATAATCAGCATAAAACAATATGGATAGAACCTCTGTCTCACCTTTCTTCAATCTCATAGCCTACCTTCATTTTTACTTCACTCAATATTTGATCCATACATATATTAAACATCCATGGTGACATCACACATTTTACCCCTATGTATATCATACCACTCACTCTGGATCTCTTTCACCCAGGCCTTTTTTCCTACATAAATATGCTTTACACCATCCAATAATTTGTGGCTCACTCCATACATTCTTAGAACACACCATAATGCTTCCTTACCTACACAATCCTAAGGTTTCTTCAGATCCAATGAACCTAGTATACACTTTATATCTCTTATACATTTTATCTGCAAAGCTGTCCCAGTGCAATTAATTAATTGAAAACCCACTTTGCTCATCGCCTCAGTTATCCTTCTTATACACCCATAATTTTTTCATACACTTTGCCTAAAATAATCCTTTACCCTTAAGTGACAGTATTATAACAGCATTCTCAATGTCCTCAGGTAATCTTTCACTTTCAAATGGCCTCCCAGATCCTCAATTGTAATCTCATGGATTACTATGTGTAGAGCATGGTTGAGAAAGAACCAAAGGCTCTGCCTGCAACCCCAAGGCTGAACTGGTGGCCAAGATCAAGGTGGTGTTCAAAGATATTCCCAAGGACACAGTGTGGAGTGCATGTGCTAGGTTCCAGAGCTATCTATAGGCTGTGGTGGAAGCTGAGGGTGGCAACTTTGAGTAATCGGTGTAAGGAAGTGCGAAACACTGGACTGGTCACCCAATCCTTGCAGAATCTTTGGCACCCTCATCGACTCATTCATTCCCTGCAATTGCCACATATCCTGCTCCAATAGTGGGACAGGTAATGAGCATAAAGATCACCCAGACTTGGACATTCAACATGAATGTGTCAAACAGTCTGGGTGACAATGTAGTCATCGCAATAAAATGCAGGTGAGTGTTCCATCAAATGGGAGTGTGTACAATTCAAAGATGACAGAAAGCAACCTGAAGCCAATGTGGTATTGGAGAGTAGGTCCATAGGAAAAGTCAGAATGCAATGGCATGCAGCTTGAAGTTCCCCTCGGACATCAATCATCTTCTTTGCCAAGCAACCAAGCAGGCTTTCATGATTCCTGCCATGTAATCGTGTAAAGAAGTGTGAAATGCTGGACTCATCACCCAATCCTAGCAGACTTTTTGGCTCTCTCATCAGTGCACTCATTCCCACAAATGCTAAATGTTCAGGAACACAGCAGAAGATAATCTCGACATCCACCCACCTTGCGGCAACTATGGAATAATAGAAACCGCGACCCAGGGGATGTGGAGATACCAATGCCCTGAGAGTATTCAGGGCACTTTGGTGAGTCACTAAAGTTTACAATCCAGTCTCTGAACCAGCATAACGCATCATCTCCTGTACTGAGCAGAGTATTGCAACCAGCTCAGCCGTGAAGACAGAGGCATGGACTAGGCATAACAGGAAATGGGCTCCAAAAAGGCCAAACACAATACTATAAGAGCTGTTGAAGCTTTGGGAGCAGAGGTATGGCAACAAATAGTCAAAACTGGTCCCCTCCAGGGTGGCATCTTGGGCAGAACCAGAGGTACCACCGGCCTGAGAGCTACACCAAGCTCTTAAAGGAGTTTCCAAGCCCTAAACCCAAAGAGTTTAGGGTATGAGTGGCATTTCTCAGTGGCACAGGCACTATCAAGATCAGCTGCAAATGCAGAGAGAGCCGTTGTTGAATGAAGGAGGCAGTAGGCTTGCATGTACACACACAATGTACTGTACATAGTGAAAAGCAACTGGCATCTCCCCAGCATCAACAAGTAGGTTCTCAGTGGAGGTAGTGCAGAGGGTATCAGGCAGATACTGGTGTGGTGGATCGATTCTACCTTCTGTATAAATGCTCGGCTGCTGATGCACAAAACTCACATCCGTAGTCAATCTTTGAATGAACAAAGGATCAATAGAAAAGCAAGGCAGTAACCCTATCAGTACTGGAGTGTTGAACATCATGGAACAAGGATATCCATGACGCAGATACAAGAGACCAGAAGGTTGCGAATATGAGTCTTCCAGGTGAGGAATTGGTCATAAGTAAGATAAAGGAAACAGTGCAAATACACCACTTCCAGGCAAACCCCATTTAGAAACAAGTCGAGGAAGGGGTGGATACGTGGATGGTGGCACAAGTGGCCTCATTTAGTCTAGGCCAAGGAAAACATAAACCTGTACACTTCAACATAGTGAGAGGTGCAGTTCAATGCCTGTTGGAGTCGACACTATAGAGTTGCCATTTGGGCCAGACCAAAAGAGCATAGTGAGAACATCTTCCGGCAGCACCAAGGTAATATCATTGCTGCGGAGGGCAAAGAGTGTGAAACTGAGGACACTTCCCTGTGGGACACCCTGTTCTTGCTTGATTGGGTTAAAGAGGGCTCCACCCACCCATACACTGAATTGATGATCTTGCAAAAACTCTAAAAATAAAGATTGGGAGGCACCACCTCGCCCCCATTGTGTGGATGAGGTTGCCAGAGAACTCAATGCCTCATTTACCGACCTAAACTCATCGACTGAGACAGAGAAATCAGTCATTTCCTGAAATGCAGACCATTGCGCCAGCACCAAGCACCACCAGGTTGGGCTCTCAGGCAGCAGTGGCTTAGAAAATGATATTTGTGCAGCCAGAGCGCACAAAGATAGATTGAGACAGGAAAATGAAGCAGTTCTCAGGCAGTGATGCCAGGGATGGAGTCGGAAGGTATAAGGTCTGACTCTGACTCCTAGAACCACTGACTATCCGACTCCAACTCCAAGGATTTGCACTATTCAGACTTCCGACTCCTTAACACTATTTGTATTTAGCCTACTATTATTAATTTATTATTACATAAGCCATTTACTTAAGAGGTCCATAGCTACAATAAAGGTGTTTCAACACACAAATGAAATAGGTACAAGAAAGTATGGAATGTATGTATATATAGAGGGTCATCTACCAGTAACCACCTTCAATGTACCACCTCGTGAGAGCAGAAAAGTGGAAAATTTGTTCAACTAGTGGATGCAGCCTTCAGTCCTCTTAAAGTGAAAGTGAGGTAGACAAAAGCAAAAGAATAGTAGGAAAGACTACCTCCTACAAAAAGTCTACCTACTTATAAGCTATGAGGTGGCAAGAAGGTGGAAGCCAATAAAGGGCTAACTCTACCTACACAAAAACTAAGCTTAAAGTACTAAAGATACAGATGGATAGCACTCATAGCAGGCAGCGGTGCTCCAAAAAATAGATGAATAAATATTATAATATCCTTTCTGTATGAGGACTGGGGACCTGCTACAAGTTACTACAGAATTTAACATAATAGGCACACAAGTAGAAGAAAAGGTTATTATGCCCCCTTGGGTGAGGTTTGCATTTAGCTATACTGTCAACAAGGGTAAACTTAGGGAGCCAAGGGATATCACTCCCATTAGATGCTTGTTGCTGACAAACATCTCCTGGGCACTACAAATTAAATACAGGAGACAATTAAGCACAAATACATTTATACACAGTACTCATGTCTGTCAATACTAAAATAATTTGCACCATAAAATATTAGTGTTACTTAATCAGAAAATCCCATTAAGGATGATAGAAATTGCTGTATATATATTGAATTGTTTTATTAAATATATTTTGCTTTCATTTAATGCATGAGTCAGACAAGTTTAATAGTTACTTTATGAATGTTCTTTGATATAATTACGTACCTATATTTCAGTACCTAAATCATATAATGGTATTAAGGAAATAAAACCATATTAAAACATGAGCTAAATTCAATAAAAGAAAAATAGCATTAATTTACCAAAACATAAATGACTTCCATTCTTAACAATTAAAACAAAAGAATTGCTTCTTATTCAACATCATGTTTCATTTGAGGAAGCAAATTTGCATTTCAACACATAGACTACACAATGAAAAAAATAGTAATTTGATTGCAAAAACAAGATAGCTTCTGTCAATTTCTGTCATTGCTGATTAACCGTAGTGCTGAAAATAAGCACTCCATGCTCACTTATGTTGGTGGAAGTGCTGTTACCAAGAGAGCAGGCTCTTCATGATACCAGGGTATTGCTGTATGGCTTCATGGAGATCAAATTTTAATTTTCAATCTATTTTTTTCCACTTTCTCTAATGCTTCATGAAAGCAAAGCTTGAAATTTGTTAGGTCTTCATCCATTGAAGTTGAAGTTTTAGCTGTTCGGCAAAGACCTGACCCCTGGGATTGATGGAGTAGTCTCCCCAGATGGCGTGTCTACCGTTCAGAGCTCTGAGCAGGAGAAAGGGCCTCGGCAAGCGTGGAATGTATGTAGAAATAACAGTATACCTCCTATCCAGGTGCAGCTGCACAGTTACTGCCTGAATGGAGGTATCTAAAGCGAAGAGAAGAACGGTGACATCATGTCATTTGTAAATGGCACATCCATTTAGGCAGCTGGGGGTCCATCTTTTGGAGGATCCACCATCTTCGAGTCAACCAGCCTACCAGGGGGTATAGGCATAGGAGCCAAAGCTCCCATAGTGCTGTCCTCCTTTCAGGGGGCAGCTTTAGGAACACTGGAATGTGCCCTCACGACCAACTTCAGGGGTGTTGCCTCCTGTAAACTGAATGACAGGTGGAGGCACATGGCCGGTTCAACTTATGGGAATAGGTCACGCTGGGGGGAGGGAGGGTTGGTTTTAGCCGGGGCTGGACATGAACCCTTTATGCCACCGCTGTACCAGGGAAGCGTCCAGAGTGGGTAGAACCCGCAGAAGGGTTCCAAATTGGCACATAAATGACCATGCTCATAGGCCTGGAGGAGCCAGGAGCATAGGATGTCTTTCTTAACATTCATGCATGAGACATCCCAGGCACCAATGGGTGAACCAGTAACCAAGATATGGCCTCGCAGAATGAGAGACAAACATGGGCCTGAATGGCCAGGCTTTCCTTCTCAAGGCAAAATGCACCACATTGCTTGGAAGAAGCAGGATGTTGCTCTCCACAAGTGACACACTTGGCCACACACAATTTGGACTTATGTGTGGCCTAGGAGCAAATTACACAGAGAATGGGTGACCCCAACTTTGCATGTCTACATGAGAGATTATGTGGCCAAGCGGTGGCAGTAGTAGCACCTCCGTGGCAGAGGCATGAATGCCTTCGTGTGGTATGCACCAACTCAGGGAGAATGTCCCAGTGGGTCTTGGGGCCCCTTCTTGTTTTCTAATCACATGTTCAACCTTAACCTCTACTTAGTCAGCCAGCTCTATTGTGATGTCATCTATAGTGTAGTTCACAAGTTCCTTCGCAAACTACTACTTTCACAAAGTTTATGGTAGAGTGTGGTGTCACTCTCACCAGGGTGCCATCGAGTGTCCGAAGAGCACTAATCTTGGCTGCCTAGGAGGGATCTGACGCATTCACTAGAAGGCTCATGTCTGAGAAACGGGTCACCTTTGACCCTCTGCCAATGAGGTTAGCTAGTGTTCTTCTCTGATGGAACATGTTGCCCTTGGCCAACATGCTGCCACCAGTGAAGCAAATAACTAGAAAGGGTTTGATGCCAGCAGGCTTGAAAATGCCAGGTAGCATCTGAATGAGGGGTCTCGACGTAATCAAGGCTCCACTCTGTGCACTTGCAATTTTGGTCTTAGTCAGGTACTCCTCACCCGGGGGAACAATGGTGGTGGACGTGTTGATCTTGGCTTGGTTGCTAATAAAAACAGCGGCGGACCCTTCCACCCCCATGGCTCCTGTGGAGGGAGAGAGGCCCTTAGTCTTTTTTGTTTTTGATTTCTTTTTAAGAGAGGAGGGTGGGGAATGAACCTAGTTTTATCCTCCACTGGAAGGAGCCCCTAGGCTAGATGGGCTGCCCTTTGCAAGATCCTTCTCTGAAATGGAGAAGGTCTTGGCTGTCACAGGGGGACCGGCCAGGGGATGAGATCCCTCATCTCCTAGTGAGTCCTCTGGGACCCGAGCCATCTGAGGAGGAGCTTGCACAGGGGCAGACTCAGGTTCCAAGCTTGGCACCAAGCCTGGACTAAACACCATGGAAGATCCTACCATTTGGAGATGGGTCACCTTAGGAAGCATGTCTATCTCAGGAGAGTGTGTCCATGTGATCATCCCCTCCACAAGACATCAAAGATCCCATTCGAGGAACCTTTCACCTCATCTTGCGCTGGCAAACCAGCATCCATCGGGGATGCGAGGGGGGGATGTAGAGTGACCCCTTTAGACTCTTGAACGTACAAGTGCAGGAAGTTCGGGGGCATGAACCAGCAGGCCCTGTCATCCCTTGCCCCCTAAGGGGGTTGGCCCTATTGAGGCGCTCCCAGTAAGAGCAGGCAATTTGGGGGTGCCTGAATGCTTTCTTGGCAGTCCCTTATGAAAAAAAAAAGGAGTGAATGTCACTGGAAAGAGGGAGGAGTCCTCTGTACTCGTAGGCCTAGAAGAGGAGTAAGCCTCTTCTTCAGTCTAAGAGGTTTGGAGGGTCCTCTGCAAAAGTAAAGGAGAGGGACCTACATTTTTTGGCAGAGGGGAAGTTGATGGGGAATTTAAATAGACTTCATCATTGGGCATCATGACCCTGTTGTTTCATGGGATGCAAACGTTAACCACACCACGGAGTAGCCCGCTCTGCTAGGGGTGAGTATGGGGTAGCAAAACCAGGTGCTGCCATTTGAGGCTACTCCTCCCATCTAGTGATCTGGCAGCTACACCTTTGCCGCATAGTGATGGTGAGAGGGGAGCCTCTCCACCAGTCTAGGGGTTTGTTGTGTTTTTTTTAGGGGGGGGGGAAGGCTATCTGGTGACTGCCCAATAGGGCATAAATCGCCGCAATCACACAGCCTAGCTCTAGGCTACTCTAAAATAAGAATATGAAAACAAAATAACAATAAAAAGGGAAGATGACAACAATTAGGAAGCAAGCTCCGGCATTGGGGGGGGAGGTCCCCCTCCCCCCAGCACAGGAGCGTACAACCTACAAAGTAAAACAATAATGAAGAATGAAAAAACAAAACAAAACCTACTTAAATAAAAGGGTGAAGGCCGGCCTCCCCCCAAAAGTCTACAAGTCCACAAGTCAATGTGCATGCACTCATCCCGAGTACAAGGGAGAGCGGTAGCAAACCTGCCGATCCCGGTACCGGGACAGGTAACGTGCAAGAAGATAGCCCAGACTAGGACATTCAACAAGAATGTGCCAAACAGTCTGGGGGACAACGCAGTCTTCACAGTAGGGCGCTGGCGAGCGCTCCATCAAATGGTTGTGCATCCCGCGAGTGTGCCCAATTCAGAGACGAACGACAGAAAGCAACCTGAAGCCTTCGCGGCATTGGGGGGTAGGTCCATAAGAACAGTCGCGGCGTAATGGCACGCAACTTTAAGGTCCCTTCAACCGTCTCCCATCTTCTTTGCCAAGCAGCCCAAAGAGCTGCCTGTATTCCTGCCATGTAGTCAGTGAGAGGAAGAGTGAAACACTGGTCCAGTCTCAGAATCCTCGCGGACTCTATGGCGCCCTCATTCCCCGCAATTCCTACATGTACAGGAACCCAGCAGAAGATAATCTCACAATCCGCATGGCTCGCCAAAACAGTGATGTCACGGATATTGCGAACCAGATGATATGGAGATTCCAATGCCCCGAGAGCACTCAGGGCACTTTGTGAGTCGCTATAGATCACAATCCGGTCTCCAAACCGGGCAAGTCGCATAATCTCCCGGAACGAGTGATGTATTGCCACCAGCTCGGCTGTGAAGACAGACGCAGAGCCTGGCAGAGCCCCGCTGACTTCAAAAAGAGGGAATACAGCGTGGAAGCCGACCCCCTCTTCTGACTTGGAGCCATCCGTATACACCTGCACGGTTCCAGCGTGACACGAGGTGTGCTCCTTAAAGGTCAAACGTAATACTCCTGGCACTGTACAAGCTTTGGAAGCAGAGGCGTGGCAACAAATAGCCAAATGTGGTACCCTCCAGGGTGGCGTCCTGGGAAGAACCAGGGGCGCCACCGGCCCGAGAGCTATACCTAGCTCTCAAAGGAGTTTCCTGGCCCTAAACCCCCTTTTTTAGGGTATGACTGGCGTTTCTCGGCGGCATAGGCACACTCGAAATCAGCTGCGAATGCAGTGAGAGCTGTTGGCGACTGAGGGAGGCACCAGGCTCGCGTGTACAGGCGAATAATGCACTGCACACGGCGTAGAGCGAGTGGCATCTCCCTAGTATCAACTAGTAGGCTCTCAATGGGGGAAGAGCGGAAGGCACCGGCCGCAAGGCGAAGGCCGGTGTGGTGGATCGAGTCCACCTTCCGCAGTAAACGCTTGGCTGTGGATGCATAAAATTTGCATCCGTAGTGGAGCTTCGAACGAACAAAGAATTGATAAAAAAGTAAGGTAGTAGCCCTATCAGCGCCCCAAGCGCTGAACGTCACGGAGCGGAGAATATCCATGGCGGGGGTACAAGAGACCCTAAGGCTGTGAATATGAGCCTCCCAGGTGGGGCATTGGTCAAATACAAGACCAAGGAAATGGTGTAATTCAACCACTTCCAGGCGTACCCTATTAAGAAACAAGTTTGGATCTTGGTGTAGCCGTGGATGGTGGCAGAAGTGCACCGCCTTAGTCTTGGCCAAGAAAAACCGAAACCTGTTTACTTCGGCATAGCGAGAGACGCGGTTCAATGCCTGTTGGAGTCGACGCTCCAGAGTTGGCATCTGGGTCGCGCCCAGAGATCGAAAGGTCGTCCACGTAAAGCGTAGCGAGAACATCTTCCGGCAGCACCGAGGTGATGCCGTTGATGCTCAGAGCAAAGAGTGTGACACTGAAGAGAGTTCCCTGCGGGACACCCTATTCCTGCTCCATTGGGCCAGAGAGAGCTCCCCCACACATATGCGGAATCGACGATCGTGTGGAGAGTCTCCATGATACGGTATCGCCGTGCAGTATCATAGAACTTCTTCAGATCGAAAAACGTCGTGGCGTAGTACTGTCTATGAAGGAAGGCCTCGCAGACGGCATTTTCCAGTCGGAGCAGAGCAGCAGAGATGGAATGGAACTTGCGGAAGCCGCACTGTGCAGAAGACAGATGGCCTAGGTGTCTAGAAAAAAGGCTGATCTAATCTTTACCAATTTCTCCATCAACTTGCAAACGCAAGAGGTTAGAGAGATTGGCCGGAAACCAGCCGGAGTAGAGAGATCTCTCCCCGGTTTGCAAAAGGAGAGCACAGTAGCGATTCACCAGGAATCTGGGAGGAAACCCTCCACCCAGATCCTGTTGAAAAAATCTAAGAGAAAGGCCATGCCTCGCTCACCCAGGTGTCAAAGCATGGCGTACGGGACATCGTCCGGACCATGCGCGGTGTCCGCGCACGAAGCGAGAGCGGAACGCAACTCACTCACAGTAAACTTGTCGTCGAAGGGTTCTGCTCCTCTGGAGGTAAAGTCCAGTCAGTGGCCTTCCACGACATCAGGATGTGCATTGAATGCTGGCGGAGCAGCATCCCCGCTAGAGAATGCGGAGAAAGCGGTCGCGAAGGATTCCGCCACGGACGCGGGGTCCGAGATTGCGGTCCCATTCTCCTGGAGAACGGGAGGGGGGTCCTGCGAGAACTTGCCCTGAATCCTTTTGACTCGCTTCCACACCTCAGCTAAAGGGGTCTTCCCGTTCAGTGAAGACACGTATGCCCGCCAAGAAGAGCGGCGGGCGTGCTTCGAAATATAACGGAACCTAGCCTTAGCCCGACGAAATTCAGCGACAGTGAAATCGTTCAGACGGCGCTTATAACGCATGTAGGTATAACGCTTCTGTTGTTTGAGGGCCGCCTCACACTCGGCCGACCACCACGGGAGTGGCCGGCATGCAAAACGGCCAGAAGTTCTGGGAATAGTAGTCAGGCCCGCGGCGATGAGGTTACCAGAGAACTCAACGGCCTCATCTACCTACCTAAACTCCTCGACTGAGATAGAGGATTCAGTCATTTCATGAAAGGCAGGCCACCGCGCCAAGCAACACCGAGGTGGGCTCTCAGGTGGCAGTTGCCCTGAAAATGATATTTGAATGGGAAAGTGATTACTACCATGGAGGTCATCGACCACCCCCAATCAAAATCAGGCAAGAAAATGAAGCGGTTCTCGGGCAGTGATGCATAAACTCATCGACATTTAGGACACCCATGTCAAGCTCTTCAATCAGATCGGCAAGGACTTGTCCCCTGGGATTTATTGAGTAATCTCCCCCAAAAAGATGCCTGCCGTTCAGATCTCCAAGCAAGAGAAAGGGCCTTGGTAACATGCCAAGATGCAGACCTAAGTCCCCTGCGTTGAAGTCAGCTGGAGGTGGAATGTACGCAGAAATGATAGTATAGCTCCTATCCAGGTGAAACTGCACAGCCACTGCCTGAAAGGAGGTATCTAAAGTCAAAAGAAGAATGCAGACATCATGCCAGGTGTAAACCACACATCCCCCAGCCCAGCCACCATCTCTTGGTGGTGGGGTCGCAAAACCCTTATACCCCGGGAGGGCGGGCAGGGGGCACGCGCCTAGCATGGTCTCCTGTAGAAACATAGCTAACGGGGAATGGGATGAGACGAGCCTCTGCAGCTCCTCCCAGTTGGCCCGGAGTCCACGGCAATTCCATTGAAGGAATATGCCCTCCAGGACTAACTAGGAGGAGATGCAGGAGGCCTATCCTCACATGGGGATAGGAGTACGTTTCCCAGAGGAAGAACCCCAGGCACTGTTGGCCGGATAATAATGCGCTGAAGGCGCTGTCGCCACGCGAGTCTTCTTGCATGCTCATTGGCCTGGATGGGCCAGGAGCAGGGGATCTCTTTCTAGCCATTGAGGCGTAAGACGTGCTAGGCAGAGCCGGGAGTACCAGGACCAAGTCCTTAGCCTCGCCGAATGAGAGTCGATCCTGGGCCTGAACGGCCAGGATTTCTTTCTCAAGGCTGATATGCACCACATTTTTTCAAAGAAGCTGGTTGTGGCTCTCCGCTATTGACACACTTAGCCACACACGATTGGGATTTATGGTGTGTGGATTTGGAGCAATTTACACATACTTCGGGTGACCCCGACTTTGCATGTCTACATGAGCGATTTGTATGGCCGAAGCGGTGACAGTAATAGCACCGCCGCAGTGTAGCGGGCCAAAAAATTTAGACTAACCCCAATCGATCCAACCCGCTTTCTACACTAATCCGGACATGAGAAATCAAAGGAGAATGAAATGGATTGTATGTACACTCCTTTACTAACAAAAAATACAATAATTACAAAAGAAAATTAAATTTTCTTATAAGAACTCAATGAAAAAAATGTGTGCACACCACAAACAAAGCCAAAAATTCCCCAATCGAAAACAAGATAAAAAACTACGACGGACAAAGAGGAAAAAAAAAAATTATACAATAACACCAATCGGTACTGAGTCAAACAATGCGCGCTTGAAAAAAAAATGAAAATAAAAACTGAATGGCACAAGATAGTTCAATCAACACCATACGATGCTTTTTAAAACAAAAAGGGGGTGCAGGGGCATCACTCGCGAGTTAGGGCAAGGCTGTATATTTCTTGGTTCACGATGAGGGCTGGCGAAACCAGGTGCGGTCGTGGTTTCCAATGAGAGGTTGTGTAAACCCTCCTATCAGGGTCGGGGAAGGAGCCCTCTAGGCCTCTTTCCAACTTCTGCTAGAAGTTTGTTGTCCCATGGTTGCGTCCACACGGTCTCCACTCTATGTTCGAACTCACTAAATCTTCTTAAATTAGACAATACTCTTCCTCACTAGCGTTATTTTGAAATGTATATAAATATTATGCTTTCAATCTATTTTTACATCTAACTCTCTTCTCTGAAAAGAGAAAACAAACATCAATAAAAATAAAAAACAAAACAAAATTTAAATGCCAGTTATTCACACAATGCTCACACAGAGGGAGGAAGAGGGTATTGGGAAAGGGGTGGCAGAATGGCCCTTCACACACACACTCACATTCGCTCCACCACAGCGGCAGTAGCACAAATGCCTTCATGTGGTAGATGTACCAACTGGCATGCACTGACTCAGGGAGCTTGTCACAGTCGAAAGTGATGAAGAGTGTAGGGGTGGGTCTGGAGACCCCTCCCTGTTTTCTCATCACACGTTCAACCTTGACCGTCCCATGCCGGCAGGAGCCCCCGGCGTCATCCAGGTCCTTCTCTGAGATGGAGAAGGTCCGGGCAGTCGCAGGGGTACCGGTCGGAGGAGATTCCTTCCCTCCTTGTACCGCCTTGGAAACCCTAGCCGTTTGAGGAGGACCTTGCATAGGGATGGACTTGAGTTCGGTGCTTGGCGCCGAGCCCAGATTGACTCCCATGGAAGGCCCTACCGTTTGAGGCTGGGTTGCCTCAAGGACCATGTCTATCTCAGTGAGGGCTTCCAGTTGGCCATCCCTCCCCAGGACATCACAGGTCCCGTTGACAGAGCTGTCTCTAGTCACATCTGGGGAGGCACAGGCTTTGACCCTGGCAAGGTTTAATATTCTTGCCAGCAGGTCTTTTGAGGGAAGCGACCGAAGGGGGTTTGCCCTATAGAGCCGCTTTAATGGGGAGCAGTCGCCTATGGGCTGCCTGCTGGCTTTCTTGGCAGTCTCCTTGGAAAGAAAAGGGAGGACTGCGGCTGGGAAGAGGGAGGTGCCCAAAATCACTTCCAGAGAAAGGGGTGAGGGGGAGTCCCCTACACCCATAGGCAAAGGAGAGGAGTAAGCCTCCTCTCCAGTTAGAGGAATTTGGAGGCAGAGCCATTTAAGGCCACCCTTCCCACCTTGTGATCTGGCAGCCCTTCAGCATGGCGGCTCACCTTAGGCACGGCGTAAAATTGAATGTGTGAAGAGAAAAGGAAAAGGGATGTGAGGAAGGTATGGGTGGGGATAAAGCAGGTTGTTAAAAAAACACCATCCCAAACCGGAGTTCAGGGGTTAGGGAACATTGTCCCCTCCCTCCTCAGCCCCGATCTGGGATGGTTGGCTGAGAAAAAGGTCAGCATCTACCCTGTGAAATTAGAGGCTGAGCAGAGAAAGTTGTGGGAGAGGTTGTATGAAAAGCAAGGAAACTGGGGGAAAACACAAGTGTTTTCAAGGAAGGAGAAGAGGCTAAGCTTTGGTTGGACAGGGTGCTGAATCCCATCAGCACAGCAGCCAGGATGGCAAATCACCGCGCCCCTTATAGAACCAGTCTAGGGGGTGCCTCAATCTGTCTCATCCTCTCAGATACCTAAGGAGGGTGAGCCCGTGCTTGGAGGCGGATGTCCATACACCTGTGGTAGCTCACTATTGCTTTTTATTGTCAACATAATCAAAGAAAAAGGGGCCTCATGGAAAGTAGATACTATGACCTCTCAATGACTTGGGAGGTTAGGAGAAGTCTCCATAGGATCAGAAATTATAAAATATCATCATTTACACAAAATCGGCCCCGGTCTGACATTGATGGGCTTTGCCAACCCAGCCTGCCATTTAAGTGAAATTGCCCTGGAACTTTGACCATAAAGGATGGTGCTGGCATAGCCACCTTATATGTTCCAGCACACCCTGTACCTAATACTTGCCCTAGCCAGCAGCCTTTCAGCAGGTAGGGACCTTACTGTATACACTGCTACTCATCTAAGGCTCATAAAGGGATGAAAGTGCACCAGGCAGCCAGAACCTCTGTAGATTGGAGAGGAAGTGTGGAAAGGGGTAGGAGGGTATGTAATTAAGAAGTAGAGATAGGCGGGTCCACTAACATGTAGGGTTGGTGATCAACTATAGGGCACATGGGTAAGTTTAAGTTATGCGAGTGTATGAAAGAAAGGGTGTTTCATCTCTGTCTAGACTGATGTAGCTGCCATATGTGAAAGTTGTCTGAGGCAAAAAAATTGAGGGTGTGCACGTGAAACCCCCAGTGTTGAAAATTGATATGAATGGACTATATGAGAGGGTAGTGATTGAATATCTCTCTTTGCCAAGAACAAGTGCTGGAAATGTTAGTATGACTGATGCTGGACCATAAGAATAAATTTGCATCTGCTCCACCTGGAAAAAATAAGAGAAGTGACTATTGCACTAGTGTTGGAGCAGATGTTTTTTCTGATGTGTATATGGAAATCGAAGAAGTGTCTGAGTGATAATGGTCCAGAGTTTGTGGGGGAAGGCATTTGAATGAATGTTGAAAGCAAATGGAGTTGAACACATAAGAATGACTGTATATACCTTCCTCAAATGGCTTAGCAGAGAGGACAGTACCCACGTTATGCAAGATGTTGTGAATGAAAGGAGTATAATTGGGATGTATGGTTCAGAAGTGTGTTATGGGCATACAACTCCAGTGCATAGTGCAATAGGTAGGTCTCCTGATCGATAGGCGGGAGCGACTTACGCGGGGCGAACTCACCACCCCCTTTCTTTTTTATTGAGTGGTCACAAAGTATTCAGAGATATAAAGTGTTCAGCATTACTGGAAAGAAAGGACCTGGTGCGTTAAAATATACCCACTCGACATGCCAAAAGGACAAGTGGTGCGTAGATTTTCCAGAGGGGTGTTTCTCAAAATGCCACCCTGGAAGTATCTGCACGGACTGTGTCCTAAGGGCAGAACTTCAGGAGCTTAAGGAACTTTTTAAATCTTTTGAGGAAAAAACACGACGGCTGGAAGAAAAGGTGAAAATCCTTGAATCTGAGCATGTGACTCAAATCCGTCGTCTCAAAGCCATCATTGCAGAGATGACAGCCACCAAGGTAGAGCAAGAGCAACAAGAAACTCCCAATGACGCGGATGGCTCCTCTGTTGAGCCCTCAACCACCGCGTCGATAGAGATAGGCCATCCATCCGACGTCCCAGGACCAGCTGCTGCTGGGGTTACTCAGGGCGTCAAAAAGAAGAAAAGGAAGAGTAAGAAAGGAAAAACAGTAGATAAAACAGAAGAGAAAGTAGAAACGGAAGAAAAAACGAAGAAAAAGAAAAAAAAAGTGGGGAAGAAAGAGGAATCGAAAGAGCCCATACTGAAAGGGAAGCCTCTGTCCTCTGAACCCAAATGCGCGAGGGTCATTGTGATCGGTGACTCCCAAGCGCGGAATCTACAACCCTTGCTAGCGGCCCGCCTTCGCACCAGTATGAAGGTAAGCTGCTTTCTAGGAAAGGGCAATGGAGAAATAAGGGTGGAAGCTGAGAAATCTCAGATCTCTGAGAACTCAATAGTTGCCCTCATGGCAAGTGGCAATGATCTCTACCTACGAGGAGGTAAAGTAGGCGCCAGCGGGAAGATCCTGACCACGGTTATGGGAGGAGTTGATGACTGTGGGCTAAAAACCTGCAGGCGTGTCGTGGTCGGGATACTCCCAAGATGAGGTCCATCCCGCAATGCTCACGCGAGGAACGTCTCCATAAACCAACGCCTGGGAGATCTTTGTACGGCGGAAGGAGTCTTTTTTGTAGACCCCTACTGCACCTTTTACGGGAGAAATGACCTATACAAAAGGGAAGGAGTGCATCTTTCCTTTAAAGGGAAAGCTGCACTCGCGAACATAATCCAGGATGTTGTGGAGCGGACTCAAAAAGTGTCAGACCCCGAGTAAAGGAGGACGTACGCCAGTACACCCATGTTACTCCAGGAATGACCTTTTCTGAAGTCACAAAGAGGGGAGTGACCCCACCACAGAGAAAGAAAGCGAGAAACGGAAGAGCGTAGGGAGTCCTACAGTCGGGGACTCCCTCAAAGCTCTTCTGTTTAATGCGAGGTCTATCAGAAACAAGTTTCTAGAACTTCGTGGCCTCGTAGCAACAGAAGAACCTGAGATGGTGGCCATAACGGAGTCGTGGATAAAAACCTCAAGCCGAGATTTTGAAGGTGAATTCACGATTCCCGGTTACCAGGGGGCACGTGCCTAGCATGGTCTCCTGTAGAAACATAGCTAACGGGGAAAGGGATGAGACGAGCCTCTGCAGCTCCTCCCAGTTGGCCCGGAGTCCACGGCAATTCCATTGAAGGAATATGCCCTCCAGGACTAACTAGGAGGAGATGCGGGAGGCCTATCCCCTCACGGGGATAGGAGTACGTTTCCCGGAGGAAGAACCCCAGGCACTGTTGGCACGGGGACTCCCTCGAAGTTCTTCTGTTTAATGCGAGGTCTATCAGAAACAAGTTTCTAGAACTTTGTGGCCTCGTAGCAACAGAACCTGAGATGGTGGCCATAACGGAGTCGTGGATAAAAACCTCAAGCCGAGATTTTGAAGGTGAATTCACGATTCCCGGTTACCAGCTCTTCCTGAAAGATAGGCCAGACAGAGAGGGTGGCGGTGTGATGTTGTATGTCAAGGATACTCTCAACTCGACGGATTGCAACATCGTATCCGACCATGAACTACTAGGTGTTGACCTAGAGATAGGTCCTGCCAAATACAGGACCCTGGTGCTTTATAGACCTCCTGCCCAACTCGTTGAAAAGGACAGAGATCTGTACCAGCTACTAGGAGAACTTGTCGAAGACAGTGTGTGTATCATCATAGGTGATTTCAACACACAATTTGACTGGGAATCCAGAGAACCCTGTGGCGAGAACGCACTACTCCTGGAGTTCGTGAACAACAAGTTCCTCACTCAATGGGTGAGAGAGCCAACGAGAGGAGACAATATCCTCGACTTGGTGGCAGTGACCACCGACTAATTAGATTTGTAGTCAAAGTCCCGAAGGTAGGGCCTGCAACTAGTAAATCGAGGAAACTCGATTTGAAAAGAGCAGACTTTGCAGGTCTTCGTGCTGGACTGACTGACACGAGGCTAGAAGTGTGCGATGTTGTTGAGGCTTGTGGAACAGTTTCAAAACCACATTCATGAGTCTTCGATTGCGTTTCATCCCTCTGAAATGTCCCCGTCGGTCTTCTGTTCAACCAAAGTGGTTTAATCGAGAAATCAGCCAACTGCTTAGGGAGAAGAGAACTGTGTACCGGCAATCGAAGATCTCGGGTGACTTTGACGAATACCGGAGGCTAGCCAGGAGAGTGAAGTCCAGCATAAGGGCGGCTATGCGGTCTGAGGAACTCCGAGTGGCGAGACTCTGTAAAGAGAATCCTATGAGTTTTTTAGATATGTGAACAGCCGTAAACCAATCCGTTGAACAATTGGCCCTTTGAGAAATGAGGAGGGGGCATTAAAGCACTTAGATGCAGAAAATGCTAACCTCCTCAACAACTACTTCTTTTCAGTGTTTACTGAAGAGTATGGTCCCATCCCCCAGTCAATGGATTCCTACTCGGGAAAAAAGCTGGAGGATATGGACTTCACTGAAGGGGAAATAAAAAAGAAGATCAGTGACCTAATGACGAATAAGTCACCTGGCCCGGATGGGTTTCTACCTAAAGTGTTAAAAGAAGTGCGCGACCAAGTGTCACGACACCTGAGCACAATCTTCAACATGTCAATCCCGACCAAATGCGTTCCTAGAGACTGGCGTGAAGCGGAGGTGACTCCTATCTTCAAGAAAGGATACCGTAACCAACCGTCGAACTAACGACCTATCAGTCTGACTTCAATAGTCGGCAAACTCATGGAAAGCATGATGGTGGACAAAATGACGTCGTATTTAGAGTCAAGCCTGCTACTGAGGAGTTCCCAGCACGGCTTCCGAAGGAACGGTCATGCCTGAAAAACCTTGTGGAATTCTTCCACTTCGTTTTCAGTGAGCACGATCAGGACAAGGCGGTGGATGTGGTGTACTTAGACTTTCAGAAAGCCTTTGATAAGGTACCACACCGCTGCCTTCTCCGGAAAGTGCGACCACTACTATTCATCATCTACGTCAACGACATGGACAGTGACATGGTTGCCAAGATTTCCAAATTTGCCGACGATACCAAGCTTGGTATGAACGTTGCAAAGGATGGAAATACTGCCCGCCTGCAGGAAGATCTTGGGAAGATTAGGAGTGGTCGGACACGTGGCAAATGCAAAGTGATGCATATCGGCCACAGAAACCCCCAATCTCACTATATCCTTAAGCGCACTGCTATTGAATCCACCAACACTGAGAAGGACTTGGGTGTAACAATCACTAGTGACCTCAAGTTCTCAAAACAGTGCATTGAGGTGGAGATAAAGGCCCAAAGGATGCTAGGCTATATAAAGTGCCAGTTTGGATATTGGAACAAGGAGATTGTACTGTGTTTGTACAACTCACTTGTCCGACCGCACCTGGAGTATGCTGTACAATTTTGGAGTCCTTCATTTCGAAAGGACATCGCGAGATTGGAACGCGTACAAGCCAGGGCAACCAAACTGATTCCCTCTATCAGACATAAAAGTTATTGAGATAGATTAAGGGAATTAGATCTGTTCTCGTTGGAAACCCGTAGACTGCGTGGTCAGCTCATCAGTTTTCAAAATACTTCGGGGGTTCGACAATGTTGACTATGGGGATATTTTCACACTTGTTAAGAGCAGAAGGCGCAATCACAGCTTTAAACTTGAACTGAAGCGTTACAACCGCAATCTGTGTGGAAAGTTTTTCATGTACAGTATCTGCGGTAGTTAGAACGCACTTCCATTGGAAGTTGTCAACAGTGAATCTGTTGACCAGTTCAAGTCAAGACTAGACAGGGTCTTAAAAAATGGCTGTGAAAGGACGTAAAGCATTTGAGCAGAGATATGCTCGCTTAACTGCTAGTCCAAAGGTACCCTCATTGAATGGACTGTAAGGTCTTCTAGGGTACCTTCTTTCCTTGTTGTTACTCCTTGTTATCTCTGTATCAGTATATATTAAGTTATGACAGAGTGAAAGAAAATTTGTCTCTTGAAGAGAAAGAATATGATGTATGGTGTGATGTGAATGAAAGATATCTTTTAAGTGGGTGACAAATTTTGAAAGTAACAATGTTAAAAGGCAGATTGATTGTAGACAAGTTGAGTAATACTTTTGAGGGTCAGTAAGTGGTTAAAAATGTATGAAAAGGGGATTGATGTATGTGATAGAAAGAGAGGGTGTGAATGGAAATGAAAGTGTATGAACACACAAGTTTGTTGAGAAAATGCAAAGAGCCTCCGGAATACTTGGTGTTGCATCCAGTGTATGAGTTATGTAAGGATAGAAGTAGTGTGGCTGAAGAAATGAATGAAGAAGGAATGATTGACTTGAGTGGGAAAGAGTTATGAGAGTGAATCAATGAAAGAAGAAGCAATGGAAGTATTAAGTTAGTAAGATCCCAGGGAGTCACAAGGATAGGAGTGCAGATTTTTCTGGATTTAAGCCATGTGTCTATTATAGACACACATGTGCGGATGGGTCGGGGCATAGACAGGTACCAGCAGGTATTTGAGTTTTCACCAGTCAAAATGATCAAATTGTGGGAGGGGGAGAGGAAGGAGGGACACAAATGAGGTTAAAATTGCAAATGATGTCATTAATGTGATTTAAATTGGGGAGGGTGTAAGCACGTATGAGATTCAAATTGCGGGAGGGGGGAGAAGGGGATATGAATGAGATTAAAATTGCAAATGATGTCGTCATTAATGTGATTTAAATTGAGGAGGGTGTGAGCACATATGAGATTCAAATTGCACGAAGGAGAGGGGGTGAACATGAATGAGATGAAAATTGTAGCATGTATTCACAAATGAGATTCAAATTGATGATGATATCAACACAAATGGGATTCCAATTAGAAGAATACTAATATGCATAAGTTTCAAATTGTGGGCAGGGTATAAGATGAGAGAGATTCAAATTACATGGATTGTTAGCACAAAAGAGATTTGAATTGGCAGGTAAGTAATTCCCTATGAGATTCTAATGATGCAAGGGTATGGGATTCAAATTGCAGGGGTTGTAATCAGGACTAAGATTGTTCAAATAGCATGCAATGTCTGTGCAAATTTTACTCAAATTGTGTAAGAAGGAGAATAGCAAAAATGGGATTCAAATTGCTGAAGATTTAAGTTCAAATGGGATTCAAATTACAGGCATGTAAGGGAGAATTGGATTAGAATTGTGGAGCTGGAGGTGTAAACACTAAGGAGTTGTAAATTGAGGTGTATTCAAGAGCGAGATTCAAATTGGGGAGGAAGCAAGCACAAATGAAATTCAAATGTAGGTGAAGATAATCACGAATGTGATTGAAATTGTGGGTGATGCAAGCATGAATGAGATTCAGGTGGGTTAAGGACAAAATATCATTTATGTTTATTGATGCAAAATATACATTAAGGATAAATTACCCGAGTACAAAGTTACATGTAATTTATCTGAGCTTAGTATTCAAGGTTGGGGTGGCTTACACAGATGGACATTCATTTGTATCTTTGCTTCATCTTATTTCCTTACCATAATTCACATTTACAGTCCAATATATTTTCTTTACTTTTTAAGTGACCAGCAACTGGGTACAATGGGACATTTTTTTAATAGTCCTTTTAAAACAGTCGCTCTAGAATCTGTATTGGAAGATGCTCAATCTCTTCCTGGGGCCACAACATTGTTTGCTCATAATTAATGGTCATTCACGGGTGTGCATAAACTGCCGAGCATGCGCGGTAAAATGTTTACTCATTTAAGTATCTTATATGATAGGGAGAGTGCGCAACTCTCCTGAATCTGTCTTTGCCCCATAAATATTAATAATAATCAGCAAGTAAAGATAGTTCTGTGCAACAATATAAGAATTTTAATCAATATGTATTTATTTGCAATAGGACTTTTTATCCCGGATAACACCAGGTACCTATGTTAGTGAAGAATAAAAGTGTGGATGTTTGTAGAGGTAGTCTGAGAGTGAATGATTTTTCTGGGTTTAGTCCAATTGGGAGTGATAGGAGTGATAAAATGAGTTATGTTGAAGAGTGGAATCTGAATGAGAGCTCAAATGTGAATATGCTGTTTAAGACTGTGACTGAAGCAAGAGAAATGATGAGCCAAGTCAGCAGTGTGATTGATGGAATGATGAGTAGTAACAATGTAGAAGACAAAGAATAGTGGAACTACATATATTTGATGAGAAGACTGACCCAGACAATTTGACAGATCTAATGAAACAACCTGCTACTTATAGCTAAGGACCTGTGGGAGAGTGTGAATGGGTTCAGAATGATGTAATAGAGTAGCGAATGTAGTAAGAATAGAAAATGTGTGAGTATGATATCAGAATGAGTGTGCCATTGTACATGGTGAATAAAATAAAAATGGATTAAATGGCTTAAGGAAAGAGGGATATGGTGAATGTGTGTGGCCGATGTGTGTGTGTGTAGATGTGTGTGTCCTTTTACCCTACCTTTATTTATGATAGAGGAGTGTGAGCATTTAGCTAGGAATGTGGGGATTGAGGTTGAATGAATTGAAGAAGGTTGTAATATATTTTTAGTTTTTATATTATATTTTTTTTTCATTCTTTACAGACTGTTTTCTTAATGATTATTTATAGATAAATTTGTTTATGATAGTCTGTAAAAATCCTAACTTTGTCATTATTCAGAAAAAGATAAACATAACATTGTAAACCACCACAGCGAGTGAGTGGATTGTAAATTTTTTGATAGAGTGGAACCAGGATATCTTATTTTTATATGGCGTTGGTGAGTAGTCAGTCATTAAGTGTGCAGATTGCGGTTGCATTCTCTGGGAGAATGAGGAGGAGAATCTTGCAAGAACTTGCCACCAAATTTATTACTTACTTCCACACCCATGCAAGGGGGATCAAGGTGAAGATACATATACTAGCCAGAAAGAGCAGCAGGTGTGATTCAAAATATATTGGAACCTAGCCCTAGCTTGACAAAATTCACTGATAGCAAAATGATTCAGGTAGCGCATGTCAGCATTTCACTTATGTCTGAGGGCCATCTCACACTCAGCTGACCACCAAGGAAGAAGAGGGCATGCAAAATGTCTGACATTCTATGAATAACCATTAATACTCATAACAATGAAGTTACTAAAGAAGAAATTAATGGCCTCACCTCACCCACTGACCTAAACTCCTTGACTTGGGATAGAGAAATCACCGACCTAAACTCCTTGACTTGGGATAGAGAAATCAATCATTTCCTAAAATGTATATCACCAAAATCAGGCTGTGCATTTGCATAGCACAGGGTTGGAACAAAAAAAAATTGAAAAAGCCACCCAAAACCCAGGTTTTATTCTGAGGGTTTTCAAATCTCTTTTTTTTTCAAATAACAAACACTACAAGCATTAGAATAACATAGAAAAAGAATAGCTATCTCTATTTTGATAATATTAATAATTAAATTATAGTAAGAACAGATCACAGTAACAGATCACTGATCGAGAATTGTGGGTACCTATGATAGCCATAACCTGTAGAAGGAGAGATGAATTATTATGATTCAGTATCAGAGAAATAACCTTAATTTGATACATATTTGTTGAAATTATAAACATAAATATGAATTTTGAATATAATAATGATAAGTAACATTCATTTCTTGAAAAAAAAGTGTAATTTTGAAACAAAAAATGGGGAGGGGGGGGCAAATTTTACTTGAAACAGCCCCCACAAAAAGCACTAATAAAACCCAGGTTTTTTACTTGCCAACCCAGGTGGAGCACAAGGACAGGCTGAGGGAGGAAAATGAAGCGGTTCTAGTGCAGTGATGCGTAAAATCATCCACATTTAAAACACATCAAGGAGAAAGGGCGTCAGCAACTAGGCTAATAAAAAGGTGAAAGCCCCCACATTGAAGCTGTCTGATGGTGGAATGTATACACAAATAAGTCTAGTTCCTCTCCATGTATAGCTACACTGCCTGAAAGGAGATATGTATAGCAAATCAAATAACAAAGACAACATGCCATGTGTAAGTCACACATCCTACTGCCTGACCCCATCCTGTAGTAGGGAGGTCACAAAACCCTTATTCCTGTGAAGAATAGGCATGGGTCACACACCCGACATGGTCTCCTGTAGACAGACAACTCTCAGTTGGCTAGGAGTCAACAGCCATTCCATTGAAGGAATATGCACTCCAAGTCTAGCTCGGAGATGCAGGTGTCCTCTTTGATGAGAAGACCCTCACTGGAATGGTGATACACTTCCCAGAGACCTAACTTTGGGGCCTATTGGCCATACAAGGAGCTGTCGCCTTCAGGGACTTATCGAGGAAGGTTGGGCTCATCAGGTGAGTCCTTTCCTCTTTATGCCTCAAATTCTTCTATCCTTTCCTTTGATGTTCATCAAACACAAACTTTTGTACATTGCACATCTACTTTACATGTAGTATATTCCCAGTTTGTATTATATAAAAATAGTTTCATGGTAGAAAATTCAAATTAGCTTAAGATAGTAATTACATGGAAATAAAGAGCCACGAGGGATTGGCTGATTTATCAACATTGCATAGGATGGTCTTGTTACCCCTCGAATAACAATTAGACATATAATGGAAGGAATAGTTGAATGATATACAGTATATCAATAGAAGACAAGAGAAGTGTAATGCAGATGGATGACTCAATTGACCTACAGACGGGCTTATATAACTGCATATGAACATATACGTACAAGTTTAAGGATGTGAATATCTAATCAACTTCTCATTCATTTAAAAATACATTTTTATCTTCATTACAATTTAGAAAAATAAAAATGATAATGCTTACCGATCATTTTGTTTTATTACAGATACAAAAGATGATAGAAGACAGTCCATAAAAGTAGATTCATAATTTGGAAGGTTTAATATTAATTTGTTAAGATTCTTATCCCGATCTAATTTTAACTTAGAACTTAAGCCTTCGACAATTTCTTCTATATTTTGTGTATCAACCATATTTTCAAGTTGATGAGTATGTTATAAGAGAAGCAAAAATCATTGGTATTATAATGAGATAAACTAAAAAGGAGAGAGAATTAATAGTATAAATAAATACTAGTATTAATAGTATAATCATTCTACAGTGACAAAGAAATATTAAGATATCAATACCAGATAAAAAGAGAAACAGGATTTGAGCAAAAACAGGGAAATTGCCAAAAATGGATACAAATTGGCTATTCTATTATCAAGTATGATAGATTGATTACACTGCTCTACAGGATTTTTTTATTGACTGAATGACATCTTTTTCAAAATATATATGAAAAATGGTGATTTACTTTGTTTTTTATTCATCTCTATCACATCACGTTGTCGAGTTATACAGAGACACTACTTTTCTCTTTTTGTATAGCATAAGTAAATATTTATATATATTATATATTTTTCTTTATTTTTAGATTGTGAATATGTCTAGAGGCTGTATAAATTCAGCAGACATATTTTGCTATGCCTGCGGGCAATTCACCCCTACAGATTCCGGGAGCAATATTACTCCTTTGTTGAAGCGTTGTTATTTAGCTTATTTTGGGTGCAGATTAGGAGACCAAGACAAGCCATTTGCCCCACACAAAGCTTGCAAGAGTTGCATCAGTAACCTCCAAATGTGGTCAGTTGGAAAACCAAATCAAACCAAACCAAACTAAACTAAACTAAACTAAACCAAACTAAACCAAACCAAACCTAACCTAACCCTTTGGAGTACCTATGGTATGGCGAGACCAGAATAATCACCATGATGAGTGCTACTTTTGTATGAAAAGTAGCTGGATTCAACAAGAAGACTAAAGATTGCATAATATACCCAAATATTCCTTCATCAATAAGGCTGTTCCACACTCAGATGATACACCTGTGCCACATGAGATATGTGAAATTTCATCAGAGTCCGATACTAGTGATACTAATCAGATGGAAGTAGACTGTGAACCACCAACAAATGACGATCTCAAACTCTTCAACCAAGCTGAGCTCAATGACCTGGTGTGAGACCTTAACCTTCCAAAAGAAAGTGCACAATTACTTGGCTCTAGACTGAAGGAACACAAGCTTCTAGCTTGTGGAACGACATTCGCTTGGTACCGTCATCATGAAGCGGAATTCATTCAGTTCTTTAAGAAAGAGGATTCTTTAGTTTCCTGTTCAAATATTTCTGGCCTTATCGAACACATGGGGATGCCGTACAAAGCAGATGAATGGAGGCTCTTCATTGATTCTTCTAACAGAAGTTTAAAGGCTGTTCTTCTCTACAATGGCAACACAGCTGCATCTGTGCAAATTGGCCATAGTATCCAAATGTCTGAAACCTACAAAAATTTGTAAACACAATTTTCTCATTTGTGGTGATTTAAAAGTTATTGCTCTCCTACTAGGTCTTCAAGGGCGATACACCAAGTATCCCTGTTTTTTGTGTCTCTGGGATATTTTTTTTTTTTTAATTCTATAGAGCCCATCTGGAAACTGCCCACTTGGGCATAAGTCGCTGAAAAACACGACAGCCTAGAACACTAGGCTACTTTAAAATAAAAATATGAAAACTTAACAATGATATAAATTGGAAAAACTTAATCAGGAAGCAATCTCCGGCAGTGGGGGGAGGTCCCCCTCACCCCGGTGCAGGAGAGTGCAACCTACAAACAAAACAATAACGAAAAAAAAGAACCTTAAATAAAGGAGAGAAGCCCGGCCTCCCCCCAAAAGTCAACAAGTCCACAAGTCAATGTGCACGAATCTGTCCCGAGTACAAGGGAGAGGCGGTAGCGACCCCGCCCATCCCGGTACCGGGACAGGTATCGTGCGCGAAGATCACCCAGACTGGGACATTCAACAAGAATGTGCCGAACAGTCTGGGGGACGACGCAGTCGTCGAAATAGGGCGCTGGCGAGTGCTCCATCAGATAGCGATGCGTCACACGAGTATGTCCGATTCGGAGATGACAGAAAGCGACCTGAAGCCGTCGTGGCATTGGGGGATAGGTCCATGGGAACAGTCGCGGTGCAATGGCACGCAAGTTCCCTACGACCGTCTCTCATCTTCTTTGCCAAGCAGTCCGAAGAGCTGCCCGTATTCCTGCCATGTAGTCGGTGTGAGGAAGAGCAAAATGTTGGTCCGGTAGCAGAGTCCTCACGGACTCTTTGGCGCCCTCATTCCCCGCAATTCCTACATGTCCAGGAACCCAGCAGAATATAATTTTGACATCTGCCCGGCTCGCCAAAACCGTGGCATCACGGATATCGCGAACCAGGGGATGCAGAGATTCCAATGCCCCAAGAGCACTCAGGGCGCTTTGTGAGTTGCTATAGATCACAATCCGGTCTCCGAACCGGGCACGTCGCGTAATCTCCCGTACCGAGTTGTGTATTGCCACCAGCTCGGCCGTGAAGACAGACGCAGCGCCTGATAGAGCCCAGCTGACTTCAAACAGAGGGAATACGGCGTGGAAGCCGACCCCCTCTTGGGACTTGGAGCCATCAGTATACACTGGCACGGTTCCAGCGTGACACGATATCTGCTCTAAAAAGGTCGAACGCAATACAAGCTTTGGGAGCAGAGGCATGGCGACAAATGGCCAAATGTGGTACACTCCAGGGTGGCGCCCTGGGCAGAACCAGGGGCGCCGCCGGCCCGAGAGCTATATCTAGCTCTCGAAGGAGTTTCCTGGCCCTAAACCCAAAAGGCTTAGGGTATGACTGGCGTCTCTCGGCAGCATAGGCACCATCGAGATCATCTGCGGATGCAGTGAGAGCTGTTGGCGACTGAGGGAGGCGCCAGGGTCTCGCATACAGGCGAGTGATGCACTGCACGTGGTGCAGAGTGAGTGGCATCTCCCCAGCATCGACCAACAGGCTCTCAATGGGGGAAGTGCGGAAGGCACCGGTTGCAAGGCGAAGACCGGTGTGGTGGATCGAATCCACCTTCCGCAATAAACGCTCGGCTGAGGATGCATAAAACTCACATCCGTAGTCGAGATTCGAGTGAACAAAGGATCGATAAAAAAGTAAGGCAGTAGCCCTATCAGCGCCCCAAGCGCTGAACGTCACGGAACGGAGAATGTCCATGGTGCGGGTACAAGAGACCCTAAGGCTGCGAATATGAGCCTCCCAAGTGAGGCGTCGGTCGAATACAAGACCAAGGAAACGGTGCGATTCCACCACATCCAGGCGCACCCCATTAAGAAACAAATCTGGGGTATGCCCTCTATTTGTTCATTAGGGTGGGAGAGTGCATTGTCTACCTTGACTTGGAATGTGCGTCTTAGAAGGTAATTTTAGATAAATCTGGGGAGGTAACCTCAAGTCCCCAGTCATGGAGCTGTTGGAGAATGCCCCTCCTCCAGGTTGTGTCATACGCTTTTTCTATGTCAAAGAAGATACTGATGACATGGTGTCTTCTTGTGAAGTTGTCTCTGATGAAGGTCTCCATTCGAACTAGTTGGTCAGTAGTAGATTGGCCCTTTCTGAAACCTGACTGCACTGGGGTAATTAATTAATCTTTTTTCAAGAGCAAGACAAGTCTGCCATTTACCATCCGTTCCATCAGCTTGCATAGACATGATGTTAATGAGATGGGGCAGTAATTAGCTGCCTCGGTGCCACTCTTTCCTTCTTTTTTAAATGGAAGCACAATAGACTTTTGCCAGATGGATGGGAACGTTCCCTCTATCCATATTTTGTTAAATATCTTAAGGAGGTGGTCTTGGGATGCAGGGGTTATGTTCGCGATCATATCATAGGTGATCCCATCTTGTCCTGGTGCAGTGATATGGGATTGTTTCAGAGCTGCTTTGAATTCAGTCATGGCGAGGATATTGTTGTATGGTTTGTCAGCTGCATGTTCACTCATGGTAGTGATTCCAGTGTGTTTCTTAGTTTTGGGAATGGTTTAGGGTAACTTACTGGATCTGAGTAATTTGCGAATGTTTGGGCAAATACTTCTGAGAGGTCCCACATTAGGTCATCTGCAGGCTCTAGTCAGATTTGGGAGACAGGGACCAGGGTCCTTACCCATGAATTTCTTTACTTTCTTCCAAATTTTCCTCATGGGTGTTGTATAATTAAGTGAAATGTAACTTCTCATTCGAAGTGTTCTTTGCTGTATGGCTCGTGCATTATTGTGCTCAAATTTGTTGGTAATGGTGAGGTTCCTCTGGTACTGACAGGCTTTCCTGCAAAGGGTGACAGCCTTGGTGCACTCGTCCATCTACCATGGGAGTGCTTTCTTTGTAATGGGCTTCCCTTTAATTGGCATTGATGAGTTGGCCACCATATTGAGTAAGTTATAAAAGGCTTAAAAGGGTTTCATCAATACTACTCTCAGTTATATCACTTGGAAAAGCAGTTAGAGATGTGAATTTTGGCCAGTCTGCTTTCCTTGTGTTCCATCTCAACATACTTTTAGGAGGAATGTAAGGGGGAAATGCCTCCAGGACCACAGGGAAATGGTCACTGCTCCTAAGGTCATCATCCACATTCCACCTAAAATCAACTTTGCAGATGGGTGAGCCAATGTATAAGTACTAGTTTGTGCGTGGAAGGAAGTTGGGCTACCATTATTGAGGACACTTAGGTTTGAGGTGCTATTTTTTCTAAAATATTTCCTTTTATATTATTAGCTGTATCGTCCCAGAAGTGGTATAGCATTCATGTCACCAAGGACAAGGAATGGAGTTGGAAGCTGAGAGAATAGGTTGAGCATATCACCCTCTGTTACACAATCGTCTGGAGGTAAGTATAGAGAGCATATTGTGTAGGTTTGGTGGTATGTACCCTAACGGCCACTGCCTGCAGTGGTGTATTGAGTGGTACTACCATCTGTGGGAAGGAGTTTTGGATGAAAAGGGCCCCATAGATTTATAATATCCTGAGTAGTTTGGGAGTTGGGGGGACGGGCCTACATCCTGGTATTAACTCCTGTAGGGCTATGCATGTGAGATTGGTTTCACTCAACATTTTATTGAGTTCCTCCCACTTTGCATAGATTCCTTGACAGTTCCAATGAATGAAAGATAATTAGCTCATTGTCTTTACAAAGTAATTAGTTTACTTTTGTCTTTTTAGTTTTCTATGGCTGGGGGTATGATGGGCTTTATTTTGGGTTTTTGCATGTCTTCCTTGGTGAAGTTTTTTTTTTATTTCTTTCAGTTCTATTCCTAGTGGTTTAGTGGTAGTAGTTAATTTTGAGTACGGCAGTATACTTTTTAAGGTTGATGATTGGTTTGCGAAAGTGCTTGTTTTGCTTGGGAGATTCAATTTCCTTGGTGGTAGTAGAGGAGGTAACAGTTTTGGCAGACTCTCTTGATGAGCTTCAGGGCTGCTTTGGTTCTTTCCTGAGTCCATTGCTAGGTATTCAGAGGTCTTATGGGTGGTTCTCGCTCCTTGATTGGTTTTAGGAATGGTACCAATGCTAGGGGAGATTGCACTTGCCATAAGGTTGTCTAATTCCTTGCTAATGTCTATGGTGGCTCCTCCCTCCAACAGTTCGGAGATCAGCTTCTCAGCAGTTTTTTTGTGTGGACTTGGTGAGCTTGTGACTAGTTCCATCATACATGTGTTTGGTGCCCCACTTTTATTATGCACTGGTGTGGGTGGTAAATCTTCTGGGATCATTTTTTTTTTCTTTAGAGACCATTTGGCAACTGCTGACTTGGGCATAAGTCGCCGGAAATACGACACCCTAGAACTAGGCTACTTCAAAATAAAATTATGAAAAAATAACAATGATAAATATTGGAAAAACTTAACAATTAGGAAGCAATCTCCGGCATCGGGGGCAGGTCCCCCTCACCCCGGTGCAGGAGCATGCAACCTACAAACAAAACAATAACAAAGCAAAAAAAAATCGAACCTTCTTAAATAAAGGGGAGAAGCACGGCCTCCCCGAAAAAGTCAACAAGTCAATGTAAACGAACTCGTCCCAAGTAAAAGGGACAGGCAGTAGCGACAAAGGCCCATCCCGGTACTGGGACAGGTATCGTGCGCAAAGATCCCCCAGACTAGAACATTTGACAAGAATGTGCCGAACAGTCTGGGGGACGACGCAGTCATCGCAATAGGGCGCTGGCAAGCGCTCCATCAGATAGCGATGCATCACACGAGTGTGCCCGATTCGGAGACGACAGAAAGTGACCTGAAGCCGTCGCAGCATTGGGGGATAGGTCCGTGGGAACAGTCACGGTGCAATGGCATGCAACTTTAAGTTCCCTTCAACCATCTCCCATCTTCTTGCCAAGCAGTCCGAAGAGCTGCCCGTATTCCTGCCATGTAGTCGGTGTGAGGAAGAGCGAAACGCTGGTCCGGTTGCAGAGTCCTCGCGGACTCTTTGGCTCACTCGTCGGCGGGCTCATGCCCCGCAATTCCTACATGTCCAGGAACCCAGCAGAAGATAATCTTGATGTGGTGGAGCGAATGTGAGTGTATGTAAAAAGGGCCATTCTCCGACCCCTTTTCTCAATACCCTCTCCCTCCCTCTGTAAGAATGTGTGTGGGAATGGGTTTGTTTTTTATTGATTAGCATGTTATTATAAGATGGTTTTTTTTCATTCCAGGCACCATATTCTGGAAAGGACTTATTTTCATATATCATTATATTACAAACAAAGCGCCATATTCTGGAAAGGACAGTGTCATATATCTTTATATAGAAAACAAAATATTACTAGTGTTGTTAAGGAAAGAGGGCTTAGAATAGCCATGCAAGAGTGATAAGATCACTTCACTTCCATCAAGTGCAGAGGTGCCAATTGTTAGGAAGTCATAGGCATTTTGCTCACTCGAGTGGCAGGTGGCTGGACGTCCCCCACCCTCTTTGTACCACGTGAGGCCTTCTCTTTTCTTGTTTGTTAACTATATATTGACTGTTGTAGTCCGGATTTTTGGGGATTGCTTGTTTGATTTTTTTAATTGTTCTTAGGATCGATTAATAATATAAATAAGTGGGACTTTTTTTTCTTTTTTTTTTCATATATATAGGAACCTTTAGCTGTATTTTTTGTGAAGAGTAACAAGATCTCCAATATAATCGCACCTCTCTATTGTGTGAATATTTACGCCAAATTTATGTAAATATTGTATTTTTTTTTAAGTAAAAGGACTGTACATACAATCCATTTCATTCTCCTTCGATTTCTCACGCACGGATTAGTGTAGGAAGCGGGTTGGATCGATTGGGATTAGTCTAAATTTTTCGGCCCGCTACATCGACATCCGCCCGGTTTGCCAAAACTGTGGCAGCACGGATATCGCGGACCAGGGGATGCCGAGATTCCAATGCCCCAAGAGCACTCAGGGCACCGAATCAATATAAGCCATGTTAGAAATTCAAATCTTCACCGGGATTTCCACGAATGATCTTTAATTTCAAAGATCTTGGATTTATTTTTGTCTTTGGAAAATAAATTTGGTTTTGTAAGAATGATGCCCTCTTTACAAACATTAGACTACTTACTTAAAAATAGATAAATTGCGCTTTGAGTGCCCTGTGTAGAGCCATTTTGCTGAGTTTTGACGGTTAATTGAGATAATCTTGCGGGGGGGGGGGGGGCGAAATAGATTTGTAGGGAAGGAAGAAGCCATTTAGGGGGCAGCCACCAGCAAGGTTCCTGGATTGGCCTGAGGATTAGTCTCTGGACTTGCATCTGGAATCTAAGAGGCAGACGCCACTTCAACAGTTAAACCACGAAGGAAATAGGCCTTTGTTTATAACCAGATACAGTTGGTGGCCGGGAGAAGGGAGGTAAATAGACTAATGGACATCCAAGAGCTTTTGTAGTCCATTTTCAATCAAGGAAGGGAATGGCAAGGCACCTCTCCACACGGACCACATCATCATCGATCTTTAAACGCAAATGGGAATAACAAGGATGTAAACAATCAAGGTTGATCCATCTTCACCTTCAGTTATATCCAAAGACAGACATGGTAGCCAATGAAAGGTGGGTGGGGGCACCAAATGTTTTGTTAAAATAATTTTAGCAAAGAAACTATAGATCACAATCCGGTCTCCGAACCGGGCACATCGCGTAATCTCCAGTACAGAGTGGTGTATTGTCACCAGCTCGGCCGTGAAGACAGACGCAGCGCCTGTCAGAGCCCCGCTGACTTCAAACAGAGGGGATACGGCGTGGAAGATGACCCTCTCTTTGGACTTGGAGCCATCCGTATACACTGGCACGGTTCCAGCGTGACATGAGGTGCGCTCCAAAAAGGTTGAACGCAATACTCCCGGCGATGTACAAGCTTTGGGAGCAGAGGCGTGATGACAAATAGCCAAATGTGGTACCCTCCAGGGTGGCATCCTAGGCAGAACCAGGGGCGCCCCCGGGCCGAGAGCTAGGTGAGAGCTATACCTAGCTCTCGAAGGAGTTTTCTAGCCTTAAACCCAAAGGGCTTAGAGTATGACTGGTGGCTCTCGGCGGCATAGACACCGAGAGATCAGCTGCAGTGAGAGCTGTTGGCGACTGAGGAAGGTGCCTGCTCGCGCGTACAGGCGAGTAATGCACTGAACGCGGCATAGAGCGAGTGGTATCTCCCCAGCATCGACCAACAGGCTCTCAATGAGGTAAGTGCTGAAGGCACGGGTCGCAAGGCGAAGGCCGGTGTGGTGTATCGAATCCACCTTCCGCAATAAATGCTCGGCTGCAGATGAATAAAACTTGCATCCCTAGTCGAGCTTCGAACGAAGAAAGGATTGATAAAACAGTAAGGCAGTAGCCCTATCAGCGCCCCAAGCGCTGAACATCCCGGAACGAAGAATATCCATGGCGCGGGTACAAGAGACCCTAAGGCTGCGAATATGAGCCTCCCAGGTGAGGCGTCAGTCGAATACAAGCCAAGGAAACAGTGTGATTCAACCACATCCAGGCGCACCCCATTAAGAAACAAATCTGGGTCAGGGTGAAGCTGTGGATGGCGGCAGAAGTGCATCACCTTAGTCTTGGCCAAAGAAAACTGAAACCTGTGCGCTTCGGCATAGCGAGAGACGCGGTTCAATGCCTGTTGGAGTCGACGCTCCAGAGGTGGCATCTGGGTCGCGCCAAAAGAGATCGAAAGGTCGTCCACGTAGAGCAGAGCGAGAACATCTTCTGGCAGCACCGAGGTGATGCCGTTGATGCTCAGGGCAAAGAGTGTGACACTGAGGACACTTCCCTGCGGGACACCCTCTTTCTGCTCCTTTGGGCCAGAGAGGGCTCGACGATCTCACAAAAATTCAGATATAAACATTGAGAGGCGTCCCCTCGCCCCCATCGTGTGGAGAGTCTCCATGATACCGTATCGCCATGCGGTATCATAGGCCTTCTCCAGATTGAAAAACACTGTGGCATAGTGCTGTCTACGAAGGAAAGCCTCGCAGATGGCATTTTCCAGGTGGAGCAGAGCATCCGACATGGAATGGAACTTACAGAAGCCACACTGTGCAGAAATCAGATGGCCTCCGCTGTCCAGGAAAAAGGCTAGTCTAACATTTTCCAATTTCTCCATCAACTTGCACACACAAGAGGTTAGAGAGATTGGGTGGAAACTGGTCGGAGCAGAGTGATCTCTCCCCAGCTTGTGAAAGGCGAGCACAGTAGCAATTTGCCAGGAATCTGGGAGAAGACCCTCCACCTAGATCCTGTTGAACAAATCTAAGAGAAAGGCCATGCTCACCCAGGTACGGGACATCGTCCGGACCATGGGCGGTGTCTGCACACGAAGCAAGAGCGGAGCGCAACTCACTCACAGTAAACCTGTCGTTGAAGGGTTCTCCGCCTCTGGAGGTAAAGTCCAGCCGGCAGCCTTCCGCCACGGATGCGGGGTCCGAGATTGCGGTACCATTCTCCTGGAGAACTTGCCTCAAATCCTTTTGACTCGCCACCACACCTCTGCTAAAGGGGTCTTCCCGTTAAGTGAAGACATGTATGCCCGCCAATAAGAGCGGCGGGCTTGCTTCGAAATATATCGGAACCTAGCCCTAGCCCGACGAAATTCACCGACAGTGAAATCATTTGGGCGGCGCTTATAGCGCATGTAGGCATAACGCTTCTGTTTGAGGGCTGTCTCACACTCGCCCGACCACCATGGGAGTGGTCGGTGTGCAAAATTGCCAGACGTTCTAGGAAGAGTAGTCAGGCCCACGGCGATGAGGTTGCCGGAGAAGAACTCAATGGCATCATCTACCGACCCCAATCAAAATAAGGCTGTGCATCCGAAGAGCACAAAAATAGATCAAAACAAGAAAATGAAGAGGTTCTCGGACAGTGATGCGTAAAATCATCCACATTTAGGACACCTATCTCAAGTTCTTCAAACAGATCGGCAAGGACTTGTCCCCTGGGATTTATTGAGTAATCTCCCCAGAGAGGATGCCTGCCATTCAGATCTCCAAGCAAGAGAAAGGGCCTCAGCAACCGTGCCACAACGCGGCGGAAGTCCCCCGCATCGAAGTCAGCAGACGGTGGAATGTACGTAAAATGATAGTATACCTCCTATCTAGGTGCAGCTGCACAGCCACTGCCTGAAAGGAGGTATCTAAAGAGAAAGGAAGAACAGACACATCATGCCGGGTGTAAACCGGGCATCCCCCAGCCCGGCCATTCCGTGGTAGTGGGGTCGCAAGACCCTTATACCTTGGGAGGGCGGGCAGGGACACACGCCTAGCATTGTCTCCTGCAAAAAAATAGCTAACGGGGAACGGGATAAGACGAGCCTCCGCAGCTCCTCCCAGTTGGCCCGGAGTCCACGGCAATTCCATTGAAGAAATATACCCTCCAGGCCTAGCTCGGAGCAGACGCGGGGGCCATCCTCGAACTGAAGACCCTCACGGGAATGGCTGTAAGCTTCCCGGAGGCAGAACCCCAGGCGCTGTTGGCTGGACAAAGCGCTGTTGGCCGGACAAAGCGCTGAAGGCGCTGTCGCCTTCGAGGACTTATTGGGGGAGGTTGGGCTCACCATGCGAGTCTTTTCCTCCACCATCTCCGCGCCACTCGCACCACCTCTAGGCGTGGGCGAAGGAGCCGAAGCTCTTTTGTTGCTGTCCTTTTGGGGGACAGCTTTAGGAACCCCGGAAGATGGCCTGGCTACCAGCCCTCAGGGGTGTTGCAACCTGTGAGTCTGAAACATTGTATCGGTAGTGGAATATAATCGTTTACATAGAAATTTATATACGGTATTTTAATTAGGTATAGTTGGCTTATTTTCAACTGAGAAGTCAATTTTAATAAATTGTGTTGGAGTGTTATCTTTTTTTTATTCTTTTATTTATACGAGACATTGATAGTAGAGGGTAGCCTTTAGATATTAATTCATTCTTTATTTTCACTACATTCTCATTTACAGCAATTGGGCCAATAACTCCATAGGATTTTGGAAGATGATAGTAATTTACAAGTTACTTTCCACTCACCTAGTAAGAAACCTGCACTATCTAAGAAGATATCTTTAATCTTAGGGTAAACATATAGACGAGCGGCCCGGCCCCAAAAATTATTTTTTGTAAATATTATCATTCACCTGTGTCATTTCTGACGTCATACCCCCCCCCCCCCGAACCCCTATTATAATTCGCAAAACGATTAAAGGCGCTGACATGATGTAGTTAAAGCATTCACCTCTGTAAATGTCAGAACATTATAAAAATTACGGTAAATATGTAGATTATGGGCGTGAACGATGGGACATACTATTTCATCTGTATTCCAAAATGTTTCACGTTTTTGGAGTACATTTAAGTTGACGGCTCGTGTGAGGGTAAACACAATGGGGAGACTACACTACGATGATCCTGAGTTTCATTAAATTGGGGGGGGGGTCTGGGGGGCACAGCCCCCCAGTATATAATCCTAATTTTGTTTATAGAATAATAATTCGAAAAGGACTCAAACGCACATGAATATTCTGACATGAGTGAATGATAATATTTACACACAAATTTTTTTCCGGCTAGGCTGCTAATATACATATTTACCAAAATTAGGATTATATACTGGGGGGCTGTACCCCCCCAATTTAATGAAACTCAGGATCATCGTAGCGCGGTCCACGCATCGTGTTTAACCCCCCATGAGCCACTCCAAAAATGTGAAACAGGTAACATAACATAACATAACATAATTACACGGATGACAAAAGCCACAAGGGCCTATCAAAGGTCATCCGCCTCCGTCAAAACCCACCCACAAAAAGCACCATCACCAGGGAAAGACAAAATCAAAGTCCCCCACAATATAATATAACAGATGACAAGAGCCACAAGGGCTCATCATAGGTCATCCGAGTCAAACGGCCTCTTTTTTAAGGCACCCAAACTCCCAGGAAAACTACATCCAGAGGATTGCATCAGAAACAAGGGTATCACCAATCAAGGCTTGTCAAGAACTAAATCATGCAGCTATAGATATATACAAACAATATTAATATATACAAAACTTAGGAACCATCACAACCTTCCCTTCCCATAAACTCATCCAACCTACTCTTAAATACATTTAGATTTGGACTACCTACTACCCTCTGCGGCAATATGTTCCAGAAGTCTAACACTCTATTGGTGAAAAAATATTTTCTTAAATCCAACCTACACCCTTGCTTTTTAATTTTCAAGTGGTGACCTCTAGTCCGATTTCCATCATCTAAATCAAAAAACTTGCTAACATCTAATTTATCTATCCCGGAAAAAATTTTAAAGAGCTCAATCATATCCCCTCTCACACACCTCCTTTCGAACGAGAACATATTTAATACCCTCAGTCTATCTATATATTCAAGGTGCCTCAGGGAAGGAATAATCTTTGTTGCCCTCCGTTGCACTGACTCGAGAAGGTTAATATCGTGTCTAAAATGTGGGGACCATGCCTGTATACAGTACTCTAGATGTGGCCTAACATAAGAGTTATAGAGTTTAAGAATAACCTCCTTACTTTTGTAACTGACATTTCTCTTAATAAAACCCAACACTCTATTTGCCCTATTTCTTGCTTCAATACACTGCTTAGAAAACCTTAATGACTTATCTATTACTACTCCTAGATCTTTCTCATCCTCTACTGAGCTCAGCCAATGCCCATCCAGTTCATAGTTAAATTCTCTATTATCTTTTCCCATGTTAATAACTTTGCACTTATCTAGGTTGAAAGTCATTTGCCACTTATGTGCCCAGGATAACAATTTATTTAAATCCCCCTGCACTTTAAAATTATCATCAATATCTTTAACTACAGCTGCTAATTTGGTATCATCCGCCAAAATTGACACTTTATTATCAACTGCCTCCCCAAGATCGTTTAAATAGATGATAAATAATAATGGACCAAGAACTGATCCCTGAGGAACCCCACTGATAACATCCCTCCACTCTGACTTTACACCATTTAGCACTACCTTTTGCTTCCTGTCTTTCAGCCACTCAGCTAGCGGCCCGGCCCCCCAAAAAATTGTGTATAAATATTATCGTTCACTCATGTCAGAATATTCATGCGCGTTTGAGTCCTTTTTGAATTATTATTCTATAAACAATTAGGATTATATACTGGAAGGCTGTGTCCCCAAGACCCCCCCCAATTTAATGAGGTAAATATGTAGATTATCGGCGCGAACGATGGCACGTACTATTTCATCCGTGTTCCAAAATGTTTCACGTTTTTGGAGTATATTTAAGTTGACGGCTCGTGTGGGGGTTAACACAATGGGGAGGACTACACTACGATGATCCTGAGTTTCATTAAATTGGGGGTGGGTCTGGGGGGCACAGCCCCCCAGTATATAATTCTAATTGTTTATAGAATAATTCGAAAAGGACTCAAACGTGAATGAATATTCCGACAAGAGTGAATGATAATATTTACACATAACTTTTCTTCCGGCCGGGCCGCTAATCTACATATTTACCTTTAATGAAACTCAGGATCATCATAGTGTAGTCCCCCCATTGTATTTACCCCCACACGAGCCGTCAACTTAAATGTACTCCAAAAACGTGAAACATTTTGGAACACGGATGAAATAGTACGTCCCATCATTCGCGCTGATAATCTACATATTTACCGTGAAACATTTTTGAACATGGACAAAATAGTACATCTTATCGGCCGGGCCGCTCGTCTACATATTTACCAATCTTAGTATTGGTACTAATAATACAATTTTTTGTGTGACCAGTAAAAGTTAAATCATGATGTTGAATATCATTAGGTAAATATGTAGATTATCGGCCCGGCCGATCCCGGCCGATAAACCGTAGTTTTTTCGTACGTGTTCCAAAATGTTTCACGTTTTTGGAGTACATTTAAGGGGACGGCTCGTGTTGGGGTAAGCACCAGGGGGGGACCACACTACGATGATCCTGAGTTTCATTAAATTGGGGGGGGGGGTCTGGGGGGCACAGCCCCCCAGTATATAATCCTAATTGTTATAATGTTCTGACGTTTACAGAGGTGAATGCTTTAACTACAGCATGTCAGCGTCTTTAATCGTTTTGCAAATTATAATAGGGGGTGGGGGGGGGTATGACGTCAGAAATGCTTGATTTCATTTTTAAGGGGACGGCTCGTGTGGGGGTAAGCAAAAGGGGGGGGGGCACACTACGATGATCCTGAGTTTCATTAAATTGGGGGGGGGTCTGGGGGGCACAGCCCCCCAGTATATAATCCTAATTGTTATAATGTTCTGCCGTTTACAGAGGGGAATGCTTTAACTACATCATGTCAGCGTCTTTAATCGTTTTGCAAATTATAATAGGGGTGGGGGGTATGACGTCAGAAATGCTTAATTTCAATTTTTTTTCATACTTAATAGCTTTTTATTATCCCCATTCGGAGTCATTTTTATTTTTCAATATATTTTTCCCCATTTTACTCTTTTTATTACCTTGTTTTATACAATTAAATGTAATTAGCTAGATCATTTCAAGCAACTACTTGTTTTTTAGCAGTTTGGGTGTCAAACATTCCCCTTTTACGCAGTTTGAAAATTCTCAATCGCACGTCTTCACCGCAGTTTCAAAATGCAATCGAATTTTCAAGTTTGTCCGTCGTCTATTGCGGAATTATTAAGCCTAGTTTCTGCTAGAGATAAATTAAACAACTTTTTGGAAGTGCATAATTTAGTGCGAACTAAAAGTGAATGCGAAATCTGTGGCCGGCAATTAGAGGTGACCCCAGAATATTGAACGCGTCTGGCGAGATGCGAGAGGTTCAATTCCCAAATACGGGAGAAAAACCGCTCAATTCGACGCCTATCTTGCAACCGCCATCTTCTGCAAGCGCTTCCCGTTGACCAAAACGGGAATTAAAGAACGATCCCACGCCTTCCTCATCGCTATTTCTGAAGTGTACCCCCCGAAATAAAGTAAGTTAACAGCGCTTATCGTTCTTTATTTTTGGATAAGAAAGATGGCGTCAGTTAGATTTCGAATACGACGCAGGCGCGCAAAATAAATAGGCTTCCCTCTCCGCTATTTCGGAATGATAACCAATGCAATTAAGTACGGGAAACAAAGTGTTTCGTTTTTTTTTTCGGGCAATTTGGTAAATAAAATGGCCTACGTAAACAGCATTTTCGGTGGGTTTAATTTCGAGATTTCCCCCCCAAAAAATGGCGGCAACTAGCATTCGAACAAAACTCAAACGCGCATGAATATTCAAACACGGGTGAAAGATAACGCGAACGAAGATTCAAACACGGGTGAACAATAATATTTACACAAAACAATTTTTCCTAGGCCGGGCCGATAATCTACATGTTTACCTATCATTAAGTAAATTACTGTTTTTAAGGGCAATGCTAAATTGAAGAGGTTTGTCATTAAATTTATCATCTTCTTTTACAGGTGCTATTAAGTATTTAAATGCAAGGTTTATATTATCAGGAGACCCATGGGTCATCCTCCATTTCAAAAGACCTACCGGAAATCAGAAGGCCTGTATAAGCGCCCAATTATAAATAAGTGCAGCAAACCTTAATTACTACAAATATATATATATATATATATATATATATATATATATATATATATATATATATATATATATATATATATATATATATATATATATAGAAAGATTTAGTTAATGAAATATTAGTTATCCGGAACTAATCAAAGACGTCAACACTATCTATTTCGTCCTGGGCCTCCTGGCTTTCATATTTGATTTCTTTTGTGTCGTCAGGCCTCTAGTTTTTCAATCGCGTTCCTTGATTACAGACATTGAGTCTTGAGTCTTATAATCCCAAAAAGCGGTGTCCGCTGTCCAGGGATGCAAGCTTTGGTGTGCCTGGGTTCTACAGGCACTTGAGGGTGGGTGGAGGCAGCACCTGTCGGATGGCTGGGAGTGCTGCTCTCCGGAATTGATGTGCGTTGCTTGCAGTTACTGCCTCTTGTGGCAGTCTGTTCCACACTTGTACAGCTCTGGGGAACATGCTGTACAAGTAGCAGTCCACCTTTGTGTTTGGGTGGCTGTAAGCGTGCTGTTTATCTTAGCTGTATTTTCTGTTTAGAGGTCTTGTTGTCCTAGGGATATCCTGTGGAATATGGATGCTCACCAATCCCCGATGCACCTTGAAGAACATCTCTGCCTGATGTAGGGTGCACCTGGTCTGCAAGGTGTCCCATTTCAAGTTACCCAGCATACTGGTCACGCTTGCCGGTCGTACTAGTGGGTGACAAAACAAGTTGCATGCCGCTGCACACTCTCAATGATGTCAGAGTTTCTTGAGGTGTGTGGGTTCCAGGCACAAGCAGCATACCTTTATTTCACAACAAACGACATAAAAGTTTCGATTCCTTGCCTTCCAATGTTTCTGTCAGTGGATACAACGTGGCAAACGCATTCCACGTGTGTCGCACCGAAATTTACCTGAATTATATAATTTCAGAATAGCGTTTACATTTAAGACAGTTATATGTGTCTTTAAGAACACCGTGAGCGACTAAAAATGCCACAGTAGACTCGCGATTACACAGAATATAGTAAATAAGAGTTCAAGGTTGAGATCGCACCCTCCTTCACATGTCATTTTTAACAAATGCACTGGGCGATTGCTGAGTCGGTAGTTCAAATCTCCGCCCGGATTATTTTTCAGCTGACACCATTTACTAAGGGAGGTTATAGGGGGTGGGGAGCGCAATGCCACCACCTTATGGCGGGAAGTTCACTATTTTATGGAAGGGAGGTAAAGGTAACCGTCACTAGTTTATGGGGGAATGAGGAAACCCAGTTTATGGAAGAAGAAGGACGTCGCCAGTTTGAAGGTTAAAACGACGCGGATATATTGGAGAGTTTCCTCAAGCCCCACGAGTGAGGTAATAGATGGCGTTAATCTCGTATCTGACTTCAAAGATACTCAAATAATATTCCGACTTGGCTGGGCTTACCGAAGGCTTGTGATCGAGAAAAGACTGAGAGAAAACTTGTAAAAAATAAATGTTTAATTCCAACAAACAGAAAGGAGAAAGCAAAGAGGAAGCTCGCCTATACACGATTACAGTCAGGAAAGCGAGTGTTACAGGAACAAGAGTTACACGTGTACAACGGGGGCTTCGCTACGCTAAATGAACTGTAATTAGTTCTTTACTATCGACCGTCTATCTGACTTAACTGTCTACCCGAGTGTGAATGAATCTCCTTCTTTTGAATTATCAATTTTTCTTCTATAAATAGTATAGGAGGCTTAGCCTCTGGATTTTCAATATTTATAGCTCCTTCCACTGGGCGAAATATTCCTTATCCCATGGTCTCCAAAGGTCATCGATTAATGTCGATTACAAATTTACACTTTTTCGATATAATTTTATCATTCCTGTCTCGGCTTAATTCCATTTTCAGAAAAGAAATGTTCGTTTTTATTACACTGTTGCTAAATTTTACTGCTATCTGAATTCTCGGCTTCCCGCTTAGTTCTTTGACCGTGTTACAAAAATATATATATATATATATATATATATATACCCGTGAGGACATTTGTTACAATTCTTCCTATTCCTGCCAGGCATTTTGTTGGTGCAATTTTAGCGCCAGGGCCATGCTTTCCACAAGGTTACCGCCGTGCCTGGGCATCACGGTGGGGAGTTGGGGCTTTCCCTGGCTGATGATCGCCTGAGAAGCAGCATAGCTTGATAGACGGAATAGAACTAACAAAGTTTAAACTTTTTAAATTTTACACTTCATCACATTCAAGAATATAAACACGTTTTTAAGCACAACACACCCAGAGTTAATAAGAAACACTACCTTCCACCAGTACACCAGGGTCCGCACTGTGTAAGTGTGTAAGCCACAGTACTCTCTTTCCCTAGCGTGCAGCTTCTTATCTCGGACATATGAACATGCACAGAACAGCCAAACACCGCGTCGCTGGAACTGTGAAGCGAACAGTTCTATAGACGGATTTTTTTCAGGAACTAGGGGATAGCAACTGACATTAAGCTTAAGAATTATATAATGTACAAGTATAGAGAAGGAATTAAAAAGAAAAAGACTGATTATACTGAATGGTATCGATAATATCAAGTGGAAATAAGGGCTGCTGCAGTTCCACACTGCCTATTCACGATCGCTATGGCTCCAGTACATGCTAAAATGTTAACACTAAATTTAAGTTTCAATCGGAACATTTCCGCTTATGCTTCATTTGCATGTATCAGCTGAGTACAAATTTATCCTTAGTTGTTTTAAAAAAACAAATCCTCATAGTATAAAAAAATAAATCAGAAATTGATTCCAGCAATAATAACTATCACAAGCACATTGATAACATATATCTTGGATGAGGAACAATGGCGCATCTGATGAAGGATCCATTTGTGAATAACTTCAGTACGCAGAAATTCAAATCATTTTTTTTATTATTATTCTTAGTGGAAATGTGTCTTCCAATTAAAAAAAGGTTTCCATTCAACGAAGATAGAGTTATTAGCAAGTTGAAAATCTTGGATCCAGTTATTGCCCTTGATGACAAACATTCACCTGAATCGGTATCACAATTAACTGCACATTTCCCGTCATTTGCGAGATAAGAAGAGCTGGATGCGCTCACTGATATATAGGGGTGCGAAAATGTATCAGAGAAAAATTCCTTCCAACTCGATAATATAAATAGCCGATAAATTTACCAACCAAAAAGGAACAAAGCCGGTCGTGAGGCTAGAGTGTTGGCGTTTAAACACAACGGTACCGCGTTCGAAACTCAACAGTCCAAATCTTTTAAGAAAATCTCTTAAGAAAGAAAACGGAAGAAAACGCTTAAAGGACTAACTCAATAAGAATCAAGAAGAAATCAGCAACTCAAGAAAACGGAAGAAAATGAAGATGCATCAAGAAAGAAAAAAGAAGATTAACGACCAACGCATCCAACAAGAATCAAGAAGCAACAAGAACTCAGAATAAATCAGCCCCTAAGAAAAGTGGAAGAAAAATGGAGATGCATCAAGAAAGAAAACGAAGATTAAGGACAAACCCAGCCAAGAAGAATACGGAAGTCAAGGAAAATTCAAGACAAGCGTTTGGAGGGCCAACTAAAGAAATAAGGGATTTCAGTCAAGAAGAAGAAAATGCATCGATGAAACCAAGCGAAAAGCAAGAATAATAGTGATAAATAAATATAGCGGGGATAATAAGGATATGCCTTCCCCCCATAACTGGTGACCCTCAACGGCCAAACAATCTTCTGATCTTCGTTACAACTGCACCTGCCCTTCTACAAGAGATTTAAGAAAAAGTACTGCTGGGAACTTCGGAGACCCAGGGAAGGAGAAGCTATAGATGAGGGGGGAGGGGTTATTCCTTATTTAAGTATTTATCTTGAATTTTATTTTTATCGAATCTTTTTTTTCTGAATTTCCTTTATCTTTAAGTTGGCCCTTCAAACATTGTCTTCCATTTATCTTGGGTTAGGTATTCTTATTGGCTGGGTTAGTTCTTGATCTTCAATTTCTTTCTTGATGCATCATCATTTTTTTATTGCATTTATCTTGGCGTGATGATTCCTTCTTGATTCTTGATGAGTTGATGATTCCTTTTGCTTCTTGATGAGTTAGTCCTTGAAGTCGTTTTCTTCCGTTTTTCTTTCTTGAGGCGATCCATTTATTTTGAGTCTTCTTGAGTTGTCCTTATAGCGTTTTCCTTGATTTCCGTTTTCTTCGTAAAAGGTTTTGGACTATTGAGTTTCGAACTCGGTACCGATAGATTTAAACGCCGATGCTCTTAGCCATTACGCCACGGCTTAGCCCGTTTTGAGTTGGTAATTTAATGGGCTATTTATATTATCGAGTTGGCGCTTCTAACGGCTTACGAACGCGATCGACTCGGCCCCACACCTCCGTTGCATCTCGTGTTCTCTAGGTACGAATGATTTCAAAACCGAGTGCAGGTGTCCTTCGGATAACTGAGTGAAGTCAATCTGTGACATTGCTTTAGCTAATTTGTTGATGAATTTGTAATCGGCTTTCGATGAGGAGGACGAAACTAAGGGCTTTGGACAAGGAAGCCTTTTCCCTGTAACTGCCGCGAATAACGAGAACCCAGAATCGTTGGACAAGGAACGAATGCCAAAAAGAACAGTTGGTAGGGCTATTAACCATCCTTGCCGACGAGCCATTATGGAACTTTTCAGAGTCATATGTGCCCTTTTTTACAATCACGTTCGTGGTTGGTCGGTGTGCCGAGTTTCGGAGACGATGAAAACCAACCAGGGTAGATAATTATTTGAAAAGCTCGGATTCGAATTGCCACCTCTGTCCGTTATTATGTATAATGGGACCCCAAACCTGGAAATCCAGCCGTCTAAGAAAACTAAAGCAACCCTCGTAGCACTAATGTCTGGGGTCGGTAATACTTATATCCACCTTGTACCTCGGTCTATGTATGGCAGAAGGTAGCGGTGATGCAATAGATAAGACTCTCCAGGTAGTTTCTACGGTGGCAGTGGTCCAACGATGTCGAGGTGCAACTTCTCGAATCTTGATATGAGAGTATTGCTAGGCAGAATTAGAGATTTGGTGTGTCGATTAATTTTGGAATCTTTGCACGAGAGGCATTCTCGTGCCAAGGAGCGGATGTCCCTGTCCATATTGGGCAAACAATATCTCTCCCTTGATCAGCCGAAGAGATGTTTTAACTCGAGGATGAGATAAGTCATGTAATTGCTTGAAAATTACCATCCTGCAAGCTGTAGGCACAAACGGTCGTGGTATTTAGATGTTAGTTCGCACCATAGTTGAACGTTCCCATGAAAAGTAAATGATTTTAATCCAGACCGCAATGACTTTATCTTTTCGTCATTTTCCTGTGCTGTTGCCAGAGACCAGAGGTCAAATGGGTCAATTTAGATCGAATTGACGTTCAATGATGGCAATCAGCAACTACGTTATCTTTATCTTTTCCATTTACTTATGCTATATCGCTTACATATTTCAAAATCAAAGTCCAGTTCCGTTGCTGCATTGCAATGGCAAAGAAAAGGCTGACACCAGAGGTTTATAGCTCGTGCACAGTAATACATGACGACCTTCGATCATGTGCAGGAAATGGATCACCGCAAGATACGCCGCCAGGAGTTCCCTATCGTAGACAGAGTAAGCTTGTTGTGTCTTGCTCAACTTGCTCGAGAAAAAGGCCACGTGTTGTGGAGATCCATTTACCATTTGGTGAAGGGCAGCACCTACCGCGTATTGGTAGCTGTAGGTCACTAACTGATATGGCGAGTCGTTAGGTAGCATATGGCATAGCCTGACTGAGTTTGCCAAAGCTACTTTAGCGGCATTAAATGTTCCCCGTGCAGCAGCATCCCAGATGAGCTCACGAGTCTTGGGTTAAATTCGCGCAAACTCAGTCAAAGGTGCCTCTATTTAATAAAAATTCGGTATCATTCGTTTCTAGTAGCCTATCATGCCAATGTATCGACGTAGTCCCTTGTAATTCGTCGGTAATGGAATATCGCTGATCTCCCTTACCTAATTAGATGGAGGACATATTCCTGCAGCCGAAATACGATGGCCCAGGAAATCGATTTCTCCTTTCATAAACTCGCACTTTTTCATTGATATGCGTAGATTGTTTTCAGCCAGGATTTTTAATACTTGGGCTAAATATTTTAAATTGTCATTCATACTGACTGAAAGTATAAGAATATCGTCTATATATAAAATGACGAACTCCAATCCAAGAAATAAATTGTCCATATGAAGCTGGAAAGTGCACCTTGCACTTCAGAGACCAAAGGAAAACTTCAAAAATTCCTACAGCCCAAAGGGAGGTTACCATAGCGGTTTTCTCTATATCTACCAGATTAATTGGAATCTGATGCTAAGCTCAAACCAGGTCTAACTGATCTTTGTTATGAAGATGATTTTCCATACTCTGGATCCATGACAAAGGATACCTGTCCTGCTTCGTAATCACGTTTAGTGATCGAAAATCACCAACCACTCTCTAATGGTTTGGGTTCTTCTCTGGCACCATGTGAATGGGTGAGGCCCAAGGGGATTTTGATAGGCACACCAACCTCCTTCAATAGAGCTTCGAACATTGCTCTGGCAACTTGTAATTGTGCCAATGAAAGAGGCCTCGATCGCGCGATGGTCGGTGGGGGAACTCCCGATTTCGATTGTGTGTACTAAAGAGTTAGACGGTGTAGAGCTGCCATCGGCAACTGTGGGATTGTACAAGGAATCGTAGTTTTTTAACACTGCCCCAAAACGGGGCTGCAAGTGCGGGTAAGCATTAATGATTCGCAATATTATCGGTTCCTTGGATCGTTTTACTTTGAAAACAAGCCTTGTCTGGTTGTCAACAAGGATGCCGCGCGCACAATCCACCAAAAGATTAAAGTACCCCAGGAAATCGGTTCCCAATAATGGCGATGTGGTATGCACCACAAGGAATGTCCATCAAATTAGCGAAGCAAACTAGGAATATCTATTTCCACCTGTACTTCACCATGAACCTTTATTTTGCCCCCATTGGCAGTTGAAATATACACACTTGACTCTCGCATTTCATACCAAACTGACCGGCATTATAGACACACTTGCCTCTGTATCTTTTAGGAAATCACATTTCCTATTATTTAATTTTGCCGCGACTGTGAATAAAGCTTGCATTCCAGCAGTCGCATTCGCAAAAGAATACCGTTTTGGCTTTCTGAGGGGGCCGGCGAGGATAACTGGAGGATGGTTGCATTTGCATATCATCACTCAGCTTTGGCCACCTACACCGTAGTTTACAAAATTTAACACTGGTACCGAAACATAAATGTGACGGACATACTATAGGCCTTTGATTACCACGAAAAAGTCGTAATCCCACTGGTATATTACTCGCACTATCACAGTTATATTTACGACTGCCATGATGGTACGCATTCATAGGCACTGAATGCGCACTTTTTGAATATTGTATATGGTTAGCCTGATTACCACTCATATCATTTACACTTAACCCTCCTATTTTAGGAAACGAACTAGCACCACTTTTATTCTGACACCACTATCTACATGGAAACACTGTGTTTTGTAAAACAGCATTAGTTCTTCTGCGAGTTTTCTTAGTTGGGTGAGGGTTAAGTCCTTCTGAGTGGTGATGATGGGTGCGATGTTCGGAGGCAGGGACTGAATGAACTTGTGCTTACTAGTTCTTCCCCAACTTCGACTTGCAGAGCCGTTTTTCTTAATTCTTCCAGATTCACCGATGGTCGACCAGTAAGTGGAGAGGATGCTATGAGCTTCCCATCAAAGTCCTAACAAGGCCCAATGTTACTTAACTTCTACATAGCGCTATTGAGGTACTCGGTTACCGGGTGCTGACCTTGGGCTGACTCCAATTTTTTTGGGGGGAGATTATCCTCTTACTTTATTTTAGTGATGCAGGCTGGTTAAGTGGACCAGTTGGATTACCCGCAGAAAAAGGAATCTCGAAATACAGATTCAAGGACTCTTTATTGGGCGGAGAACTCGGTAGGCTTAGGCGCAATGAATTTGATTGAACGTATGTCGGGTATTTGAGGCAGGCATACTAATGTTTGAATCTATTTCGACTGTCCTTGACTGACTGCCCTTTTGGGGGACTATCTAGGAGGGTATATCATGTATCAAAAAAAGTGGTCGTGGCCCATTAATAGCCAATGGTACAGTTTGGATGGAGCTTACTCGACTGCATGTTTATTTGTGTGTACACGGGAATAGAGAAAATATTTATCCCAAATTTCTAGATTAAGTTTTCGTGTTTCATAGCTCTTTGATAGTAAATAAAGGTCTGCATCTTTCCTGTTTTCAGCGCAGTGTCAGTGACTACGCCTGTTTGGGCGTTTGTTTGTATAGCTGTGACGTGTGCGCGTGTAAGTGTATATGCATGTGAATGTGTAAGTTTGTGAGCGCATATGCGTGTTGAAGATTCTCGAGTTCGTTTTGCCTAACCTTTGCACAAACAGTATATATTATTATTTACATGATCAAATGTTGTATATTATAATTTCCATGACCAAATGTTATATATTATTATTTACATGACAAAATGTTAGACGACGTATCTTCCTGAAGTATCGTAGGCTTTCTCAGTGTCGAAAATTATCGAAATACCCGGTGCTTTAACAAGAAAGCTTTCCGAACTGATAGCTCAAAACGTACTAAGAGGTCAATAGCGCTATTATCCCTGAGAAAAGTGCGCTGAAATGGAGACAGTAAAGGATTGGGTTCCATGAACCAATTCAGGCGCACGAGTAAAATCTTGTGTATCAACTTGCTCAGACAGCTAGTAAGAGCAAGAGTGCGAGAGTGATCTCCGTCTGATTTTTCCCTGTCCGGTTTGACAAAAGGGAGGACAATCCTAACGAGGCATGATGATGGGTAAGAACCATTCGCCCATATAAGGTTGTATAAATCAAGTAAGAATATGATAGATTGTTGATGAAAGTGCCTAATCATACCATATCATAATGGATCCAGTCAAAGCCAGGAGAAGTAGCCCCACAAAGGAACAACGCAGCAGGCAACTCGTGGATGGGGAACAAAGCGTTATACGGAAGGTCGGAGCTCGTCGCTCACCAACAGATTTTCATTCACTAAAGATCCCTTTAAATTGATGGTGGCGGTATTATGGACAGTTATATGGGCAAGTTATTATATCGTTGGCCTAGATAGCATATATTTATATATAATACCCCGCACACACGAATGTTTTGTTGGAATAAATGTTGAATTGGGAGATTATGACTAACGAGACAGCCAGAGGTAAACCCACAAGGGATCAAATACACGATATACAAAGATAAATTGTATTTAAGAATTAACAGAAAATATCACGATTAAAGATAATTAGTTTAGCAAGAGATAATTGATTGGATACCATGCAAGATTCAAACTTGGTAGAAAACGCAGAGGTGAGAGATATATGAAGGATTAAAGAAAATTGTTGATATATATGAATTTAGGAATTATATTCAAAGGATAATTAAAGGCTATTTAAAAGATTATTTAAAAGGATCACAAATATCATGATAAATTGGGGTTTTGATATAAAAAGTAAATATCAGTAGTCGCACGTGATATGAATTTACAGACTTGAATTGTGGAACACTTTGAATGAACGACAGAACGAACCTTTGTGGATGGAAGCGAGGACAGGAGTGAGAGTATGACGAGTAAAAAATTTCGGACACAGGCAGTTCCAATATTGAAAAGCACTATAAGGGAGTTTTTATATATATATATATATATATATATATATATATATATATATATATATATATATATATATATATATATATATATATATATATATATATATATATATATATATATATATATATATATATATATATATATATATATATATATATATATATATATATATATATATATATATATATATATATATATATATATATATATATATATATATATATATATATATATATATATATATCCAACAAACCGCAAGAAACAAAAAACTGGAAAATCTTTCTTCGGAAATATTATTTCCTAATTCGCAAAAATTCCGTACAGGGATGGAATCTCCGTCCGATCTTTTCCTGTCCGGTTTGACAAAAGGGAGGACAATCCTAACGCGTCATGATGAGGGGTAAAAACCATTCACCCATATAAGGTTGTATAAATCAAGTAAGAATATGACAGATTGTGGATGAAAGTGCCTAATCATACCATATCATAATGGATCCGGTCAAAGCCTGGAGAAGTAGCCCCACAAAGGGACAATGCAGCAGGCAACTCGTGGATGGGGAACAAGGCGTTATTCGGAAGGTCGGAGCTCGTCGCTCATCACCAGGTTTTCATTCCCTAAAGATCCCTTTAAATTTATGGTGGCGGTATTATGGCCTAAAAGATGATTTAATTAAGATCAAAGCGGATGCTCGCTCCCTCAGAGTGCACGGTTCGAATCCCACCACCCCTACACGGAATTTTTGCGAGTTAGGAAATAATATTTCCGAAGAAAACTTTTCCCGTTTTCTGTTTCTTGCGATTTGTTGGATTCATTTTCATAATTCTTTCGCGCTCCTGAAAGATATATATATATATATATATATATATATATATATATATATATATATATATATATATATATATATATATATATACGAGGGGCAGTCAATAAGTTTTGCAAACGAGATATGAGGAAAAGTGTTTTATTATTTTTCAATATAACTACCCTCGACTTGAATGCACTTGCGCCACTTCTCCCTGAGGCTTCGAATGCTGTCCAATCCACTCCTGGACGGCGAGCTGGACATCTTCATCGTCCCCAAACCGGCGTCTACGCAGTGCAGCCTTGAGCTGGCGGAATAAAAAGTAGTCGCTAGGGGTCATATCTGGACTGTAGGGGGAGATGGTTGAGCTCCTCGAATCCGAAATCGCGCAGGGCAGCTTGTGCAACTCTGGCCTTGTGGACTTTAACAACGTTGAAGTCGATCATGGGGCGTGAGGTTTCTAGGGACCCAACGGGCAGAGACCTTGGCCATGGCCAAATTGTCGTGGATGATGTTGATAACAGTTCCATGTGATATTCCAAGTTCTCGCTTTAATTCTTCAACCTTCACTCGTCGATTTTCGAGGATCATATTCTCCACACGGGCCACATTGTCTTCGTTGGTCACGTCTGACGGGCGTCCTGGAAGGGGCTCATCTTCAAGGGACTTACAACCATGGCGGAACTGCCTATTGCAGCGAGCAATGGTTGCATATGAAGGGGCGGTGTCGGTGTACACTGCAACCATGCGTTCATGGATATCTTTTGCATTCTTGCCTTCCTTAGTCAAAAATTTGATCACTGCGCGGTGCTCAACCTTCCCGATTGTTGAAAAATTTGTGACTGACAATTTGCGATCAGCTACTGCTTCCTAAATAGACGAGGCAAGAGCGTGTGGCTGCAGGTCCTGATTTGTCATAACTTGTCCTAGCACCCACACAAACAGCCATCCCCCTTCCTCTGTTTTGCCCTACCGATTCGCAAAACTTATTGACTTCCCCTCGTATATATATATATATATATATATATATATATATATATATATATATATATATATATATATATATATATATATATATATATATATATATATATATATTGGTTGACTTCTCTTCACTCTGCTCGCGTTCATTTGATAGTAAGATATAAAATAGTTATAAATGTTTAAACTGTGATAACTACAGATTACTAGGAATCTGATGCAGTGCTACACCAGCGGATCTTGTTAATCCTTTTCCAGACCTTTGCGGTAGTGGTCATAAAGAGAATCGATGAAACGTAGCGATGCCATGAAGTTCGGCGAGCATTACGAAGGGTTCTTTAACGAAGCGCACGAGCTTGGTTTCGGTCGACCTTGTTAGACAAGTTTGAGTCGTACCAGAACGGGGCATAGTCCGGTGAGCCCATCCGTCGAACTACCTAGACGTTGCTTCAATTCCAATCAATTTGCATATTCCTCTTGCCTGTTGGCATCTCCGTTTCTGCGTGATTTGTGGTCCTTATTACCATGGTGCTGAATGCGCCAGAACATCAAGCAATGCCAACATGCCAAATCTTCTTATAACTAAAGGAGGTCCTCGCTTTTCGCTAATCTTTGCCTCTGGACGTGAAGCAGGCTCACTAACGTGCTTGAGCACAAATTTCGCCTTTTTGCCGTATTTTTACAGATATTTTGAGCGACGCTTGTTGAAACCGACCATCACGTTCGAGTTCCGACACACTTGTAGTATCTGATTGCCTATCTTCAGCTAACGTCAGAAGTAAGTATTCCGGATACACGTTGGAAGCATCGACCCCACACCAAAGTACCTAGCGTTGCTTCCCTCTCCATGGCGCCTGTAGCCGGAACCGCTGCTCAGGGTGAGTCCTTTAACGTTATTTGAGCGAATTATTAGTATATACAAATGATGGTTCTTCTTCCTCGTCCCGTTACCCAAGGGCCCGGTAGTAAGAGGCAGGATTCCTCACCTGGGTCGTCGGCCACCAATCAGCTGACTCGGATGAGCCATGATGGCCTTCAATGAACTCCCCCTGTTGCTCAGTGTTTTCTGCCTTCAAGCCCGTAGCGTTATTCACAGGACGTAGGTTGTTTTTTTGACATCTGGCAACTGACTTCAAGGGCATAGGTCAACGTAATTAAAATTCGCAACCTCAGCAAGCAAAAAGAAAAGAAAAGAAACAAAAAAAAACAAGGAGGAAGCACGCTCTTGCGTGGGGGTCGGGGGGGCTCCTGCCAGTGTAGGAACAGGTCACTTACAACAAACAGAGTTAATAAAGTATAGGCAAGCATCCATCAAAAGGTTGTGCGTTCCGCGAATGTACCCAAGTGGAAACGATAAAAGCAACCTGAAGCCGTGGCGGCAGTGGGAGGTAAAGCCATGGAAACAGGTGCGGTTCAATGACACGAAACTTAAAGTTTCGCTCGCTGTCTCCCATTCTCTTTGACCAATAAGCTCGCTGCGTTGATTCTAGCCAAGAGGTCGGTGTGAAGAAGAGAAACGCGGGTCTGTCAGCCCAGTCCTCGCGGACTGGGTTATTCCCCGCAATTCCCACATGTCTAGGAAACCAGAAGAAGATAATTTCGACATCCATCCGCCTTGCAACAACAGTGGCGTATGGGATGTAGCTCGGCATGGGAGATTTCGCGTCGTGCCCGGTTCGGGCAACGGATTGAGATCTTTAGCGACTCACAAAATCGCTAAATATTACAATCCGTTGTCCGAGCCGGGCACGACGCGTTATCTCCTATACCGAGCGGTGTATTGCAACCAGCTCGGACGTGAAGACAGACACAGCGAAGAGTAGAGACCCGATGACTTAAAGAGAGAGGATACAGTGTGGAAACCGCCCCCTTCCTGACACTTGGAGCCATAAGGCTTCGTTGGTACAGATCCAGCGTGTCATGAATTGTGCTCCAAAAAGACCGAAATCAGTACTTCCGGCGCTGTGGAAGCTTTGGACGCAGAGGCGTGGCGACAAATCATCAAAGGTGGCGTCCTGGGCGCCAGGCGCTAGCATGGAGGTGATGTAGTTAATGCTCGGGGCACCCTGTTCCTGCTTCAGTCAATGAGATAGAGCTCCTCCCAACTCGTCCTCGGAATCAACGATCTCACAAACTTCACATAAAAAATTGGAAGAGTCCCATTGTCCCCATCGCGTGGAGAGTCTCCTCGATATTGTATAGCCATGCGGTATCATAAGCCTTCTTCAGATCGAAAAATACCGTTGCATAGTACTGTCTACGAAGGATGGCCTTGCAGACGGCATTTTCCAGTCAAAGCAGGGCATCTGACGTAGAAATAAGCTAATCTAACATTTTCCAATTTCTCAATTAAATTGCACACTCATGTTAAAGAGATTGGGTAGAAACCGTCCGGGGCAGAGGGATATCTCCCGTTTTGCAAAAAGCGAAGACAGTAGCGATTCACCAGGTATCTGGGAAAATACCCTCTACCCACATTATCTTGAAGAAATCTATCAGAAATGTCATTCCTCGCTCACCTAGGAGTCGAAGTATGGCGTACGGGACATTTTCCGGACCAGGGACGGTGTACATGCACGAAGCGAGAGCGGAACGCAACTCACTCATTGTAAACTTTTCGTTGAAGGGTTCTCCTCATCTGGAAGTAAAGTCCAGTTGGCAACCTTCCGTGACATCACGGCGTGTATTGAATGTTGGTGGAGCTGCATCCCAGATAGAGAATGCAGAGAAAGCGGTCGTCGTGAAGGACTTTACCACGGACGCGTGGTCGTAGATTGCTGTTCCGTTCTCCTGGAGAACTGGAGGGGGGTCATGCGAGAACATGCTCCGAATCCTTTTGACTCACTCGCTTCCAAACCTCTGCTACAGGGGCATTCCCGTTAAGTGAAGACACGTATGCTTTCTAAGAAGAGCGGCGGGCGTGCTTCGATACATACCGGAACCTAGCTTTAGCTCGACGAAATTCACCGACAGTAAAATCGTTCGGGCTGCGCTTATAGCGCGCATGTAGGCATAATGCTTCTGGATTAAAACAGAAGAACGGAGACATCATGCCGAGTGTAAATGAAGCATCCTCCTGCCAGGCACAGATCCCCTGGTGGTAGTGTTGCGAAACCCTTATACCTAAGGAGGGTGGGCATGGAAAACACTCACCCACATGGCGTACTACAAAGAGATATCTAACTGGGAAGGAGAGGACATGAGCTTCCGAAGCTCCTCCCAGCTGACCCGGATTCCGCATCTATTCCATTGAAGGAATATCCCCTCCCCCAGGAGAGTACCCTGTGTAGCCTGTTACACCTGGTTTCCAGAGGAGCTGCCCTTCCTCTGGCCTGAGTTGACTTAAACTATATGATGGGGCCTGGAAAGTTTTTGGTGCGCTTTTCCCTCCCCCCACAGCACTACTTTACCTTTTTATTATTATTATTACTTATTATCATCAGCATTATATTTGGTATTATCCCTCTTATTATCATAATTTAGTATTGTTATTTAGTATGTTTTTATATTTGTTATTATTATTTACGGTATATTATAGTTTTATATTTATTTGTTATAATGAATATTAGAATAATTTATTAATATTTATTATTATCATTACAGCTCTCCACTCAACGTTTTCTCCTCGCACTTTGCACGAAGAGGAGTGTTTACATCTGTACATAGTTCGGTCCACTAGCAATGGTGCCTTGGTGGACTGCATGCCATTCTGGAATCACCTAGTACCAGGCTATGAAAATAATAGTTGATCACCCACCTTCCCCATTAGTCAACCCACCTATCTCTACTTCACTTCTCTTTATTACATAATCTCCTACCCCCTTCCATACTTGCTCTCCCATCCATAGAGGTTCTCGATACCCGGCGCATCCTCGTCCTCTTATGAGCCTTAGTTGAGTAGCAGTGTATATCGTGAGGGCCTAAATTTCGCTGAATAGGGCAAGTACTAGGTACGGAGTGTCCTGGCTATCGACTCTGCTCACCTTCTTCCAGTACATATTCAAGGTGGCTACGCTGGCAACATCCTTTATGGTCAAAGTTCCAAGACAATTTCGACTTAATGGCTGGTGGGGTTGGCAAAACCCATCAACGCTGGACCGGGACCCTTATATGTGAAGTGATCATATTCTCGAATTTTTTTATCCTATGGGGACTATTCTCTTAATCTCAGCGGTGCCGGGTTCGCCTCCGGCATGAGCGGACTAAAACGTCAGCGCAGGTAGAGATTGGTGGACGCGCTGTGATTAGCACTGTACTAGGGTAGGTAGATCTTACAATTCTCATCACACACATAGCCAATTACAACTCTGCTTTATTTCCTCCCCCATCTTCACAACAGAATACACACACTCTCTGTTGCAAATAATCCTACCGATTGGTATATATATATATTCACAGAGTTGGGTCCAGTAGCCATGGTGTCTTGATGGACTGCATGCCATCCTGGGATCGCCTAGCACTAGGGTATGATGATAAGAGGTGATGATGCACCTTTCTCGTTATTGGACTTTCCTACACCCACTTCTCTTTATTACATATTACATACCCACCTCTCCTGTTTCAAACTTACTTTGCTATCCACAGGTTCTGGATGCCCATCGAACTTTCATCCTCTTATGACCTTTAGTTAAGTTGCATTGTATACCGTGAGGTTCCTATCTACTGCGAGGGCCAAAAGCCCAGTGGCTAGGGCAAGTATTAGGTACAGAGTGTGTTGGGCCGTCGACTCTAATCACCTTTTCACAATACACAAATAAATAGCTACGCAGGTGACGCCCCGCAACTTCAGGATGCATGACTGGCGGGGGACACAGTCCAATCTGCCCAGCTTTTCTTTGCCCCCTAAGGTGATTTGCACTATCAGGAGAACTTTTTATACCTGGGCAGAGTTCGGTCCCGTAGCCATGGCGTCTTGGTAGACTGCATATCATCCTGCGATTACTTAGCACCAGGGTATGATGATAAGAGGTGATGACCAACCTTACTCGTTAGTGGAAAATTTCACCTGAATGGCGGGCTGGTTGTCAAGGCCCATCAATGCAGGACCAGTGTACTGAGTATTTATAAATGATCATATTCTCGAATTTTCGGATCCTATGGAGAATTTTCTTTTAACCTCAAGGCATTGGATGGTCATAGTATCTACTTTAAATGTATCCTCTTTTCTCTTTCTGAATTATGGTTACGATACAGGGAAATAGTGGGAATGTGCATGTGAATCCGTCTACAAACGCGACCTCGCCCTCCCTAGGTGTCGGGGAGGATGAAGTAAAATGAGACACTCCTTCGGCTGGTGGAGGGGCTCCCCGCTAACCATCCGTTTGCGGCAAAGGGGCTTACCTTTAGCATCTTTGGAGCCGCTCTCGAGCAGCTACACCTCTGAAAAGGAGTGGCCCCTCTAACCCTCTTCTCCCCGGGGGGTGGTATAATAGTTTCCTAGGCGTAAAGGTGGGGATTTCCCTCTGAACCACTCCATCTCTCAACCAATGGCAGTATAGAAATGCCTCTGGGCATTCCTATAATAAAAACCTCCTGGGAAACTTAAATATGTATATACATCTATTATTATTTAAAATTCATTATGCATTACTTTAACTTGTTAATTTAATCATTTAATTATTTTACTTTAACTTTATTAATTTAATTATATGATCATTTTACTTAACTTTGTCTATTTAATCTTCCAAATTAATTTACTTCAACTTTTGTAAATCAAATCATTATGTTAAACTTAATCATTAATTAATTCATTTATTTTCTTGTCAATTCAATTAACGTATACTGTTCCAAACAACATCTCTTAAATTTCACACACAAATAAACAAACACACGTTCCCAGCTCGACCAAATAAGCACGCAAACCTTCCCATTTGAATCGCCGATCTCGTCGTCTAAAGGTCTGCAACCATTCCTCTTACAATTATTCATTTACCTCCAAATAAATTATACTGAGTTAATTCCACTCTCACATTCTTTGCAAACGACAATACGAGAGTAAGTCCTAATTATTTTTACTTCTCCTTGCAGTCCCAATTCACAGTCCATTATAGATACTTTAAAATACTCTAAATTACTACACTATATTACTTACAACACAATATTATTTACTATATCAAAGATACTCTATTATACTCTACATTACTAAATTATTATTTACTCTATCATTCCCTCTATATTGTTTCACCAAATTATTCACCATATTTACTTAACCTACTTATCTCTGTACATTCGTTGAATTTTTATAAATATATTTATATAATTGTCTTTCTTAAAGCCCAAGTCTTTATTCCAAAATTTACTTCGCTGTCGCATTAGGCCTAAAGCTAACGGCAGACATCTTCGATCAAACAAAATTTATGGTTATGGTTTTCGAAACGCTATCTAGGCTGATTTATTAACCGAAGATAAATCACATTGATAACCATACACTATAGCAGTCCGCCTTTTCCTATGACAAGGGACTGGTAAAATAACGGGCACGCGGCCCCAAATCGACAGTTCTCCGTGAGATAAACTCGATAGGGATAAACCCCTTACGGATATGTTGGACTGTGCCCTCTCCAGTCATCCATCCTTAATTTGGGGGACCTCAGCGTGCCTGCCACCATCTCTTCCCCAATTGAGGTCAGCTCACAAACCAAAGGCAAAATTGAATAGCCTTCGATAAGGATCCGTGATACCTTGGGGGGGATGATACATGGAGTCCGCCCTCCCCCTGAGGTGGATATGGTCTTAGTGGTAGGAGACCAAGCATCAGACGGCAAAATCTCCCATGGGGTCAAACACGGGCTCGGTGCTTTTCAGTGAACCCGAGTCAGCCCTTATGCAATCTTCTTCCCAGAACGCTCGGGCCCCTGGGTACTCATAGCGCCATGCGCTATCATAGGCCTTTTCCAAATCGAAAAACACAGTGGCGTATTGCTGTCTGCGAAGGGAGGTCTAGCAGAAGACTTGTTCTAGACGGAGCAGAGCATCCGACGTGAAGTGGAACTTGCGGAAGCCGCGCTGTGCAAAAGACAGGTGGCCTCCGCTGTCCAGAAACAACTAATCTAACATGTACCAACTGATCCATCAACTTTCACACGCAGGGCGTTAGAAAGATTGGGCGGAAACCTGCAGGGATAGAGTGATTTCTCCCTAGTTTGCGAAAAGCCAGCACAGTAGCGACTCCCCAGGAATCTGGGAGGATACACTCTACCCAGATACTTTTAAATAAATCTAACAGAAAGGTCATGCCTCACCCACCCAGGTGTCGAAGAATGGCGTACGGGACATAGTCTGGACTAAGGGCAATGTCCGCCCACGAAGCGAGAGTGGAGCGCAACTCACTCACAGTAAACCTGTCGTTGAAGGGTTCTCCGCCTCTGGAGGTAAAGTCCACTCGTTGCCCATCTGCAAGCTCACGAGGGCCATTGAATGCTGGCGGAGCAGCTAGAGAATTCGGAGAAAGCGGACCGAAGCTTTCCGCCATAGACGGGTGGTCCGAGATTGTGGTCCTATTCTCCTGGAGAATGGGAGGGGTTCCTGCGAGAACTTGCCGCGAATCCTTTTGATTCGCTTCCACACCTCTGCTAAAGTGGTCTTCCTGTTGAGTGAAGACACGTATGCCCGCCAAGAAGAGTGGCGGGCGCGCTTCAAAACACACCAGAACCTAGCTCTAGCTGGACGAAATTCACCGACAGTGAAGTCGTTTGGGCGGCGCTTATAGCGCATGTAGGCATAATGCTTCTGCTTGAGGGCCGTTTCACACTCGGTTGACAACCACAGGAGTGGTCGGTGTGCAACACAGCCAGACATTCTAGCAATTGCAATTACGCCTTCCGGCGATGAAGTTGCCGGAAAGAATTCAACGGCCTCATCTACCGACTTAAACTCCTCGACTGAGACAGAGAAATCAATCCTTTCCTGAAATGCGAACCATCGCACCCTCGCCAAACTACACTGGAGCGGGCTCTCGGGCGGCAGTGGCCCAGAAAATAATATTTGAAAGGGAAAGTGAAAACTACAATGGAGGTCATCACCCCCCCCCCCATGAACAAAAAAAATCAGGCTGTGCGACCTGAGAGCACAGATATAGATCGAGGCAGGAAAATGAAGTGGTTCTCGGGCACTGATGCGTAAACTCATCCACATTTAGGACACCTATCTCCAGCTCGTCGATTGGGTCGGCAAGGACTTGACCCCTGTGATTAATCGAGTAGTCCCCGAACAAGAGAAAGAACCTCGGCAACCATGCAACTACGCACCGGAAATCCTTCCCGTCAAAATCGCCTGGAGCTGGAATGTACGCCGAAATACAGTATACCTCTTATTAAGGTGCAAATCACAGCTACTTCCTGAAAGAAGGTATCTAAAGCAAAGAGAAAAACGAAGACATCATGCAGGGTGTAAATCGCGCATCATCCTGCCTGGCTCCCATCCCGTGGTGGTGGGGTCACAAAACTTTTATACTCTGGGTGGATGGGCAAGGGGTACGCGCCCAGCATGGTCTCCTGCTAAAAGATAGCTACCGGAGAACGGGACCAGACGAGTCTCCGCAGGTCCTCCTAGTTGGCCCGAGGTCCGCGTTAATTCCATTGAAGGAATATAACCTCCAGTCCTAGAGAAGACCTTTACGGGAATGGCTGTATGCTTCCTGGATGCAGAACTCCGGGCTCTGTTGGCCGGACAATGAGCTGAAGGCGCCGTCGCCTTCGATGATTTGTCGGGGGAGGTTGGGCTCGCTATGCGAGTCTTTTCCTCCCTCCGCCTCGAAACCTTATGCAGGCGGGGCGGATTCGGAGGCAGGGGTCCATCTTTTGGAGAATACACCTTCTACGAGCCTTTCAGCCCCCCTTCTCCACTGGGTGTGAGCGAAGGAGCTTAAGGAACCCCAGAAGATGGCCTCACGAGCACCTTCAAGGATGTTTCCTCCTGTGAATCTAACTACTTGGTAGAGACGCGGGGCTGTTTCACATTATGGGAAACGGTCACGCTTGAGGAAGGAGGGTGAACCCTGGTTTTAGCTGGGGCTTGGTAGGAATCCGTTATGCCGCCAGCTCTACTAGAGGTGCGTGGGGGTGGGTAGAACCCACAGAAGGGTTCTTAATGGCAGCGGAAACGACCCTGCCCATAGGCCTGGAGGGGCCAGGAGCAGAGGGTGTCTTTCTTAACATTGAGGCATAAGAGGTCACAGTCAGAGCCTGGTGCGCCATGACGAATTCCTTAGCTTTGCGAAAAGAGAGACGATCCTGGGCTTGAATGGCCAGGATTTCCTTCTTAAGGAGATACGCACCACATTGATTCGAAGAAGCTGGGTGCGGCTCTCTGCAATTGACACATTTGGTCACACACGATTTGGACTTAACATGTGCGGCCTTGGAGCAACTTACACAGACTTCGAGTAGGCACGAATTTGCTCGTCTACAGCAGCGATTAGTATGGGCAAAGAGGTGACAGTAGTAGCACCTCTGCGGTACTGGCACAAATGCCTTCACACGGTAGCTAAACAAACTGGCAGGAACCGACTCGGGAAGCTTATCATAGTCGTAGGTGACGAAGAGTGTAAGGGTGGGTATCGAGGCCCCTCCCTGTTTTCTCATCACACTTTCGAACTTGACCGCTCCATGATCATCGCGCTCTAAGGTGATGTCATCTATGGAGTAGTCCACGAGTTCCCTCGAATAAACTACTCATTTCATTTAGTTCATGGTAGAGTGTGACGTCACACTCATCGTGAGCTATAAAGTGTTCGAAGGGCACTAATCATGGCCGCCTCGGAGGGATTCGACGCATTCGCTTGAAGACACCCTTGCGTGAAACGGGTTACCTTCGGCTCTCTACCAATCACACTAGCCGATGGATCATGTTTCCCTTGGTCAACATGCTGCCATCATTGGAGCACATAACAAGTAATCGTTTGAAACAGCAGGTAATCTCTAAATGAGAGGCCCCGACGTAATCGAGACTCCGCCCTGCGCACTTTTGGTCTTTGTCAGGAACTCCCCACCCATGGGAGCACCGAGGCGGACGTACCGTTCTTGGCTTGTTCGCATACCGAAACGGCAGCGGCCCGTCCACCCCCTTGGCTCCCTTGGAGGGTGAGGAGCCATGAGTCTTTTCTTTTGGGAAGAGGAGGGTGGGGATTGAACCGCTTATCCCCTTCGCTGGCAGGAGCCCCTAAGCCAGATGGGCCGGCCTCAGCGAGATCCTGCTCTGAAATGGAGAAGATCTTGGCGTTCACAGCGGCACCAGCCGTGGGGGGATATACCTCCTCTCCTTGTAAGGACTCTGGCGCCCGCGCCGTCTTAGAAGAATCCTTCACTGGGGTGGACTCGTGTTCTGTGCTTGGCACCGGGCCCGTGTTGGACCCCATGAAAAATTCTACCGTGTGAGGGTGGGTCACCTCAGGGACCATGTCCTTCTAAGGGAGGTTCTTCATGTGGCCCTCCCTACCCCCTCCCAAGCCTTCACGGGTTCCCTTCAAGGTATCTTTCCTCTTATCTTGGGCCGTTGAACCGGCATCTGTCGGTTAAGAGAGGGGGGGCACATACGGTGACCCACTATAATCTCTTTTTATGCGCCCGAAGGACTTTGGTTGCTACGGGCAGACCGGCCCTGTCATCCCTCACCCCTCTAATGGAGTTGACCTTCTCGGGTCAATTATAGGACGCTGGCGTGCTTTCTTGGTAGTGCCCTGTGAAAGTGAAGGGGGGGACAGCCACTAGTAAGAGGAAGTCTCCCAAGGGTAACTCAAAAGAAGGAGGTGAGGGGGGAGTCCCCTGCACCTGTATGCATATAAGAGGAGTAAGCCTCCTGCTCTCCGGTAGAAGTATTTTGGATGGTCCCCTACGAAAGCACAGAGAGGGGGGAGAGCCTTCATTCTCTCCTTGGAGATGCCCGAAGCCGACTACTTCACTCATGAAGGGGAAAGGGAGAGAGAGAAAGTATTGTTTGTTTTTTATATTCTCATCATCGGGCATGGTGACCCTATTTATGATACAGGAATCAAACGTTAATGACCCCACACAGTATCCAGCTCTGCGAGGGGTGAATACAGGGTCGTCAAAACCACTAGGCCGCTCCTCCCGCCTAGTGGCTTGGCTGCCCTCTCGGCATGGCGGCTCCACCTTAGGCTCGGCGTAAAATTGATAGACATCTATCAGAGAAAGGAAGGGGAAGTATGGGTGGGGATGAAGCAGGTTGTTAAAAACCCACCACCCTAAACCGGAGCTCATGGGTGAGGGGGCATTGTCCCCTCCCCTGTCAGCCCCGAGCCGGGATGGTTGGGTGAGCAAAGCTGGTAGGCGTCTACCTGGGAGAGGTTGTATGCAAAGCTAGTAAGCAAGGCCAGAAGATGGGATGTCAGAAATGAGAAGAGGATATGCTGTGGCCGGACGGGGCGCTGAGTACCTTCAGCACAGCGGCCAGGAGAGCAAATCGCCGTGCCCCTTACGTGGTGGTCCCAGACCAAGAGCAAAGTCGCAATTGCGATGAGCGCAGCCTCGATTACGTCGGGGAGGGCACACTCATTAAGAGACAGTGTTTTCAAGTGCTCTGGCTTGCAACGCTTTCTGGCCAATGGCAACATGATCCATCAGAAGAGAGCATTAGCTAGCTTAATTGGTAGAGAGCCGATGGTGTCCCGTTTCTCGGACGGCAACCTTCTGGCGAATGCGTCAGATCCCTCCAATCGGCAATGATTAGTGTCCTTCGGACACTTAATGGCACTCCGGTGAGTGTGACACCACACCCTACTATGAATTACGTGAAAGAAGTGGTTTAAGCGAAGAAACTCATGGACTGCTCCATAAATGCAATCACTTTAGAGCTTGAAAACCATGGAGTGCTCAAGGTCGAACATGTGATGAGAAATAGTGAGGGGCATCGATACCCACCCATACACCTAATCACATTCAACCGTGCAGGCTCCTGGAGACGGTGCGTTCCGTTTGGTATTGCTACACAGCCATTCCCGTGTGCGGCCTTGGAGCAACTTACACAGACTTCGGGTAACCCCGACGTTGCACGTCCACAGGATGGATTCATATGACCGAAGCGGGATCAGTGTTAGCACCTTCGTGGTAGTGGTATGAATGCCTTCACGCGGTAGTAATATCAATTGGAACCCACCAACTCAGGAAGCCTGTTACAGTCGTCGAACGTGACGAAGAGTGTAGGGGCGGGTCTCGAGGCCCCCTCCCTGTTTTCTCATAACAGGTTTGACCTTGGCCGCTCCATGGTCGGCCAGCTCTAAGGTCATGTCATCTATGGAGTAGTCCACGAGTTCCCTCGCATACACCACTCCTTTCACAAAGTTCATGGTAGAGTGTGGCATCGCACTCACTGGCATGCCATCAAGTGTCCGAAGGGCACTAATCATGGCCGACTCGGAGGGATTCGACGCATTGGCCAGAAGGCTACCTTCCGAGAAACGGGTCACCTTAGGCTCTGTACCAATCACGCAAGCTAGTACTTTCCTAATATGGATCATGTTGCCCTTGGCTAATATGCCAAGGGCTAATATGCTGCCATTAGTGGAGCGAATAAGCAGAAAGCATTTGAAGCCAGCAGGCTATAAAACGGCAGGCAACCTCTGAATTAGGAGGCCCGTCGTAATCGAGGCTCCGCTTTGCGCACTTGCAAATTTGGTCTTTGTTTTGGACTCATGACCAGAGGGAGCACCGTGGCCAGACTTGTCAATATTGGCTTGGTCGCTTAAGGAAACGGCAGCGGACCTGTTCGTCCTCGTGGCTCACGCAGAGGGAGAGGAGCCCTGGGTCTTTTTTTTTAGGAGAGGAGGGTGGGGAATGAACCCGGTTCTCTCCTCCACCTGAAGGAGCCCCTGGGCCAGATGGATCGGCCTCAGGAGGATTCCTTTCTGAAATGGAGAAGTTTTGGCTGTCACAGGGGCACCAGCCGGAGGAGGAGATCCCTCATCTTCTTGTTAGGCCTAGGGGACCCGAGCCGTCTGATGAGAAGCTTGCACAAGGGCGGACTCTGGTTATGTGCTTGGCACCAAGCCCGGGTTTGACCCCATGGAAGATCCCTCTGTCTGGGGCTGGGTCATTCCAGGGACCACATTCATCTCAGGGGTGACTCAATGTGCCCCCACCCAATAAATCCTGGATCCCATTCAAGGTGCCATTCGTCTCGTCTAGGGCCGGCGAAACGGCATCAATCCGGGAAGAGTGGGGTGCACGGAGGCTGACCAGATGTAACCTGAAAACACAGGATTGCAGGACGTTATGGGGCAAAGACCGAGGGGCCCTACCATCCCTTATCGCTTTTAACAGTGTTGGCTCTATCGAGCCGCTCCCTCCAATAGCGGTCAAATTTGGGCCGCCTGATACCTTTTTAGCCCTCCCCTGTGAAAGTAAAGGAGCGACTGCAGCTGGAGATAGGATGGAGTCGCGTAAGGGCACCTCCAGAGAAGGTTATGAGTGGGAGTCCACCGCATCCATATGTCTAGGAGAGGAGTAAGCCTCCTCTCCGGTGGAGGTTTATTTGGTCCGAGGAGAAAGTCCAGTGGGAGAGCTAGGGTCGGGTGATCTTGAGTTTTTCTTTATAATTTTTATTAATGGGCATGGTGACCTTATTATTGCTACGGGATGCAAACGCTAATCACTCAGCGCAATAGCCCGCTCTGCGAGGGGTGAATACAAGGCCGGCAAAGTCAGCTGCTGTCATTAGAGGCCGCTTCTCCTGCCCGGTGGCTGGGCAGCCCATCAGCTTGACAGATCCACCTTAGGCTCGGCGCAAAATTGATATACCGTAAAAAGAGAGAGGGAGAGAGGGTATGCGAGGAAGGTGAGGTTGGGGGTGAGGCAGGTTGTTAAAAATCCACCTCCCCAAACCTGAGCTCAAGTGGAAGGGGCGTTGTCTCGCTCCCCGCCTCCTCCGATCCGGGTGAGAGGAAGCCTATCGGTGTCTACCCTGCGAAATTAGAGGCCAACCCGAGAAAGTTGTGGTTGAGGTTGTAGGGAAAGTGAGTAAACAGGGTAAAAGACATGGTGTCAGAAAAAGATAAGATGCTATTGTGGGGCTGGACGGGGCGCTGAGGCCCTTCAGCAAGGCAGCCAGGGAAACAAATCGCTGTGCCCATCAAGGTGGCCACGATGGAAGACACTAGGCACTTAACGAGCACTGGATACCAAGTATCTGTGTGGTAGCCTAATGTAACCCAGGAGAGGGCAGGCCATTCCATATAGCGGGTGAGGCAGAAGGATGGGGATCAGCAGCTGAGCAGGGGTTTCATTCAATAATATATATATTTTTCCTAACTCTTTGTTTTTAATACACGTTTTCCCCAACGTCCCTCAAATATAGGCCTAAGAAAGTTCGTCTGCAAAAATTTAGATTTCGCGTTAGCATTTAATTTCATTGCATTGAATAACGAAATATGTATAGGTTTTTATGTTTATTGCGATCAGCGCTATCTAGGATATTGACGTAATATTCATCTAAAACCTATACACCGATGCACAGGAATTATTATTATTTAAAGCAGGGAATACGCCACTAAAATCTGAAAATATTATGGAGTGGCAGCGTATAAAAAGGGCAAGAGGCGCTAAAGTACAAAAAATAGAAAGGTTCAAATAAAATACAAGCGATAAAAGGATTAGAAAATGGGGGCACAGTGACAATAAACAAATGACATGCCCTGGCATAGTCTAACTAAATTAGTAAACGAAGCTAGGGAGACCTATAGCCCCACACCAAGGGAAAAAAGATATGTGCACACAACATTTACATTTCTAGTTAATTAAAAGGGGAATTAGTGTTAATAGAGTCACCTTTAGCCAAGAGGAAGCGCAATCTATCGTAATATTGAACACATAAAATAGATAGGAGGCATTCCAGACGGAGGGCAGGCAGGGGCTGGGAGTCAACCAAAAGATGACGTACTGATATGGAGACGAACAGAGAGGGCATTACGGTGCGATGTGGGGCCAGCGCTTCTCATTAAATGCCTATGTGTGAGGAGTGTGTGGCCGATTCCAGGCGATAAAGGACTACCTCAGCCAGAGCACCGACGAGGTTGATAAAAGCTAGCCCACGTTGAAACCGTTGGAAAAAGGGTGTGAGATACACCGAAACTGTTCTGAATTAAATTGTCTTCGGAGAATGTGGTTTAATTCCTCATCTTTTCTTGCGATATTGCATCTCAACATAAACGCAAAACCAATTTTACTTTCAAAATGTATTCCACAAAAATCCCTCTAGTGAAAGATTGTCCCTTACACCAACACACACAAACGAACGCACACCTTTAGCTGCCCGTTTTGAAACAGTCACCCACTCACTCGTGCTCCACTTTACTTCGAATCAAGGTCAGTTATAAATCCCCCTCACACTTATTCTCTGCAAACTGCCATACGAGAATAGGTCCTAATTCACAGTCCATCATAGTTACCTTACATTTCACTACTTTCATTACTTTACGTTATATTTCACTGCCTTCTTCACAAGTCAACCATACTATCTTACACTTCCCATCCTTTTAACAAGTCAATTATACCTGTAATACCATCCTATAATCTTATCCTGTAATCCATATTTCAATTATATTTACGTTGTATTCCTTAACAATTCTCAATTTAATTATCTCATTCATTCGTATAATTGTAATTATCTCTCACTTGTTATTTTCTAATTCAATTCTCTCATTGTGCATTCGTTGATTTTATAAATATATATTTTGTTTATAGTCCGTTTTCTTATAACCCTCGCGTTCAAAAGTTGTCCAAATACAGTTCACATCAGTTGTTAGTCCTAAATATTAGCAGACGACTATTCCATCCAATTCAACAAATTTATGGTAATGGTTTGCAAATAGCTATCTAAGCTGATTTATTAACTAAAATCAATCCCACTAATATCCAATACCATACCTCAAGTCCTTCAAGTGAGGTGAGATGTGGCGTTAATCTCGTATCTTACTCCAAAAGATAATTAAATAATATTCGGGTTTGGCTGGACTTACCGAAGGTTTGTGATCGAAAAAGAACTGAGAGGAATCAAGTAGAAAATAAATGTCTAATTCCAACAAATGAAGCAAAAGGGAGGCTCGCACTTACACGATAACGGTCGGGGAATATTTCACTACCAGTCAGGAAAGCGAGCGTTACGAGAACAAGACTTAGGCCGGTACTACAGGGGCTGCACTACGCTAAACCAACCGTAATTAGTTCTTTACTATCGACCTGTTTACCCAAGCGGGAATGAATATCAATCACTTGAATTCTCCATTTTTCTTCTATATAGTAGAGGAGGCGTGGTCTCCTTTACTCACCAGGATCACAATGCTTTTAGCTCCGCACACTGGGCATGACTTTCTTCCTCCCTTGGTGTCAAAGGCTAATGAATTTCTGGCGCTTCCAAATTTTCACTTCTTCGATATAATTTTTATTATACCCGAGACGCAGACAGCTGTCTCAGCTCAATTCCATTTCCGGGCAAGAAATGTTAGTTTTATTACTCTGTCGCCACATTTTTACTGCTATCTGAATTCTCTGCCTACCATTTAATTTCTGACCAGTTTACAAATAAATATATATGAATATCCGCGATGACATTAGATGCAATTATTCCTATTCCTGCGAGGCACTTTGGTGCAATTTTAGTGCCAGTGTCATGCTCTCCACAGGTCCATCCGTGCCGCAGGTCACGATAATGATGATACGAAGTTTAGGATCTAAGGTGATCTTCAGGAACCGTATCTATGACACAAATTACAAGAAGTTACTCTATAGGAACAAGTCGGTTTTAACTTGCATCACCCGCTTCCCGTGAACGTGCATCGCCTCCCTCTTTGAGGCTGAGAAGCTGAACCTTTATAAAAAGCTCGGCGGTGGATGGTATCAAATGCTGACTGGAAGCGGTGATGTGCGGATTCTGGGCGTGAGGCGGAGCAATAACAAGCGAGGTCATCTACATATAAGGTTGCAGACACGCCTTCGGGTGGTAGATAGTATACCAGGCTATTTATTGCAAGAGCGAATAAGGGTTTAAGGTAAGTTACCAGTGGGTTGCTGTCGAATCCAAATGGATTCTATATGGCAGCTAGGGTCAAACGAGACAAATTATCTATAAAAGGTGGACGAGGCCACTTTGTGACAAAAATTTTAAAAATGACAGGTTAAAAGATTCCTCCGCCAATATGAATCGAAGACGGGTGTGTTGAGGAATAGTTAAAAGGGTCGGGAAACAGGACAACAGGAGAATGGCAAAATGGCTACAATCCAATAAAAGGTGGGCAACCGATTGGTCCCCACCGCAAAAACGATAGCAAGGGCTGATATGAGCAACACCCGAAACAAGATGGCCGTGAGTAAGTCTCGTGTGGCCAATGCGAACTCGGCAAAGGGCCACCTCCAACGATCGTATACTATGACGACTCGAGGGCTAAGAGCGAATAGAATTGTTAATTTTGTATAGTTTGGATGTTGAACAGTCATCCCATTCATTCTGCCACAATTGAAAAATATACTCTCTTATTGAAGGAAAGTAGTCCCTAAAAAGGCAGAACCGAGTTCTCAGGGGACACAGAATGTGCTGAGCGGGCCAGTCGATCAGCCTTCGCGTTGCCCAGGGACCCAGCAAAAAATCATTCTATATCGGGATGAATTTTGGATCAACCAGTTGCAAATGTCTGTGACCAGTGGATGGGACGAATTAAAAGATCTAATTGACTGTAAGACACTCCTTGAGTCGGAAAAAATGACAAAATCACTAAAAGGTAAAATTTGGATGAGTCTAAAGGCTAAAAAGATTGCTGAAAGTTCAGCGGTAACGATGGATGCTGCTGGCGGCAAAGATAGAGTTAAGAATTCTCCTCCTGGGTATATGGCTGCGGCACCCACGTCACCGTCCGACTTAGAGCCATCCGTGTATAGTGGGCAGCATTGTTTGGGTGAGGATGAATGCTCTAAGAACAGGCTCTTGATGATGCGAGGGTCCATGGAGGACTTCTCCAGGCTCCACATGTTGGTACATACTGTAGGGAGAGGAGCACGCCAACTAGGGGTCAGTAAGGATGGGAGGGTAAGGACCCTTGGAGCACCCAGGTTAGAGAACTGATCTCCTATGCGAAGGTTCAAATGGCGGTGTAAAGATGGTAACTTATCATATGCCGTCGTTGATTCGGCAGCATACAGGCATGTGTAGACCTCTGATAAGGGGGCTTGCTGTACTTGGCAGAGGTATCGCATACATATTTGAAGTCTATGGTAGGGCAAAGGAAGTACCCCACTCTCGCCGTACAGGCTGTTGGCAGGAGAAGTACGGAAGGCTCCACTAGAAAGGCAAACTCCGAGGTTTCGAATGGGGTTCAGCATTTTAAGGGCTGAAGGGGAAGCCGATGAGTAAATTTGACAGCCATAATCCAATTTGGATTGAACGAGGGCTGTGTATAATGTTCACAATGTTTGTCGGTCACTGCCCCACGAAGTGTGTGAGAGGACTTTCAAAATGTCTAGAGCCCGCAGACAGCCTGTTCGAAGTCGGCGTAGGTGTCGTAACCAGGATAACTTTAGATCGAGAGTTACGCCAAGGAACCGAAACTCGGAGACAAACCCTATATCTTCGCCTTGTAGGGAGATAGATGGCAGAACAAGAACCCCTCTGCCTCGGTGGAAATGCATTGCTTTGGTTTTGTTTGTGGAAAAGCGGAATCCCTTAAGTTGTGCTCTTTTGGATACAGCATCGACCGTCAGTTGTAGCCGACGCGCTGCTGATGGAAGGCGAGGTGAGGAACAGTATAGTGCTAAATCATCGACAAACAGAGTTGCCGATACACCCTCTGGGAGAGACGAAATAATATCATTGATGGCAATTATAAAACATAAGACACTTAAAACACTGCCCTGACGAACTTCCTCCTCTTGGGGTTGTGAGTCAAAGCATGCGTCTCCAAAACGTACCTTGAAGGATCGAGATGCTAAAAAACTTTGAATAAATGAAGTGAAAAGGCCTCTCATCCCCCAGACGTATAACTGCTTCAAGATGCTGTATCTCCATGTTGTGTCGTAGGCTTTCTCAACATCGAAAAATATGGCCAGGACTCGGTGTTTAATGAGAAAGCTTTCCGGACCGATCCCTCGAAACGTACTAGTAGGTCAAGGGTACTATGACCTTTGCGGAAGCCACATTGAAATGGAGAGAGAAGGTGATTGGTTTCTAGGAACCAGTTTAGGCACTCCAATATCATTTTTTCCAGCAACTTACTCAAACAGCTGGTGAGAGCTATAGGGCGGTAGTGATCCGCATCTAACCCGTCCCTGCCCGGTTTGACAAAGGGAAGGATGATCCCAATGCGCCATGATGACGGGTAAAAACCCTTCACCCATATAAGGTTGTACAAATCAAACAGGAAGAGAGTAGAATGTGGATGTAGGTGCCGAATCATATCGAAATGGATTTCATCAAGGCAAGGGGATGTATATCTGAAAAGGGACAAAGCACTTTGCAGCTCATGGATGATGAATAGAGCGTTATACGGAAGGTTAGATTTTGTTGTGAAGTTGAGAGAATGAGATTCTTCCTTTGATTTGTAGGATTGAAAAGCCTTATCGTAACGGCTGACACTGCTGACGGCGCGGAAATGGTCAGCAAAAGCATTGCTGACCGCCAGGCCATCATTCTCTAAGGAACCGTCTAAGTTGAGTGTGGGGGTATGATGATTAGCATAACGGCCCCTGATCTTATTAATCCTCTTCCAGATCTTAGCAGTAGGTGTCATAGAGGAAATCGATGAAACGTATCTGCGCCAGGAATTTCGCCGAGCCTGACGAAGGGTTCTTTGGCGAAGCACACGAGCTCGGTTTCGGTCGACCTTGTTGCACAAAGTTGGATTCTTTCGGAATCGGGCATGGGCTAACTTGTAATTTTTGATAGCTGTTGCACACGTCGAGGTCCACCAGGGCACGGTTGAGCGGCCCGTGACAGGTCGCCTCCGTGGGATGGTCTGTGTTTCTGCATTGTAGATAGTCGATGTAAAGTATTCTACTGCCACGTCCACTCCATTGAAGATTTCCAAGGATGCATTTGTGAAGGACGCCTGATGGAAACCTTCCCAATCTGCATGACCTAAGTCCCACTTAAGGGGCATGGTTGTATGAGGGCTAACTTGAAGGGCCGGCAAGAGAATAGGGAAGTGGTCACTCCCATGGAGATCGTCAAGAATTGACCATCGAAATTCCGTGAAGCAATCAGGGAAACAAACAGAGAGTTCAACAGTGCTAAAAGAGTCCGTCTGGACATGATGAGAGGTAAAATTGCCAGTATTTAAGACACAAAGAAAGTCGGATAATAAAAGAAACTCTAAAACACTGCCTTTGGCATTTTGAGTGATGTCACCCCAGTATGGGTGACGGGCGTTAAAATCTCCTAGTAATAAGAATGGGGAGGGCAACTGGTCTATAAGTTCTAAAAGGTCGGATCTTGACAATGATAAACAAGGGGGTACGTAAATAGAGCAAACGGTAAAAATCTTAGTAAGACAAACCATTACGGCAACAGCTTGGAGGGTAGTATGTAGGGAGTTAGGAGAAACAGGGTGGGATGAAGATACCATGCTTGACACGCCCCCATTAGAGGGGCTCCCAGCAGGAGCAATAGAGTTGAAAGTGAGAAAGCCGGGTACCGGCGGAAATGGCGGTATACCCTGTTTATTCTCCTGAAGACAAATAACAGCGGGGTGGATAGTCGTCAAAAGAATTTTGAGTTCTTCCCACTTTGGAAGAACTCCTTGACAATTCCATTGTAAAATGGAAGATATTATGTGTGACGATTAGATACCAATGTGGATATCTTTTTCTCTTTTGAGGCCGATGTTGTATTTGTGGTTCGTCCCAAAGAGCTTGGGAGACGGAGAACTGATTTTGAGGAGCCTGCTTTTGCAGGGGAGAGATCCTAGATAGAGCAGTAACTGTTTTTTTTTCGTAGGTTTTAGAGAACCGACCGAGGCCCTTGATTGTAATTCGGGCTCACAACCTAGCGGAAAAGGAAGATCAAGAAGGGATTTTCGGCCGGTAGATCCGGATTCATGGGTCGAGGGCATTTTCGGTGTCTGAGGAGTTCGTCCAACCGCCGCGATTGGTGATGTTGGAGTATCAACTGCTTCCATCGGATCTTGGGTTGAAGGGTGAGCGGAACGAACAGGTGATCTGAGCGAGGTGTGTGGAGCTGGGTGTATATCTGCCATCGTTTGGATTAGGATGGCACCTAAGTCCTGTGAAGGGCGGGATGGACTTAAGGGCATAGAATGTCAGCCATAGGGGAGGAGTCCATTGAAGATTCTCGGGGTTCGGCCGAGTCAGATACAGAGTCCGCCCGTTTATTGGTGGTCGATGACCCAGGTGAGGAATACTTCCTCTTACTCACTGGCCTTTGGGTCTCGGGGCCGGGTGGATGAACCTTCACTGGTCGATGTTGAGGATTCTTTCAAATAGTGTCTGGTGTCTCACCCTGAGCGTCTCTCCCAGCTAGAGCTGCTGAAGAGAGGGGGGCTACATTGGTTTTCTCGGTGTGATATCGATGCTTCGACTGCATATTCTGAATGTTTTCGATGCTTCGAGTAGATCTAGGGTGAAGTGCTTCAGGCTGGTCGAAACTCGCACGTGATGGTCGGTTTCGTCCAGCGTCACGTAAAACGTCAGAGAAGAGCCGGCAGAGTGGCGAGGTTTGTGCTCGGGCACGCTGGCGGGTCTCTATTATATCTAGACGTAGGGAGTCGCGCAAAGCAAGCACTTCCTTTTCATATAAAAATATAGAGCAGAGTTTTGACGCAGCACTGTGGGTACCTCCACAATGGCACAGCGGGGTGTTTTGTTGCATTCGGGGCCATGGTAGTCATAGCTACAATTCACGCAGGAGCGAGGGTGCCGACAGGCATGGCCAACATGTCCAAATTGATTGCAATTGAAGCAGCGTCTGGGTAGTTTGATGTAGGGAATTACCGGGACACGAAAGTAGCCAGCTTTAATATGCTGCGGCAGTTCTTGTCGTTCAAATGTTAAAATCAGTGTGGCGGTTGGGACTTTAGTGGAGCCTAATGTTTTAGTCACCCTGTGTACGTGTGTGACACGTTGGGTACTGAGCTTACTCTGAAGGCGGGCGGGGTCATAGTCCTTTAGTTCGTTTGAACGGACGACGCCTTTGACAAAATTCAGACGCGGATAGGGCGAGACAGTTATTGGAATTTCAGCTATCGAAGATAGATTTCGCACAAGGTTGTGTTGAGAGTAGGATGACACCTCGACTACGACATCACCACTTACTCTTGACCACATCCGTCGGAGTTCACCACAGCGGGACGCAAAAGATTCATTGACGTCAAACACATCGACTTTTGCTAGTGGAATGTCGGATGATGAATTCATGACAAGAAAGCGAGGATAAGCAAGATCTGGGTCTACTTCGTTGGAATAGGGGCCCAACGAGCGAGGGAAGGCTGAAAGGGAAGCTAAGGAACGTTTGGCACGAGAACCCTTACGAGAAGTGGAGGTTTTTGGTTTATGGCTAGCCATTGCAAAAAGAAAAAAACTTCGCATTATCCCTCGGGGCTCCCCACCATAGAGGCCTAAAAGGGACCGGCACTACTGCAACTATACAATCAGTTACGTCCGGTATGTCCTCTTGGAGAATGGATACGGATCCACCACACCATCTTTATTACCCTAAGGGGCTGCAGGAGTGCTCCTACGCTCGGAGAAAAGGGGCCAACGAGGGGTTTCTCCTTGGGCATTCGGTAGACGAAGGCGGTGGAGAAGCCCAGCCTCTTTCCCCTTCATGAAAGAACAATTCTGAATAAATCCATTGAACGAGCAGAGGTCGGGTATTGATAAGGTCCACTAGATAGGTGAAGGAAGAGGGGGAAATAAAGGGCATTTTTTATTTTTTTTATTTTTAAGTGGTTATCTGGCGACTGCCCACTTAGGCATAAGTCGCCGTAAACAAACAGCCTAGTTCTAGTCTACTTTAAAAAATTGGAATAGAAAACAACAATACAAAGAAATAATTACGAAGCAAAACAATAACAAAAACAACAACTAAACCTAGTTAAGTGAAAGGGAGAAGACCGGCCTCCCCCCAAAAGTCAAGTACACCAGTCAATGTGCACGCACTCGTCCCGATTACAAAGGACAGGCGGTAGCGACCCTGCCCATCCCGGTACCAGGACAGGTAACGTGCGCGAAGATCACCCAGACTGGGACATTCGACAAGAATGTGCCGAACAGTCTGGGGGACGACGCAGTCGTCGCAATAGGGCACTGGCGAGCGCTCCATCAGATAGCGATGCGTCACATGAGTGTGCCCGATTCGGAGACGACAAAAAGTGACCTGAAGCCGTCGCGGCATTGGGGGATAGGTCCATGGGAACAGTCGCGGCGCAATGGCACGCAACTTTGAGTTCCCTTCGACCATCTCCCATCTTCTTTGCCAAGCGGTCCGAAGATCTGCACGTATTCCTGCCATGTATTCGGTGTGAGGAAGAGCGAAACGCTGGTCTGGTCGCAGAGTCCTCGCGGACTCTTTGGCACCCTCATCAGCGCAATCATTTCCAGCAATTCTTACATGTTTAGGAACCCAGCAGAAGATAATCTAGACATCTGCCCGTCTCGCCAAAACCGTGGCGCCACGAATATCGCGAACCAGGGGATGCGAAGATTCCAATGCCCCGAGAGCACTCAGGGCGCTCTTTGAGTCGCTATAGATCACAATCCGGTCTCCGAACCGGGCACGTCGCATAATCTCCCGTACCGAGTGGTGTATTGCCACCAGCTCGGCAGTGAAAACAGACGCAGCGCCTGACAGAGCCCCGCTGACTTCAAACAGAGGGGGATACGGCGTGGAAACCGACCCCCTCTTAGGACTTTGAGCCATCCGTATACACTGGCACGGTTCCAGCGTCACACAAGGTGTGCTCCAAAAAGGTCGAACGCAATACTAACGGCGCAGTACAAGCTTTGGGAGCAGAGGCGTGGTGCCAAATAGCCAAATGTAGTACCCGCCAGGGTGGCGTCCTGGGCAGAACCAGGGGCGCCACCGGCGCGAGAGCTATATCTAGCTCTCCAAGGAGTTTCCTGGCCCTTAACCCGAAGGGCTTAGGGTATGGCTGGCGTCTCTCGGCGGCATAGGCACCGTCGAGATCAGCTGCGGATGCAGTGAGAGCTGTTGGCGACTGAAGGAGGCGCCGGGCTCGCGCGTACAGGCGAGTGATGCACTGCACGCGACGCAGAGCGAGTGGCATCTCCCGAGCATCGACAACAGGCTCTCAATGGGGAAGGTGCGGAAGGCACCGGTCGCAAGGCGAAGGCCGGTGTGGTGGATCGATTCCAACTTCCGCAATAAACGCTCGGCTGCGGATGCATAAAACTAGAATCCGTAGTCGAGCTTCGAACGAACAAAGGATCGATAAAAAAGTTAGGCAGTAGCCCTATTAGCACCCCAAGCGCTGAAAGTCACGGAACGGAGAATATCCATGGCGCGGGTACAAGAGACCCTAAGGCTGCGAATGTGAGCCTCCCAGGTGAGGCGTCGGTCGAATACAAGACCAAGGAAACGGTGCGATTCCACCACATCCAGGCGCACCCCATTAAGAAACAAATCTGGGTCAGGGTGGAGCCGTGGATAACGGCAAAAGTGCACTACCTTAGTCTTGGCCAAAGAAAACCGAAACCTGTGCGCTTCGGCATAGCAAGAGACAAGGTTCAATGCCTGTTGGAATCGACGCTCCAGAGTTGGCATCTGGGCCGCGCCAAAAGAGATCGAAAGGTCGTCCACGTAGAGCGTAGCGAGAACATCTTCTGGCAGCACCGAGGTGATGCCGTTGATGCTCAGGGCAAAGAGTGTGACATTGAGGACACTTCCCTGTGGGACACCCTCTTCCTGCTCCATTGGGCCGTAAAAAGCTCCCCCACCCGTACGCGGAATCGACGATCTCGCAAAAATGAAGATATAAACATTGGGAGGCGTTCCCTCGCCCCCATCGTGTGGAGAGTCTCCATGATACCGTATCGCCATGCTGTATCATAGGAATTCTCCAGATCGAAAAACACCGTGGCGTAGTGCTGCCTACGAACGAAAGCCTCGCAGACCATATTTTCCAGTCGGATCAGAGCATCCGACGTAGAGTTGATCTTTCGGTAGCCGCACTGTGCAAAACACAGATGGCCTCCGCTGTGTCCAGGAAAAAGGCTAGTCTAACATTTACCAATTCTCCATCAACTTGCACATGCAAGAGGTTAGAGAGATTGGGCGGAAACCGGTCGGAGTAGAGTAATCTCTCCCCGGCTTGCGAAAGGCAAGCGCGGTGGCAATTTGCCAGGAATCTGGGAGAAGACTCTTCACCCAGATCCTGTTGAACAAATCTAACAGAAAGGCCATGCCTCGCTCACCCAGGTCTCGAAGCACGGCGTACGGGACATCGTCCGGACCCTGGACGGTGTCCGCGCACGAAGCAAGAGTGGAGCGCAACTCACTCACAGTAAACCTGTCGTTGAAGGGTTCTCTGCCTCTGGAGGTAAAGTCCAGCCAGCGGCTTTCGGCGACATCACGACGTGCATTGCCTGCTGGCGGAGCAGCATCCTGGCTAGAGAACGCGGAAAAAGCGGTCGCTAAGGATTCCGCCACGGACGCGGAATCCGAGATTGCGGTCCCATTCTCCTGGAGAACGAAAGGAGGGTCCTGCGAGAACTTGCCCCGAATCCTTTTGACTCGCTTCCACACCTCTGCTAAAGGGGTCTTCCCGTTAAGTAAAGACACGTATGCCCGCCAAGAAGAGCGGCGGGCGTGCTTCGAAATATACCGGAACCTAGCCCTAGCCCGACGAAATTCAGCGACAGTGAAATCGTTCGGGCGGCGCTTATAGCGCAAGTAGGCATAACGCTTATGTTTGAGGGCCGTCTCACACTCGCCCGACCACCATGGGAGTGGTGGGCGTTCAAAACGGCCAGAAGTTCTAGGAATAGTTGTCAGGCCCGCGGCGATGAAGATGCCGAAGAACTCAACGGTCTCATATACCGACCTAAACTCCTCGACTGAGATAGAGAATTCAGTCATTTCCTGAAATGCAGGTCACCGCGCCCGCGCCAAGCACCACCGAGGTGGGCTCTCAGGCGGCAGTTGCCCTAAAAATGATATTTGAATGGGAAAGTGATCACTACCATGGAGGTCATCGCCCACCCCATAATCAAAATCAGGCTGTGCATCCGAAGAGCACAAAGATAAATCAAGGCAAGAAAATGAAGCGGTTCTCGGAGAGTGATGCGTAAACTCATCCACGTTTAGGACACCCATCTCAAGCTCTTTGATCAGATCGGCAAGGACTTGTCCCCTGGGAATTATTGAGTAATCTCCCCAGAGGATGCCTGCCGTTCAGATCTCCAAGCAAGAGAAAGGGCCTCGGCAACCATGCCACGACGCGGCGGAAGTCCCCCGCGTCGAAGTCAGCTGACGGTGGAATGTACGCAGAAATGATAGTATACCTCCTATCCAGGTGCAGCTGCACAGCCACTGCTTGGAAGGGGGTATCTAAAGAGAAAGGAAGAACGGAGACATCATGCCGGGTGTAAACCGCGCATCCCCCAGCCCAGCAATCCCGTGGTGGTGGGATCGCAGGACCTTTATACCCCGGGAGGGCGGGCAGGCAGCACGCGGCTAGCATGTCACAGTCGAACGTGACGAAGAGTATAGGGGTGGGTCTCGAGGCCCCTCCCTGTTTTCTCATCACACGCTTGACCTTGAACGCTCCATGGTCGGCCAGCTCTAATGTGATGTCCTCAATGGAGTAGTCATCGAGTTCCCTCTCATAAACTACTTTCACAAAATTCATGGTAGAGTGCAACGTCACACTCACCGGGGTGCATTGAATTGTCTAAAGAGCACTTATCTTAGCCGCCTCAGCGGGATTCGCCAGAAGGCTCCCGTCCGAGAAACGGGTCAACTTCGGCTCTCTACCAATTGCACTAGCTAAAGCTCTCCTCTGATGGATCATGTTGCCCTTGGCCAACATGGTGCCATCAGTGGAGCGAATAACGAGGAAGCGTTTGAAGCCAGCGGGCTCGAAAACGCCAGGTAACCTCTGAATGAGGGGCCCCGATGTCATCGAGGCTCCGCCCTGTGCAATTTTGGTCTTAGTCAGGGGCTCCGCAACCGGGGGGGGAGGCAGAGGGGCCGGATGTGCCGATCTTGGCTTGGTCGCTTGCCAAAGTGGCAGCAGACCCATCCGTCCCCGTAGCCCCCGCGGATGGAGAGGAGCTCCGAGTCTTCTTTGTCTTTTTATTTTTTGGAACGGAGGGCGGGAAATGAACCCGCTTCTCACCTCCGCCGGAAGGAGCCCCCAGGCCAGATGAACCGGCCTCAGCTAGATTCTTCTCCGAAATGGAGAAGATCCTGGTAGTCGTGGGGAAACCGGTCAGAGGAGATCCCTGCCCTCCTTGTACTGCTTCGGAAACGCTAGCCGTTTGAGAAGGACCTTGCATAGGGGCGGATTCAGGTCTTTTGAGGAAGCAACCTAAGGGGCCTGGCTTCCCTCTCCCCCCTAAGAGGGTTTGCCCTACCGAGCCGCTTCGATGTGGAGCGGCTGGCTATGGGCTGCCTGCTGGCTTTTTTGGCTATTCCCTTGGGAAGAACAGAGGGGACTGCCGCTGGAAAAAGGAAGGTGCCCGAAAGCACCTCCAGAGAAGGGGGTGAGGGGGAGTCCCCTACACCCGTAAGCGAAAGAGAGGAGTAAGCCTCTTCTCCGGTTAGAGAGATATGGAGGGTCCCCTGCGCAAGCACAGGGAAGGGGGACCTACATTTTATCGGTGGAGCTGCCCGAGGGCGGCTCCGATGGTTCCACAGGGGGAATCAAGGGGAGATTTTTATGTTTCTCATCATTGGGCATGGTGACCTTATTTGTTTCACGGGATGCAATCGCTCATTACCTCTCTCAGTTGCCCGCACTGCAAGAGGTGCTTACAGGCCTGGCAGGGCCAGGCGCCGCCATTTGGAGCCACCCCTCCCGCCTGGTGGCCTGGCAGTCCATCGGCATGTTTTTTTTTTTAAGGGGCTATCTGGCGACTGCCGACTTAGGCATAAGTCGCCGTAAACAAACAGCCTAGTTCTAGGCTACTTTAAAAAATTTGAACAGGAAACAACAATAAGAAGAAATAACAATAACAAAACAATAACAAAAACAACAATTAAACCTGGTTAAATGATTTATTTTTTTTTTTTTTATAGAGCCCATCTGGCAACTACCCACTTGGGCATAAGTCGCCGAAAAACACGACAGCCTAGAATTAGGCTACTTTAAAGTTAAAATATGAAAACTTAACAATCAATATAAATTGGAAAAACTTAACAATCGAAGCAATCTCCGGCAGCGGGGGGAGGTCCCCCTCACCCCGGTGCAGGAGAGTGCAACCTAAAACAAAACAATAACAAAAAAAGGAACCTTAAATAAAGGGGAGAAGGCCGGCCTCCCCCAAAAAGTCAATAAGTCCACCAGTCATGGTGCACGCACTCGTCCCGAGTACAAGGGACAGGCGGTAGCGACCCCGCCCATCCCGGTACCGAGACAGGTATCGTGCGCGAAGATCACCCAGACTGGGACATTCGACAAGAATATGCCGAACAGTCTGGGGGACGACGCAGTCGTTGCAATAGGGCACATGCGAGCGCTCCACCAAGTAACGATGCGTCACACGAGTGTGTCCGATTCGAAGACGACAGAAAGCAACCTGAAGCCGCCGCGGCATTGGGGGATAGGTCCATGGGAACAGTCGCGGCGCAATGGCACGCAACTTTAAGTTCACCTCGACCGTCTCCCATCTTCTTTGCCAAGCAGTCCGAAGAGCTGCCCGTATTCCTGCCATGTAGTCGGTGTGAGGAAGAGCGAAACGCTGGTCCGGTCGCAGAGTCCTCGCGGACTCTTTGGCGCCCTCATCGGCGCGCTCATTCCCCGCAATTCCTACATGTCCAGGAACCCAGCAGAAGATAATCTCGACATCTGCCCGGCTCGCCAAAACCGTGGCGTCACGGATTTCGCGAACCAGGGGATGCGGAGATTCCAATGCCCCGAGAGCACTCAGGGCGCTTTGTGAGTCGCTATAAATCACAATCCGGTCTCCGAACCGGGCACGTCGCGTAATCTCCCGTACCGAGTGGTGTATTGCCACCAGCTCGGCCGTGAAGACAGACGCAGCGCCTGGTAGAGCCCCGTTGACTTCAAACAGAGGGGATACGGCGTGGAAGCCGACCCCCTCTTGGGACTTGGAGCCATCCGTATACACTGGCACGGTACCAGCGTGACACGATGTGTGCTCCAAAAAGATCGAACGCAATACTCCCGGCGCAGTACAAGCTTTGGGAGCAGAGGCGTGGCGACAAATAGCCAAATGTGGTACCCTCCAGGGTGGCGTCCTGGGCAGAACCAGGGGCGCCACCGGCCCGAGAGCTATATCTACCTCTCGAAGGAGTTTCCTGGCCCTAAACCCAAAGGGCTTAGGGTATGACTGGCGTCTCTCGGCGGCATAGGCACCATCGAGATCAGCTGCGGATGCAGTGAGAGCTGTTGGCGACTGGGGGAGGCGCCGGGCTCGCGCGTACAGGCGAGTGATGCACTGCACGCGGCGCAGAGCGAGTGGCATCTCCCCAGAATCGACCAACAGGCTCTCAATGGGGGAAGTGCGGAAGGCACCGGTCGCAAGGCGAAGGCCGGTGTGGTGGATCGAATCCACCTTCCCCAATAAACGCTCAGCTGCGGATGCATAAAACTCGCATCCGTAGTCGAGCTTCGAGCGAACAAAGGATCGATAAAAAAGTAAGGCGGTAGCCCTATCAGCGCCCCAAGCGCTGAACGTCACGGAACGGAGAATGTCCATGGCGCGGGTACAAGAGACCCTAAGGCTGCGAATGTGAGCCTCCCAGGTGAGGCGTCGGTCGAATACAAGACCAAGGAAACGGTGCGACTCAACCACATCCAGGCGCACCCCATTAAGAAACAAATCTGGGTCGGGGTGAAGCCGTGGATGGCGGCAAAAGTGCACCACCTTAGTCTTGGCCAAAGAAAACCGAAACCTGTGCGCTTCGGCATAGCGAGAGACGCGGTTCAATGCCTGTTGGAGTCGGCGCTCCAGAATTGGCATCTGGGCCGCGCCAAAAGAGATCGAAAGGTCGTCCACGTAGAGCGTAGCGAGAACATCTTCCGGCAGCACCGAGGTGATGCCGTTGATGCTCAGGGCAAAGAGTGTGACACTGAGGACACTTCCCTGCGGGACACCCTCTTCCTGCTCCTTTGGGCCGGAGAGGGCTCCCCCCACCCGTACGCGGAATCGACGATCTCGCAAAAATTCAGATATAAACATTGGGAGGCGTCCCCTCGCCCCCATCGTGTGGAGAGTCTCCATGATACCGTATCGCCATGCGGTATCATAGGCTTTCTCCAGATCAAAAAACACCGTGGCGTAGTGCTGTCTACGAAGGAAAGCCTCGCAGACGGCATTTTCCAGTCGGAGCAGAGCATCCGACGTGGAGTGGAACTTACGGAAGCCGCACTGTGCAGAAGACAGATGGCCTCCGCTGTCCAGGAAATAGGCTAATCTAACATTTACCAATTTCTCCATCAACTTGCACACGCAAGAGGTTAGAGAGATTGGGCGGAAACCGGTCGGAGTAGAGTGATCTCTCCCCGGCCTGCGAAAGGCGAGCACAGTAGCGATTCGCCAGGAGTCTGGGAGGAGACCTTCCACCCAGATCCTGTTGAACAAATCTAATAGAAAGGCCATGCCTCGCTCACCCAGGTGTCGAAGCATGGCGTACGGGACATCGTCCGGACCATGGGCGGTGTCCGCGCACGAAGCGAGAGCGGAACGCAACTCACTCACAGTAAACTTGTCGTTGAAGGGTTCTCCGCCTCTGGAGGTAAAGTCCAGCCGGCGGCCTTCCGCGACATCACGACGTGCATTGAATGCTGGCGGAGCAGCATCACGGCTAGAGAATGCGGAAAAAGCGGTCGCTAAGGATTCCGCCACGGACGCGGGGTCCGAGATTGCGGTCCCATTCTCCTGGAGAACGGGAGGGGGGTCCTGCGAGAACTTGCCCCGAATCCTTTTGACTCGCTTCCACACCTCAGCTAAAGGGGTCTTCCCGTTAAGTGAAGACACGTAGGCCCGCCAAGAAGAGCGGCGGGCGTGCTTCGAAATATACCGGAACCTAGCCCTAGCCCGACGAAATTCAGCGACGGTGAAATCGTTCGGGCGGCGCTTATAGCGCATGTAGGCATAACGCTTCTGTTTGAGGGCCGTCTCACACTCGGCCGACCACCATGGGAGTGGTCGGCGTGCAAAACGGCCAGACGTCCTAGGAATAGTAGTCAGGCCCACGGCGATGAGGTTGCCGGAGAAGAACTCAACGGCCTCATCTACCGACCTAAACTCCTTGACTGAGATAGAGAATTCAGTCATTTCCTGAAATGCAGGCCACCGCGCCCGCGCCAAGCACCACCGAGGTGGTCTCTCAGGCGGCAGTTGCCCTGAAAATGATATTTGAATGGGAAAGTGATCACTACCATGGAGGTCATCGACCACCCCCCAATCAAAATCAGGCTGTGCATCCGAAGAGCACAAAGATAGGTCAAGGCAAGAAAATGAAGCGGTTCTCGGACAGTGATGCGTAAACTCATCCACGTTTAGGACACCCATCTCAAGCTCTTTGATCAGATCGGCAAGGACTTGTCCCCTGGGATTTATGGTGTAATCTCCCCAGAGAGGATGCCTGCCGTTCAGATCTCCAAGCAAGAGATAGGGCCTCGGCAACCGTGCCACGACGCGGCGAAAGTCCCCCGCGTCGAAGTCAGCTGACGGTGGAATGTACGCAGAAATGATAGTATACCTCCTATCCAGGTGCAGCTGCACAGCCACTGCCTGAAAGGAGGTATCTAAAGAGAAAGGAAGAACGGAGACATCATGCCGGGTGTAAACCGCGCATCCCCCAGCCCGGCCGTCCCGCGGTGGTTGGGTCGCAAGACCCTTATACCCCGGGAGGGCAGGCAGGGGGCACGCGCCTAGCATGGTCTCCTGCAAAAAAAATAGCTAACGGGGAACGGGATGAGGCGAGCCTCCGCAGCTCCTCCCAGTTGGCCCGGAGTCCACGGCAATTCCATTGAAGGAATATGCCCTCCAGGCCTAGCTCGGAGGAGACGCGGGGGCCCTCCTCGAATTGAAGACCCTCACGGGAATGGCCGTACGCTCCCGGGGGCAGAACCCCGGGCGCTGTTGGCCGGACAAAGCGCTGAAGGCGCTGTCGCCTTCGAGGACTTATTGGGGGAGGTTGGGCTCGCCATGCGAGTCTTTTCCTCCCTCCGCCTCGAAACTTTAGGCGGGCGTTGCGGCTTCGGAGGCGGGGGGGCCCTCTTTTCGAGGAACCACCGTCTCCGAGCCACTCGCTCCACCTCGGTGCGTGGGCAAAGGGGCCGAAGCTCCTTTGTTGCTGTCCTCCTTTCGGGGAACAGCTTTAGGAACCCCGGAAGATGGCCTAGCGACCATCTTCAGGGGTGTTGCCTCCTGTGAGTCTAACGACTCGGTGGAGGCGCGTGGCCGTTTCGCTTTATGCGAAACGGTCACGCTGGGGGGAGAGAGGGGAGCCCTGGTTTTAGCCGGGGCAGGGTATGAACCCTTTTTGCCGCCAGCTTTACCAGGGGAGCGCCCAGGTTGGGTAGAGCCCACAGAAGGGCTCCGAATGGGCGCGGAAACAACCGTGCTCGTTGGCCTGGATGGGCCAGGAGCAGAGGGTGCCTTTCTAACTATTGAGGCATATGACGTCCCAGGCAGAGCCGGGCGCGCCAGGACCAAGTCCTTTGCCTCGCGGAATGAGAGTCGATCCTGGGCCTGAACGGCCAGGATTTCTTTCTCAAGGAGATATGCACCACATTGCTTCGAAGAAGCAGGGTGCGGCTCTCCGCAATTGACACACTTGGCCACACACGATTTGGACTTATCGTGTGCGACCTTGGAGCAATTTACACAGACTTCGGGTGACCCCGATTTTGCACGTCTACATGATCGATTCGTATGGCCGAAGCGGTGGCAGTAATAGCACCGCCGCGGCAGTGGCACGAATGCCTTCACGCGGTAGCGGTACCAACCGGCACGCACCGACTCAGGGAGCTTGTCACAGTCGAACGTGACGAAGAGTGTAGGGGTGGGTCTCGAGGCCCCTCCCTGTTTTCTCATCACACGTTCGACCTTGACCGCCCCATGGTCGGCCAGCTCTAGGGTGATGTCCTCAATGGAGTAGTCAACGAGTTCCCTCGCATAAACTACTCCTTTCACAAAGTTCATGGTAGAGTGCGGCGTCACACTCACCGGGGTGCCATGAAGTGTCCGAAGAGCACTTATCTTGGCCGCCTCGGCGGGATTCGCCGCATTCGCCAGAAGGCTCCCGTCCGAGAAACGGGTTACCTTCGGCTCTCTACCAATTGCACTAGCTAATCCTCTCCTCTGATGGATCATGTTGCCCTTGGACAACATGGTGCCATCAGTGGAGCGAATAACGAGGAAGCGTTTGAAGCCAGCGGGCTCGAAAACGCCAGGTAACCTCTGGATCAGGGGCCCCGATGTCATCGAGGCTCCGCCCTGTGCATTCTTGGTCTTAGTCGTAGTCAGGGGCTCCGCACACGAGGGGGTAGAGGGGCCGGATGTGCCGATCTTGGCTTGGTCGCCTACCAAAGTGGCAGCAGACCCATCCGTCCCCGCAGCCCCCGCGGATGGAGAGGAGCCCCGAGTCTTCTTCGTCTTTTGAGTCTTTTTAGTCTTTTTCTTTTTAGGAGAGGAGGGCGGGGAATGAACCCGCTTTTCACCTCCGCCGGTAGAAGTCCCCAGGCCAGATGGACCAGCCTCAGCCAGGTCCCTCTCCGAAATGGAGAAGGTCCTGGTTGTCGTAGGGGCACCTGTCGGAGGAGATCCCTCCCCTCCTTCTACTGCCTCGCAGCCCTCAGCCATTTGAGGAGGACCTTGCATAGGGGCGGATTCGGGTTCGGTGCTTGGCGCCGAGCCCGAATTCCCCCCCATGGAAGGCCCTACCGTCTGGGGCTGGGTCTCCTCAAGGATCATGTCTATCACAGGAGGGGCCTCCAGTTGGCCATCCCCTCCCAGGACATCGCAGGTCCCCTTCGCAGTATTGTCACTAGTCAGGTGGTGTGGGGAGGCACAGGCCTTGACCCCAGCAAGGTTCAAAATTCTTGCCAGCAGGTCTTTTGAGGGAAGCGACCGAAGGGGCCTGGCTTCCCTCTCCCCCCTAAGGGGGTTTGCTCTACCGAGCCGCTTGCACGAGGGGCGGTCGGCAATGGGCTGCCTGCTGGCTTTCTTGGCAGTCCCCTTAGAAAGCAAAGGAGGGACTGCCGCTGGAGATAGGGAGGTGCCCGAAAGCACCTCCAGAGAAGGGGGTGAGGGGGAGTCCCCTACACCCGTAGGCGTAGGAGAGGAGTAAGCCTCCTCTCCGGTTAAAGAATTATGGAGGGTCCCTTGCGCAAGCACAAGGGGGGGGACCTCCATTTTCTCGGTGGAGCTGCCCGAGGGCGGCTCCGTAGATGTTTTTGGGGAAGTTGGGGGTTGGGGTTTTTGTTTTTTTTCATACATGGGCATGGTGACCCTCTTTTGATTACGGGACGCAATAGCTCATCACCTCTCGCAGTTGCCCGCACTGCGAGAGGTGCTTACAAGCCCGGCAGAGCCAGGCGCCGCCATTCGGGACCACCCCTCCCGCCTGGTGGCCTGGCAGTCCTTCGGCATGGCGGCTCCACCTTGGACACGGCGTAAAAAATATAGGTTGTGAAGAGGAGAGGAAAAGGGATGTGAGGAAGATGTGGGTGGGGATGAAGCAGGTTGTTAAAAAAACCCCCTCCCGAACCGGAGCTGAGGGGTTAGGGAACAATGTCCCCTCCCCCCCTCAGCCCCGATCCGGGGTGGTTGGCTTGAGAAGAAGGTCAGCATTCTACCCTGTGAAATTAGAGGCTGACCAGAGAAAGTTGTGGGAGAGGTTGTATGAAAAGCGACGAGGTAGGGGAGAAATCGGGCTATCTGAAGGAAGGAAGAGAGGCTAAGCTGGGGCCGGACGGAGCGCTGGATCCCGTCAGCACGGCGGCCAGGATGGCAAATCGCCGCGCCCCTTACGGGGCCTGGTTAAATGAAAGGGAGAAGGCCGCCTCCCCAAAAAAGTCAACAAGTCCATCAGTCAATGTGCACGCACTCGTCCCGAGTACAAAGGACAGGCGGTAGCGACCCCGCCCATCCCGGTACCGGGACAGGTAACGTGCGCGAAGATCACCCAGACTGGGACATTCGACAAGAATGTACCGAACAGTCTGGGGGTCAACGCAGTCGTCGCAATACTGAGCAGGCGAGCGCTCCATCAAATAGCGATGCGTCACACGAGTGTGTCCGATTCGGAGACGACAGAAAGCGACCTGCAACCGTCGCGGCATTTGGGGATAGGTCCATGGGAACAGTCGCGGCGCAATGGCACGCAACTTTAAGTTCCCTTCGACCGTCTCCCATCTTCTTTGCCAAGCAGTCCGAAGAGCTGCCTGTATTCCTGCCATGTAGTCGGTGTGAGCCATCGGCATGGCGGCTCCACCTTAGACACGGCGTAAAAATGATAGATTTTGAAGACGAGAGGAAAAGGGATGTGAGGAAGGTATGGGTGGGGATGAAGCAGGTTTTTAAAAACCAGCCACCCCAGACCGGAGCTCAGGGGTTAGGGAACATTGTCCCCTCCCCCCTCCCCCCGTTCCGGGACGGTTGGCTGAGAAGACGGTCAGCATCTACCCTGTGAAGCAGAGGCTGACCAGAGAAAGTTGTGGGAGAGGTTGTATGAAAAGCAAGGAAACAAGTGTTTTGAATGAAGAGGCTAAGCTGGGATCGGACGGGGTGCCAAGTCCCTTCAGCACGGCGGCCAGGATGGCAAATCGCAGCGCCCCTTACGGGGTGGAAAGAAAAGGGGGGATTGCAGCTGGGAAAAGGGAGGTGCCCGAAAGCACCTCCAAAGAAGGGGGTGTTCTCTACACCAATAGGCGAAGCCTGAGGAGTAAGCCTCCTCTCCGGTTAGAGAAATTTGGAGGGTCCCCTACGCAAGCACAGGGGGGCGGGGGAAACCTCCATTTTTTGTCTGTGGAGCTGCCCGAGGGCGGCTCCGTCGATGGAACAGGGGAAGTTGAAGGTTGATTTTTTATTTGTTCATCATTGGGCATGGTGACCCTATATTTTATACGGGAAGCAATCGATCATCACCCTTCGCAGTAGCCCGCTCTGCAAGGGGTGCGTACAGGCCTGGCAGAGCCAGGTGCCGCCAATTAGGGCCACCCCTTCCGCCTGGTGACCTGGCAGCCCTTCAGCATGGCGACTCCACCTTGGGCACGGCGTAAAATTGATAGTCTGAAGATTTTTTTTTTTTTTTTAATTAAGGGGCTATCTGGCGACTTAGTCTGAAGAGAGAAGGAAAAGGGATGCTAGGAAGGTATGGGTGGGGATGAAGCAGGTTGTTAAAAAAACACTATCCCAAATCGGAGTTTAGGGGTGATGGAACATTGTCCCCTCCCCCCCTTAGCCCCGATCTGGGACGGTTGACTGAGAAGAATGTCAGCATCTACCCTGTGAAGTTAGAGGCTGACCAGAGAAAGTCGTTGGGAGTAACAAGGTACCCTAGAACCCCTTACGGTACATTCAATGAGGGTACCTTTGGACTACCAGTCGAGCGGGCACGTCCTTTCACGGCCATTTTTCAAGACCCTGTCTAGTCTTGACTTGAACTGGTCAACAGATTCAGTTGACAACTTCCACTGGAAGTGCGTTCCAACTACCGCAGATACTGTAAGTGAAAATTTTTCCACACAGATCGTGGTTGTAACGCTTCAGTTCAAGTTTAAAGCCGTAATTTCTTTTTCTGCTCTCAACAAATGTGAAAATATCCCTGTAGTCAACATTGTCAAACCCTCTAAGTATTTTGAAAACTTCGATGAGCTGATCACGCAGTCTACGGGTTTCCAACGAGAACAGATCTAATTCCCTTAATCTATCTTCATAACTTTTATTTCGGAGAGAGGGAATCAGTTTGGTTGCCCTGGCTTGCACGCGTTCTAATCTCGCGATGTCCTTTCGAAATGAAGGACTCCAAAATTGTACGGCATACTCCAGCTGCAGTTGGACAATCTCTTTGTTCCGATATCCAAACTGGCGCTTTATGTAGCCCTGCATCCTTTGGGCCTTTTTCTCCGCCTCAATGCACTGTTTCGAGAACTTGAGGTCACTAGTGATTGGTACACTCAAGTCCTTCTCACTGTCGGTGGATTCAAGAGCAGTGCCCTTAAGGATATACTGAGAATGGGGGTTTCGGTGGCCGATATGCATCACTTTGCATTTACTCACGTTAAAAGGCATTTGCCACGTGTCCGACCACTCCCCAATCTTCCTGCAGGCTTGCAGTATTTCCATCCTTCGCAACGTTCATACCAACCTTGGTATCGTCGACAAATTTGGAAATCTTGGCAACCATGTCACCGTCCATGTCGTTGACGTAGATGATGAATAGTAGTGGTCCCAGGAAAGAACCTTGAGTCACTCCGCTAGTAACGGGCACCCACTCAGAAGCCTGTCCATTCACCACCACCCGTCGCCGTCTGCCACTTAGCCAGTTCTCGATCCAGCCGGCTACTTTTCCGTCTATGCCCAGCGCTCGCACTTTCCGGAGAAGGCGGCGGTGTGGTACATTATCAAAGGCTTTATGAAAGTCTAAGTAGAATACATCCAGTCTTGCCCCGTGGAGGTTGCATGTATGCGAGGAAACACGTGTCTGAAGGAAGGAGAGGAGGCTAAGCTGGGGTCGGACAGGGTGCTGAGTCCCGTCAGCACGGCGGCTAGGATGGCAAATCACAGTGCTCCTTACGGGAACGAGCCATTGCAAACATAATTAACTTCAGATTCTCCCACGGGACTCCCCACCACAAAGGCTTACAACGGCCAGACACTAATGCAACACTCTATTCGGTTGCGTCTGGTATGTCCTCTTGGAAAATGGATACGGATCCACCACACGATCTTTATAGACCGAAGAGGCTGCCCGAGTTCTCCTACGCGGGCCAACGATGGGCTTTTCCTTGGGCATCGTCAAAAATGGCGGTGGAGATGCCCAACCTTCATGAACGAAAAATTCAGAATCAGTCCGAAAAAAAAGGAGCAGAGGTCAGGTAACCTTCAGGGCCACTAGATCGAAAGGAAGAAGAGGCGGAAATAAAGTAATAGTGAGAAAGGAAGAAGGGTGGATTAAGTCTGGTTCGCAGCACCAGAAGACGCGTGAGGGCCCCATGGCTGCCCCTCCTCGCTACGAGGCCACTCTTTCTGGGACCAACCCCTGAAGAAAGAAAAGGTCCCAGAGGGATGGGGTTCAGTCACGGAACGACGAACCTCGGTGAGGGAGGACCGGTACACCAAGACTACGAAAATCCGAACTTAAACATAGAACACACACTACAACCGACCACATGTAAGCTCAGGCGCAATCAACCACACTTGGAGACAGGAGGAGACAATGGGACCATAAATAAAGGTCGAGGATGGGGGAAGAGAGGTATAGTAAAACTCCACTTCGCAGTCCGCTCTAATGAGCGAGCTGAGCGCCCCCTTCAAGGCAGGAGCACTCTCGCGGCGAGCCTCTGGAAACACCGCGAGCGTGGAGGGGGGATGCACAGGGATGTAATAAAGGTTATATTTAATAAAAAAATGTTTAACAACGGTATCTTTGTATTTGTCCAGCTTTATGTATAATACAATATTCTCATAGAGCACATGAAGCAATAATCCAAGGCAAAATCTCGCGTGTTACCATAATTTGATTAACAAATTTACTCTTCAACTTTTTTCCCATCATAAAATGTCTAAAAAAAAAATTTGAAGCTAAATTATGGAACTTACACAAATGAACGGGGAAAGAACTAAAAAAAAAAAAAATCACAGTGATACACCACATCCGGACATTTCTATCTCTAATTTGATATAATTCGTAAAGAAAAAACCTACAGGTAGTAGATTGGCTGGATAAAAAATAATTAAAATACCTACATGGAGTAGAATTTGTATTAAAAATCTACAACTGAACACTACTAGAATTCAGACAATGACCAGTTTGAACCATACAAAAAAGAAGTATATAGTAGATTCAATTATCAACCGACTTTCCAACATTATGTACAGAAACAACATAACTTGCAAACTAGTGTTTCATACCTCCTTTGTCAGTCTTTACTGATTTATGTACAAAAATAGACATACTCGCATTCAACCGCAGACGACTTAAGAGCCCCATCATTCTTCCATTAAAAAACTTAATAAAAGTAATAGATATCAAAACTAGACTCCTGAGGCTGAACCTTGACTTAATACAGATGACAAAGACCGACGGTCATTCAGAGAGAGAGAGAGAAAAAAAAAGTTCAAAACTCATGTCTTCATTTTGTTTGTAAAATAAGGGAAGATCATCTTTCCATTCAAACCTAAAATTACCCCTAATTGTAGTTAGTAAACAAGTGGTCACAACGGGAACTGAAGAGTCAATCATTCAAATTAGCTGAAAGTGGTCTCATAAGACCCAAGAATGTAAAGACCAATAATAAAAATGGTCTAGAGAATAGATTCTGTTTAAAAAAAAGGGGCAAATTTCAGGGTCTGTTTGGACGAACTATAGATCATGTGATCATTTGATGCTTAAAAAATATGCCATTAAGTCCAGTACCAAAAGATAAGTCACTCTTGAGGTAACCAGTCCTTTTTGCCTGCTTTTGAATAAAAAGTCAAACTAGGGAGTAAGGTGAAGCATTGTTCAAACATTGATAGATCTTAATGGTTATCTATTTCGCAGTATTAAATCTTGCATAGTTTGTAGCTTCTCTCCTCACTAAAATGCAATGTTGTGCCTAATTTCTTACAGATGCAGTGAATTGCAGATAAAGACCACTCGAAACCACAAATATGCCTGCATAAAAGTAGCAAGAAATAATATAAACTAAATTGGTGTGGAAAATAAGAAATAGTCAACTTTTCTTTTCTTTTTTTTTAAAGCAAACTACGATGATTCATTTTTGGACAGACTTGACATATGCAAAGATTTTTACAATTTTGGGCAATAAATAAATATAAAATTTAAGGCATAATCCGGTACATCAACTTTAACTTATTATAAAACCTGGCAATGTTTTTTTATATTGAAAAAACAAACAAACAAAAAACCCAATTGTCTATCAACACCATCGACTAGCCTAAAACCTGTTATTTTGGCATAAATTCCTTAAACCCAGATTTAAAACATCTTTTTTTGTGAGAAAATAACATAGGAACCTACATTATGAACCAGTAATAGTACTTGAACAAGAATATACATAATTCACAATACACGTATGTATAAGACGACTTACTCAACATAAGGAAATTGAGTTATTATTTTTCTCACTTGTATAAGAGTAGAATAAAAAAAAAACAAACAAAGAAAAAACAACAACCAATTAAGTTACCATGACTACTGAGTTTTCTTTTGCCATGGTAGAAAATTGAGCCACTGCAAATCATTATTTTTGTCCAAAGATTTCTAAAGTTAAATTTCTAGTGAATAGTGGCTTCTCTCAATGCCACTTGGTGAATGAGTGCCTAATTAATTCTTTCACCAACTTTTTGACAAGTGCCAAGGTCAATGAATGATGGCTGAATAGAAATATCAAAGCACCGCTATCTACGGGTTCAAAGTTTAAATGCCCCATCAATTGCACACGACTTATCATTTCGTAGGAGGGCACGCAAGTGTATTAAATACAGCCATTTCATTACAGCTCAGTTCATATCATTCACACATACATTACTTCATTATTTAGTTATCACTATATGCAACTCAATATAAATATTTATACAATTACTCAAAAAATACAGCTAGGAAAGTTTAAACGCGTCACTTATACAGTTTACCTTGACGGGGCAAAAATCACAGTACAGGGCTAGGAACGCCCAGGAAGGGAAGGGGGGGTAGGGTGGGGTGGAACTGCCCTAGATTAGCCAGTGAGAAACCAAACTCATGTCCCCCAAAATTTTATCTGTAGATATCTCAAAGATTTCGGTAGTGTTGAGAAAAGGTTTGCTCTTTTTGCAACTAAGTATTGCACTGATGCACTCGCTTGGGGATGAGTGGGCAATCAGATCAGATTGAATGGGGCGCACTTCGCTCGGATTATGGTCCAGTGCCACGCATTTAGAGCAGGCGGCACTTTTATAGTTTTAAGTTCACTTGGAAAAGCCAGCAAATATAAAAGTCTATATTCATAATTATATATATATATATATATATATTAATGACTTAATATTTCACACAACGCTAGTAATCAACGTATTTTGTTATATCATACCACACTCTCCTCCTCTTGTACAATTCCAGATATAATATTAAAAATTTATGTGTGGAAATGTTACAGAAACTATTAGAATATGGAGTGGTTTAAAAGAAATTAAAAACTAAAAAAAATGCTAAGGAATAAGATACAATGATGATGAGAACAATATACACTTTAATAATATGACGACCGACAGTTAGCGAGCTGATTACGAAAGAAAATAGCAGTGCGACTAATTTCCCCCAATATGGAATAATAAATACTAATACTACTACTAATAATAATAACCTAACGTAACGGAGCTCCACTGAGTAAATGTGACGGAGACGAAAGGGAAAATTGAGAAATGACAAGGACAAAGAAAATTAACGAAATGAGGAATGAAAAGAGATGGAAGAAAGGGAGGAGTGTGTGTGTGTTGCGTATAAACATATGTGGTGGTGGAAGAGGCGGGAAGATTAAAGCGCGGGAAGAAGCACGGCGACCGCTTCTCGTTCCGGTGAGCGATGAACCACTGCCAGTCACTTGGCGCTGCGTCCCTTCTTCTTCTTCCGTTTGAAGAAGCAACAACACCTGCAGCAAGGCATCAACCATCAGCAAATAAACATTAAACACTGGCACCAACCGGCAATTCGAGGTTGGTGTGCATCAATGCAACTAGCCCTCCAGCTATTTATGCACTATCAATTAAGTGCAAAACCACCATCATTTTTTTCCCAAGGCCAAATTGACATTTAATAGTGATTAGATACTACAGGCATCAGTATATCGGCCAGCTAAGGTTCATTCCTGGGCATAAGACCACAAGCACTCCCACACCCATATCATATACTTGCTCTTTGGTCAACACTTTCTCACACATTCAGTCACATAATCAACTCACATTTTATCAGGTAACAGAAAAAGTCTTTGTTTATAAAAAGAAAGAAAGATAAACGAAAATTTAGTGATTATCTGATTCAACATAGTTTATTCGTTTCGGGAATATGGAATAATCTTGAATAAAACTCATTAGGCTTTGAAGAAACTAACTGTTAGTCTATGTTCGAGTGAGTCCTTCTCAAGGAATATTTCATTACCAATCTGATTGTCCAAAGACAAAGAAAGCGAAGTATACGCTGCACAACTGCTAAGATTTCAAGCTGCACTTATCCGAAAGCATCCAGCGTTGGTCAACCGCTTAGAATATGTTTTTCTGTAAGACAATACACGCCCACACATCACAGGCGTAGTGCGAGATACACTAAATAGTCTGGGTTGATATAACTATGATCTCATCCTCAATACTCTTCTGACATTGTTTCATTCGGATTACTTTTTTTCTTTCGACAATCGAATTCGCAAATATATATATATATATATATATATATATATATATATATATATATATATATATATATATATATATATATATATATATATACACACACACACACGAGGGGCGGTGAATAAGTTTTGCAATTCGGATATAAGGAAACGAGATATGAGGAAAAGTGTTTTATTATTTTTCAATATAACTACTCTCGACTTCAATGCACTTGCGCCACTTGTCCCTGAGGCTTCGAATTCCCCCGACTGCTCTTCAATCCACTCCTGGACGGCGAGCTGGACATCTTCATCGTCCCCAAACCGGCGTCCACGCAGTACAGCCTTGAGCTGGCGGAATCAAAAGTAGTCGCTAAGGGCCAGATCTGGACTGTAGGGTGGATGGTTAAGCTCCTCGAATCCGCACTCGCGCAACTCTGGCCTTGTCGTGGAGGAGCAGGACACCGCGTGTCAACTTGCCGCGCTGCTTCTGACGGATGCACTTCTTCAACCCAGCCAGTTCCTCGGCGTAATATTGGCCTGTGATGGTCCTTCCACGAGGCGCATAGTCCACCATCAACAATCCCTCAGAATCCCAGAACATGGTGGCCATGATCTTCACGGCTGAGGGTTGGGTCCGGAACTTGATTGGGGTCGGAGAGACCCTGGCTTCCAGGCCATGCTTTCGAGCTTGGTCTCGGGATCCCAGTGATGGACCCACGTTTCATCACCTGTCACTATGCGTGACTCGAATCCCGCCGGGTCTTGGTTGTACAGGAGCAGCAGCTCCTCCGAACTTTGACGACGTTGAAGTCCATCATGGGGCGTGAGGTTTCTAGGGACCCGACGGGCAGAGACCTTGGTCATGGCCAAATTGTCGTGGATCATGTTGATAACACTTCCATGTGATATTCCAAGTTCTCGCTCGATTTCTTCGACCTTCACCCGTCGATTTTCGAGGATCATCCACTCCACACGGGCGACAATGTTCTCGTTGGTCACGTCTGACGGGCGTCCTGGACGGGGGTCATCTTCAAGGGACTCACGACCATGGCGGAACTCCCTATTCCAGCGAGCAATGGTTGCATAGGAAGGGGCGGTGTCGGTGTACACTGCAACCATGCGTTCATGGATCTCTTTTGCATTCTTGCCTTCCTTAGTAAAAAATTTGATCACTGCGCGGTGCTCAACCTTCTCCATTGTTGAAAAATGTGTGACTGACGATCTGCGATTAGCTACTGCTTCTTAAATAGACGAGGCAGGAGCGTGCCGCTGAAGGTCCTGACTTGTCATAACTTGTCCTAAAACCCCCACAAACAGCCATCCCCCTTCCTCTGTTTTGCCCTACCGATTCGCAAAACTTATTGACCGCCCCTCTATATATACTTGTAATTGATTTGTTCCTTGGGAATCTGATATGTAGCAGGAATATGAAGACCCAGGTGATTACACTAATCATTTATTGGCCGGACGTTTCGGACCTTTACTAGGACCATCTTCAGTGACTATGTCGACTATTGAGAAGGGGAAGGAACATTAATTGATAATAAGACTTAAAAGAAGGCATTAAATAATGGCTAAAAAAAGTGGATGAAGGCAAGTTAAAATAATAAAATTGACAATTATTAAAATTAAAGTAAAAACACTAATAACAATATATAGAATTAAATAATACTATCCAGTGTGATTTTAAAAAATAATAGAAAGTGAAATTATAACATAAACTGACTTGAATATCACATATTAAAAGTTACTGGAGTAAACAAAAAATAACCTATTAAATTGTAAAAAAAAACAAACAAAAAACCCCAAAACAAATCAGAATGAATAAAGTGACTAACCTTTATCTTGGGAGTTGAGAAATCAACTAACTAAAAATATAAAACTACTAACGAAATTTGGACAGTTGGCTAGTTAATCTATTGAAGTAAGTGTTGGTTGGTTATATTGTGAATAGTTTAATTGAGGAGGAGTAATTTTTTAGGTTTGGATTTATTTTATTGATATACATTGACTAAGATTTTCAAATCGAGTGAAGTTAAGGCTGAAGATAATATGGTAAATGAATTAGAATTAAGAGGATGATGGTGATACTCAGAATGTATTCCCATTTCTAAACCTGAAGCCTCTTCCATCAGGCAACATTCTGAGTATCCATCATCCTCTTAATTCTAATTCATTTACTATATTATCTTCAGCCTTAACTTCTCTCGATTTGAAAATCTTAGTCACTGTATATCAATAAAATAAATCCAAACCTAAATAATTACTCCCCCTCAATTAAACTATTCACAATATAACCAACCAACACTTACTTCAATAGATTAACTAGCCAACCGTCCAAATTTCGTTAGTAGTTTTATATCTTTAGTTAGTTGATTTCTCAACTCTCAAGATAAAGGTTATTCACTTTGTTCATTCTGATTTGTTTTCAGGTTTTTTGTTGTTTTTTTACAATTTAATAGGTTATTTTTTGTTTACTCCAGTAACTTTTAATATGTGATATTCAAGTCAGTTTATGTTATAATTTCACTTTCTATTATTTTTTAAAATCACACTAGATAGTATTATTTAATTCTATATATTGTTATTAGTGTTTTTACTTTGATTTTAATAATTGTCAATTTTATTATTTTAACTTGCCTTCATCCGCTTTTTTTAGCCATTATTTAATGCCTTCTTTTAAGTCTTATTATCAATTAATGTTCCTTCCCCTTCTCATTAGTCGACATAGTCGCTGAAGATGGTCCTAGTAAAGGTCTGAAACGTCCGGCCAATAAATGATTAGTGTAATCACCTGGGTCTTCATATTCCTGCTATATATATATATATATATATATATATATATATATATATATATATATATATATATATATATATATATATATATATATATATATATATATATATATACACACACACACACACACAGCCTTGGCCAAAATTATGGGGCAGATATGAAAAAATGAAGCATATGATTGAAACTCATTTATTTCATACTTGACATAATACAGATAAACATTTTTGTGTATATTCTATCAATAATTAATATTTGATGTATCCTCCTTTTGCTTTTATGCGTTTTTGCATACTTGAGACTAAATTGGCTTAGTTATTGAGGAGCATTTGTGCACACTCACTCTTGTGCCCAAGTGACCACAAATGTTCAATGGGGTTGAGGTCTGGAGAATGAGGGGGCCATTCCATGAACGTCACCCCTTTCTTTTCAAACTAACCATTTCAGACTCTAAATGTGTGGCATGGAGCATTGTCTTGTTGAAAGATTACAACATCTGGTATGCAATCATTGAAAATTTTACCTAAGGAAGATTGATAAACCTGGTCCAACAAGCTGGTTTAAGTTTTGGAATTCGTTCTGCTCCAGGGGTTGCAAAGATCTGAGGAGAAATACAAATTTTACTGATCATTTTTGGTATCCAATAAAAAAGTGTACAAAGGTAATAAATTAGTAAAAATTAATGTGGAGAACCTACCTCAAAGTTGCCTTCATCAGACCAAACAACTTTAGCCCAATCTTCATGCCCTTTTGCACAAGACAATCTCTTCTTGTTCACCTGAGACAGCCACGGTTTCTTTCTAGCCTTACATCCATTGAGCCCAGATTCTAATAACTTTTTTCACACTGTGCGTCTTGATATATCTTTGTTTGTTGCTGCCCGAAACTTAGCAGCTACATCAGAAGAGTTTTTTCCCTATCGGCGAGAGGTTCTTTTCAGCAACCTCTCTTCCCTCAGAGTTGTCCACCTTTTCCGACCTTGACCATCACATCACGGTTTTTGAAAGAATTCGATTCAATGTACCTTTTAATCTTGTTTGGAAACCGTTTCTCGAGCATTTCAATTTTATTGCAATTATGACTGAACAATGCAATGATTTCATGAGCTCTTTGAGCTTAAAAAATCTGTTTCTTCAGAAACTTTTTTGACAAAAAATCAGCACTTGTAAGTTAACAATAATCTAATCACTACTAAAAAAATAGGAATAAACGTTAGTATCGCACATGAATGGCAGAAGTTTTCCCCAAGCACTTATGCACAATATGAAAAAACGTATTAAAGCGGTTATAAAAGCAAAAGGAAAAACATATAAAATACTAATTAGAGATGGGATATACTCGACTGTTTATTATATTGTTTTCAATTATTATGTGAATGAGTTTCATTCGTATTTTCTATTTTTTCATACTTGCCCCATAATTTTGGTGAAGGTTATATATATGTGTATGTATGTATGTATGTATATATATATATATATATATATATATATATATATATATATATATATATATATATATATATATATATACACACACAGTGGCAGCAAAAAAAAAAATGACATTGAATATTGGCAATAGAAATCGATACACAAAATCGCTTTCACGATTTTACTTGCCAACAAGCCAATGAAAAGGTGCGGGGCTTATGCTGCAAGTGGACGACTCTCCTGAGCTAAAACAACAGAACTACGCTTTATTGGAACTCAGTGTCTCGTTTGAGCTCGTACAGTGAGGTTTTAGTGTATGGCACTCCAGGATGCTGATTTCCTGCATTCGTGGCTACATTTGACATGATATAACTTCTGTGCAAGTGGATACAATGGGGGTGGGAAAAGCTTTCTATGACTTTCCTTAGAGCAGGCAAAGTCTTTTATTGATGTAGCAGCAGATTTAGGAACCTCAAAAAATACGATTCATCGCCTAAAACGGGCAGCTTAGTTATTGCCACCAGGTACCATACCAAAGAGGAAGGAGGGCCTTGGTGCAGCTAGGAAGACATCTTCAAGGACTGATAATATCCTAAGGCGTGAAGTGATGTCAGACCCTTCTGTAACCTCCGCTTCAATCAAGAAAAAACACCCAGATCTCCTCCAGAACGTCAACCTTAGGACCATCAGTCATTGCTTACAGAAGGACTTAGGCCTACCGGCTCGCCGCGCTGCCAAGAAACCACTTCTTACCAAGGCTATGAAGATGAAAAGGCTCGATTTTTGCAAGACCTATAAACATTGGACAGCTGCCCATTGGAAGAAGGTCATGTTGAGTGATGAAAGCACCTTTAGGCTGGTCAGAGGAGAGTCAAAGATCGTGCGTCGTCCCAGCAATGTGTCTCGGTATGACCCAAAATATATCGTGAAAACTGTGAAGCACCCTGATAGTGTGATGGTGTGGGGTGCCTTTAGTGGATCCAAGGGCAGAGGAGGTCTGTACTTCCTTCCCAAGAATGTAACCATGGGGGGGACTATCTTTAAGTTTTGAGGCAGCACATGCTGCCATTTTGGGAAATTCATCAATGTGAATTTTTCATGCATGATGATGCCCCTGCTCACAGGTCCCAGTTAGTAAAAAAGGTTCTTCAATGATAATAATATTAGTGTTTTGGAGTCGCCTGGTAATCTCCCGGACCTAAATCCTATTGAGAATGCTTGGAATCTGATGAAAACCAAAGTTCAAGAGACAGCACCCGACGGCATCAAGGACCTGATAGAATCACTGAAGAAGATCTGGGTTACGATCGACCCCACCTACTTCGCAAACCTCACTGAATCAATGCCCAATCGACTCAGGATGGTCATCAAGTGCAAGGGCAACATGACCAAGTATTAACTTTCATGAAATATTCATAATAAAATATGTAAGTTACATTTTTCTGTTTCTTTTCCCGGAATTGTCACATGTCACTTTTTTTGTTGCCGCTACTGTATATATATATATATATATATATATTTACAGCTCGTTTGGAGCTATCACCAAGAGAACATAGTAATCGAAAAATTACATCTTTACTAATAAAGATTAATAATTTCGAGTGTATCGATAGGCACAACTGAAACAAGAACAAAACCCAAAACAGAAAGCTCCGGTAAAAGGAGGAGTCCTGCCTTTCAGTGGAAGATAATCTCAAAATGCGCCCAGTTCGCAGCAACATGGATATCATGGGGATGGAGATTCCAAAGCCCTAAGAGCATTCAGGAAGTTTTGTGAGTTCTTGTAGATCACGATGCATCATCTCCTCTAATGAGCAGTATATTGCAACCAGCTCACCCGCGAAGACAGACGTAGAGCCTAGAGGTGATACGGCGTGGAAGCCAACCCACTCTTCGGACTTAGAGCCATCCAAATACCACAGATCCATTGTGACACAAAGTGTGGTCAAAAAAGGTCGAACACAATACTCCCAGCTCTGTATGAGCTTTGGAAGAGGGCGAGGCGACAAAAAGTTGATGTTACCTTCTGAGGCAGCACCACCGGCCTGATAGCTACACCGAGCTCTCAGAGTTCCGGAGCCCTTAATCGAAGAGGAAGGGCTTATGGTATGACTGGAGTTTCTCGGGGTGACAGGTACTGATGAGATCAGCCGCGGATGCAGCGAGAGCAGTTGGCGAATGAGGAAAGCGCCGGCCAATTACATACAAGCACGCCTAAGAGAAAGTATCATCTCTCAGGCCTAGACAAGTAGGTTCTCATTTGGGAAGGTGGGGAGGCACCGATCGCCCAATGGAGAAAGGTGTAGTGAATTGAGTCCACTTTTTGCAAGACGCTTGGCTGTGTACCTGTGTAAAACTCCTATCCGTAGTCAAGCATCGAAGGAACAAAAGATCGATAAAAAAGCAAGGCACGGAAGGAACAAAATCCATGAGGCGGATATAAGGGACACAAAGGCTGACAATATGGAAGTCCTAGGTGAGGCGTCGCTAAAAAAACAAGACCAAGGAAACAGTGCGAATCCACCAAATCCAGATAAAGACGATAACAAATAAGTCTGGAATTTGTGGAAGCCGCACTGTGCGAATGATAGTTGACCTTCACTGTGAAGGAAAATGGCTAGTCTAAAATTTACCAATTTCTCCATCAATTTGCACACGCAGATTAGAGAGATTGGGCAGAAACCGGCCAGAGTAGTGATCTCTCCCCAGTTTGCGAAAAGCGAGTACAGTAGCCATTCGTTAACAGTCTGAGGATAACTTTTGTCCAGATCCTGTTGAACAAAAATAAAAAATATCATGTCTAGCTCTTTTAGGATCGAAGCATGGCATATGGTACCTCATCCAGACCAGGGTCGGTTTCCGGGCAACTCGCTCAATGTTGTAAATCCTTCATTGAAGTGTTCTCCACCTCTTGAGGTGGAATCAAGTAGGCAGCCTTCAGCGATATCAAGACATGCATTGAATGCTGGCGGAGCAGCAATCCTAGCTAGAGAATGTAGAGAAAACGGTCAAGAGAGAAAGAATCCGCCAAGGACACTGGGTCCGAGAATGGTCCCCTTCTTTTGGAGAAAGGTTGTGGGTCCTGCGATAACTTGCCCGAATCCTTTTGACTGGCTTCCACACCTGCGTAAGAGGGGGCTTCCCGTTAAGTGAAGACACGTATGCGCACCAGAAAGAGCGGCGTCCGTGCTTCGAAACATAGCCATAGCTCGACGAAATTCACTGACAGTGAAATCGTTCGGGCGGCGCTTATAGTGAATTTAAGCATAATGCTTCTGTCAGAGGGCACTCTCGTGCTTAACTGACCACCAAAGGAAGTGATCGCAGTGAAAATCGGCCAGACGTTCTAAGAATAGTAGTTGCCGGAGAACTCAACAGCTTCATCTACCGGCCTAACTCCTTGACTGGGACAGAGAAATGACTCATTTCCTGAAATGTAGACCACTGCACCTTTTGCAAGCACCTGTGTGGTAACACACACCCGAGATTACTCAATGGACAGTCACTCGCCAAAGGCCGTATCTCCAGACTAAGCAGGAAATGAATGAATAGTGCCGAAAATAAATGCTGCAAAGCCCAAACGGACTAGCCCGCAGCTAAATTCAAGGACGGGTGATTTGCAAGACTAAGCAGGAAAAGAGGCATGTGCGACAGAATGGATCCCTTACTAATAAGTCAATAAGACGGCTAGGATCTAAAGATGCCATGTCACCAATCCAGGATGGGACACCAAGACTTTTAAATTGGCTTGCCAGCTAACAAGGCGGTACAATCTGCTGAGTAGTCTTAGGTAGGCGCAAATAGCGACAAGAAGGTGGTCAGCCCATTATTTGCCTTCCAATGCCCAGGAGCCCACCAGCTTCGTCTCTTGCAGCTTCCCAAGACCTAATCAGAGTTAAGTCCACTCAGCAAGACATTTCTTATGGGACGAGGAGTGCCGCTCGTCCAGATACCGAGGTACTGGTGTGGCAAACTACACAGGATAGCATCCTACTAGTCAGAAGTCAGTTAGGAGAGATTTGAAAGGAGTGTTCAAGGTAACCACAGTGAAAATAGCGCAAGATATAAAGTTGCATGTCTTGCAAGGAGTGGGGGCAGAGGTGCACAACTGCAGTCACTAGTGACAGTGTTTAATTGCTGGCACTCGTGCTGTGCCTCCAAGTACCAGGCATAGCTGTCTACATAAGATACCACCCTGCGAGGCTTGAGGGCAAAAGGGTATGGCACATGCTAAAGTTTTAACTTTCCTAGAACTACATACCCCGACCCGTAACAGAGATACTAGCACCATTAACTTAGACAATTTTTTACATTACTACAGGCCTTATTCGAGCATGAATACTTTTCATACCATCCAACAATTTAGCACTCACCCCCTACATTCTTTGATACTACCATAATGCTTCCCTATCTACACAATCCTAAGCTTACCCGAATCCATAAAACGCGTATACACTTTACATACTTATTCCCTGTTATTCTTTAGTTCGCAGCCTCAGTTTAAATACAGAATCCACACCCACTACACACCTTGCTCAACCCCCGATTTTCTATATACCTTGCCAACAACACTAAACGACATCCACGTGTAGGTATTGCATACACTTTTTTTGCCTTCATTCTTATTCAACGGTACTATCGTAGCATTCTTTCAGTCCTAGGCTACTCTTCCAATTTAAAATGCCTTACAACACAGCCACCATCACTTTTTACATTATCATCTAATTCAACTGAATACCCCTTTGGTGCAACCTCTTGCATACTCACAGCTTCTATACTCTGTGACAGCATCCAGTTTAAACCAACCAGGTAAATCATATTGACCTACATAACCATACTACACCCTTCAAGAGCACTTACACTTCCCTACTGCACTGCCACATAGTACACTCCCTTCTTATCCTTGATGTTCACAACTATCCTTTTCTTAAGGTGTACCTATCTAATTTGCTTCCAGAATAACTTCCTCTTTTCATCTGGATCCTCATTCCTTTTCCATCCAAACGGTTTATTTGCTCCTTTCTTAGTTGCTTTGGTTAATCACTCATTTTGTGGGTCGTTATTTTTTGGGGGGCTACATCCGCATCTCTGACATTCTTGTCTGCACTTTAATCCTTTTCAAGTACAAGTACCTTTTGCTCTTTACTGCACGTTTCACATCGCCATCTTAACAAACATTATGCTTTCTCTTTCCAGTTCTAGCACACTTGCATACATCCCTTTCACGAACCACTGGATCAATTCTTCAAACTTGTTCAACATTTATCTATCTCCATCTTCACACTTCCTCTCTCCTCCTCTCTTTGATTCAACAGCCTTTCACTTTTAATTCTTCTTTTCCGATGCTTTCTCATTCATACACCAACCAATTCGACCTTTGCACAGCGTAATCATTAAGTTGGAGACTCCTACTCATTCTTCATGGAGATTTCACATAAAATGGATCCGGAGGCAGATTCTTTCTTACTAGGCAGAGGTCAAGCAAGCTACATTCATTTACCCAATTGTATTTATTCCAATTCTTGAGCTGAAAAAAACTTGTGTTAGCCCCACACAAGTTTCTTTCAGAACAGAACCCTACCACTCTGTGCAAGGATAGCAAAAGATCCAGTTATTACCAATTCTCTCATCCTGTCATCAATATGGAATTTCATATCTCCTCAAACAATCAACCGATAGCCATTCTCAATTCCATCAACCTGAGAACTTCTCTTCTATTAAAACAGGGTTCATTCACTACAACCACGCATAATTTCATCTTTGCATATCTCAAAAGGATGTTAGAGATGGATGAAAGGGGCAAGACATGCCCAAATGGTTTAAAATAAGTAAACAAGCGTTTTAACTCTACTAAAGCTCAAAATCACGCAAACATGGAATAGCCTGCCCACCCGTGTAGTAGAAAGCACGTCAGTTAATATGTTCAAAAACCGACTTGATGAGTACTTCAATAGTGTAAATATAACGTAGTAGGAGCATAGAAGAAAACGTCATATGAATAAGGTGTTGGGAATAAAATAAAATAAAAAGAGCAATAAAAAGATGCTAGCGACGCCTCCCTGCATGGAGTGAATGTGAATTCCCTTTTTCTTTTTCTGTCTGTCCTATAAGTATATTATTTTCATTACTAGCAGGCGAAGCCTGCGGGAGAAGATAGTACTATCCTATCAATCCCCTCCTCCTGGTTCGAAGAAGCGTGTTCGTGTATTTGAGGGATAGCTGAACCTGCATGTCAAGGGTACATATGTAGATAAGTGTGTACCGTAGAATTGAAATAATTAGAAAGGGCATGTAAAGAAAGGCCAAATGATACACATGTAGATAAGTGTGTACAGTAGAATAGAAATATTTTAAAAATCATGTAAAAATATATATATACAAAGGGTACACATGTGGAGAAGTGTGTACTGTAGAGTTGAAATAATTAAAAAAAAGAGCATGATACACTAACGTTAGAAAGTGGTAGTTAACATCTTCTGTAAGCGGACTGGCCTTGAGCAGACCTTAGGGTCTTTGCTGGTCCTTGTTTCTGTAGTTCAACTTCACCCAAATATTTTTTTCAATGTCATAGATTCATAGCCAACAACCATTGCATCATGCCACTCATCACTCAAAAGCACTGCCACACTGTTTTAAACACCACCCCTCTTTGCCACATCAAATTCTACACACCCACTTGGATTACCCGGCATGACTAGACGAGGTTCGAGACAAACCAGGCTATCATTGCCATTGCGATCGTGTGACAAAAACTTTGGCTTCAGCGCGGCCATAGTCACCTTTTAGGACACAAGCTGGAGGGCAGTATGGGTATTCTTCCTGTCAAACAGACAGGCAATTCATAATTACTTAAAAATACAAAAAGTATCATGAAATATCCACACAAATCACAACTTGTGCAAGAGGAGCACGTCACCCAGTTTCCTTCACTTCTTAGCTAAACAAAATCCCAGAAGGAACTTTTTGCTTTTAAATACAAAGGCGAGGAGAACAGTGTCAGCTTATGAATCGAGCCAAAGGTACAAGAGGACAGGGCAGGGGAGGTAAGAGCCGCGGGGCACAGGAAAATTAGCATAAAACTTTAATATTCAATGACAAGAAAATGTGAAGAGTTCTCCACTTGTTTGTTTGAGTAGAACACAAAATGTATCGTGTCCATAAGCTTCAGAGAGACGAATGAAATTGAGAACCTATTCTCTTTCATTATAAAACATACAAAATCATGTTTATAACCAATTGCCTTTATATGTATGTAGTAGTGAATTAAAAGGGAACTAGAGAGGTATAGTCGTAGTATTTAGTCTAAATATGTTAAATCCAATAGGGGCATGTCCACCAGAGTTTTCGAACCAGTTTGTAGTAGGGAAAGTGAAAATTTGTTGATACTAACTACATTGCTCAAATGCCTTTAGGGTACTTAAGGGGGTGCAGATATCCTTTACTTGCCCAGAAGGATGCATTTTTATTTTTTCTCTTTTACAAAAAACTTACTTCGTTTCACTCGGCGTTTCGACTTCTTGCTGTATGGGTGTATTGGAGTGGCCGGCATTATCGTCCGGACCAAGTTCTCCGTTTGTGGAGCTCACAACCTGCAACCCCCCCCAAAACAAAGAATCATTGGTAAAAAAAAAGTTCTCAAAAGTGAGAGCAAATAATTAACAAACAAATCCTCAACCTCCTCTGTCTTTAGATTAACCCACATGGCCCCCCGCAGAAAACCGTATTTTGTGCTCCACACAAAACTCGCGCTACCATAAAATGGGAAACAAAGGGATTTGAATGGGTGGCATGAGTGAGTGAATACTCCTAATGACTCGAAACCAAGTGAAAAAAAGGACCCCCTGAATACTGCGCCCTTATGTGGATGCCTTTTAACAGCAGCCTGAATCAAATGCACACTTAAACCTAAAGTACACAGGAGTGAACTATCATTCAGAAGTGATGAGAAAGGAGAGTGGGATGATACTAGAACAATCAGAGTTGCCATTCACTCAACCCAAAATACAATAAACAGTGGATTCTTAACCAGTTCTCAATTAAGGAACAGCAGAAATATGATGTACAATTCAGCATGAAAGAAACTGGATTATTATAACATTGAAATAGACCTGAGCAGTATCAATTAGTGAAGGGAAATAAAAAATATGAAATGACAGTGAGAAGCAAAAAATAAGAAAAATAAAGATGGAAAAATAATAATTCATTCCGGAGACAAAAACAATCTTTAACCATCAACAAACCTAAACGTCAGTGTCATCCATGGCATGTATATACTCGCATTTACAGTTGAGTACTCCCAAGTAGTCCATTGTTTTACTAAAGCTACAACACTAGTGCCCTTTCAAAATAAAATAAAACAAAGGCTAAAAAAAGAAAAGCGCATGCAACCCCATAAATCACGAGTGAAAGAAATAGTCAATGAATATACTTCAATCAGAGCCCCACGTCCCCTTTAAAAAAGATCACTCATCCGTTATCTCCATCTAGTCGTGAGATAATGCCCGTACCCTCGGAAGTAGACACCCACAGAGGCTCATAACAAATACAGGAGTACATCGAACATCTGATGAGGGAGCCTTCCAGCGAAAATACTCGACTCTTTCATAGATACCTTATATAACATTTTATGTAACCCTAAGGAAGTTGTAAAAGGGATTTCGAAGCATGGTATAGTAAACTTCATCATCTTTTTGTGCTGGATTGGCACTAGAAAATTCACAGCAAAAGATTCATATGTAGAATGCAAGAAAGTGACGAGAGTGCGGTGGGGGGGAGCATTTTGCCACTAGCAGGGAACAAATCAGTATACCTTATTAGTATATGATGTAGAATTTGAACAAGGACTAGAATGCGGATGCATGTTAAAGCAGAAAGGATCCTGCAAGTATGTCCACACTATGTATGAAGGCAAGGTGCAGCATCAATCAAGAAGAGAATAAACAGAAGGGGAAGACAATGCACAAAACGGAACTAGGTAGTCGTAGTTGTGAAGAGAAAAAAACGGGTATGCATAACAAACAAAACAATTAGGAAACTCGATATTGGAATAATCGAATTTTGAGGTATGAAAAGAAGACCGAAGGCAGGTACTGGCGGAGAGAGCACAGAAACCTGCAAACATCAGCTACCTCAGCCAAATCCACCCAGAAGGTACAAAGCAATATCAATGGTACAAAGAGAGTTATGGCCAAATTCCATTTTTCAACAAAATTACTAGTTCCATTGCGCTCTTCATTCATCGCAATCCCCCATCAAATATGAAATCAATCAATTTGGACAGAAAACAGAACTCAATAGATCCAAGAAATAATACAATCAAGGGGGCAGCATGAGAAAAAGAACAAATAGTAAAGTAATGGGTTGAGGAATAAGTTCTTGCGGTTTTAACAAATTTATTCATTACCATTAACAATTTTAGAAAAACTTCATTTTTAATTGATAACAATATGCAATTTAATCAATAATGTATTCTCCGTTGTTATTTACGACTTCTTCCCAACGTTCAACTAGTTTTTTGATGCCTCTGCAATAAAATTCTCTGGATTTTGACTCGAAGAATTCGCCGAACTAGGTTCTTAATTCCACATCAGTATTATACGAAACACCGCGCAAATTGTTGGAGAGCGATCGGAACAGATGGAAATCCGATGGAACCAAATCTGGCGAATATGAAGGTTGCGGCAGGATTTCCCAATTAAGCGTTTGGATGGCGTCTTTTGTCATATTGGCAATGTGAGGATGAGCATTGTTGTGTTGCAGAAGGACTCCATAACGTCGATGAAGTCGCTTTTCACGAATAGCTTCGGCGAGTAGATACATTTGTTGAACGTAGAGTTCTGCATTGGCAATATCGTTGTTCGCAAGGAGCTCATAAAGAATGATGCCTTCACAATCCCACCACACACGCAGCATCGTCTTTCGTGGATGAAGTCCTTGCTTTAATTGTGGAAGTGTTTTTTTATTGGGGCTAAGCCATTGTTTTCGATGGTTCAAGTTGACATAAACACACCACTTTTCGTCGACAGTGATGGTGCGGTGAAGAAATCTGTCCTTATATCCACGAGTAGACTTGTGACGAGCAAGCAAACCTGCGGGAATCGTGGAGCATTGAAGTTTGTTGCTTTCGCTCAAAGCGTGCGGAACTCATGCACCGAGTTTTTGAACTTTCCCCATCGAATGAAGGTGATTCACTACAGTTTTCTGATCACACGCCAATTGTACAGCCAATTCTCTAGTCGATTGACGAGGATTTTCATGAAGAAGGTCGTTCAATCGATCTTCATCCAACTTAATTGGGTGACCAGAACGTTCTTCGTCATTAAGATTGAAATGACCGTTTTTGAAACGTGAAAACCACCATTGAGCTGTCCTTTCTGATAAAGCATTTTCTTCGTACACAGCACAAATATCACGACGAGCTTTGGCTGCGTTTGCATTGTTCCAGTCTCGATTGAAAATGAATAACAACAAGTGTCGAAAATGGGCCTTTCTTTCAACTTGACATTCCATTTTGAGGATACAGAACAAAAATTAAATTAACACAACTTTTAAATAAACCGCAATGACTTATTACTCAACGCTGTTAAGAGACGTAGCCTAACCTTTGCAAATTTTGCTCTCATTATTTAGTATTCTTTCTTAATATGTGCACAAATCACGTCAACAAAACTGAAATCAACACATTAAAAAAAATGCAAGAACTTATTCCTCAACCTAATATGAAAGAACAGTTCTCCATTGAGGAGGGTAAAGGAAGCTCATTCAAATTAAAGGCAGATTGAAGCTAACATGTGCTAGGGCTAATAATTGCATATTTCATCCGCAGATGCACACCTAAATTTACATCTACTCGCACTGCCACACTGAGTATGCGAGAGATGATCAGGTCTTCCTCACAGATAGTCCACTCCCAAGTTTCGTGGTGGGGATGAGAATTGGTGGACCTGTCAGAAACATGCAGAGATCCACCACAAGCACTGATATTCGCGAATTTCGATGGCGCTGGGTCACGATGCTGGCAATAACACCATGCATACTTACCAAGGGAGAATGTCTTAGAATCGCAAGCCTTTAGAAAGACTCACAGAGAGGCAGGGTGTGTGGGTGTGGGGGGTAACATGCCAGCGATTACTAGAGAGCACTAACGAAACAGAAATTTAAACAAAAAACTGACAAATGTAAAGAGAACAAAGGGGGATCTAAGAAAATGGGAACAAAAAAACACAAACATTATTTTCTCCACGGCCACATGTCAAAGAGATCTTGCATAAATGAAGAAGTCCCAAGGAAAATACGAAAGACATTATTTTAGCATTCAAACTAAGTCCACATAGTGAAACAACAAGAAAACAGACAACACATGAGGGTAAACAAAGGGCTGAGAATAACAGAATTAAAGAGGAACAAAAACAAGGAACGGAGACTTACAAAGGGGAGGGAAATGAACACAAGCTCATTTACCTGGACGGAGCCGTGTCTATCGGCAGGGGTGAGGTTTCCCCCAAGCAAGTTGCTAGTCGGCTTAGGTGTGTCTGGCCACGCTGTTGGGTTGTTTTTATTCCCCTGAAATAGCACACCCTCAAAATCAGCACAAAAGTGCTAACACAAGTTAAATACAAAAACAAACTAAACAAAATAAAAGTCAAAGCTCCTATCTTGCCTGTGTGGTTATGATAAAAACCTATACTTTGTGATAATGTGAATAGTAGTACAACTTAACATCTACTCCCTCACTAAAGTTAGACAAACAAATCAAATTACTGGCTCAGAAAACTAATATCATAACCATCAAGAGCTCAACTGCATAATCCAAAAAATATACAGCTGTGTACTAAGTATAGGCAACGTCTGATACAAAATGTAATGTAGGGCCCCATTTGTATATTCATTTAAGTTTGAATCCATTTTTCATGTTTATATTCGAGCAGGAACATTCCGTTCCTTGGATGGTATATTTAAATAATTTAGAACAGATTATATAAAATAAATGTTGGTTTTGTAAGAGTCAATCTTATGCGAAAGCAAAGGTATAGCCAACATGGCTAACTTTTGTGTTTCAATGATTAGATTGGGATTTTTTCAGATAAAGATACACTCCAGAAGTTTTTCAAACATTTTCGAAGCGATTCTCGCGTAAATTAGAACGTTCTAGGATAGGTTAGCTGATAATTTATGTGAGATTATCATTTGTTGTCACTTCAACGAGGAGGCATTTCCAAGAATGCAATGGTGAAGACCAGTGAGATTTCAGAATCAGCAGGAAACCACATTGTTAAACTGCACAAGACTGGTCATAGATGTATCAAAATTTCCTCTATATGAACATTCCAACTTTTTGTGTAAAGAAGATTATTGTAAAGTATAAATCTAATGATATCCCAATAAATTATCTGTGTAAAGGTCGACAAAAGAAAGCTTGGTCTATGAAGAAGACTTCAAATAAGTTGATGTTAACATTTCAAGAGTACAATGTTATTTGCACCAGGAAGGATTTCATGGAGGTGTCCATAGAAGGAAACCTCTGTTGAAAGAGCTCATAAAGATGCCCATTTGCTGTTAGCTAAAGAGCTTAATGTAGATAGTAAAGCTAAATTAGATATTATACTATGGTCAAATGAGAAAAAATCGAGCTCTTTGGTAAAAATGATGAACGATACATTTTGCTGAGATTTGACGAAGCCATCATAAAAAAGAAGTCAAATATGGGAGGTTTGATTATGTTGTAGGGATGTTTCACTGCTGCTGGCACTGGTGCATTAAAAGTGATAGAGACGACCATGAAATCTGAAAATGACCAGTACATACCTGATGAAAGCATGAAGCAATCAAAAAAGAAACTGGAACTTGGAAGGCATTTTACCTTTCAACAAGACGATTCCAAATATACTCGTACAAGCAAATCTATTAATCATGAAATATCTAGCACAACCTCACATTATTGTACTCAAGTGGCCTTCTCAAAGGCCAAATATGAAATCCAGCAAACATACATGGAAGGAGCTGAAGAAGTGTGTGCATAAAGGAAGGCCCTCGCAACATTGTTGAATGTGAAGTTTGCTGAAGAGTCGAATAAAATCCATCTAGAAATGTGTACAAGTGTTCTGCATTCTTAGAAGAAACACTTTATGGCTTTCATTAATTTCATGTTTGCATTATTTACAACTTTTATTTTGCTATTTTGCATTGATGTGGGCGCAATGGGGTAGGAATTTTATGAAATACATAATGGAGTCTAAACCCAAAATATTTTACAAATAAGGACCATATATGTAGGTGTTGCCTATACTTAAGCATGCAGCTTTATATATATATATATATATATATATATATATATATATATATATATATATATATATATATAATTTTCTAGAAACGTGCTAGTGAATTAAACTATTTACAAATAACAAAAGAAATCTAGAATACGTACTCTCAATGGGCGACAAAAGACCGCAAAATTAGTTTGCATCCCTTTGGTTAGAGAAGTGGGTAGTAATAGTTAAAAAAAAAGGTAATTGGATGGCATGCAGGAGTTATTTTCAGAGGTGAACCAGATAGAATACTACAGAAAAGAATATAATAAATTTGCCACTCAAAAACGACATCCTGTTCAGCACACTACCTCTTCACATGGCTTCTGTTCATAGGGAAAGACAAGACAAAAAATAAAAAAAAAAGAATAGAAAGAGAAAACAAGGGACTGCTAAGTCACACAAAAGGCTCTATGGATTTGTGGTGGGAGAAAAACCAACTTGTAAAAAGGTTAACACTTATCTTTTGTCAAAAATGAAGAATGTAGATAGTAACACTGCTATATATATATATATATTCACTAGTCATTATACAAGGGGAGTGCCCCTCCCCCGAAAAAAACACACTAAAAAACAACCCAGCACGAAGTGGCATTTAAATCAAGCGCTTTGAAAGTGAAAATTAAATCTAATTAAGCAAAGAGGAGTTGAGTAATAGAATAACTCAACACTCATCCAAAACAAAATTCACTGGATGGAGAAAAGTTATTTTTTTCCAAAACAAAAATTTAATAAAAACAAATCAGTTTAAATACAGTACCATACACAAAATAGCTAAGTTATATAGCCATAATAAACAAGTATTAAGTGTGAAAAAAAAGCGTTCTGAATTCGGCCACAACTAAATATTAGGGTGGGATTGTGGAATGAAAGCTACTAAACTGCTTTATTCTTACAGTGAGGCAAGATCTAAGGCACAAGGTGGAACAACACACACACAAATCTAACGCACGCAAAAGCAGTGTAGAAGCCAAGAGAGAAGAGGTGATCACATAAAAAAGAACGCAGCCTGTGAAGAGGTAGTTAGAACGTACGTGATGTCTAACCGGGTGAGGGCGCGGGGAGAGTTTATCCCCTTCTGGAGATGGAATCCAAGGAAGTAACGGTTCGGGGGGTTCTCGGAGCCCACCAGTAGTATGAGGGGCAGATTTCCCTTCCCCCTTCTCAGCAGGTTTACTAGTCCTATTATTCTCCCTATTCTTCGCAACCCCTGTTAACTACGAACAAAAAAAAAAAAAATGAGAAAACACCTCGCCGATTTCTGTTTATGGCTTTTAGACTCTAGGCACACCGCCCCCAAACCTCCGACATGGGTTCTCAGGAAGATGGGGAAGAAACCATTATCTTCCTCTCGGGGGTTGGGGTGTGGGGGAATAGATATATAGTAACATCTCTCCTTTCTTCATTAGGACGACGCTGACCAGCCAGGCTAGAATATCCTGCGAAACAAACCAGAATCTGGTGAGTGGTAAAAGGAGGTAGCCGAGGGTGTTGGAATCGAGATTTACCTTGGTGGCCGTCGGGTGCCTCTCCCTATTTTCTCTACTCGGTGAAACTATCACTTCAGTCCCCGTCTGAGCAGAACTGACTGGAGTGGACTGCAAGAAACCGCATGAAATAACTGCCATTAGCTCGTGACTTAAGAAATTCCCTTAAAGAGTTTCGATCGAAGCAAAGGGGATCGAGAAAATCGCCGCTCCAGATCATGGAATCGAAACCCATATTTTAATTATCCACTGAGAATAGACTCAAATAACTTTTATTTCACGTCAAAGTAAAAAGATAATGACTTTTATCCAATTGCATAGCATTTCAATTCATCAATAGTTGGCGCGATGTCGCGCCATCTGACAATAAACTAACACCACGAAAATAAAGATCATAAATATGGATCCACCAAGGAGCTTTGATTACTAAATTCCTCAAATCATGATATGGGCAAGAAAGAAGGGTAAATGGTCATAAAATAAAAACTGCATACTATATTTTTGAGACCTAAATAAACCATCCCATCCCATTGGTATATTTAAAGACAACTGATAGATACGAAAAGAAAAAAAATCAATTAATAGACCATTTTATTAAGTGGAGAAATACATAGAGTGACATACAGATAAAGGGGAATAAATAGAAAGCAAAATAAAACGAGAGTTAAGGGAGGCTAAAAAGTGTAATAGTAAACAAGATCAACTCTAAATCATTGGAGTGTAATGGATTACCATAAACCTCCAGGAACAAGTTAACAGGAGTAGAGAAACTTAAACTCTCTTGCAGTGACCTAGTGAACAATGTTCTTCTCAAATCCCATCTGGTAGATAAAACTATCACCGGGAAAAAGGGTTCAAATTCTAAGCTACTTTACAACGGGATCCCCAAAGGAATACAAGTTCCAACTTACTACAGGACACAAGTGTAGGGATCTCAATAAAGGAAAGATAACAAGGCGTCCTCCAAAAGGGGGAACAAGGTGTCGATACTGGTGATACAGGACGATAGGGCAGGGGGCTTTCCGAGCAATATGCGCCACCCGGCCGTTTTCATTGTTGGAGGGGAAGGTTCTTTGATAGCCCCAGCGAGCACGGACTCCTTCGTAGGCTAAGAGATGGCCACATGCTCTTCATCAGGGGAATGTGGATATAAAACCATAACTACAGGTTCCAAGAGGGAAGAGGGATATGTTGTATGTGCAAAGAGAGAGGGTAAAAGCGAGAGCGGTGTTGTGATGTGGGTGATGACGTAGGTGGACGGAGACGTCTGTACTTATGGCCAAACTCGACGCCTTGCTTCGTTAGCGGATGTCTTGAGGGAGTGCCAAATTTTTTTCTGCTCGCACTGGCCGAGACTAGAACCAGGGTTAGAGAGAGTTCGGGCAGTTTCTTTAATCCAGTAGACCTACTTCACCCAAAGTTTAAAATTCTTTTAAAAAAAATGCTTATATCTGTTGACTGGAAATGAAGAGAGTGGCAAGATAAAGATTGAAAACCATGATATAGCCCACGCCAGGAGGGTACCTTTAGGATAAGTCATAGAGGTGGATTACTTACAAAACATGTTAAGATGATGGCTTTAGGCAACAAGAGTACGGGCAGTTACCATATAAACAGGAGGCAACTCGAGACGGAACGTGAAATATTTAAAAATAAACAATGGGGATTATCACTAAGCGGCTCTAATATAGACCGACTGGGCCCCAGGCCCCAACCAAATTATGACCGCGGTCGGTCTATATACTCTTTAAACGCGGAGCAGTCAATAGAATGCAACGGGAGCCAAACAATTAGGTTATTTGTGAATCAACAAAGCCTTTCTGAGTATCTGGCATCGTAGTTGTTTACAGTGAATGCATACCGAATTGGAACTATGGTGGAGAAGGAAAGGTCGAGAGTAAGAGGACTGGTGAAAATGAACAATTTGTGAGTTAAGTTGGATGTGCGAAAGGAACGATTGGGTAAGAGATGTTGTGTGTGTATCTGAGGTTTGGGCAATCAAGGAGAAAGTGTTTGGTGTTGTCAGTGTGTTGGTTTGATCTGGTCCAGTGATGGCAATGGGGTAAGGTTTATTCTGTGTTTGCACTGCTGGAGTAATGTGGAATGGTCTGACCTTAGTTGGGATAAGATGACTGTGATCAGTGTAGTGATTTCTCTGATTGGTTTATTGGGGAGGGGAAGGAGGAGGGGATCTAGGATATTGTTTGGTGGTGGAAGTTGTGTGCTGGGGCTTCTTTTTTGTGTGGTGGTATAGGTGGGATGGATTCAGTGCTCTGCTGAGGTGTTGGGTTCTGAACGTGTCCAAGTGAATGTTGAGTAAGAGTATTCTTTTTTCGGGGTGTAGATACGGGGTTGGCGTGGTTCGAGTGCATCCCATGATGACTGAATGGTTTGGACCTTGTTTGCTTGGGATTTGCGAGGGCTAAGTCCTATGCTGGGGCTGATAAAGAGAATTGCTTGTGTATTGTGAAGAGTGAGGCAAAGAGCAAATGTGGAAAAAAGTAAGGTAATGGTATAGGGTCGGAGAGGTGGGGGGTGATAAGAGTCGTGGTGATTATCCTTGAAAAGGTGAAAAGTTTCAAATATTTAAGAGATATCGTGGGAGTGAAGAAGCAGGGTGCGAACGCTAAGGGTCCGAGTGTGGAAGCTGAATCAGAGTATGCTGTCTCTTAATAGGGCTTTGGGAGGGATAGTTTTAGCGTGCGTTGACACACACACACATCCCACTGTAGAAAAGTGGTGGATGTTGAAGATGTTTATTGTGGCTTGACTAAAATGGCATTAGGTTTCACGTGGGTTAGAGGAATTGCGATACGCGGCGAAAGTGGTTTAAGCGATCTTCCAACCCTTTGCACCCACCCAGACATTCTCTTTACAAGTCGTCTACTTTACTTTTTCTCTCCTACTTTTATCACCTTCTTAACACATACCCTGTCAGACTCGGCAATCAACATTTCCAAATACTTCTCCCTCTAACCACCTATTGTTGTTGAGGTGTTATAAGTTGTGTGATGGGGCTTTTTTATGATGTCTGGTTGGAGAGAGCTTTGCTCTCAGGTGGTGGTTCCAATCATGTCTAGGTGTATTTTGATTGGGAGTATTTTTTGTTCCAACATGTAGGTGTGGGATTGGTGGGTGCATATAGTTCTAGCATTCCCCTTTACCTTTACACAACGGTACACACACGGCTTTTTCATCGCCCTTATGCACCTTTCCACTTTCAAATGCCTTACAACGCCACCAGACCCATACCATAACAAAATCGCAACTTTTTAACATCTGAGACTATATCATCTACTACAGATTCTTTCGGGCTACGATTTAGCTGCATGGAAACACCACTTCAGATTATTCCCAAGTTAAGCCGCATCGGGTGTGGCAAGTTGCGGGAAGAAGCGTTTTGGCTCGCCTTCACAGCAGATGCCATAACGCTGTATAATAACTGTGGTTCGGATCACACATTAGACTGTAGATCTTCAATGAGCAATAAAAGGCATCTTAAGTGAGCACAAATGAGTGGTGAAATCTGCCCCAATTTTATTTTGCCGATGTCTTCCCAAGTTTAAGAACTCCCGCATACTTGTCAGTTACGTACCCTGATACTGAACCAGGTTTATACCCTCAAAGCCAATCATATTCATGTTAACTACCTACCTAATTCGAACGAGTATAGTGATCCAATTAAACATTAAAAATAACACATTCCAAGCGCTCATAGTCATCTTATTCAGATAAGCCATGAAGGAATCCAGCAGCCAAACATATAAGCATGACATCCGTTTCATACTAGCCTACTTTCTTAACATCATATGAAGACCCAGACCCACTTGCCATTATATGCATGATCCGTACAATCCCCAACACACAAGACGCAAAGGCATACTACACTGAAATATTCCCAAGGAACTTTACCAGCCGCGAAATGACTATTCATCACACACGCAACATATCTTGCCTATGAGTCCCAATCATGTGGTAAACCCCAATTCAGGGGAAGAAACGCCCGAGAGAGCTCGCTGTGATAAGGCTATAATGCTGTCACCATTGAAAATTCAACACTTCATTGGCTTGATTGACGACATTTGTGATCACTGCTGGCAGGAATTACACTCAAAACATTCACAACAAGACCATTATTATGCACCTCGGACAAAACCTACAGATATATGGAATGTTGGATCCTTGGAAGAAATCCGGCTGTTCTATGGAGTTCAATGAGGCGGCTGGCATAGGATTAGAAGCATAAGGCAAAGACAACTTAATGGGTGAATATACATGTGTAGATAAGGGCAGCAATGGGGCCTCTTACTCGTATAACCATTGTACAACAGGGACCAAGAGAGGGATTCAAGAGCAAGGTAGATAGTATGAGTGGAAAGTAATAAGAGGGTGCGTGGGGGGTCTTATTCAACCAACCTTCTCAGACTTCGTTTTGATCCTATCGGAAGGAGCAGCTGTCCTCAGTTTACGCATATTGTTCATGTGTCCATTGGACTGGCGAGAAAAGGAGGGGGGGGGGGCAAACAAATTAATTTAGAGAGAAAATAAGTTAAACTGTGAGTGAAAAGATAAAAAACTCTGATTTCAACATTTTACTTGTGGGAGGAAAAATCATGCGAAGAAGGGGGGGTAATACCAACTACCCAAAACATCTCCCACTTCATACCAAGGGCCAGCTAAGCCTTCCTAGAAGGGTTCTAACAAGTGAGGGTACCGACCATTCAAACGAGTTTAAGCTTGAAATAATACAAATTTCTTCAAGTCTCACCTCGCAGCAACAAACCTGGATACCCCCTCTCCTGCAAACTTAAATCTTGCTTGGAAAATAAGCGAGTGCTATCACCTATCAATCATTTAACCACTCAGCACATCATTAGGAGACCAAGAAACCAGTAGCTTGGAAACACAAACCAAAACAATAAAAATGGGTTGGACAAAACGGACTGGTCAAAAGGTATGGAGTAACGCACCATAGTCTTTCCTGTCCAATCGAAATCCCCGTCGTTCATGAAACCCTTGCGGTCAAACAGGTCCTGAAACAGCTTTCGCAGGTAATTGTAATCGGGCGCTTCGAAGAAGTCGAGTCGACGAACGCAATGCAAGTACTGAGCCATCTCCTCTGTCAAAGAACAGGTGTTAGCGAACGGTTCGGTCACTCCGATAAAAAAATCATATCACAACCAAGGTGGATTGGGACACTAGTCAAAACACCCGGCATCAACCAACCTGACCAAATGAGTATATTTTGGGTACGAACTAAAGGCAACCGAAAATAATACTCAAATCAAAAACAAATATTTCATCCACACTGGACTCACCGGGATAATTCTCGCAGAGAACTTCGATGGGTGTGGCACGTTTCGTGTCCCCGATCTTCTGGTAGCGATCCTTGAGCGTCTCGGCTTTGAGCCCCTGCCAAGGCAAGGACCCCCGCAGGAAATACATAAACATGTGGCCGAGGGCCTCCAGGTCGTCCCGTCGCGACTGCTCCTTCCCCATGTGGGTGTTGATGGACATATAGCGCGCCGTCCCCGTCAGGGACTTATGCTCTCTGTACGGGATATGTTTATTTGTGTTCGGGTCGATGTACTCCTTGGCGAGGCCGAAATCTGAAAGAATACCACGCCGTCACCCGCTCGCACAACCACCGTACAAACCAACGCAAAGAGGCGGCGAGAACGCCCCCGCCGCCATCATATGAAGGGGTGAGTTAAAAAGTAATGGATAATAAACACACAGCATCAAGTTTGGACAAAAGAACGCACACACACAAACTTAATTTCCTTGTAAGGATTCAGGAGAATTTCGAACAACACCAGTGAGAATGAAGGGAACCAAGACGATGGTGCAGGAGGGAAGGTAACCTATGCGGGAGATGGATGCAGCAAAGCAATTGCCACCAAAGATATTTTGAAATATTTATGGATATTAAGGTTTTACATATTACTACTATTATTGATAGTAATTACGCCCTTCGTCCCTTGCAATTGCCTGGGGGCAACCGACCGAATGAAAACAACATAAGGATCAGTATGACAATCAATGGAACGCCAGTGGGCACCAGTCTTCGTTGTGGGGAAGACAAAATATAGTTGTTTCTGTAAAGATATTATTAGAGGGAGGAAAGGAAACGGATACTACTGTAATCCAACGTGGGGCCGCTCACTCAGTGGAGAAAACACGAAGTAGGCAGAAAGGCTTGATTTGAAGCCTCCAGGAACAAATTTGCACAGGTGTGTAAAACATATAAGACAGGAAAGGGAATGAAAGATAAAGACTAGCCTGAAATCTCGTCAGCCCTCATAAAAGTTAGCATAAATACATGGTTCGGACCCCACGATAAACTGTAAGTCCAACCTGAAGTGGTTAAAACCCCTGCAAACCATGAGCTCGCTTAGGTAGCTTCGCGTTTTTTAAAAAGAAGATCAAATAAGCGGGTGCGAAAATGAGATGAGGAAGAACAACAAAGTACCAATCACTCGACCGGTATGTCCAGTAATACATAATCACTTCTTTAAGCATCAAATTTTGACATCTCAGATACACGTCCCAATTTTGACTAATCAACCAAATTCACTAGTCTCCCTTCCAATTATAATCAGACCTTCAAATCCAACTCACCTATAATGTGAATAATTTTGTCTTTTTTCGTCAAACTTCGCCCTATTAGAAAGTTTTCAGGTTTAACGTCTCTATAAATTAATCTTCTAGAATGTACATATTCTATCCTATGAAGCTGAAAAAAAACAACAAAAAACACCTGATTAGAATAATAATAATAAAACTATGTTAAATAAAGAGCACACGAATGCAACCTATTTCAAATACGCACAACAAATTATGAAATTGACCAGCAAATTTAAAACCAAATTTAATATCGGTTAAATGCGAAGTAATGAAGGCAGCCATATTTAACAATGCCAAAAGAACCAAATGGAAAATGAGGAAAGAAGACCCCCCCTTTACAGCGCCTATCTTGCCAATTTCAGTCTAGTTCTAGGCTACTTTAAAATCCACAATAACAAAACCAAAACAACAAATACAAAAAGGAAGCACGTTCCGGCGTCGGAGGTATGCCCGCCTCTTCTCGGCACACGATCATGCGACCAACAACAAAGAGTCAAATAAAAAGGAGGCCAGCCTCCTCCAAATAATTAAATAATCCATGCCTGTGTACCTAAACTGGTCCCGATTACAAGGTACAAGCATTAGCCAGGCCGTTTGTCTAGCTAGGTTCGGTAACATAGGTAACCTTTTCCACGATTAGCCAGATTGTGGCGAACTGTCTAGGGATGGATGGATTATTTACAAGTCCCTTGGTGCTCACTGCGAGGTGATTGCACCGTAATTTGTTTTGTAGTAAAAGTTTTAAACACAAGTTATAAAAGTTGTGTCTGATATCATGAGGTTGTGATTATGCAGTGATGATTGAAGTACTAGATGAATAAATGGTATGATAATGTGTTAAAATAATTAAAATTCATTAAAACTTAGATCGTGTACTGGAGACCAATCTATAGCTTCTTTAAAGTCCCGTCTCCTCGAGGTAGCGGATGATTCCGCTGCCAGGGCGGATATTTTCAGCCGTTAGTGCAAATCTTAGGATATCGAGGGTACCCCCACCATCGATGGGTATGTATCTTCGTCGGAGTTCTCCATAGGTTGGGCATTCCGCGATGAGATGTGCAATTGTGAGAGGTAGAATGCAAGCTTCACAGTAGGGGGAATAGCCTTTCTCCATTAGGTATCCATGTGTGAGTAGTGAATGTCCGATGCGTAATCTGCATACGGATACCTCTTGCCGGCGGGTAAGTTCTCGAGGCTTCCATGGCAATAACTTTTGGAAAATGTGTCTCATCTTATTTTGTCCGTATAAACTTGCCCATCTGGCCATCCAGTTTTCCCGAATGGCGGCCTTTATTGAAATGATGTAGTCCTCATATGGTATTGGGATATCATTGGGCCTGATTGGACGAAGGGCGGCATTTTTTCCCGCTCTATCAGCTTGCTCATTTCCAGCTACCCCTACGTGTGCTGGGACCCATCAAAAGGAAATTTTCTTTCTTTCACATGCTGCTCTATATACGTAGTTTCTTATTTCTAACAGAATTGGATGGATGTCTGTCATTCGTTCTAATGTTTGTAGGCTGCTGAAGGAGTCGGTGAAGATTGTGAATTCATCTGATGTTGGGTTATTGTATGCCCAATGTACTGCATGTTTTAAGGCATAGCACTCGGCACTGAAGATTGATAATGTTTGGGGTAGTTTTTCAGAGAACGTGTAGTTATTTGATATCACCGAAAATCCTGTTCCGGCTATGAATTTTGATCCGTCGGTGTATATATGTATACCCATATGTGTTGCTGCGTGAGTAAGGAATTGAATTTTCTCTCCCAGGGTAGTAGTTGTTGATTGTTTTATTATGTTACCATGGCATATCTTTAAAGTTGATTTCCAAAATGGAATATCTGGGAAAGCAAGTGGATGGATGGGGTTCATCGTTACTCCGATTTCCTCCATCCATAGTCGCACTCTACTTCCAAATGGTCGTGGGAGAGTTAGGCGTGTTGTAAAAATATTATCTATTTGGTCATTCATGATGGCGGTCGAAGTCAGCGATGTTGGGAGTCGCTGAATGCGGCTAAAGAGGCGTAGAGAGAGTTCCATCCTACGGAGGTCTAGTGGTGTCTCCCCGGTATCGCATTGTAGGCTCGGTATGGGTGATGATCGGAAGGCTCCGGTAGCCATGCAGAGACATTCATTCGCCACAGTGTTGATGAGTGCAAGGCGCCTCTTGGAAGTAGAGGAGTAGATCTCGCAACCGTAGTCCAGTTTGGGTCGCACTAAAGAGCGGTAGAGAGTCAGAAGTGTTTCGCGATCAGCTCCCCAGTCGTGGCGTGATACTGTACGTAGGACGTTCATTTCTTTCTTACAAGAGTTTTTAATGCTTCTTATATGTGGTTCCCATGCCAACCTTCTGTCAAATGTTAGTCCTAGGAATTTATAGCTCTAAACGACTGCAATCCTCTTTTGGTATAGGTATAGGTCAGGTTCCCTAATACATCTTCTATGACGGCAGAAGTGGACCACTTTGGTCTTCTCAGTTGAGAATTGGTAGCTGTGGGTAGTAGACCATCTCGTGATGTTGTTGATGGCGATCTGGAGGCGACGTTCAATTGTTGTCATTTCGGAACCTGCTAGGGAGATAGAGAAGTCATCTACATAAAGGTTGGCTTTAATGTCTTGATGGAGGTTTTGTGAGATATCATTAATTCCTATAGCAAACAGGGGTACGCTTAAGACGCTGCCTTGTGGAACGCCTTCTTCTTGTATAAATGATTTGGATTTCGCGCTACCTAATCTTACAGAGAAGGTGCGGTTGGTTAGGAAATTTTGGATGAAAATTGGTAGTTGTCTGTGTAATCCGAGGTTAGGGAGGGCTTTTAAGATGGCATAACGCCATGATGTATCATATGCCTTTTTGAAGTCGAAAAAACAGCTACTATGTGGTGTTTCCTGGCGAATGCGTTACATATCGCCGATTCCAGACGGATAAGGGCATCCGTGGTCGAGTGAAATTTTCGGAATCCGCACTGCGATGGGGATATGCTGGATTTCGTTTCAAGGAACCATGTTAAGCGTACATTCACCATTTTTTTCATGAGCTTACATATGCAGGAGGTTAGAGCGATTGGGCGGTAGTTTCGGGGACTGGTTGGGTCTTTTCCTGGTTTCCAGAAAGCTAGAACTGTAGCCCTTCTCCAGGTGTCTGGGAAGGCATTTTCCATCCATATTTTATTGAATATATCTAAGAGGAAGCGTTTACCCCCTTCCCCTAGGTGGCGTAGCATTGCATAAGGTATATTGTCTGGGCCTGGAGCAGTGTCTCTACATGATGCAAGAGCTGTATCAAACTCTTTTTTGCTGAATTCTTCGTTGTAAGATTTGTACTCTTTTGATGCGAAGTTAAGAGGTGAGCACTCCCTCTCCAACAGGTATTGGGCGAACTCGGGGGTTGTGTTCGCTCGACTTGATATTTTGGCGAAGTGAGTCGCTAGCGTGTCTGCTGCATCGATTGGGTTTAAGATAGTGTTTCCATTTATCCGAAGTACGGGGGTAGGGTCTTGGCTGGGTTTACCTAGCATCCCTCGGATTTTGCTCCATGTGCGGTGGATGGGGGGTTTTAGAGTTTATCATGGAGACATAAGCTCTCCATGATTTCCGGCGTCTTTGTTTAAGTATGTATCTATATTTAGCTCTCTTTTTATTAAATTCCATTTTAGTCGTCGGATTTGGCCTTTGTTTGTATGTTCGGTATGCTTTCCTTTGTTCTTTCAGTGCGGCAGAACATTCTGGGCTCCACCGTGGGGTAGATCTCTGACTCGGTTGTCCTGAGCTGGTTGCAATGGATGTTTTACCTGCTTGATATATAATAGATGTAAAGATTTCCAGCGCTTCCTCCGTCTCCGGGATGTAATCAACTTGGATATCAGTGATTTTGTTGAATTTTATCCAGTTTGCTTGGTTCAGTCTCCATCGTGGTATACCCGAGGTGGGTAAACCTTCGTCTGAGGAAAGGATGATCGGGTAATGGTCGCTTCCTTTTAGGTCATCCAAGATTCTCCATTCAAAGTCCGCTGTGATGTCAGGTGAGCAGAGGGCCAGATCTAATGCTGATAGGGTAACCGTTTGTATGTTAAATCTAGTACCTTCGCCTTGGTTCATGATTCCAAGTTGCTGGTTTTCTATTAGCTTTGATAGTTCGTTTCCTCTGGCGTTGTATATTCTGTCGCCCCACTCAATATGACGACTGTTAAAGTCCCTCATTAGAATGAATGGAGTTGGTAGTTGCCAGATCAAGTCTCGTAAGGCGGTGATTGGAAGGGGCCCTGTGGGTGGGAGGTAGACATTTGCGATCGTGTATCGTTTTTTGATGTACATGGTCACGGCGATTGTTTCCAAAGGGGAATTTAATCTGATGGGTAATGTGGGGACATTTTGATGGGTGTATATGGCACAGCCGCCGGATGTGCTGCCATCATTTGGTATTGAGGTGGTTACGCAACTGTAATTCGGTAGCTTTCATGGTGGATGTATTCCCAACATGGTTTCCTGGAGACAGACGCAGGCGGGGGTCTCATCCGCTACAAGAAGCCTTAATTCTTCCCAGTTGGCTCTGATTCCGCGGATATTCCACTGGATTATTTTCATTATTCTTTTGGTTTGGTTCGAGAAGTGAGCAATTTGTTTTTTGCGGAGGTTGTGGTGCCCATTGGTTTATTAGGGCCCTGTGGCCACTGGAGTCTAGTGAAGACTGATCTTTGAGGTTTTGGTTCTTCTTTGTCACCGTTTTTCTTGTTTGTGTCTTGGGTATCTACTGTTAGAGGCGGTGTTGGTGTTCCGTCAATAATAGGAGGACGGATTATCTTTTTGGGGGCTTCTGTTGGTGGGTGAGGGAGGTGGCTCATTGGAGGTATGGTTAGAGCTTCAATTTGTTTGGTGGGGACGAGGTCTGTTCCACGTGGGTCTTGGGTCTCTTTTTCCTCTTCTACCTTCTCTTTGTAGATGGTGTCAGTGGTAGGCATTTTGATTGGTGGTGGCAAAACGCTGTTAAGGGGTGACCGAGGTTGTGGGCAGACTATCTCTGGTATAACCCGAGTGTCCATTTGTTCAGGGTGGGGGTCGATGTGCTTAGGGATTTAACTGTCTGGGGAAGAATGCAGTCATGCAGTAGGGTGGAGGGGAGCGCTCCATCAAATAGCAGTGAGTCCAGCGAGTTTGCCAAATTCGAAAAGGACAGAAAGCGACCTAAAGCAGTCGCGGCATTGGGGGCTAGGTCAATGGGAACAGTCGCGGCGAAAAGGCACACAACTTTAAGTTCCCCTCAGGAATCTTTCAGCTTCTTTGCCAGAACGCCCGGAGGGGTGCCTTGATTCCTACCATGTAGTCAGTATTAAGAAAAGCGACAGGCTGGTCTGGTCATCCAGGCCTCCTTGACTGTTTGGCGCCCTTATTCCTCGCAATCCCTAGATGCCCAGGAACCCAGCACAAGAAAATCTGGCCATCCGAGCGGGTTGCGGCAACTGTAGCGTCACAGATACCGCGAACCATGGGGTGTGGAAATTTGAATGCACGAGAGACTCAAGGCGCTTAGTGAATCGATAAAGATCACAATCCGGTCTCTGAACCGGGCACGGCGCGTTATCTCTCGTACCAAGCGGTGTATTGCAACCAATTGGCCAGTGAAGAGAGAGGCAGCGCCTCGCTGACTTCAAACAGTGGGGATACGGTGTAGAAGCCAAACCTCTCCTGGGACTTGGAGCCATTGGGGTACACTGGTAGGGATCAAGTGCGACACGAAGGGTGCTTTTTTTTTCTTTTTTTTAAGAGCTCATCTGGCGACTGCCTACTTGGGCATTAGTCGCCGTATTAAAACTGGCCTAGTTCTAGGCTACTTTAAAATAAAATTGAAGAGACAAAAAAAAAAGCCCAAAAAGGGGAAGAGGAAGCAAGCTGGTGCGTCTGTGAGAGGTCCCCCAAGCGCAGGAGCGTGCAACCTAAAGGAAAAAAAAAACATGCAAAAAACAAAACAAAAAAACAAACCCTGCTTAAATAATAGGAAGAAGGCCGGCCTCCCCCAAGAAGTCAACATGTCCACCAGTCAATGTGCACGCACTCGTCCCGAGTACAAGGGACAGGCGGTAGCGACCCCGCACATCCCGGTACCGGGACAGGTAACGTGCGCGAAGATCACCCAGACTGGGATATTCAACAAGAATGTGCCAAACAGTCTGGGGGACGACGCAGTCGTCGCAATAGGGCGCAGGCGAGCGCTCCATCAAATAGCGATGCGTCACACGAGTGTGCCCGATTCGGAGACGACAGAAAGCTACCTGAAGCCGTCGCGGCATTGTGGGATAGGTCCATGGGAACAGTCGCGGTGCAATGGCATGCAACTTTAAGTTCCCTTCGAACGTCTCCCATCTTCTTTGCCAAGCAGTCCGAAGAGCTGCCCGTATTCCTGCCATGTAGTCGGTGTGAGGAAGAGCGAAACGCTAGTCCGGTCGCAGAGTCCTCGCGGACTCTTTGGCCCCCTCATTCCCCGCAATTCCTACATGTCCAGGAACCCAGTACAAGATAATCTCGACATCTGTCCGGCTCGCCAAAACCGTGGCGTCACGGATATCGCGAACCAGGGGATGCGGAGATTCCAATGCCCCGAGAGCACTCAGGGCGCTTTGTGAGTCGCTATAGATCACAATCCGGTCTCCGAACCGGGCACGTCGCGTAATCTCCCATACCGAGTGGTGTATTGCCATCAGCTCGGCCGTGAAGACAGACGCAGCGCCTGGTAGAGCCCCACTGAATTCAAACAGAGGGGATACGGCGTGGAAGCCGACCCCCTCTTGGGACTTTGAGCCATCCGTATACACTGGCACGGTTCCAGCGTGACACGAGGTGTGCTCCAAAAAGGTCGAACGCAATACTCTCGGCGCCGTACAACGGTCATACCATGTTGAAAGCACCGCTTCTCGTCCGCTCACGAAGGGTGCTCCAAAAAGGTAGAACGCAATATGGCCGGCGCTGTGTAAGTTTAGGAATAGAGAAGTGGCGACAAATAGTCAAATGTGGTACCCTCCAAGCCCAGAGCGGTGTCCTGGGCAGAACTAGAGGCGCTACCAGCAGGAGAGCTATACCGAGCTCAGCGGCATAGGCACCGTCGAAGTGGGGCATGGATGCAATGAGCCATTGGCGAATGAGGGAGATGTCTGACCGCGAGTATAAGGGCATAATGCACTGTGAATGGGGCAAAGTGAGTTGAAATCAACGGCAGAGAGAAGTAAGCATTCAATGTGGACGTGCTTAAGGCACCGGTTGCAAAACGGAAACCTGTGTGGTGGATAGAGTGCACTTTCAGCAATACGCAGTCGTCTGCCGATGCCAAAAAACTTGTATCAAACGTCTAAATAATCGGTAGAAATGTAAAGCAATATTCCTATCAGCACCCCCAGAGTGCAATGACATGGAACAAAGAATGTCCATGGCGCGGGTACAAGAGACCCTAAGGCTGCGAATATGAACTTAAGTGATACATCAATCGAAAACAATAGTAAGGAAAAGGTGTGAATCCACCACTTCTAGGCGAACCCCATTTCGGAACAAGTCTGGGTTGGGATGGAGACGTGGATGATGGCAGAACTGCACCCAACAGAGAAAGCAGCCATTTCCTTAAAGGAGGACCATCGCTGTCAGTCCAAGTAATACAGAGGCAGTTTTTCAGGAGGCATTTGCCGAGGACAAAACTAGTTGAATGGGAAAGTGGTCACTACCATGAAGGTCATCGACCACCACCCACCCAAAATCAGGCCAAGCATCCAGAGAGCACATGGACAGATTGAGACAGGAAAATGAAGCAGTTTTCCAGAAATGATACGTAAACATCCACATTTAGGACATCTATTTCTAGCTCCTTAATCAGGTCGGAAAGGACCAGACCCCAGGGATTGATCGTGTAGTCCTCCTAAAGCCGTGCATGGTGTCTTGCAGAAAAATAGCTAATGGGGAAATGGAGGAGACGAGCCTCTACAGCTCTCAGTTGCCCTGGAGTCCAGGCAAATCCATTTAGGAAATATGACCCCCATGCTTAGCTCAGAGGAGATATGGGGGCCCCTCTTCGAAGAGATGCCCCTCACAGGAAAGGCCGTATGCTTCTCAGAGGAAAAACTCTGGGTGCTGTTGGCGAAAAAAAAGTGCTGTCACAATACAAGTATTTTTCTCCCTCTGCCTAGAAACCTTATGTGGTCAGACGGCTTCAGAGTTGAGTGTCAGAAGGGGACTAATCATGGCCGCTTCCGAAGGGCCCCAGGCATTTGTGTGTGGCCTCTGGCCAACTGGCCCCAACGCGGAGTTCGAGAACCGAACCGGGATGTCCTTTTCCTCACCGTGTTCTTTAGCTGGTTTCCATCGATGAAGGGGCTAGTAACCTGAGAAAGGTAACAGAAGTCTGGTTTCCAGTAATCATTGGGGATGCCCATTGGCGCTCACAATGGGCTATATGTAGATGGCCACAGACAGACATTCCCGAATAGGGGTTAACCTGTGACACAATCCTGGTGGGTCATTATCCCTTACCTCTTCCCTTCTTAGTTCAAACCCAGTCGTGCAGACCGAATGCTGAGTGCGGAGTTCGTCCCTTCTTGAAGGTCACCCAAAAAGTGGGGATGGGATGGGAGGGGTTGGTTAGTGCTAATATTCCGTTGTGATTACAGAAGGGTGGGGGTGGGGCATAACCAGGTCCAGTCCCAAAGAAACAGGTCTCACCTAGTCCGAGCTTAGAGGGAACAACTCTATCTAGTTGAACCAAATGCTTTGAGTGAGAGGAGAGGTGTTACAGAAAGAGAGAAAGGTGTTAGTGAAAGGTGGAGAGGAGGCTAAGCTGGGGCAGGAAAAAGCCACGGATACTGCAAATTTGAGGGTGTGGAGATTCCAATGCATCAAGGGCACTCAGGGCAATGACGAGTGATAAATGTCAGTGAGGAGGGGTGTAAGGAGAAAAGGGAAAAAAATTGCCTTTGCAAGAACTGTACACCCGTGTATTACTATCCTGCACATGTACACTAATAAATGGAGGAACTTACCAACTGAATAGCTATTAAGAGCACAGTTTTCAAGGAAAACCTCCGCCCACACATGTCGAACAAATCTTCTAAGCTGGGGCCAAGAAGCTCCATGACGAGAGCGTTGTACTTGCCACAGACGCCGAAGTAGTAAATTTTTGGTATGCCTTCAACTGGGAACGAAAAACAAAATTAACTTCCTAAAAAATATTTGGCATGAGGAATCAACAGACATTTCTAACAAGTTGAATGAATAAAGAGAACGAGAAAGGTGAGTAAAGGCAAAATGGATTCTAGAAGTGAGAAAAGGGGAACTAGCAAACCTTGATCAATCATAAAAACTGAGAAATGAAGAGAGAACTACAAATCCCGAGGTCTGCACAAAGAGCAAAGACACACAAAGTACAATCACTATTCTTTTGGTAGGTTGCAGACACTCAGTACTGTATATTTTTAAAACCCATCTAGCGACTGCCTACTAGGACAAAAAATGCCGTAATCACTTGACAGACTAATAATGGCAGGCTTGATTCATAAAAATGCAAAAGACCAAAGAAGACAAATGCAAGAAATATCAAGCAAGAAGCAGAAAGGCAAGACGAAGGAAGCACGCTCCCTTTAGGGCAGGACTTTAAATTTTTTTAAGGACCCCATCTGGCGACTGCCTACTTGGCTATATTAAAAACAAATAACAATATGTAAATAACAAATAGGTAATGCTAAAAATACAGAAAACAAAGAAAAAAAAAAGCAGACAAGAACGAAGCGCACTCTGGCATCGGGGGTTGGCCAGCCTTGACCCGGCACAGGAGCATGCAAAGTAAAAAAAGTCAAATAAAGTGGATGAGGCCAGCCTCCTCCAAAAAGTCGTATAGTCCACAAGTCTGTGTGCAAGAACCCGTCCTGAGTACATGTACAAGCGGTCTCGACCCCACTTGTCCCGGTGCAGGGACAAGTAACGTGCGCAAAGATCACTCAGATTGGAACATTCAACAAGAATGTGCCAAACAGTCTGGGGAACAATGCAGTTGAGTGCTGCATCAAGTGGCGATGCATCCTGCGAGTGTGTTCAATTGAGAGGTGACCTGAAGTCATCGCGGCATTGGGGGGGGGGGGGGTAGGTCGATGGGAACAGTTGCGGTGCGATGGCACGCAACTTTAAGTTCCGCTCGACCGTCTTCCATCTTCTTTGAAAAGCCGCCCATATTAATGCCAGTCCTCGCTGATTCTTTGACGCCCTCATTCCCACATATCCACGAAGCGAGCAGAAGATAATCTAGACATTCAACCAGCTCGCCAAAACCGGGGTGTCACGGATATCACGAACCAGAGGATACGGAGATTGCAATGCCCTGAGAACACTTCAAGGGGTTTTGTGAGTCGCTATAAATCACAATCCACAGTCCGAACCGAGGACGTCGCGTTACCTACCATACTGAGCGGTGTATTGTAATGAGTTCGGATAGCAGAGATGATAAAAATCACTATAAAAAGCGAGAATGGCCAACCAGAAAAGAACACGCCAAACAATGTTAACCATGATCATATTTAGATTAAATTTTCCTTGGTACCTCATCTCCATAACCAAAATTTGTTGATAAAAATGTTCACCATGTTCATCATTAACCACTCCCAGATTTTCCGGAAAAAAGAGAGATGAGAATGCCAAAAATGCATTTTAAGTGACATCCTACATCCCATCTTCTCATAGGCTTCCAGGATATGGATCAAAGAAGTGAAGGCTTTCAATATTTGAAAAACAAATTCAAAGGATCATTAACTGATGCAAAAATATAAGCTGGAGTTTTCATTGGACCACAAATTTGCAGTTGTTTCTGATGATTCCTTCACTTTGTGCCTCAATGAAAAGGAACGCAAAGCATGGACATCCTTTGTGGAAGTCACTGAAAACTTTCTCAGCAATTTTAAATCTCTAAGTTACCAAGAATAGTAAACAATATGCTGGAAGCCTATGAGAAGATGGGATGTAGAATGTCACTTAAAATGCAATTTTTGTATTCTCATCTCTATTTTTTTCCTAAAAATCTGATGAACATGGTGAACATTTTCATCAACAAATTTTGGTTATGGAGACAAGGTACCAAGGAAAATTTAATCCAAATATGATGGGGGAATATTGCTGGTCTTTACAAAAACAAACTTTGATGTCTGACAAAAGAAAAATGAGAAGTTACAGCAAAGTTTCTTTAAACTTTAAGTGCATAACAAACTTAATCAATACAATAAAATTTTCATAACTTGGGAGGGAGAGGGGGGTAACTTCGCCAATGATGTACACTGTCTGTCCTAAGCCAAAGTAAAGAAGGAAGGTCCCCCACTTTTAAAATATTTGTGCTTAAAAATTTAAAAATTACAAACAGATTTTTTTATTTATTAATCGGAACAAATAGCAGGGGGGGGGGGGCATTACACAAAATCTAGACGTGATAGAGAATTTTGGTTTTCAAATTCAGATTCAGCGCCCTCAAACTAATTAGAAACACTTATTCACAGGTCTCCTTGGAAAACATAAGGGGACTGCAGCTGGAAAAAAAGTGAATCACCAGAGAAGGGGGTGATGTGGAATCCCCTAAACATGTATGCATAGGAGGTTTGGAGGGTCCCCTGTCAAAGAATAAAAGCACAGTAGAGGGGGGGGAAGAGGGACCTCCTGAGGGAGGCTCCGCCGCTTGTAGTAAAGGTTCGGAAGGGGAGGGTTTTTTTTTCATCAATCAGGCATAGTGACCAAAAAATTATCACAGGAAGCAAACGCTCATCAACACACACAGTAACTCGCTCTGCGAGGGGTGCACACAGGGCCAGCAAAACCAACTGCCGCCATATGCGGCCACTCCTCCCGCCTAGTGACCTGGTAGCCCATCGGCATGGTGGCTCCATCTTAGGCATGGCATAAAAATGGATAGATTGAAAGGAGAGTGGATGTGAGGAAGGTGCGGGTGGGATGAGGCCGGTTGTTACAAACCCACCACTCAAGACCAGATTTTTTAATTTTTTTTATTAGAGCTCATCTGGCGACTGCTTACATGGGCATTAGTCGCCGTATTAAAACTGGACTAGTTCTAGGCTACTTTAAAAAGAAATTAAACGAAGAAAAAAAACACCCTAAATGGCGGAAAGGTAAAAAACAAAAACAAATGCAAAAAACAAAACAAAAAAAACCCTGCTTAAATAATAGGGAGAAGGCCAGCCTCTCCCAAAAAGTCAATAAGTCCACCAGTCAATGTGCAAGCACTCATCCCAAGTACAAGGGACAGGCGGTAGCGACCCCGCCCATCTCGGTACCAGGACAGGTGTCGTGCACGATCACTCAGACTGGGACATTCGACAAGAATGTGCTGAACAGTCTGGGGGACGACGCAGTCGTTGCAATAGGGCGCAGGCGAGCGCTCCATCAAATAGCGATGCGTCACACGAGTGTGCCCGATTCGGAGACGACACAAAGCAACCTGAAGCCGCCGCGGCATTGGGGGATAGGTCCATGGGAACAGTCGCGGCGCAATGGCACGCAACTTTGAGTTCCCTTCGACCGTCTTCCATCTTCTTTGCCAAGCAGTCCCAAGAGCTGCCCGTATTCCTGCCATATAGTCAGTGTGAGGAAGAGCGAAACGCGGGTCCAGTCGCAGACTCTTTGGCGTCCTCATTCCTCGCAATTCCTACATGTCCAGGAACCCAGCAGAAGATAATCTCGACATTTGCCCGGCTCGCCAAAACCGTGGCGTCACGGATTTCGAGAACCAGGGGATGCGGAGATTCCAATGCCGCGAGAGCACTCAGGGCGCTTTGTGAGTCGCTATAGATCACAATCCGGTCTCTGAACAGGGCACGTCGCGTAATCTCCCGTACCGAGTGGTGTATTGCCACCAGCTCGGCCGTGAAGACAGACGCAGCGCCTGGTAGAGCCCCGCTGACTTCAAATAGAGGGGATACGGCGTGGAAGCCGACCCCCTCTTGGGACTTGGAGCCATCCGTATACACTGGCACGGTACCAGTGTGACACGATGTGTGCTCCAAAATGGTCGAACGCAATACTCCCAGTGCAGTACAAGCTTTGGGAGCAGAGGCGTAGCGACAAATAGCCGAATGTGGTACCCTCCAGGGTGGCGTCCTGGGCAGAACCAGGGGCGCCACCGGCCCGAGAGCTATATCTACCTCTCAAAGGAGTTTCCTGGCCCTAAACCCAAAGGGCTTAGGGTATGACTTGCGTCTCTCGGCGGCATAGGCACCATCGAGATCAGCTGCGGATGCAGTGAGAGCTGTTGGCGACTGAGGGAGGCGCCGGGCTCCCGCGTACAGCGTGTGATGCACTGCACGCGGCGCAGAGCGAGTGGCATCTCCCCAGCATCGACCAACAGGCTCTCAATGGAGGAAGTGCGGAAGGCACCGGTCGCAAGGCGAAGGCCGGTGTGGTGGATCGAATCCACCTTCCGCAATAAACGCTCGGCTAAGGATGCATAGAACTCACATCCGTAGTCGAGCTTCGAGCGAACAAAGGATCGATAAAAAAGTAAGGCGGTAGCCCTATCAGCGCCCCAAGCGCTGAACGTCACGGAACGGAGAATGTCCATGGCGCGGGTACAAGAGACCCTAAGGCTGCGAATATGAGCCTCCCAGGTGAGGCGTCGGTCGAATACAAGACCAAGGAAACGGTGCGACTCAACCACATCAAGGCGCACCCCATTAAGAAAAAAATCTGGGTCGGGGTGAAGCCGTGGATGGCGGCAGAAGTGCACCACCTTAGTCTTGGACAAAGAAAACCGAAACCTGTGCGCTTCGGCATAGCGAGAGAAAAGGTTCAATGCCTGTTGGAGTCGACGCTCCCCAGAGTTGGCATCTGGGCCACGCCAAAAGAGATCGAAAGGTCGTCCACGTAGAGCGTAGCGAGAACATCTTCCGGCAGCACCGAGGTGATGCCGTTGATGCTCAGGGCAAAGAGTGTGACACTGAGGACACCCTCTTCCTGCTCCTTTGGGCCGAAGAGGGCTCCCCCCACCCGTACGCGGAATCGACGATCTCGCAAAAATTCAGATATAAACATTGGGAGGCGTCCCCTCGCCCCCCATCGTGTGGAGAGTCTCCATGATACCGTATCGCCATGCGGTAACATAGGCCTTCTCTAGATAAAAAAAACACCGTGGCGTAGTGCTGTATACGAAGGAAAGCCTCGCCGACAGCATTTTCCAGTCGGAGCAGAGCAAACGACGTGGAGTGGAACTTACGGAAGCTGCACTGTGCAGAAGACAGATGGCCTCCGCTGTCCAGGAAATAGGCTAATCTAACATTTACCAATTTCTCCATCAACTTGCACACGCAAGAGGTTAGAGAGATTGGGCGGAAACCGGTCGGAGTAGAGTGATCTCTCCCCGGCTTGCAAAAGGAGTCTGGGAGAAGACCTTCCACCCAGATCCTGTTGAACAAATCTAAGAGAAAGGCCATGCCTCGCTCACCCAGGTGTCGAAGCATGGCGTAAGGGGACATCGTCCGGACCATGGGCGGTGTCCGTGCACGAAGCGAGACTGCAACGCAACTCACTCACAGTAAACTTGTCGTTGAAGGGTTCTCCACCTCTGGATGTAAAGTCCAGCCGGCGGCCTTCCGCGACATCACGACGTGCATTGAATGCTGGCGGAGCAGCATCACGGCTAGAGAATGCGAAAAAAGCGGTCGCTAAGGATTCCGCCACGGACGCGGGGTCCGAGATTGCGGTCCCATTCTCCTGGAGAATGGGAGGGAGGTCCTGCGTGAACTTGCCCAGAATCCTTTTGACTCGCTTCCGGACCTCAGCTAGAGGGGTCTTCCCGTTCAGTGAAGACACGTATGCCCGCCAAGAAGAGCGGCGGGCGTGCTTCGAAATATACCGGAACCAGCCCTAGCCCGACGAAATTCAGCGACAGTGAAATGGTTCGGGCGGCGCTTATAGCGCATGTAGGCATCATGCTTCTGTTTGAGGGCCGTCTCACACTCGGCCGACCACCATGTGAGTGGTCGGCGTGCAAATCGGCCAGACGTCCTAGGAATAGTAGTCAGGCCCACGGCGATGAGGTTGCCGGAGAAGAACTCAACGGCCTCATCTACCGACCTAAACTTCTCGAATGAGATAGAGAATTCAGTCATTTCCTGAAATGCAGGCTACCGCGCCCGCGCCAAGCACCAGCGAGGTGGTGTCTCAGGCGAGAGTTGCCCTGAAAATGATATTTGAATGGGAAAGTGATCACTACCATGGAGGTCATCGACCAACCCCCAATCAAAATCAGGCTGTGCATCCGAACAGCACAAAGATAGGTCAAGGCAAGAAAATAAAGCGGTTCTCGGACAGTGATGCGTAAACTCATCCACGTTTAGGATACCCATCTCAAGCTCTTCGATCAGATCGGCAAGGACTTGTCCCCTTGGATTTATGGAGTAATCTCCCCAGAGAGGATGCCTGCCGTTCAGATCTCCAAGCAAGAGATAGGGCCTCGGCAACCGTGCCACAACGCGGCGGAAGTCCCCCGCGTCGAAGTCAGCTGACGGTGGAATGTACGCAGAAATGATAGTATACCTCCTATCCAGGTGCAGCTGCACAACCACTGCCTGAAAGGAGGTATCTAAAGAGAAAGGAAGAACGGAGACATCATGCCAGGTGTAAACAGCGCATCCCCCAGCCCGGCGATCCCGCGGTGGTGGGGTCGCAAGACCCTTATACCCCGGGAGGGCAGGCAGGGGGCACGCGCCTAGCATGGTCTCCTGCAAAAAAATAGCTAACGGAGAACGGGACGCGACGAGCCTCCGCAGCTCCTCCCAGTTGGCCTGGAGTCCATGGCAATTCCATTGAAGGAATATGCCCTCCAGGCCTAGCTCGGAGGTGACGCGGGGGCCCTCCTCGAATTGAAGACCCTCACGGGAATGGCCATACGCTTCCCGGGGGCAGAACCCCGGGCGCTGTTGGCCGGACAAAGCGCTGGAGGCGCTGTCGCCTTCGAGGACTTATTGGGGGAGGTTGGGCTCGCCATGCGAGTCTTATCCTCCCTCCGCCTCGAAACCTTAGGCGGGCGTTGCGGTTTCGGAGGCGGGGGGCCCTCTTTACGAGGAACCACTCGCTCCACCTCGGGGCGTGGGCGAAGGAGCCGAAGCTCCTTTGTTGGTGTCCTCCTTTCGGGAGACAGCCCTAGGAACCCCCGAAGATGGCCTAGCGACCATCATCAGGGGTGTTGCCTCCTGTGAGTCTAACGATTCGGTGGAGGAGCGTGGCCGCTTCGCCTTGCGGGAAACGGTCACGCTGGGGGAAGAGGGGGGAGCCCTGGTTTTAGCCGGGGCTGGGTATGAACCCTTTTTGCCGCCAGGGGAGCGCCCGGGTTGGGTAGAGCCCGCAGGGCTCCAAATGGGCGCGGAAACAACCGTGCTCGTTGGCCTGGATAGGCCAGGAGCAGAAAGTGCCTTTCTAACTACTGAGGCATATGACGTCCCAGGCAGAGCCGGGCGCGCCAGGACCAAGTCCTTAGCCTCGCGGAATGAGAGAGTATCCTGGGCCTGAATGGCCAGGATTTCTTTCTCAAAGAGATATGCACCACATTGCTTCGAAGAAGCAGGGTGCGGCTCTCCGCAATTGACAAACTTGGCCACACACGACTTGGACTTATTGTGTGCGACCTTGGAGCAATTTACACAGACTTCGGATGACCCCGACTTTGCACGTCTACATGAGCGATTCGTATGGCCGAAGCGGTGACAGTAATAGCCCCTCCGCGGCAGTGTCAAGAATGCCTTCACGCGGTAGCGGTACCAACCAGCACGCACCGACTCAGGGAGCTTGTCACAGTGGAACGTGACGAAGAGTGTAGGGGTGGGTCTCGAGGCCCCCTCCCTTTCTCATCACACGTTCGACCTTGACCGCCCCATGGTCGGCCAGCTCTAGGGTGATGTCCTCAATGGAGTAGTCAACGAGTTCCCTCGCATAAACTACTCCTTTCACAAAGTTCATGGTAGAGTGCAGCGTCACACTCACCGGGGTGCCATGAAGTGTCTGAAGAGCATTTATCTTGGCCGCCTCGGCGGGATTCACCGCATTCGCCAGAAGGCTCCCGTCCGAGAAACGGGTCACCTTCGGCTCTCTACCAATTGCACTAGCTAATCCTCTCTTTTGATGGATCATGTTGCCCTTGGACAACATGGTGCCATTAGTGGAGCGAATAACGAGGAAGCGTTTGAAGCCAGCGGGCTCGAAAACGCCCGGTAACCTCTGAATGAGGGGCCCCGATGTCATCGAGGCTCCGCCCTGTGCACTCTTGGTCTTAGTCAGGCGCTTCGCACACGGGGTGGGTAGAGGGGCCGGATGTGCCGATCTTGGCTTGGTCGCCTACCAAAGTGGCAGCAGACCCATCCGTCTCTGCAGCCCCTGCGGATGGAGAGGAGCCCCGAGTCTTCTTTGTCTTTCTAGTCTTTTTCTTTTTTGGAGAGGAGGGTGGAGAATGAACCCGCTTTTCACCTCCGCTGGCAGAAGCCCCCATGCCAGATGGGCCGGCCTCAGCCAGGTCCCTCTCCGAAATGGAGAAGGTCCTGGTTGTTGTGGGGGCACCTGTTGGAGGAGATCCCTCCCCTCCTTGTATTGCCTCGGAGCCCTCAGCCGTTTGAGGAGGACCTTGCATAGGGGCAGGCTCGGGTTCGGTGCTTGGCGCCGAGCCCAGATTCACCCCCATGGAAGGCCCTACCGTCTGAAGCTGGGTCTCCTCAAGGACCATGTCTATCACAGGAGGGGCCTCCAGTTGGTCATCCCCTCCCAGGACATCGCAGGTCCCCTTGGCAGCATCAAGAGTCATTTGTGGGGAGGCACAAGCCTTAACCCCGGCAAGGTTTAATTTCCGAGCCAGCAGGTCTTTTGAGGGAAGCGACAGAAGGGGCCTGGCTTCCCTCTCCCCCCTAAGGGAGTTTGCCCTACCGAACCGCTTCGATGTGGAGCGGCTGGCTAAGGGCTACCTGCTGGCTTTGGTGGCAGTCCCCTTGGAAAGAAAAGAGGGGACTGCCGCTGGTAAAAGGGAGGTGCCTGTAAGCACCTCCAGAGAAGGGGGTGAGGGGGAGTCCCCTTCACCCGTAGGCGTAGGAGAGGAGTAAGCCTCCTCTCCGGTTGAAGAGATATGGAGGGTCCCCTGCGCAAGCACAGGGGGAGGGACCTCCATTTTTCGGTGGAGCTGCCCGAGGGCGGCTCCGTCGCTGTTATAGGGGAAGTTGGGGGTTGGTTTTTTATTTGTTTTACATACATGGGCATGGTGACCCTCTTTTTAATACGGGACGCAATAGCTCACCACCTCTCGCAATTGCCCGCACTGCGAGAGGTGCTTACAAGCCCGGCAGAGCCAGGCACCACCATTCGGGACCACCCCTCCTGCCTGGTGGCCTGGCAGTCCATTGGCATGGCGGCTCCACCTTGGACACGGCGTAAAATTGATAGAATGTGAAGAGGAGAGGAAAGGGGATGTGAGAAAGGTATGGGTGGGGATGAAGCAGGTTGTTAAAAAAAACCCATCCCGAACCGGAGCTCAGGGGTTAGGGAACAATGTCCCCTCCCCCCTCAGCCCCGATCCGGGGTGGTTGGCTTGAGAAGAAGGTCAGCATCTACCCTGTGAAATTAGAGGCTGATCAGAGAAAGTTGTGGGAGAGGTTGTATGAAAAGCGATGAGGTAGGGAAGAAATCGGGCTATCTGAAGGAAGGAAGAGAGGCTAAGCTGGGGCCGGACGGAGCGCTGGATCCCGTCAGCACGGCGGCCAGGATGGCAAATCGCCGCGCCCCTTACGGGGACTCAAGACCGGAGCTCAGGAGTGAGGGAACATTGTACCCTCCAATTTAGCCCCGATCCGGGAGAGTTGTGTGAGAGGAAGCTGTTTGGTGTCTACCCTGTGAAGTTAGAGGCAGACCAGACAAAGTTGTGGGAGAGGTTGTAGGGAAAGTGAGGAAGCAGGGTAAGGAGATAGGGTGTCAGGAAGAAGGAAAAGAGGCGAAGTTGGGGCGCGGAGACCCACCAGCACGGCGGTCAGTGAGGCAAATCACCGCGCCCCTTACAAGGTTGGCGTGTCTGAATATCCATGCCCCATTCTAGTCCCGATTATGGTGTTCTACTCTGTAACTCTCCCAGATCCAACTTTGTTTATAACATTCCTTTCTATTCTCGACCAGTTATAGCTGCTGCCGCATCTAAACGAGTCTTCTACTTATTACCTATTTCTTCCTCATTTCGTTGTAACATATTTGCTCTTTGAAAGCTTTGAATTTGGCTGCAGGGATGGTCGCGCCTGTTATTAGAGTCCGTTTTGTTGTAATTGATTATTTTTTTTAACCATTCCTGTGCATTTATTTGCTTACATTAGTGAATCAGGCATTTTCCCCCCTTTCATCCCATAATGCAGGGGTGTCAAACTCAATTTCCTTCACGGGCCAGATAGCAACATAAATCTTAATTCGCGGGCCAGATAGCAATATAAATCTTAATTCGGGGGCCAGATTATAATTTAAATTTGAATTAAAGAATATATTTTGTGGGTATTGTAATATTGAATGATCAATTAAAAAATTTAAAAAACCTAATTGCAAACAAAAAATAAATGATTCTTATCTTAACTTTTACCGCCAGAGACTTGACTCCTTTTTTGTTCAACTAGAGTGTCATAATTAGGAGACAGCTCTGTCGTTGCAATTTTCAATATTGCATTTAGGTGTGCATCTGTGAGTTTCAAACAATATTTTGATCTATTTATTTTCATAGGAGAGAAAAGTTACTTACAAACATATGAACTGCCAAATACAGACATTATTTTGGCAGCAAAAATCTTGAACTTAGGATATTTATCGCCCTCAAATTGATAAAATGTCTTTATATCCGCTTCAAAAAACTTATTCCTAAGAGCAGAATCGCGCTTCAATTCAATTACTTCAAGTTGAAGTTCTTCAGGAATATTGTCCAATTTAAAAGAGAAAGGATAAAATAAAATTAATAATTTTTGTTTTATTTCAACTAAATCAGTGAATCTTTTTTCAAAGTTGCTTCTTAAATCAGAAATTATGGAACTATATTTTTCAAAGGGAATTTCTTTCTCATTGGCGAGAGATTTCAGAGTAGTGAAATGACAGATTTTTATTCAACATTTGATTACTCCAAAGCTCGAGCTTCATTTGAAAAGTTTCGATGTTATCTCACAATTCTGTTGATAACTTTGCTCTTCCTTGCAATTTTAAGTTCAGGTCATTTAGATGACCAGTAATGTCAACTATGAAAGCCAAATCTTGAATCCATTCTTTATTTCTGAGTTCAGGTATATTGTTATCTTTCATTTCCATAAAAATTTTCACCTCATCGAGCAATGAAAAAGGAGCGCTTTAATACAATGCCCCTACTTAGCCAACGGACATGGCTATAATAAGGCAACTCACAAGGAATATCAATGGTATCCAAGAAACATTAAATTGTTGTGATTTAATGCATAAGACCTGATGAAATTAACGCTTTTAATAACAATACTCATGACATGATCCATTTTTAATACTTTGCAGCACAGCGCTTCACGATGAATAATGCAATGTACTCAAAAAAGATGATGGCTTTCGTCCATTGATTGGAATTTAGATTTTAATCTTGAAACTACACCTAACTCTTGACCTATCATTTGAGGAGCTCCATCAGTAGTCAAACTTTCCATCTTGCTCTAATCTATGTTAATCTTTTCTAATGAATTAATCAAAGATTGAAAGATATCATCCCCTGTTATTTGGCTCTTCATTGGAACTAATTCTTCAACGATGGTCATATCATTTTCAACTCCTCAAATAAAAATAGTCCTGACCAACATCTGTAATGACGGTACTTTCATCAATAGCAATTGAAACGCAAAGAAAAGAAGCGACTTTATCTTTGAGCTGGAAATTTAAATTTTCAGAAATATCCAGCGTGCGATCTGCTTTTGTATTCCTTGATAGAGCTACATAAATTTGAAAACAAGTGACGCTTTTCAGGACATATTATTTCTGAGGCCTTAAGTATATATTTTTTAATAAATTCACCTTACACAGAAGGGCTTTGACGAAAATGCTATTTCCTTTGCAATGACATAACTGGCCAACACTGACTAATCACATTTCTTATTTATGTTTTTAAAAACTGATGCCTATTTGACAAGTCACTAAGTAATTTGAGGATTTTCTCTTCACGGAGCTTTCCAACATAATGTTGGTATTTTTCTTCATGATTAGATATATAATGTCTCTTAACGTTGTATTCTTTTGCAACGGCCAATTGTTTATTACAAATTAAGCAGGTAGGTTTACTAGTAGAATAGACGTGACCATCCTCAAAATCGACGGGTGAAGGTCGAAGAAATCGAGCGAGAACCCAGATTATCACATGGGAGTGTTATCAACATCATCCACGACAATTTGGCCATGACCAAGGTCTCTGCCCGTTGGGTCCCTAGAAACCTGACGCCCGATGATCGACTTCAGCATCGTCAAAGTTCGGAGGAGCTCCTCTATAACCAAGACCCGGTGAAATTCGAGTCACGCATAGTGACAGGTGACGAAACGTGGGTCCATCACTGAGATCCTGAGACCAAGCTCGAAAGCATCGCCTAGAAGCACAGGGGCTCTCCAACCCTCAGCCGGAAAGATCAAGGCTACTATCTTCTGGGATTCTGAGGGAGTGTTGATGATGGACTATGCGCCTCATGGAAGGACCATCACAGGCCAATATTCCACCGAGGAACTGGCTGGGTTACATAAGAACATAAGAAAAGAAGGAGACTGCAAAAGAACATTCATGGCCTACACTTGGCAGCTCCTGTTAAGTGCATCCGTCAGAAGCGGCGCGGCAAGTTTACATGCAGTGTTCTGCTCCTCCACGACAATCCTCTGTCCACAAGTCCAGTTGCACAAGCTGCCCTGCGCGAGTGTGGATTCGAGGAGCTCAACCACATCCCCTACAGTCCAGATCTGGCCCTAAGCGACTACTTTTGATTCCGCCAGCTCAAGGCTGCACTGCGTGGACGCCGGTTTGGGGACGATGAAGATGTCCAGCTCGCCGTCCAGGAGTGGATTGAAGAGCAGTCGGGAGATTTCTAGCTGTAGGAAATTTGAAGCCTCAAGGACAAGTGGCGCAAGTGCATCGAAGTCGAGGGTAGTTATATTGAAAAATAATAAAACACTTTTCCTCATATCCGAATTGCAAAACTTATTGACCGCCCCTCGTATAGGATACACTTAAAACTGTCAAGGGGCCCAAGAAAACAACCCTAAACTAAAGGCTCAAGAAACTGACACACTGGATTTGCCAAATGTCGCTTGATAAATATTTAAGTGCCAAGTTGAGAGATGGAAAGTTCAAAGAATTAATTTGATAAAAGTAGATATTTAGTATTAAAAATAGTTCCTACGACCTACTGTGGCAAAATTAATTCTAAAAGTGCTTTGAAAATTTTAACTTTAATAAAAAGCACGGCGGGTCGGGAGTTTGACACCCCTGCCATAATGCTTTGTCCTTTGGTCCAAAATCTGTCGTTGTACTAAGCAGCGAGCAGGGGGGTATGGGTGGCCGGAGCCCTCCTAATGGCAACCCATAGCAGGGTTCGATAACGGCTTCCAGTAACCAAACGAATATACGAATATCTATAAATGTTTTATTAGTTTAAAATGAGATCCTAAAATCGAAAATTGGCTGGCTTGCCTATCGTGACATCATATATGCCAAATTAACTTTTTTTATTTTGGTTTACATGATGCAATGTGTTACGTGTCTTATTTTTAGTTTTTCTGAATTATTTTCCCGATGTTCACAACAAAAATGGCGCCTTCAAATTCGATCGCATATTTATGTGGGCATGAACGGAAGATGAAACATGATGTTGTTCAATGTGGAACGAAACACAACAGCAAAAACACCCGAGTCACCAATGTAAAAAAATATAGTTTCTTGTTTGCCATCCCCTCCCTCTTTCTTCACGCCGACTGAGTACACCCTCGTTAGAATGCAAAATCACACCTTTACTTCACAAATTATAGTTCGTCTTCGCCCATGGTGTTTATTTGTTTGGGCTGCATCACGCAGGAAATTAATGGCAGCTGCTTTTCCAAGAAATTTTGGCGAGCTTCTTGACACGTGTGGAGAAGGAGAGGGTGGGGGTGGAGTGGTGGAATCGATTTGAATTGGATAGCGGTGGTCAATAAGAATGATATTTGAACACCCCCCCCCCCAAAAAAAAGAGTCATTTGACACAGCGTGGGCAGCATAAAAAAGAGCGCGGATCTTCGACGGGGTCACATACTTTTGTGACCGAAATGGAGCAGACGCAATCCCTACCAACAGTGCTTCCACTTTACATCAAAGCCACCATTGTTCGGTCGATTTTGCGCCACATGCTGGAAATATCCACCTATTGTTTGAACGCCCACTTCCACTCAACCACGCTCTCCCAGGCCATTTCATTCAACCACAACCCTTCCCTATAAAGACTCATCCAACAGTCACCAAAACCACCAATTGGTTAATACCAATCGACCATCATTCTATCTAGGAGTACATTCAAGACATTCCCCCTTCCTACCTCCTCTCCATACCATCTCCAGGTGAATTTACTTCCGCACACGCGCGGCTGAATGTACTACCCACCCCCAACAATTTTCAGTCCGTGGTTACATAAGACCGACATTCGCTCTCCCCCAAATCAAATCTCCGCCCCCCTCAAACGATCCGGAAAATGATTTACAAAATAAGTTTGAAAAATATCACTATGGAAACAACAGAAAAATGCAGGAAAAAAGTATACATTCCCTGAGCTAGTAAATGCACGGCTTAATATAATTTGTATAAAAAAAAATAACTATCAAGTACAAAAAGTTTGAGATTTCATTTAAAACAAGCCAATTAGTGGAGGATAAACAGTATCATTTATGGTGGCCCTTTAAGCCCAGTGGGAAACCCCTTTACTATTACTCAAGTCCTATCGGGGGCGGTTAGTTGCTGCATGGAATCCCGATTAAAGTCTACTATACGGCGGCGGTCCTATGCAATACTAAATCTGTTGTGGTTAGGTTCCCTCCATTGCAGCAGAAAACGACAGGAAGAAAACCCAGACCGAGCAAGCCCACCACACCCTTCTTCAATGCCAGGCAACACGAAACAAAAGCCTACCGATCATTGGCCGGTGCGTCGACAGTGGGAGGCAAGGGGCGCGCGAGAACGACAACCGACTAGTAACAAGCATGTATAAGCAGGTCGTCAATATTTCAACGAGTTGTTCAAAAACACCCGACTCTCAGAGCCCCTTTTCATTATTGAAAAAAATAAGAACTTAATAACTAACGAGGAAATCCAAAGTTTCACTTGGGAGATTACTTTTATAATATATTTAAAGCGAAAACCAACGAGGAAGAGAATGTGTTGACTGCCGCAGATATTCTGTGGGTATTGGACAATTTTTCAGAACAAAAGACAGACTCCCACCTGAAATGAGCTGTTCAGTTGTCTATAAATTCATTTGTCCCAGGTGCCACCAGGGGATCTACATTGGTAGCACTGTTCGCTCACTTAGGGCTAGGGTCTATTCTCATCTTGGTATTAGCTCTCGCAATGGCTCCACCTTGACCAAAAAGGAAACTTCTCCCATTCGAGATCATTCAATTAAATGTAAGACAGAAATTTCCCGCAAAAACTTTCAAAGTATAGGACATGCAAAGGACTCCACTTCCCTCCGCATTCTCGAATCATTATTTATAAAACAACTAAATCCCAGTTAAAATTCTGATTCAACTGCTTTTCCCCTTCTCATTTCATAAATCACTCAAAATATTTTCACAACCTACCAATCTTTAATCGGTTCCCTTCTATAATCTTTCCTCAGTCTCTCCGCTTTTGCCGTCCACTAAAGGTGACTAATTTTTTTGTGTACCAATATATTGCCCCAATTAGTATTTTTTCATATTTATCCATATTTATAGCATCTATATTTAGTGTCAACAGTTTTCAAATGATTTTTTCACATTTTCAAATTATTAAATAATTCATTACTATTCCTGCTTCATTAAGTGACTAATATCTGTGTCAACCAATAACTGCATCAACTAGTGTTATATTTATCCATATTTAGAGTACCCATAATTGATCCATATCTAAAGTTTCAATAGTTTTCAAACGATTTGTCATAATTTCAATTAACTAAATAATTTATTTCTAATCCTTGTGTGCATTATCATTTTCGTATTTTTAACGTGTTCTAAATCCATCTTATAGACCAGAAGATGGTTAAGGAACCCGAAACGTTGTATTTAATTAAATGAGAAATTTTACATGACTCATTTTGGGATTTATCCTCAACCTGAAAATAAGCCTGCTTAGAAGCAAATATATAGAATATATATATATATATATATATATATATATATATATATATATATATATATATATATATATATATATATATATGTATATATATGAAGGGAAGAAACCACAGTGTTAGGATCAAATTATTTGCGAAACCAAGTTTCGAAGGAGACCTCCCCGTCATCTTCAATCGCTGGGGTTTCCGTCGAAATCTATTTTCGCAATTTTTTGTATTTGTAATTTTAAGATTTTAAGAGCTCATCTGGCGACTAACTGCTTGGACATAAGTCGCCGTACTCACAACTCCCTAGTAAAGGCTACTATAAAATAACATGCAAAAAACAAAACAAAAGAAAAAGGGACAACAAGCATGCTCCGGCGTCGGGGGAAGGTCCGCCTCACTCCGGCGCAGGAACATGCGAACCTACAAGCAAAACATAAAAAAATAAAATCTAGTTAAAAAAGGGGGAGAAGGCCGGCCTCCTCCAAAAAGTCATTAAGTCCAAAAGCCAATGAGTACGAACCCGTCCCGAGTACAAGGGATAGGTAGCGACCCCGCTCAGGTAAAGTGCGCGAAGATCGCCAAGATTGGGACATTTAACAAGAATGTGCCGAAGTCTTGGGGTAACGCAGTTTTCACAGTAGGGCGCAGGCGAACGCTCCATCAAATGGCGGTGCGTCCCGCGAGTGTGCCCAATTCGGGGACGACAGAAAGCAACCTGAAGCCTTCGCGGCATTGGGGGGTAAGTCCATGGGAACAGTCGCGGCGCAATGGGACGCAACTTTAAGTTCCCTTCGACCATCTCCTTTGCCAGGTAGCCCGAAGAGCTGCCCGTATTCCTGCCATGTAGTCGGTATGATGAAGAGCGAAACGCTGGTCCGGTCGCGGAGTCCACGCGGACTCTTTGGCGCCCTCATTCCCCATAATGCCTACATGTCCAGGAACCCAGCAGAAGATAATTTCGATATCCGCCCGGCTTGCCAAAACCGTGGCGTCACGGATATCGCGAACCAGGGGATGCGGAGATTCCAATGCCCCGAGAGCACTCAGGGCGCTTTGTGAGTCGCTATGGATCACAATCCGGTCTCCGAACCGAGCACGTCGCGTAATCTCTCGTACCGAGTGGTTTATTGCCACCAGCTCGGCCGTGAAGGCAGACGCAGCGCCTGGCAGAGCCCCGCTGACTTCAAACAGAGGGGATATGGCGTGGAAGCCGACCTCCTCTCCAGACTTGGAGCAGTCCGTATACACTGGCACGGTTCCAGTGTGACATGAGGTGTACTCCAAAAAGGTCGAATGCAATACTCCCGGCGCAGTACAAGCTTTGGGAGAAGAGTCGTGGCGACAAATAGCCAAATGTGGTACCCTCCAAGATGGCGTACTGGGCATAACCAGGGGCGCCACCGGACCGAAGGCTATACCTAGCTCTCGAAGGAGTTTCCTAGCCCTAAAGCCAGAGGGCTTAGCGTATGACTGGCATCTCTCGGCGGTATAGGCACGGTTGAAATCAGCTGCGGATTCAGTCAGAGCTGTAGAGCGAGTGGCATCTCCTCAGCAACGATTAGTAGGCTCTCAATGGGAGAAGTGCGGAAGGAACCGGTCGCCAAGCGAAGGCCGGTGTGGTGGATCGAGTCCACCTTCCGCAAAACACGCTCGGCTGCGGATGCATAAAACTCGCATCCGTAGTCGAGCTTCGAACGAACAAAGGATCGATAAAAAAGTAAGGCAGTAGCCCTATCAGTGCCCCAAGCGCTGAACGTCACGGAATGGAAAATATCCATGGCGCGGGTACAAGACACCATAAGGCTGCGAATATGAGCCTCCAGGGTGAGGGGTAGGTCAAATAGAAGACCAAGGAAACAATGCGATTCAACCACTTCCAGGAGTACCCCATTAAGAAACAACTCTGGGTCAGGGTGGAGCCGTAATTGGCGGCAGAAGTGCACCACATTAGTCTTAGCCAAGGAAAACCGAAACCTGTGGACTTCGGCATAGTGAGAGAGGCGGTTCAATGCCTGTTGGAGTTGGCATCTGGGCCGCGCCAAAAGAGATGGAAAGGTCGTCCACGTAGAGCGTAACGAGAACATCTTCCGGCAGTGCCGAGGTGATGCCGTTGATGCTCAGGGCAAAGAGTGTGACATTGAGTACAATTCACTGCGGGACACCCTCTTCCTGCCCAATTGGGCTGGAAAGGGCGTCCCCTCGCCCCCTTCGTGTGGATGGGGCTCCATGATACCGTATCGCCATGCGGTATCATAGGCCTTCTCTAGATCCAAAAACACCTGGGCGTAGTGCTGTTTACGAAGGGAGGCCTCGCAGACGGCATTTTACAGTTGGAGCAGAGCATCTGACGTGGAGTGGAACTTGCGGAAGCCGCACTGTGCAGAAGACAGATGGCCTCCGCTGTCCAGAAAACGGCTAATATAACATTTACCAATTTCTCCATCAACTTGCACACGCAAGAGGTAGGAGAGATTGGGCGGAAACCGGCCGGAGTAGAGTGATCTCTCCCCGGTTTGCGAAAGGCGAGCACAGTAGCGATTCGCCAGGAATCCGAGAGGAGACCCTACACCCAGATCATGCTGAACAAATCTAACAGAATGGCCATGCCTCGCTCACCCATGTGTCGAAGCATGGCGTACGGGACATCGTACGGACCATGAGCGGTGTCCGCGCACGAAGCAAGAGCAAAACGTAACTCACTCACAGTAAACCTATCGTTGAAGGGTTCTCCACCTCTGGAGGTAAAGTCCAGCCGGCGGCCTTCCGCGACATCACGACGTGCATTGAATGCTGGCAAAGCAGCATCCCGGCTAGAGAATCTGGAAAAAGCGGTCGCAAAGGATTCCGCCACGGACACGGGGTCCGAGATTGCGATCCCATATTTTCCTAGAGAACAGGAGGAGTGTCCTGCGAGAACTTGCCCCGAATCCTTTTGACTCGCTTCCACACCTCTGCTAGAGGGGGTCTTCCCGTTAAGTGAAGACACGTATACCCGCCAAGAGGAGCGGAGGGTGTGCTTCGAAATATACCGAAACCTAGCCCTAGCCCGACGAAATAAAGCGAGAGTGAAATCGTTTAGGCGGCGCTTCTGCTTGAGGGCTGTCTCACACTCGGCTGACCACCACGGGAGTGGTCGGCGTGCAAAACAGCCAGACCTTCTAGGAATAGTAGCTAGGCCCGTGGCGATGAGGTTGCCGGAGAAGAACTCAACAGCCTCATTAACCGACCTAAACTCCTTGACTGAGATAGAGAATTCAGTTATTTCCTGAAATGCAGACCACCACGCCAAGCACCACCGGGGCGGACTCTCGGGCGGTAGCGGTCCAAAAAATGATACTTGAATGGGAAAGTGATCCCTACCATGGAGGTCATCGACCACTCCCCAATCAAATTCCGGCTGTGCATCCGGAAAGCACAAAGATAGATCGAGGTAGGAAAATGAAGCGGTTCTCGGGCAGTGATGCGTAAACTCATCCACATTTACGACACCCATCTCAAGCTCGTCGATCAGGTAGGCAAGGACTTGACCCTGGGAATTGATAGAATAGTCTCCCCAGAGAGGGTGTCTACCGTTTAGATCTCCGAGCAAGAGAAAGGGACTCGGCAACCGTGCCACCACGCGGCGTAAGTCCCCCGCGTCGACGTCGGCTGACGGTGCAATCAATGTACCCGGAAATAACAGTATACCTCCTATCAAGGTGAAGCTGCACAACTACTGCTTGAGAGTTATCTAAAGCGACGAGAAGAACCGAGACATCATGCCGGTTGTAAATCGCACATCCTCCCGCCGGCCCCCATCCCGTGATGGTAGGGTCGCGAAACCTTTATACCCCGGGAGGGTAGGCAGGAGCCATGCACCCATCATGGTCTGCAAAAAGATAGCTAACGGGGAACGGGACGAGACGAGCCTCCGCAGCTCTTCCCAGTTGGCTCGGAGTCCGCGGCAATTCCATTGAAGTAATATGCTCTCCAGGCCTAGCTCGGAGACGTGGGGGCCCTCTTCGAACAGAAGACCCTCACGGTAATGGGCCGTACGCATCCCGAAGACAACCCAGGGTGCTGGTGGCCAGACAAAGCGCTGAGGGCGCTGTCACTTTCAAGGACTTATTGGGGGAGGTTGTGCTCGCCATGCCAGTCTTTTCCTCCCTCCGTCTCGAAACCTTAGGCGGGCGTTGCTGCTTCGGAGGCAGGGTGCCATCTTTTCGAGGATCCACCCATACCACCACTGGGCGTGGGCGAAGGAGCCGATGCTCCTTTGTTGCTCTCCTCCTTTCGGGGAGCAGCTTTAGGAACCCCGGAAGATGGTCTGGCTACCAACGTCAGGGGTATTGCCTCCTGTGAGTCTAACGACTCGGTGGAGGCGCGTGCCTGTTTCGGCTTACGGGAAAGGGGGCGGAAGCCCTGGTTTTAGCCGGGGCTGGTGTGGACCCTTCGTGCTGCCAGCTTTACCAGGGGAGCGCCCGGGGTGGGTAGAACCCGCAGAAGGGTTCCGAATGGGGGCGGAATCGACCGTACTCGTAGGCCTGGATGGGGCCATGAACAGAGGGTTTCTTTTTTAACTTTGAGGCATAGGACGTCCCGGGCAGCGCCGAGCGCGAGAGAACCAAGTCCTTAGCCTCGCGAAATGAGAGACGATCCTGAGCCTGAACGGCCAGGATTTCCTTCTCAAGGAGATACGCAACACATTTCTTCGAAGAAGCGGGGTGCGGCTCTACGCAATTGAGACACTTGGCCACACACAATTTGCACTTATCGTGTGTGGCCTTGGAGCATCTACACAGGTTTCGGGTAAACCCGACTGTTCCCATTGACAGGAGCGATTAGTATTGCCGAAGCGGTGGTAGTAATAGCACCTGCGCGGTAGTGGCACGAATGTCTTCACGCGGTAGCGATACCAACCGGCATGTGACGAAGAGTGCAGGCCCCACCCTATTTTCTCATCACACATTCGATCTTGACAGCCACATGGTCGGTCAGCTCTAAGGTCATGTCATCTATGTAGTAGTCCACGAGTTCCCTAGCATAAACTAATTCTTTCACGAAATTCATGGCAGAGTGCGGCGTCACACTAACAGGCGTGCCATCAAGTGTCCGAAGGGCACTAATCATGGCCGCCTCGGAGGGATTCAACGCATTCGCCAAAAGGCTCCCATCCGAGAAATGGGTCACCTTTGGCTCTCTACCAATCACACTAGCTAAAGCTCTCCTCTGATGGATCACGTTGCCCTTAGCCAATATGCTGCCATCAGTGGAGCAAATAACCACAAAGCGTTTGAAGCAAGCAGGCTAAAAAATGCCGGGTAATCTCTGAATGAGGGGCCCCGATGTAATCGAGGCTCTGCTCTGCGCACTAGCATTTTTGGTCTTAGTCAGGGGCTCTGCACTGAGGAGGGCAGAGGGGTCAGATGTGCTGATCTTGGCTTGGTCACTTACTGAAGTAGCAACAGACTCATCCATCCCCGCAACCCCTGCGGAAGGAGAGGGGCCCCAAGTTTTTTTTTACTTTTTAGGAGAGAAGGGCAGGGAATGAACTCGCTTCTCCCCTCCGCTGGCAACAGCCCCCAGGCCCGATGGACTGGCCTCAGCAAGGTCCTTCTCTCGAGATCGAGAAGGTCCTGGCAGTCACAGGGGCACTGGTCGGAGGAGATCCCTCCTCTCCTTGTAGTGCCTTGGAATCCCTAGCCGTTTGAGGAGGACCTTGCATAGGGGCGGACTTGTGTTCAGTGCTTTGCACTGAGTCCAGATTCAATCCCAAGGAAAGCCCTACCAACAGAGGCTGGGTTGCCTGAAGGACCATGTCGAGCTCGTGGTGTCACAAGTCGAGTCTGGGGAGGCACAGGCCTTGATCCCAGCTATGTTCAATATTCTAGCCAGCAGGTCTTTTGAGGGAAGCGACCTAAGGGTCCTGGCTTCCCTCACCCCCCCTAAGGGGGTTGCCCTACCAAGCCGCTTCAATGGGTAGTGGTTGGCTATGGGCTTTCTTGGCAGTTCCCTTGGAAAGTAAAGGGGGGACTTCCACTGGAAAGAGGGAGGTGCCCAAAGGCACCTCCAGATAAGGGGGTGAAGGGAAGTCCCCTACACCCGTAGCGAAGGAGAGGAGTAAGCCTCCTCTCCGGTTAGAGAGATTTAGAGGGTCCCCTGTGAGAATACAACAGGAGAGGAGGGGCTCCATTTTTTCTGTGGAACTGCCTGAGGGAAATTTTTTTATTTTCTCATCATTGGGCATGGTGACCCTATTTTAAGGGAAGCAAATGCTCATCACCCCTTGCAGTAACCCGCCCTGTAAGGGGTGCGTACAGGGCTGGCAGAACCAGGTGCCACCATTTAAGGCCACCCCGCCCGCCTGGTGACCTGGCAGCCCTTTGGCATGGTGGTTCCACCTTAGGCACAGCCTAAAAAAAATAGATAGTGAAGAGAGAAGGAAGAGGGATGTGAGGAAGGTATGGGTGGGGATGAAGCAGGTTGTTAAAAACCCACCATCCAGACAGGAGCTCAGGGGTTAGGGAACATTGTCCCCTCCCTCCTCAGCCCCGATCCAGGATAGTTGGCTGAGAAGGTCAGCATCTACCCTGTGAAAATAGAGGCCGACTAGAGAAAGTTGTGGGAAAGGTTGTAGGGGAGAAATACAGGTGGTCTGAAAGGAGAAGATGCTAAGCTGGAACCGGACAGGGCACTGAGTCCGGTCATCACAGCGGCCAGGAATACAAATAGCTGCGCCCCTTACAGGGATCTGTGGATAGAAAAGCAGGTTTGGAATGATGGAGGCAGTTATATAATAAAGAGAAGTAGAGTAGAGATAGGTGGGTATGTAATAAAGAGAAGTAAAGATAGGAAGGTCGACTAACAAGTAGAGTGGGCCATTGGCCATTGGCCATTGTCATTATATTCTGGTGCCAGGATGGCATCCTCCAGGTACAGAAGGTTGAGGGGATAGCCATAATAATTAATAAATAATATTAAATAAAAATAATACTATAATAAAATACTACTACTACTGCTAAATAATATTAAAGCAGTAAAAAGCGATTGAGGGAAATGCACAACAACTACAACTATCAGAAACTTCATGTCAACCCATTGACAGGGCTTCTCTAAATTGCACTCACACCAGGAGGATGTACACTTCCTCTGGATACAAAGTATAACAGTCTAAACAGGATTACCCCTGCAAGAGCATGCTGAATCAGGGTAAGTAGGTGTATGGGTAGAAGGTAAAAGTATTTCATTTTTTGGGGGCTGATTTCGATCATATGGCAGTGATGTGTGTTAACACCCGTTCCAAGACTATGATTGAAAATTATAATAAAAATTATATCATTACAGCAACATCCGAGAAACACACCAACCTCCAACAAAAATTACTACTTAGCTTCTTATTTTCACTTAGAATTTCAAATTAAAAAATGGGCCTACCTTTGCCACTTCATAGCAAGATGATTACATACCTTTAGGCTTTTCTTCTAAAAAAAAGAAAAGAAAAAAGGACATAAGATGTTTAGAGTAAAAAAAAGAATATAACATTAAGCCTAGTGATTGGATGGAAGATTTAAAAATATGAAAGACTATTATAATTACCCAGACTTCTTACCTTTAAAAAAGAGTAAGTCTTAGAAATAAACTTAAATACATCTACTATTGACTTAACAAGTTGATAAGTTTAACAAGACATTGTAGTAGTTTGGTTGTCCGCCTCCCCTCCCCTATGTCTAATCCCTGGTTCTTCTTTTTCAGAATGTATTTGGATCGTATGTTCACCATCATTGCTTTGTGTGGGGGGGCTCAATAGACCTCTATCGTGCTCCCCCATTCATCTCTATTTTCTCTTTAGGCGGATTCTTTCAGCTTAACAATAATTCTGTATTTGTTAATAGTTTGAAAGCCAATAGTTGTGACTGAGGAAGGAAAAGCCACCTGGATGGAAAATAGCTGAGTGAAAATTGTGTGAGTGGGTGTGGTGGAATGTGTTAGGAGTAAAGATGTTTGAGGGGGGTAGTGAATCAGTGACTGAATGTGCCTTCTCTTTTCCAGCTGTGTAGTACCAATAAGTTGACTGACCTTCATGTGTAGAGTGTCATCCTCAGTGCTAGCGCCTCACCTACTGCAACACAGCAGTTGGAACTAACAAGTGTCCCAGGTCCCTAAAGTCCTTGGCTTTGCCGAGTCCCAGACCCCCACATAAAATGGGACACCTCCTATTTTCCCTGACTCATCTCGCTCTGTTAGTAGGTTAAGGGTGCCCCCGTCATTCCCAATATCTTTGTCTTTGGTTAGTTTCTTTGACGCGCATTGTTGTATATAGATATTCTTTTGCGTGGCTGAGGTCCATATGTAAGGCCTTTTGTGTCAAATATACGTGTGGTTGTTGGCCAAGGTAATATTGTGAGGCTAACTATATAAATATAAATATATATATATATATATATATTAAGTTATTTTGGGTTTTATTATATACTCAGGGCTGGGAGCGAAATGTGTTAATAGAAAAGTGAAAAAAGTGACATTCTTTTTAAAAAGTGAGAAAAAAGTGACAGTAATGGTGAAAGTTCTTATAAATTAAATATTTATTAGTTATATAAAGAACTAAAAGTTTAGGTAATAGATATTGAAGAAAATCTTCTACAGACCTTCACATTTAATTATGGAAACATCCTGTTCAGGACATAGTCCAACGGCCTTTAATAATAATACTTACATACTAAACAAGTCAATATCACTGATTAAAAATTAAAATGAGCAAAAAAATATATAGGCTAACTAACATAGCATAACATCACTGCGTCTTATTCTTTTTATTTTTCTCAAAGAAGTCACTAATAAGGCTGTTCTTCCATTTTTCAAGTTTTAAATTATTCTTTTTTCTTCAGCTGCAGAATTCTCTGCTTCCTCCTTTTTAGTCTTATATGACTCTAGCATTGCATTAGCTATTTTGATTTCTATCAAGTCATTTTACTGAATACCTTTTTTCAGTTGTTCACTTGCTTCATTATAAATTGTGGCATTGATTCTTTTTGTAAGCATGAAACCTTTTTCTCCAAGTCTTTGATGCTCAGCTTTTTTTTCTTCTATTTCTCTTTCCAACTTTTCAGAAGCCTTTTTTCTTCCCTCTTCTATTTTTATCTTTTTTATTTCCTCTAAATGAGCCTTATATCCGGCATGAGCCATATTCAAAAGCTCTCTAGTAATAGGGACCAGTTCAGGTTTCATCCGAAATATTGCCATTGAAGGAGAAACCTCTTTCTACATCAGAATTCCCATGTGAAAGGGAAAGGGATGCCTTCGCAAATTTTGAAATGCGTGGGTATTTCATTTCACCACTGCTATTTTTTTAATTAAAAACCTTATTTCAAGAAATGTGGACATCAATATCTTGATATTATTGGCGTCACTAACCTATAAAAGTTTCAACTCATCTTGAAGGCGAACTATCTCAAAATCCATAGGGTAAAGTTCGCTAATAATCTTTATATCAGTCAAACCATGGTATTTTTTATGTTAACAGGATTTAGGTATCTGAAACTTTTTACAAAATTGCTATTTAATAGGGATTTATCCAGTAGGTAAAATAAACCCTTTTTATAAAAAATAGGGGAATTTAAAAAAATCTCTCTTTTCTTCAGGTAGGCTGTTATACTCACTTTCAATACCACCACTACCACAAATCACATGATGTTTTGAAAAGTAAGGCACTGGTTTCCCATTCATGTATAAGTTTTTTTTATATCTTTAGAGCCATTTGCTGAAGTAAGGGGCAGAACTTTTGAATATCCTGCTTGATATTTTATTGGCACAACATTCATTAACTCATCATGCAGTTGATGAATTAATGGGCTGCATGTTTGAAATTTGTACTAAATTTAGTAAAAATTGGACATGTGCCTACAATAAATTTAATTTCTGCTATAATTGTTGGCTTTTAAAAATATTTTGCAATTTATTTATAATAAAAATTGCTCATCAAGTTATTAGTTTATTTTTTTTCTGGAATATACGTTAAGAAATATTTTGGTATGGTAGAAACCTGCTCCAAAAATCTGATTGCTGCTGCTTCCAAAGATAGCCATCTACTGGACACATGTTTCAAGATCTTGTGATTGGACAGTTGCAATTCATTTTGAATTTGTTTAAAATCTTGCCATCACCATGACCAACCATCAAAAAACCATCTTCCAATAATAGTGGACAGCATGAGCCATCAGTAGCAAATGATTGAATAGCTTTTTGGAAGGCATTATTAACCACATGCAAATTGCATGTTCCTACACAAGTAAGATCTTGCCGCGTGTCTGTTTTATGATTTCATTCATATTTCTAAAAATTGACTTATTAACCATTTGGACCATCAGATCCTAACATCAAGATGTTTTCATATTTTAAATTTACACTGCTGTGTCATTTATTTTTTCAACAACAGTTTCTGCGAGAGCATGCCCTAAAAAAAATGTTTTCAAATGGGTTGTGACTATTTGCCCCTTAGTTTTGGAAAAATATCTTATACAAATTTGTTGTCTCATCATATAAAATGTTAAAAAATGAATTGAAGATATCCTCAATTAATTTGCCTTTGAAATATGGCCCTAAAGCGTAGGTAATTAAATAAGATAATTTATTTTTAATGAAATTATAAAGATAAAAAAATTATCAAAATTCACAAGAAAATATGAATAAAAGTATTAAATTCTAAATTAAACAAAAAAAAAGTAAAAAAAGTGAAAAGGTGACACCGCTCCCAGCCCTGTTTACCAGGGTTGTGGTGGATCGCTATTATTTACTGTTTCTAAATAAAATTAAAAAATAAACTCTCTCAATACCCTCTCCTTGAACCACTGAGTGGACCTTGTTGGGGCAATAAGAAGAATTGGTAAGGTGTAGCGACCCCGTTGCCACAACATGCAAATGAATACTAGTCAAACCTTTATATGACACTTTAGAAACTTAAATCCTATTAAACTCAACCTTGAATACTCTAAAAGGACAAAAGAAAAATGGGAAAACAGTAAATAAAAAAAATATTGAAAATAAAAAGATATGTAATGTATATGAGAGGGTTGCTATGAGAATTCTACAAAATTTCCCATCTTTAATACATTTACAAATTTCCTAAAATATTCTTTACTGGTGCCTAGGAAAGGAATTTGTGTGATTCTATAGAAAAGGCCATTCTTGCTCGAAAAGAGATGGCGTTAATGCAGTGTTAAATCAAAAGAAAGATGGCATTAATCCTTTATCAGGTGCCATTAAACTAAGTGATCAGATCTGACCATTGGCTTAATAGAGAGTTAAGACACAGATCAAATCAATTTTATGAAAATTAGGGATGGATCCAAAGATTAAATGGAGGAAATATGTAGCTTCAATAGAAGTGATCCAAACAAAAGATTTAGATCAAATAAAAATTAGGAACAAATATCTCCCAAAGATTGCAAAAGATATTACGGGTTAAATTGCCTTGGAACTCATTTTAAGGGCTATGGCAAAACTGAGTGGAAATACATTCAATGACGGTGAAGTTAAGGCGGCCATTAAAAGGGACGTTTTAAGGGTGGGGTGCTCAGCATAAGAACTGAATGGAAGTAAAAATAATTAGGTAGGGATTTTACCACTGATCTCCTTTTTCTCTGGCCTTTTGTTTCTCAGGGGGAGCTACAATTTAATATGGGACTGGAACTACTTGTAGCTACAGTATATTGACGGCCTCTGTGAAGCCAAATCAAATAGGCAACTAACTACACCAGATATGGCTTAACTTCACTGTAATTGGCATCAGTTTTCCATGTGGCTTAGCTTTAGACCAGAATGGAATAAAAGCCAACGATATAAATTTATGAGATTATTAAGAAGGTGGGGGAAAATTGTTACTAAATAACAGTCCCACAAATGAATGCTAAATAAAATGACTGAGGTAATAAGTTATCCACTTCACTCAATAAGGAAAAGAGGAAGCCTCCCTCGAGTACATCATCATTAGCTACACTTAGCTCTAAGTTAAGCTCAAGTGTCCTGCAGAAGGCCCACCTACTCCCAAATCTTCCTGACACCACAACCTGGTGCACAGAAGCCTTCAGGCTTACCATTACCAGTCATTTTGATCTTTATGAAAAGTCCATTATAAAGTCAGGGGATGTCATCCATGATATGAGGGACTGATGGCACATCTTACTACCATCTTATTTGAGATGCAGCCCAAGGCTTTTCTTATTCTTGCCATGTCTGTAGTCTAGAGAAGAAAATGCTGAGTCACGATGCCTCCGAAAATGGTCTTTGGACCAGCTACAGTACATAATCTCTGGCACAAGTAGTATATTGTATCCAGCTCAGTGATGAGGACAGGTAGCGCAGGAAGAGCTATACCAGTTTTAAAAAAGGTGGATTAATGTAAAAGCCATGTACTCCGTACTTGAAACCATGCATGTACACAAACACAACTTAGTGTGATGTGATGTATGCTGCAAGAAATACAAATGCAGAAGCCATTGAGATTTGTTGTAGAAGAAATGAGCCATTAGGAGGGTGTGATTACAATGCAGCAAGGACACTTCTTAGCATGCTGCGAGTCACTATGAATTACAAAAGTCTCCACACTAGGGACTGTATATGATCCAGTACTGAACGGTATATTTCCCCGCAATCCCTACATGTCTAGGAACCCAGCAGAAGACAATCTCTACATCCTCACAGCATCAATGGCATCAACAGATAATGCAAACCAGAGGGTGCAGGATTCCAAAGCCTTGAGGGCACTGTGATCCTAATTGGGCACATTGTACAATTTCCTATACTGAGTAGGTAATGCAACTACCTTGACAAGACAACAGACACTGCACATAATAGAGCAGCACTGTTTTTTCAAACAAGGGATAGTGAAAGCTTTCTAGATTTGGAACCATCCATGTAAACTGGCATAGCACCAGAACAAATTGCTTTTAACCCAATGCTATAGAAAATTTGGTAGCAGAGGTGTAATGGCAAACAATCCTAAGTGTAACCTCAAGGGTGGCATCTTGGGCAGAACCAGAGGCACCACCAGCTAAGTGATACGTCAAGCCATCAGAGTTACCTTACTCTAAATATGAAATACTTATGCTATGATTGGTGTCTCTCGCAATGGCATTAGCACTCATGATCAGCCATGGATGAAATGAAAACCATTGATAACTTGAGATGATCAACTTGCATAAAGAAGTCCAAAATATAGTGTGCAACACATAAGTACCATCTCTGCATCAACAAGAAGGTTGTATATAAGGGGTGTGCAAAAGGTTTTGATTGCCAAATGGAGACAAGTGTGGTGAATCAACTCTAAATTCCACAATTCACGCTCGGGTGCAGGTGATCCAAACTCGCAAATTAGTAGGCTAATTTTTTTATTTATTTTTTATTGCCCATCTGGCGACTACCTTCAAGGGTATAAGTGGTGGTAATTAAAATTACAGCCTAGTACTAAGCTATTCAAAAATTGACACACAAAAAGGATGCATTCTCCAGTAAGGGATGGGGGGGGGGGGGGAGCTGCCTACCTCTAGCGCAGCAACATGCAACTTCCCACAGAGTCAAATAAATGGGAGGCGGCCAGCATCCTCAAAAGAGTCAGATAGTCCACAAGTCTATGTACACCAACCCACCCTGAGTAGAGGGGACAAATGGGTGCAGAAAGAACTAAGGGTCATAGGCCTTGAGGGATCAGGAGACTTTGCAGACAGCACCGGGATGACTTAACCTCGCAAAATGAGAGCCAATTCATAGGGAATGTTCAGGATTTCCTCCAGAAAATACACATCACATTACTTTTGCAGAAATGATGTGCGGCTCTCTGCAATTGAAACACTTGGCTATATACATTAGGGACTTATCAATTACAGCCTTGGAACAACCTACACAGACTTTGGGTACGCCTACATTTACATGTCTACATGAGTGATTTGTATGTCTGATTCAGTGTCAGTAATAGCACCTCTATAGCAGTGGCACAAATGCCTTCACAAGGTAGGGATACCAACTGGCATGCACTGCCCCAGGGAGACTGTCATGGTCAAATGTGATGAAGGGTGTAAGGGTAGGTCTTGAGCAATGGCATTCGCCAGAAGGTTGGTTCCTATCCAAGAAACAAGTCATCTTCAGCTCTCTCCCAATCAAGCTAGCTAATACTCTCCTCTGATGGATTTTGTTTTCCTTGGCCAATGTGTTGCCATCAAAGGAGCGAATAACCACAAATCGTTTGAAGCCAGCAGGCTCAAAAATACGAGGTAATCTCTCAATGAGGCACCCTGATATTAATCAAGGCTCTGCTTATTGCAGTAGAAATTTTGGTCTTAGTCTGGGTCTCCTCACTAAGGGCACCTCAGGGCGGGATGTGCCAATCTTGGCCTAGTATGAGTTCCCTTTTATAGAGTACTCCTTTCACAAAGTTCATGGTAGTGCAGTGTCATCTGTGCAGGTAAGCCATTGGTGTGGGAAGAGCAATCAAAATAGCTGCCTCAACAGGGTCAGCCACAAGCCTGAATGATTCTGTTATAGAAATGGGTGACCAATGGATTCCTATGGAGAACCCTGGTTAATAATGCATTTAGACAACATGCTCCCATCAGGAGGGTAAATGAGCAGAAAATGCTTAAAGCTGGAAGACTCAAAGACACTGGCCAGCCTCTCAAGGTGGGGCCCCAACATCGATTCATCTCTTGCTTTTCCTTCATGTTAAGAGCTTTGTGACCTCCATCTGAAGGTGCCCCTGTGCCGTATGACTGTGTCACCTTGGAAGGACCTTGGCCAGAGGTGATCCCTATCAAGGCAGTTTTTTCTCATAGGGAAAGACCAAGCATTCAAGTCAAGGTCACCATAGAACTAACTCTTGCCTCAGGAGGGGATGCTTTTCAGCCATCACCACTAGGAACACATCAGGTTAAGGCCCAGGAGAAAAAGTGGGGCCTTGGAAGCCAACTCCATTGAGACAGTTTGGGTGGGTGGGCGGGTGAGTTGGTATACAAGCCCCTACTGAGATCACAAGACTTTAGTCAAAGAAAGGTAGTGGAAGACTATGGACCCCACCAGCCTTTGCCATAAGGGGATTCATCTCGCAGAGCTGCTGCCTTCCCCAGGAGAGGTCAGTCAACTTGCTTACCAGGCCATTGAGAAAGAGAAAGATTTTCCTGCATCTTTTGGGGGATGTATTTCTTGCTTGCTAGGTGAATTGTATTAAGATGAGAGAGGAGGGTTTGGTAGAAGTGGGGAACAAACAGATGAATGAGTAGAAAGAAAAGGTATATCACATAAGAATGGAGATCATAACTAGTAGAAAACAGTAGTTAAAAAAAAGGACAATAAAAGAAGGCAGCCACATAATTCACTCCTGAAACTTGAGAAAGAAGAGTAAAGAACTTTTAACTCCCTGAAGAATCCAATCATATAAGCAAAATTTTAAAATTCAGTTGACCTAATTAGTGGGATTTAATTAAACTAAACTTTAAATAAACTAGAATGAAAAAACAACAACAACAACCCAAATTCAACCTAACCAGGATTTTCCACAGCTTTTTATCAAAATATTAAATAATATATATATAAAAAAAAATCTTACCTCCAAGCACATCCAACATTCGATAAAACCTGTATTCCAGATGAAGTTGGGGTGCCTTGGCTTTGATTGGTTCCTATGGATAGAGAAGGAAACAATCAATATAGTAGGCTAAACAAAGTTGTTGAGTAAACATAAAACCATAGAATTGTGGTAGCTAATTCCAATAAAGAACTTGTGAACCATCACTTTTCTAGTGACTTTAAATATCAAATTTAAAAATCACAATGCCATTAACCCTTTCGCTCCCAATGACTCCATATGGCATCATGAATAGTAATCTTCATAATTTTACTTATAAAGTGTCCAATGAATTTGTGTGGCAGCAAAATGTTTTCATGGGTTGCCAATGGAGAACTTGGCATGTTTTGATTTGTTTGCTTATTTATACAAGGTGTCAGCTAGGGATATAAAAAAATAATAAGGTAAGTATAGTATTTCATTTCCATTTATATTTTATTACATAGAAGAAAGTTTATAGATGAGATTAGCATATAATTTGAATGTGCATCATTGGACTTTTCATAAGTATTAATATAAAGAAAAAGTTAATGCTCCTTTATGATGTAGGCTAGGTCTACATCGTCTATAACTGCACAAACTTTGTTATTTGAGATAAGTACTCTGTTTACACACACGCACTATATATATATATATATAAACACATACAGTAAACCCTCAATACAACGAATTTCAGATATAACGAACCAAATTTCCTGGCCGAACTCCATTGGGTTAAACAGGCAAGCATTACGACCAGCTAGAGTCGTAACAGTGCAAGGTTTGTACCAAAACTATATTGTGTAGTCCACTTAACTTTATTAGTATTATATATGTATTACATATCCATAACAAGCTTGGTTCATTATTTCCATTGCTTTTAATGCCCATAAGGTTTAACAAACAACCCCCCCACCCCAAATAGTTAGTTATATCGAGGGTTTACTGTGTGTGTGTGTGTGTGTGTGTGTGTGTGTGTGTATATATATATATATATATATATATATATATATATATATATATATATATATATATATATATATATATATATATATTCTAGTAATTCTGCTACCTATAATTTGTTTTTAGTTCAATAGGGCCTATTTAGCTAGAAGGCTAGGTCTACATCTTCTATAACCGCACAAACTTTATTTGATATAAATATTGTTTACAGTATATATATATATATATATATATATATATATATATATATATATATATAGGGTGGCCTGGAAGTCCCTACACAACCATATATTATTATTTTCTAGTTAGTTATGTATGTATGTATTAATAATTTTCTTCTTCTTCAGAGAAAATATGGTAGATGAAAGTCCATTTACACTTGAAGAGCATATTATGACAAGTGTATGTGGGTACATGAGCGCAATAATACTGGTGACACCAGGAAAACAATAAGATATATGGATCGGTAGGGACTTATGGGCCACCCTATATATATATATATATATATATATATATATATATATATATATATATATATATATATATATATATATATATATATATATATATATATATATATATATATATATATATATATATATATATATATATATATAAGAGAACCAGGGCAAAAGAAAAGAAATGCATTTTCTTTCTTCATTTAATTTTAACCAACGTTTCGAGGGTTAAAATTAAATGAAGAAAGAAAATGCATTTCTTTTCTGCTTTCCTGGTTCTCTTATATATATATATATATATATATATATATATATATATATATATATATATATATATATATATATATATATATGTTTGTATTTGGTGTAGTGTATGTTGGCATCTTTCTGGCTCGGAAGACAATGGAGATTGCACCATGGAAGTGTATGGAGATCGTGGGTTGCCCAGTCATCAAGATCCTTTCTTGGTCTCACCGGTGTCATCCAAAGGAATGCAAAGCAGTACGTTTGGTTTGCACCAGGTTGGCTGTAGGAGCTGCCAGTCAGTGATCACAGGGCACTAATGCTGGTAAAAATACAAGGCAAAAAGGTAGGCCATCGAATGATACTAAAGTCACTCTAAATGCAAAAAGAATGAGAGCAACAAGGCCAGTTGATGATGTTGATTTTGATGGGTTTGATCCTTTCCCTGTGCCTACTAATCTAAAGCAAAGATGTGAATGCCGCATCAAAGGTTACACACATATGAAGTGTAACAAGTGCAAAATCTCATTATGCCTGTTAAAAGATCAAAATTGTTTTATTACATTTCATAAAAAATAAATTGTGTGGATATTATTTTATTAAAATCAATGAAAAAAGAATTAACTTTTATTTTTAGGAAATGTGGTTACTAAATTCCATAGGTGGGCGTTAGCGCGATAACGATATAGGGTTATCCGATATTTTTCCCCCACGCTATCGTTTCATCGGTATCACCGATACTTTTGGTTCCAAACTAGCGATAATCGCTAATTTCAGTTTTTGGTTCCAGTTTAGCATAGGGGTGAGCCACGTGTGCCTTGGGGGCAGAAATAGGTAGGTCGAGCTGGAAGGAGGATTCTCAAAACCTATAAGGAGATAAAGGAGCCTCACCAGGTAAGAAACTAAGAAACAGTATTCAAATATTCTTACTATTGTATTATAAAATAACGCTATATATAGTCAATAATCAATATTGTATTATAATTTTGGATTTATCAGTTATCACCTTATCGGGCAATAAATTTATCGCCAGTTATCAGTTTTCGTGATCGCACCCACCTATGCTAAATTCTAGGTTTTCTTTGTTATTTTTACAATGATTTTATTTTTTAAGTTTTTTCATGTTGGCATCAATACTTCCCAATGATGCCATATGGAATCATTTTATTTTCATGCATTTTTTCAATGTTCAATGAAAAAAGTTGTATATATGTGTTTTATGACCTAAATGGAATATGTTTTAAAGCAAAAAAAATTATTTTTTACATAAAGCAATACTTTGGGAAAGAAAAGTTTAAAGTGTATAATGGAAACCATTTATGATACAGTCTAATCCATCCTAAAAGTCTCATCTTCATTATATTACCTAGGCATTGATATCTCATGTGTATTTAATGGAATTTGAGATTAAGAGAAATTTCTGCATTTGTATTGGGTAATAGTGGTAAATGGTTATGGTTTCTCAAAGTGACAAGTGCAAATAGGAAAATTCTTAACCCCCAAATTATTTTGTTTTCTTGTTTTTGCTGAGGCATAGAATTAACAGGGTGTAAAATGGCGATGCATTCCAAGTGTGGCCAATTCCAAGATGACAGAAGGCAACCTGAAGCTGCTGTGGTATTGCATGGTAGGTCCAAGTTGCACTACGATGGCCTGACCTAATTCTTGCCATGCTATCAGTATGAGAAGAGCGAAACTCTGATGTGGTCACCCAGTCCTCGCAGACTCTTTGGCACCCTCATCATTCCCAAGTCCAGGAACCCAGTAAAAGAGAATTTCAACATCATCTGGCTTGCTGCAACTGTGGCATCATGAGTAGCACAAACCAGAGGATGCAGAGAATCTGCTTAGCTGAGAAAGCTCAGGGCACTTTTTAAGTAGGGAGAAAAATCACAAACTGTTCCCAAGAATGGGGCACAATGTGTTAAACTCTCATGAGTGGTGTATTGTAACTCGCTCAACTGCGAAGACAGACACACCTGGTAGAGCCTCACTGACTTCAAACAAAAAAGATACAACATGGAAGCCTACCCCTACTTGGAACTTGGAGCTTTCCATATACACAAACATAGATTTAGTGTGAGTCGAAATGTGCTGCAAAAAGGTAGAATGCAATACTCTCAACATTGCAAGAAGATTTGGGAGCAGAGAAAGAGGGACAAATAGTCAAAGATGGTACCCTCTAGGGTGGTGTCCTGGGCAGAACTAGAGGAACCACTGGATGAGAGCTACACAACTCTCACAGGTTTCATAGCCCTAAACCCAAAAGGTCTTCTGAATGGAATGAATGACATCTCTCAGCGGCATAGGCACAGTCAAGATAGACTGCAGATGCAGTGAGAACAATTAGTGACTAAAGGAGGTGCCAAGGCAGCATGAACAAGCACATAATAGTGTGTAAAGCACAAAGGAACGATCATCTGACATGGAGTTGAAATTGCAGAAGCTGTACTGTGCAGAAGACAGGTGGCTCCCAATGGCCAAGAAAAAGGCTAATATAACATTTATAAATATCTCTAACTTACACATGCAGGGAGTTAGAACAATTGGGTGGAAATAGGCCAGGGTAGAACGACCTCTCCCTGGGTTGCAATAAATGAGCACAGTAGACATTTGGCAAGAGACTGTCCAGATCACGTTGAACAAATTAGCAGATATACCATACTTTGCTCACCTAGTTAGGAAGCATGGCATATGGGACATAGTCCAGACCATAGGCTGTATCAGCACAAGAAGAGAGTGCAATACAACATGCCCAACATTAACATGTCAAAGGGTTCCCTGATTCTGGAGGTAAAGTTGAGTCAGCAGCCTTCAGCAACATAACATGCATTGAATGCTGGCAGAGCAGCATCTCAAATAGAGAATGTAATTAGGAAAGACACTGCTACGGATGCAGGATCTGAGATTAAGGTCCCATTATCCTGGAGGGAAAGGGCATGCAAGAAGTTTCCTTCACACCTCTGAAAGAGGCCTCTTCCCAGTAAGCGAAAACATGTATGCTCCCACCCAAAATCAGGGTGTGGATCCGGGAAGCACTAGGAGATATCAAGGCAAGAAAATGAAGCAGTTCTCGGGCAGTGATGCGTAAATTCATTCACATTTATGACACAATTCTCAAGCTCATTGATCAGGTCAGCAAGGACCTGACCCTTGGGATTGGCTGTGTAGACACCCTAGCAAGGATGTCTACTGTTCAAATCTCAGAACAGGAGAAAGAGGCTCAGTGCATGTCACTTGCATCGAAGTCCACTGATAGTGGAATGTATGTAGAAATAACCGTATACCTCCTATCCAATGCCACCGTTTGAAAATGGGGTATTATATCAAATATAAGAATGGAGACAAATGCCTGGTGTAAATCTTGCATCCATCCTGTAGGGATGGGGTTGCAAAACCCTTATACACAGAGAGGATGTGTAGGGGATACGTGCCTAGCAGGGTATGATGCAGAAAAATAGCTTATAGGGAATGGGATGAGATTAACCTATGCAGCTCCTCCCAGTTGGACTGGAGTCCATGTCAATTTCATTGGAGGAATATGCCCACCAGCCATAGTTTGGAGGAGAAGCAGGAACCCTCTTTGAAGATAAGACCTGCACAATAGGGTGGAGCAAAAAACATTTTTCTGAAATTTATTTTTGCACTATGATTTTTTTATGGGGCTATCTGTTAAATTAAACCTCCTAAAAGGATTTTTTGATATAATAATTTTTAAAGGTTCCTCAACGCCATTGAAAATTGAAAATAATGCGATTTTCAACTAAATTTTGACTTTCATGGATTATATCTGAAAATTAAATTCAAAGTTTAAATTGATACCTCCAAACAAATAATTATTGTATTTTAAAGAACAAGTAAACAAAATTTGAAAGTAATCAATTGATATTTAGAGGTTTCTCAATGACATATTATAGTGTTGTACGTGATAATTATGTTTCAGTAGCGTGGAGGATCTCATTGAGATTGGATGTGCGTGTGTGTGTATATATGTGTGTGTGTGTATGTGTCTGTCTGTCTAGTGTCGATTGTTTTGATCACATTCTTATATTTGTATTTAAGAACAGTTAATTATAGTGTACAATAAATATTTATACACTTTTTATATTTCAGAGCTAAATAATATGTAAGAAAAAATTAAAACAATATTTAATTATGGCATTTAAACCTAGAACGCATCATGAAATTGAAAGCCCTTTGTTTGGTGTACCCTGTGCCATTAGTGAACACGAGTGTTGTCAACTTATAAAGATGTTATAAAATATGTTTTGTTTGAGCGAGAAAAGGAAAAGAACTGCACTAGAAAAGACCAGCTAATGAAAAAATTATCAAATTAATAGTGGAGAAGTTAATTTCTATTTGAAAAAAGACATCAATCCCTTGTGTGTCAATAGAGGCAGTTAGAAAAAGAATTTGAAATTATTTTTCAAAATATTAGGCTTTAATGAGAAATATTAGCAGGAAAAATGTGACATGATTCAAACAGAAATGTGATAATTTTACAAAGAATGCAGAACAATTGTTTGATATTTCATGTTGTAAATGCGATAACTTTAAAAACTGTTCTTGTAGCAAAGAAAAGAAGGTGCCGCCATTGGAGCAAATGTTTCTGGAAGACCAACGAACAACTATGAAAATGGCAATAGGTAATATCAATCAAATTCAATCAAAGAAGAATATTCAGAGTGCAGTTAGGAAGAATCGTGAGTATTGTCTCTTAAATCAACCATCTACTTCGACAGATAATATCAAAGGGATTCTTCCTTCATCCAGCACAAACAGAATCTGCTGAAGATAGCGACTATGAGCTTCCTTCATCCAGCACAGAAACAGAACTGCTGAAGATAGTGACTATGAGCTTCCTTCATCCATGAGAAGGCAAAGAAGTAAACAAAAAATTTGCATCCAAGACTCCATCTAAACGAATAAAATTATCAAAATTTGTGTTGGCATGTGACCGCACTGGTGGGTCTGATCGAGCTGCAGCTTTAGTAACAAGTTCAATCCTTAAGGACTTATCGTCAATTCAAAGCAAAGAAACTTCTGTAGTAGTTGACAGGTCAAAAGTTAGAAGAGATCATGTCAAAGAATGTACTACACTACAGCAAGAAATTAGATCAGGTAAGACATTTTATTCTATTTATTTTGATAGTAGAAAAGATAGCACATTTGTTGTTGAGATGATGGAGGGAAATCATCACAAGAAGAAGATAAAGGAAGAGCACATCTTTATGATAGAAGAACCTGAATGAATGAATAGTGCTGAAAATAAATGCTGCAAAGCCCAAATGGACTAGCCCGCAGACAAATTCACGGACGGGTAATTTGCATGAAAATTCTCAATAAAAATATAGACATCTAGAGAATATACAAAAATATAGCTATGGAATTAAAATCAATAGAATGGAAGTACAGGAATTTAAAACCATCAAAGGGTGTAAAAGGATATCAAAAATAAACTATTGAGAACTCGACAAAGGATAAAAACATAGACTATAGATGGATCAACGATAGATGTAAGAACAGAGAATATAATATCATGAAACAATATATTAAATTTTGGCTAAAAGATTAGATACTTCTAAAAATTTAAAAATTCTATTAACACTAAAAGAGACAAGAGTCTCAGACAAGATGCCCAGCAGAAGCTGCTGGGGAGCCATCTGCCCAGTAATGAAAGGAAAGACCCTCCTCCTAAGATTTCTCAAAAGGAGACACTCGGCAAAGATGTGAAGGATGGACAGCTACACCCTGCCCAGGATGCGCAAAGGTGGGGGCTGCCCATTCATCAAGTGCCCATTAGTGAGGCGGCAATGGCCTATTCTCAGTCGACACAAAATAACCTCCAGTCTACGTGGTCATGGGAGGACTGAAGGTTATATGGAATGGAGCTTGGTAGGAGGAAGCTCATCCCACATCTTATGCCATAAACCGACTACATATTCAGTGATGAGAGGATAAACATCACAAAGTGGGACTGGAGCAAATGGGGTTGTCCCCAATGATGCCGCCTCATTGGCTGCAGCATCCACCCTTTTATTACCTGGGAGCTCATGTGACTAGGCACCCAGCAAAAAGAAATCTTGTGAATAGAAGAAAGATAAAAAAGCCACTGCTGCATCTTGGAAACCAGTGGATGGCTAGAACCAAAAGCACCCAGTGCCTCCAGAGAACTAAGGGAGTCAGAGAAAATCGTAAGACAACCAGATGGCATAGGAGCAATAACAAAGAGTGCAAGAGTGGCAACAAGTTCTGCTGTGAAAACAGAAGCTGCACTTGGTAGGTGAACCAATGCTGTCTGAGATGGGAAGACAGCAGCAGCTCAAACTCCATCCAATGACTTGGACCCATTGGTGAACACAAAGGTGCTAGGCTGATGGTGGGAGGAGTGTTGATCATACATGGTTCTCAAGGCTACAGTCAAGAACTGATCCTTGGGCCTACCAGTAAGCCCCTTGCATACCACTACAGGTGGTATGAGCCATGGGAAAATCTTTGGTAATGAAAACGGAATAACAGAAAACTCCCTTAGATGTCCTGTGTGCTCGGCCATGCATAGAGCAAAGGGGCGAGCCAAGGATGGAAATGTATCATATGAGGCCACTGTTTGCAAGTTGAACATGCACTCATATACTGGCAACCATGGTAATTGCTCAAGTCTAAAAAGATATTTGAGGTTAGACTTGACCTGTGAAAAGGAAGAGCCCTGTTCTCTACATAGAGACTCCACACAGGGGAGGACTTGAAGGCTCCAGAAGCCAGGCGCACACCCTAGTTAGCACAGATTTAATTTTTCATGAATAGACGGCGAGGCAGAGGAGTACACCTTTGACTGGACCAAATGCTGAATACAAAAGCCACAAGGTACGTCTATCACTTCCCCAAGAAGTGTGTGACAGTAATTTTATTGTGTCCATTCTCTTCAGACAAGACCTTTTCAATGCATCCAAATGAGGCCCCCAAGAAAACCTTGAATCAAAGATCACCCCTAGAAATATGAAATGAGGCGGCTCCCATGTTACCAATCTATGATTGTAAAAGTGGACAGCCTTGATTTTTAGTGCAGAAAAGCGGAAACCCTTGGAAGAAGCATTATCAGCTACGGTATTTATAACCCGCTGTAGCTCATGGATGACAAATGGAAGTCTAGGCGATGAACAGATAAGCGCTAAGTCATCCACATATAGAGTTGAGGAAATCTCAGATGGGAGATTTACGATAATGCTATTGATAGCCACAGAGAAGCGGGTGACACTGAGGACACTTCCCGGTGGCATATCCTCAACTTGCTCTATGGGCTCTGATAGGGCATTTCCAACTTTTACATGTAGTGTGCACCAATGAGGAATTGCTTGACAAACCAGGGGAGAAAGCCCTGCACGCTCCATAAAGTTGATAGGATGCTGCTCCTGTTCGAGCCTAAAGCGCTGGAATTGGATGGAATAGTTGTCTGTGCTTGAAATATAAGCAAATAATCTGGCCAAGACCTCGGAAATATGGGATAAGTCTCCCAACAGTTCTCCAGCCTGAACAATGTTGGGAGCTGTAAAGCCATTGGATTTCCCCAATAGCTTTTTTACCCTCTTTCAGATTTTGTCTACATGGTTCTGCCAACATATCAACGCAATGTAATCATCTAACGAGGTCTTTCAAGCTTGTCGAAGGGTGCGTTACTGTGCTGCCCTTGCTCGGTTATGAGCAAGTTCTTACCATCGTGGGGCACCAATGGTAACATCAGCAAGCCTGTTTACATTCAGTGACAACTCTTGAGCATTCAGCAGACCACTGGGGCAATTGTGGTCTACAAGCAGTAGAGCTGGAAAGTGGGATGGAGGAATTAGCTGTATGATTGCGTGGGCTAGAAGATCATTAATACCCACTTCAATATCTTGATGAGGGAAGGACCCATCATGGCTCGAGAGGTGCCTGAACTTAGGCCAGTTTGCTTTTTTTAGTATTCCATCTTTTGCTAGGTGGTGGAGGACCACCTGTATATGGTGTTATTGCAATGGAGAGGTGATCACTGCCTTGCAAGTCAGGATCCACTGCCCAGTCAAAATCAGCTCTACAGCTTGGTGAACAGAGAGACAAGTCCACACATGTAAAGCTATCGTCTGGATGTGAAATGATGTGTGGCTGTCATCATTAGTGACCAGAAAACTCTCAATCATATTCCCTCCTATAGGGTTGTTATCATGGTCCCCCCAAAGGGGGTGTCAAGCATTAAAGTGGCCAATCAATAAAAAGGGAGGGAGTGAGTTGAGAAATTAAATTAGCTAACTTCGTAGCTAAGATAGCTGTATCTCTTTCCTCATCAGGAGGAAGATACAGCAAAAAGACCAAATAATGGTGACTGGAAAACAGGCAGACAGCAACTGCCTGCAGGTCTGTGTTAAGAGAGAGCTGGTTGTGGGGAACCCTGTTGTTAACAAAAAACAGCAGAACCATGAATTGGTTCTCCAGGCTCCTTATAATATCCCACAAAACCCCAAATATTGAGTACTCAGCAAGTCTCCTGTAAAGCAATACAATCAGGATTGTAATCCTTAAGCAGGAGCTTGAACTCTTCCCATTTAGGGAAGACACCTTGGAGGTTCCAATGAATAAATGGAAACATCGTTACCATTTAAGCATAACGGTAGATTTCTTCCTACCCTTAGGGGTAGGAGATTTTGGATTTGAACTACCAGCGGAAGTAGTTCGTGTCATACTAGCCTTAGGCTTGGAGTATGACAAAGGAGACATCGGAAGCTTGACTTTACTTTTGCCTTTGGTTTTTCTTTAAGAGGTGGTGCATCAGATTTTGATAAGTGGCTGTAAGAGAGAACTGTCTTCACTGGAGAAGAAGAGATGGACGCAAGTCCAGGGGTCAGTTCAGGTGTTGAGAGAACAGACGATGTTGACACAGCTGGTGGTATTGGTTGGGATGGTAGAGACGATGGTGGTGGTGAGGACATCGGCAAAAGTTGTGAATTCGATGCTGATAGAGAAGGATGTGGAGTCAGTTTTTGAGTTCTCCTCAGATGAGGGGGTAACCTCCACAACAGCTGGCTCCTGGGAAGGAGCAAAGATTGGTTCCTTCTCATTCAGGGATCGAAGGAATTCCAAAGCAGTATCAACAAGGGGAGGTGGAGTGATAACTTGCTTTGGAGCTGAAGAAGAGCTTGGTCCTTGGTCCTTTAGGGGCAGGGTGAATGTCCAGAGGTGGAATGGATACCACCTGAGGACCAACATGATCAACATCCACATGTTCTGGAGCAGTAGCAAGGTGCTTAACCACCCTTGGGGAACAAGGAGAGGATGGAAGGTTCCTCTTTTTGTTTGTAAACTCAAAAGCACTGTTAGGTGCTGACGAAGACTGTTCATCATGAGGAGATGTACATTGAGGATGGGGAGGACTTTTTACTTGGTCAGGCAGAGGAGAACCAGTAGGAGGTCTCTGGCTTCTCCCTTTCTTTGGCCCGGTAGAACGCAGAGTATCTGAAAAGCTCACACCAGGTTGGACATACATCTCCTTTACTCTTCTTCTGGCCTCTTTAAAACTGACCCTGTTCTTGTTTCTAATGGCAATGACCTCTCTCATAGAGAAAGAAAGTGCATTGCTGTAATGCTGCAGGGTGTTCTCCACTACAGTTAGGGCAGCATAGCTGTTGAGAACAGGGCGTCCCATGATAATCTGATCCACAATTCACACGCAACCTTGCCAATTTACAAAACTTGCTTACATCGCCAAAGCATTGGCAATGGCAGCATCGTCATGGGTTTTCAATGTAAGGCTTGACTGGGATATTAAGATAGCCAGCCTTAACGTACTTGGGGAGTTCCAATCTGTTGAAGGTCAGGATTATGGTGGCAGTAGGTAACCTAGCGGGGGTTACTTACAACCTTCTGATTGGTAAGTTTTGATACCAGCCTGTCAACATCGTAATCTATTAACTCCCGATCAGGTAACACCTTTACTGGTATTAAATGTTGGGTGCGAAGCAGAGGATATGTCTACAGAAGCTAAAGACTGTAGGGTCCTAATTCGCTGATGCTGCTCGCTAGACTTTGCCTAAAAAATCAATGCGCCATCATTACATGGCCACATTTGGGTAGGTTCGCCACATTTCTCAACAAAATCCTCATAGATGTTGAATATGTCAGCCTTACTAAGAGGACTATCGTTCGCATTCAAGTCTAAAAATCAGTCATAATCCAACTCAGGGTGGACTTCTGACCCAAAAGGATCAAAGCATCTATCATCAGGGTCCAAGGCACGATGACCAGATGTTTGTTAAATTTACCCATATAAGTATATATTTTATTTTGGGCTGCCCCTGGAGCCGAGGAGATGCACCAAATCGTAATCATGAGTCCAAAGAGCGCCCATACAGCCCAGACTCTCCCCCCCGACTCCCACTGTCATTTTAAAAACAGCGGAGCCGCATAACAGAGATTCTCTGGACTGCAGTGCTAAGACCTCCCAGAAACAAAATGATAACCCAGGCAACCAAACCCCCCCTTAAGGCACAGTCCTGCAGACAATGCCACCCAGTGGGTGCATCCGCCGACTCGTACAGAGGAAAAAGTCAGAAAAGAAGAAGAGGCTAAGCTGTGGCCGGACGGGGCACTGAGTCCCATCAGTATGCCAGCCACAAAGGCAAATCACCGCGCCGCTTACGGAGAAGAGAATTGGTACAGAAGATGAGATAGGGGTTAGCAGAAGAAAAAGAATGCCAAGCTGGGACCGGATGGGGTGTTGAGTCCTGTTAGCATGGCGACCAGGAAGGCAAATTGGCGCGCCCCTTACGGGGTTATACGTGATTGTTTGGGTGTCAGTAAGCCTCTGACTGAGTGAACGGGAAGGTAGTACGATTGTCAGGTGGAATGATAGATGAATGAAGCATATGAGATTGAAAGAGGCAGTGGCTGAAGATGTTGAATTGGCATACCCAGACTATAGTGTGAATACTAAGATGCCTGAATTGTATACGGATGTGAGTGGGTACTGTATGGGAGGTTTTCTGATGCAAGAACAGCATTTGAATGAGAGAATGTCAAGCAAATAATTGGGTATGTATCCAACGCTATGAATGTAGCAGAGAAAAAGTATTTGACTGTGGAGCGAGAGTTGGCTGCGATAAGGTATTCTTTGAGTGTTGCATCCATTTTTGTATGGTGTGAGGTTTGTGATTAAAACAGATCAACAAGCTCTTGTGTATTTGCAATGTATGAAATGGGGCTGATAGTAGGATTGCAAGGAATTCGGAAGATTTGAGTGATTTTGATTATGTGATTGAGTATGTGCCTGGTGAACAGAATGGAGTGGCTGATTTGATGTCAAGGTATCCTGGTACGAATGATGAAAATGTGTGTGGAGTGAGTGATCCTGAGTATTTGCCAAAAGGGATTATGAATGAAAGGGAGAGTAAGGGTGATGGTGATTCCTTGTTTTTGAGAGTGTATGGAATGGTTTGCAAGATTTGAAGTGATGGAGTAGATGTGAGAGTGCCCAATAGTGTGGATGACTTAAGGAAGGAGGTATTGAGTGAAGTATGTAGGAAGCCTGAAAGTATTGGTGTGATATCTTGAAGAAAGTACAGTGTTTGCACAAAGAGTACAACAGATTGAAGAAATCGAAATCCCAGACAATGGCAAGCTGAAAAATTTGTTTGATGTAGCACATTGCGACACCATGTACTTGATTAAGATCAAGGAGGACCGCAAGTTTCTTGAAGCTCAGAGGAAGCAGGACAGGCAGGGCAAGATGGGCAGTGTAAATCAGGCCTGGGTGGAAAAAGAATAGGACACAGCAGCAGGGAGGTGATGAAAGAAGTGGAGGTACAAAGGAAAGTCAAGTGTTCACAGAAAGGCAGGCCACCATTGAACTTGAGTCTTCGACTTCACCCACTTCGTCTGAAGAGCGAGGTGTGATAGTAAATCCTCCACCTGAAAGTTTCTGTAAAATCTGGACCGGACCAACATAAGTGACTGTCAAGATGCACATGTGCTACTTCCATTTGCGGAGGAGCTGTGAGGAATGCTGGAGAATTGTTGTTGAGCACAAGCACGATCCATTGGCTGTGAAGATGTCATCGCCAGGAAAAGGCTGCAGAGCTGAAAGAAAACTTTGCTCCTGATGTATCACACTCCATTAGGGTGGAAAACTTATGCCCTCCCTCACAAACGAAGGCCTTGTGGACCAACGGCTGATCCTCGTTTCTGGAGAAGATCCTAGCAGTTCCCATCAATGATGGCAAAGCAGAGCCTACAGGAAACACCATCCATTCGGTTATATCCGAGTGGGACATTTCCAATAGAATTTGAGTGGTGTGCTTCGACACAATGGTGATGAATACAGGATCCAAGGGTAGAGTGTGCATTCGACTACAGCAAATCCTTGGTGGAGATCTGCTGCATCTGGCCTGTCACCATCATGTGCTGGAAATTCCCCTGGAAGCTGTTTTCTCGCCCCTCGCACCAGAAGCATCTCAAAGTCCAGATATTCCTGCCTTTGTCCATTTCTGAGAGTTATGGTAGTTTGTTGATCAAGACCAGTACATGACAGCAAACGAAGAGCTCAAGGACGACTGGGTGGGTGACATCCTCAAACTCTGCCAAGGCTACCTCCAACAGTACCCCCCATATGATCACTACTAGGAACTGGTTGAACTAGCTGTTGTGTTCCTTGGTGGAATCTCTCATAGACAAAAGATCTATTTCCACAAGCCAGGAGCAGTCCATCAGGCTTGATGGATGGCAGGAGTGATTTACAGTCTGAAAATGTTGATATTCGTGCCTCAGTTCACAGAATACAACAAACAGCATTTTTTTTTTTTTAATTATAGAGCCCATCTGGCAACTGCTCACTTGGGCATAAGTCGCCAGAAACATGAAACAGCCTAGAACTAGGCTACTTTAAAATAAAAATATGAAAAACTTAACAATTAGGGAGCAATCTCCGACAGCGGGAGGTGGTCTCCCTCACCCCGGTGCAGGAGCATGCAACCTACAAAAAAAAAACAATAACAAACCAAAATAATACAAAAAAGGAATCTTTTTAAATAAAGGGGAGAAGCCCGACCTCCCCCCAAAAGTCAACAAGTCAATGTGCACGAACTCGTCCTGAGCACAAGGGACAGGCGGTAGCGACACCGCCCATCCCGGTACCGGGACAGGTATCGTGCGCGAAAATCACCCAGACTGGGACATTCGACAAGAATGTGCCGAACAATCTGGGGGACAACGCAGTCATCGCAATAGGGCGCTGGCGAGCGCTCCATCAGATAGCGATGGATCATACGAGTATGTCCGATTCGGAGCCCACAGAAAGTGACCTGAAGCCGTCGCGGCATTGGGGGATAGGTCCATGGGAACAGTCGCGGTGCAATGGCACAACTTTAAGTTCCTTTCGACCGTCTCCCATCTTCTTTGCCAAGTAGTCCGAAGAGATGCCCATATTCCTGCCATGTAGTCGGTGTGAGGAAGAGCGAAACGCTGGTCCGGTCGCAGAGTCCTCGCGGACTCTTTGTCGCCCACCACATCGGCGCGCTCATTCCCCGCAATTCTTACATGTCCAGGAACCCAGCAGAAGATAATCTCGACATTCGCCCGGCTCGCCAAAGCCGTGGCGTCACGGATATTGCGAACGAGGGGATGCGGAGATTCCAATGCCCCGAGAGCACTCAGGGCGCTTTGTGAGTCGTTATAGATCACAATCCGGTCTCCGAACCGGGCACGTTGCGTAATCTCTTGTACCCGAGTGATATATTGCCACCAGCTCGGCCGGCAAGACAGACGCAGCGCCTGGCAGAGCCCCGACGACTTCAAACAGAGGGGATACGGCGTGGAAGCAGACCCCCTCTTCGGACTTGGAGCCATCCGTATACACTGGCACGGTTGCAGCGTGACACGAGGTATGCTCCAAAAAGGTCGAACGCAATACTCCCGGCGCCGTACAAGCTTTGGGAGCAGTGGCGTGGCGACAAATAGCCAAATGTGGTAGCCTCCAGGGTGGCGTCATGGGCATAACCAGGGGCGCCACTGGCCCGAGAGCTATATCTAGCTCTCGAAGGAGTTTCCTGGCCCTAAACCCAAAGGGCTTATGGTATGACTGGCGTCTCTCGCCGGCATAGGCACCGTCGAGATCAGCTGCGGATGCAGTGAGAGCTGTTGGCGACTGAGGAAGGCGCCGGGCTCGCGCGTACAGGCGAGTGATGCACTGCACGCGGCGCAGAACGAGTGGCATCTCCCCAGCATCGACCAAGAGGCTCTCAATGGGGGAAGTGCGGAAGGCACCGGTCGCAAGGCGAAGGCTTTGTGGTGGATCGAATCCACCTTCCTCAATAAAGGCTCGGCTGCGGATGCATAAAACTCGCATCCCTAGTCGAGCTTCAAACGAACAAAGGATCGATAAAAAAGTAGGGCAGTAGCCCAATTAGCGCCCCAAGCGCTGAACGTCACGGAATGGAGAATATCCATGGCGCGGGTACAACAGACCCTAAGGCTGCGAATATGAGCCTCCCAGGTGAGGCGTCAGTCGAATACAAGACCAAGGAAACGGTGCGACTCAACCACATCCAGGCACACCCCATTAAGAAACAAATCTGGGTCGGGGTGGATGGCGGCAGAAGTGCACCACCTTATCTTGGTCAAAGAAAACCGAAACCTGTGCGCTTCGGCATAGCGAGAGACGCGATTCAATGCCTGTTGGAGTTGACGCTCCAGAGTTGGCATCTGGGCCGCGCCAAAAGAGATTAAAAGGTCGTCCACGTAGATCGTAGCCAGAACATCTTCTGGCAGCAGCGTGGTGATGCCGTTGATGCTCAGGGCAGAGTGTTACACTGAGGACACTTCCCTGCAGGAAACCCTCTTCCTGCTCCTTTGGGCCGGAGAGAGCTCCCCCCACCCGTGCGCGGAATCGACGATCTCGCAAAAATTCAGATATAAAGACTGGGAGGCATCCCATCACCCCCATCGTGTGGAGAGTCTCCATGATACTGTATCGCATTTTCCAGACGGAGCAGAGCATCCGACTTGGGGTGGAATTTGCGGAAGCCGCACTGTGCAGAAAACAGATGGCCTCCGCTATCCAGGAAAAAGGCTAATCTAACATTTAACAATTACTTGCACACGCAAGAGGTTAGAGAGATTTGGCGGAAACCGGTCGGAGTAGAAGGATCTCTCCCCGGCTTGCGAAAGGCGAGCACAGTAGCGATTCGCCAGGAATCTGGAAGAAGACCCTCCACCCAGATCCTGTTGAACAAATCTAACAGAAATGCCATGCCTCGCTCACCCAGGTGTCAAAGCATGGCGTACGGAACATCGTCCGGACCATGGGCGGTGTCCGCGCACGCAGCGAGAGCGGAGCGCAACTCACTCCCAGTAAACCTATCGTTGAAGGGTTCTCCGCCTCTGGAGGTAAAGTCCAGCCGGCGGCCTTCCGCGACATCACGACGTGTATTGAATGCTGGCGGAGCAGCATCCCAGCTAGAGAATGCGGAAAAAGCGGTCGCGAAGGATTCCGCAACGGATGCGGGGTCCGAGATTGCGGTCCCATTATGCTGGAGAACGGGAGAGGGGTCCGGCAAGAACTTGCCCCGAATCCTTTTGACTCGCATCCACAACTCTGCTAAAGGGGTCTTCCCGTTAAGTGAAGACACGTATGCCCGCCGCGGCGGCGTGCTTCGAAATATACCGGAACCTAGCCCTAGCCCGACGAGATTCAGCGACAGTGAAATCGTTCGGGCGGCGCTTATAGCGCATGTAGGCATAACGCTTCTGTTTGGGGGCCGTCTCACACTCGCCCGACCACCATGGGAGTGGTCGGCGTGCAAAACGGACTGACGTCCTAGGAATAGTAGTCAGGCCCGCGGCGATGAGGTTGCCGGAGAACTCAACGGCCTCATCTACCGACCTAAACTCCTCGACTGAGATAGAAAATTCAGTCATTTCCTGAAATGCAGGCCACCGCGCCCGCACCAAGTACCACCGAGGAGGGCCCTCAGGCAGCAGTTGCGGCCTGAAAAAGATATTTGAATGGGAAAGTAATCACTACCATGGAGGTCATCGACCAGCCCCCAATCAAAATCAGGCTGTGCATCTGAAGAGCACAAAGATAGATCAAGGCAAGAAAATGAAACGGTTCTCGGACAGTGATGCGTAAACTCATCCACGTTTAGGACACCTATCTCAAACTCTTCGATCAGATCGGCAAGGACTTGTCCCCTTGGATTTATGGAGTAATCTCCACAGAGAGGATGCCTGCCGTTCAGATCTCCAAGCAAGAGATAGGGCCTCGGCAACCGTGCCACGACTCGGCGAAGGTCTCCCGTGTCGAAGTCAGCTGACGGTGGAATGTACGCAGAAATGATAGTATACCTCCTATCCAGGTGCAGCTGCATAGCCACTGCCTAAAAGGAGGTAATCTAAAGAGAAAGGAAGAACGGAGACATCATGCCGGGTGTAAACCACGCATCCCCCAGCCCGGCCATCCCGCGGTGGTGGGGTCGCAAGACCCTTATACCCCAGGAGGGCGGGCAGGGGGCACACGCCTAGCATGGTCTCCTGCAAAAAGATAGCTAACATGGAACGGGACGAGACGAGCCTCCACAGCTCCTCCCAGTTGGAACGGAGTCCACGGCAATTCCATTGAAGGAATATGGCCTCCAGGCCTAGCTCGGAGGAGACGCGGGGGCCCTCCTCGAACAGAAGACCCTCACAGGAATGGCCGTACCCCGGGCGCTGTTGGCCGGACAAAGTGCTGAAGGCGCTGTCGCCTTCGAGGACTTATTGGGGGAGGTTGGGCTCGCCATGCGAGTCTTTTCCTCCCTCCGCCTCGAAACCTTACTCGGGCGTTGCGGCTTCGGAGGCGGCGGGCCCTCTTTTGGAGGAACCACCGTCTCCGAGCCACTCGCTCCACCACTAGGCGTGGGCGTAGGAGCCGAAGCTCCTTTGTTGCTGTCCTCCTTTCGGGCGACAGCTTTAAGAACCCCGGAAGATGGCCTAGCGACAATCTTTAGGGGACGTTTCGCCTTACGAGAAACGGTCATGCTGGAGGAAGAGGGGGGAGCCCTGGTTTTAGCCAGGACTGGGTGTGAACCCTTTTTGCCACCAGCTTTACCAGGGGAGCGCCCGGGTTGAGTAGAGCCTGCAAAAGGGCTCCAAATGGGCGCGGAAACAACCGTGCTCGTTGGCCTGGATGGGCCAGGAGCAGAGGGCGCCTTTTTAACTATTGAGGCATATGACGTCCCAGGCAGAGTCGGGCGCGCCAGGACCAAGTCCTTAGCCTCGCGGAATGAGAGTCGATCCTGGGCCTGAACGGCCAGGATTTCTTTCGCCACACACAATTTGGACTTATCGTGAGCAATTTACATAAACTTCGGATGACCCCGACTTTGCACATCTACAAGAACGATTCGTATGGCCGAAGCGGTGACAGTAATAGCACCACCGCGGCAGTGGCACGAATGCCTTCACGCGGTAGTGGGAAAAACCAGGATGCACCGACTCAGGGAGCTTGTCACAGTCGAACGTAGCGAAGAGTGTAGGGGTGGGTTTCGAGGCCCCTCCCTGTTTTCTCATCACACGTTCGACCTTGACTGCCCCATGGTCGGCCAACCCCAGGGTGATGTCCTCAATGGAGTAGTCAATGAGTTCCCTCGTATAAATTATTCCTTTCACAAAGTTCATGGTAGAGTGCAGCGTCACACTCACCGGGGTGCCATGAAGTGTCCGAAGAGCACTTATCTTGGTCGCCTCGGCGGGACTCGCCGCATTCGCAAGAAGGCTCCCGTCCGAGAAATAGGTCACCTTCGGCTCTCTACCAATTGCACTAGTAATCCTCTCTGATGGATCATGTTGCCCTTGGACAACATGGTGCCATCAGTGGAGCGAATAACGAGGAAGCTTTTTAAGCCAGCAGGCTCGAAAACGCCAGGTAACCTCTGAATCAGGGGCCCCGATGTCATCCAGGCTCGGACCTGTGCACTTTTAGTCTTAGTCAGGGGCTCCTCAACTGGGGGGGCAGAGGGGCTGGATGTGCTGATCTTGACTTGGTCGCTTGACAAAGTGGCAGCAGACCCATGCATCCCCGTAGCCCCGAGTCTTCTTTGTCTTTGTCTTTTTTGGAGAGGAGGGCGGGGAATGAACCTGCTTCTCACCTCCGCTGATAGAAGCCCCTAGGCCAAATGGACCAGCCTCAGCCAGGTCCTTCTCCGAAATGGAAAAGGTCCTGGTGGTCGCAAGGGCATCATCCGGAGGAGATCCCTCCCCTCCTTGTACTGCCTCGGAGCCCTCAGCTGTTTGAGGAGGACCTTGCATAGGGGTGGATTCAGGTTCGGTGCTTGGCGCCAAGCCTGGATTCCCCCCCATGCAAGGCCCTACCGTCTGAGGCTGGGTTTCCTCAAGGACCATGTCTATCACACCAGTCTTGTGTGGGGAGGCACAAGCCTATGACCCTGGCAAGGTTTAATACTCTTGCAAGCAGGTCTTTTGAGGGAAGCAACCGAAGGGGCCTGGCTTCCCTCTCCCCCCTAAGGGGGTTTGCCCTACCGAGCCGCTTACACGAGGGGTGGTCGGCAATGGGCTGCCTGCTGGCTTTCTTGGCAGTCCCCTTAGAAAGAAAAGGAGGGACTGCCGCTGGAAATAGGCAGGTGCCCGAAAGCACCTCCAGAGAAGGGGGTGAGGGGGAGTCCCCTTCACCCCAAGGCATATGAGAGGAGTAAGCCTCCTCTCCAGTTAAAGAAATATGAGGGGTCCCCTGCGCAAGCACAGGTGGCGGGACCTCCATTTTTCGGTGGAGCTGCCCGAGGGTGGCTCCGTTGATGAGCAAGGGGGAATTCAGGGGAGATTTTGTTTTTTTTACATCATTGGGCATGGTGACCCTAAATCTTCTGCGGAACGAAATAGCTCATCACCTCTCACAGTTGCCTGCACTGCAAGAGGTGCTTACAGACCTTGCAGAACCAGGCGCCACCATTTGGAACCACCCTTCCCGCCTGGTGGTCTGGCAGTCCATCGGCATGGCGGCTCCACCTTAAACACAGCGTAAAAAGATAGATTGTGAAGAGGAGAGGAAAAGGGATGCGAGGAATGTATGGGTGCAGATGAAGCAGGTTGTTAAAAATAAAAAATCCCAAATCGGAGCTCAGGGGTTAGGGAACGTTGTCCCCTCCCCCCTCAGCCCTGATCTGGGATAGTTGGCTTGAGAAGAAGGTCAGCATCTACCCTGTGAAATTAGAGGCTGACCAGAAAAAGTTGTGGGAGAGGTATGACAAGCGAGGAAATACAAGTGTTTTGAAGGAAGGAGAAGAGGCTAAGCTGGGGCCGGATGGAGTGCTGGATCCCGTCAGCACGGCGGCCAGGATGGCAAATCGATGCGCCCCTTATGGGTACAACAAACAGCAGCCATCCACTCTACACACAGTCAAGGTCGCAGTTCCTCCAAAGCTGGGCAAAAGAGACACACAAGGTCATCAGAGAGTCAGGACTGAAAGCGTTGAGATATCACATGTGGTACCTGTCAGAAGTGACAGTTGGTCTTGAACTTTTGACGATGAGCTGTCCCTGGAGAAGCAGAATATTGTTGCCAACCTCCGAAGCATGGAGGCATCAAAGGAACCCCTACCTAAGGTTCCCGTTGAGGAGGCTGCCTTAGACAACAAGACCGTTGTCTCCATGACAAAAAAACAGAGAAATTCCTGGATATGCTAGAAATCAACAAAGGGTTCCTCGGTATCGATCATCCCCTGTGGGGAAGCAAACCACATATACCAGGCCGGGGCAAGGCAAGTAGGTGGCCTTCTTATCACCAATGATGCGGCAGAATGAGAGGTCACGCTGGTGCAGAATTTCACTAAGAACCCTCACACAAAGTCAGAGGACCAGCTGCAATGCCTCCTGCAGATTGTTGAAGATGGCCAAGAAAGGAAGCCTGATGAAATTGCAGCACTGATTACTGATTTATTTAATGACGCAATTTCTCTCATCCATGAAGAAAATCATGGTGACTGCGCGACATGAAGATATCGTGCAATCAAAAAGAAATTTCACTCATTTTGTTTTTGTTGGAAAAGGAAAAGAATAAAGAGTTCCACGTTAACATGATTTCATTTTAAATTCCACCCCTATTGACATGACTCACCCTAATGTGTATGTTAAATAATTTTTTACTAGTGTGTCAAGGGATTGTCATATACTTTAATTATGTCTAGGTTTTGCCAATATGGCTCTTTGTCGTGGTGGATTTGAGTTAAAAACCTTCTAGTAAGTGTTGGGTTAAGTTTGAGTGTAGTGTTGTCATATATGTTTGTTATGGAAGCTTGTGAGGGGATTGAATAGGATTAGTGGTGAGATTCATATTTTAATTAGTTTCTCAGTTTTAGCTATTGTTGAGAGAAGAGAGGTAGGTTGTGTATGATGATGATTCATTAGGGATAAAAAGTTTAGCTGTATCGAGGTAGTAGGGATAGAGTTGTGTAGCTAGGAGTAGGTGTTGTTTGTTAGTGTTTAAATAGCTATAGGCTGCTAAGTTTTTCATGTTTTGAATTTGGGTTTATGTGCCTGAGGGTAGGAAGAGAGGTTTTGTGTATTTGTGTGGATGATTGGTTTATGGCTAATCTTAGAACAGTGTTTCATGAGAATATTGCAGGGTTGTTGGGGTAAGGGAATTTTATTTGTGTGATGTAAGAGCTTTATGACTAGGTTGTATGTTAATTTGAAGGTTTATATTTCACTATAAAATCATGTGTATGTACTTTCTGCAAGTTTGTTTCCATATTCACATTTTAAAAAAATATCTCAAAGGATAATTTCAACCCTTTAAAAAATATTCAATATATTTTTACTTTCCCAAGGAATAGGCACACTTTTATAATCTAAAATAAAGCAGTTATATTAATTTATATTTAAATATACATATCTTGATTAATTGAAAAATTATGAAAATCTCTAACATAATCCTTTTTGCAAAATTAATATTTTTTTTTTTAAAAGAATGGAGTTCCATTTGAAAACAGATGCAAGCTTATAACTAAACTAAAGCAGCCCTCATTTACTTACCAATTTAATTGCAACATGCTCATTGTTATATAAATTCTTTCCTAAGGAAAAAAGAAAAAAAAGAAGACATTTAGTAAAATGATCAGTCAATTTAGCTTAAAAGTTAAAATCTAAATTATTCTTAAAAAAAAAAAAAACTACACCGGATAATTTTCTAATTCAAATTTGCTATCTATAAAAATACAAAAATTACTACAAGCTAATAAAAACCAAATAATACTAATGTGATATCAGCTGCACATCTAAGAAAATGTTACCATACCTATATGAAATAGGCGGTGTGTGAAAGTTGGGAATCTGCTCTATATTACCTGAATGCATTAAATTATCTTGGCCCAAGAAGGTTCACAAGCCTCAACCCAACCTAAGTAATAATATTCTCTTTCCTTTTACCTACCATACGGCATCATCGGTTGTGACAAGAGTCGGCAAACTATGACCTGCCACCTGTTTTTGTACTACCTTTAAGTTATAAATCATTTTTTTAGTTTCAAAATTTTGAAAATTGTCAAACTAATGGATTTTTTTAACTGAGCCTGCATACTAAAAAATTCAAATAATTTTCATGATGGACAATCATTTAAAGTTGCCAATTTAGTAATGCCAGATAGAACACAGCTATCCATTCATATATCTTTCCATTTAATTGTAGTGGTTTGTTATTAATTCTCTCTCTATTTCAGAAAGTATACATATAAACAAACATCATAAATAATACTAATTGTTAAATGAAACCTTAAACCACTTATTCTTAAGTAAAATGTCATATACAATCAGGATTGGTTGGGAAAGGGAAAAACCTTTGGAACCTTTTAAACAGTTTTTCCTGGGTAAAACCCCTTTAAAAATATTAAATATTTCTCTGCAATTTTATAAATTAATTGTAATGGATGTTCCAATAACTTGGACCGGTTTTAAATCTGAGTTAAATTTAAGCGCCTAATGATTTTTTTTCTTTTTCTTTCAGATTTAACAACTTCAGTCTTTGGCAATTTCAACCATGGAAAGATTGACAATCGAACAATGTGTTAAAGTTATCGAAGCCTATTACGAAAATGGATGTTCAAACAGAAACATATTTCGGGCACTTCGTGATTTTTTTGGTCTACATAATTCACTAACCGAGAGTGCAATTGGGAAAATTGTTCATAAATTCAAACAAACGGGGTGGGTGGCAGTTATGAAAATGCCATTGCGTGCTCGTTTACACCGTTCAGCTGAAAACCTTGCTGCAGTGCACGAGAATGTGGTCGAAGATCCATATTCGTCATCGCGTGCAGGAATTGAACCTCTACAACGTTACATCAAATTTTGACAAAAGATTTGTCTCTAAGCGCTTACAAAATTCAATTGACACAAGAACTGAAGACTGCTGACCATTTGAAGCGCTGTACATTCGTCAATTGAGTGCACAAGCAGAGACGAGCCAATGATGATTTTTTGAAAAAAATTATCTTTAGTGATGAAGCCCATTTTCATCTTGGTGGATTCATTAATAGCAGAATTGTCACATTTGGGCTGATGAAAATCCCAGGAAGATTGTTGAAAAGCCACTGCATCCACAAAAGGTCACTGTTTGGTGTGCATTTTTTGCAAGCGGAATCATTGGGCAGTATTTCTTCAAAAATGATGCCACGAATTCTGTTACAGTAACACGTGAGCGATACTGTGTCATGATAACCAACTTTTTATGGCCTGAATTGAATTCTATGGATGTCGAAGATTTGTGGTTTCAATGGGACGGCGCCACATTCCACACAGCCAATGCAACAATGGCTTTATAGAATGAGAAGTTCCCAGGTCGCATCATCTCTCGAAACAGCGAGGTCAATTGACGCCTTTAGATTTCTTCCTTTGGGGTCATCTCAAAAGTAAGGTCTATGCCAAAAAGCCACCAACAAGCCACAACAATTCAACAACTGAAGGGAGATAATAAGGCATATTGGTGAGATTGAGGAGCAACTACGCAGAGACGTCATCAAAAATTTTGACCATCGAGTGGTGTGCCGCTGAAGCCTTGGCAGACATTTAGGCGATATTATTTTTCATACATAATTGCCATGACTCGACTAACATGATGCAATAATGAAATCACTAAATTTTCACCAATAGCACTGTTTTATTTACTGCTAACTTCGATCCGTCTTAATGGAGCACCCTTTATATACCTAGGCACTATATTACTGTAGACTGGCCCTTATTTCAAAATAGGTATGTTACAAGTGAGCGACTGAGCTTCACATACTCCGCCACATTCAGTTCATGTGGTTACCTTGCAGCTCTGTCGTATCACTGTAGCTTTTACCATAGTATTTTGTGAGGTTATTTTGTTATACTGTACAGTATTAACCATGAGTTCTAAGAAAGTGAGTGTCAAGGCCAGTGGTGAGAAAAGGATGATGTCTTTGGAATTAAAGCATGAACTCATCTAAAAACATGAGTGAGGTGTGTGTGTTGTTGACAAGCGAGGCAGTACGAGCATAGTACATGTACAATATGTAGGATTTTGAAACAAAAGGAGTCGATAAAGGCTATGATGCCATCCAAAGGGGTTAAGATCATTTCAAAACTCTGGACCTCTGTCCAAGAAGAGATGGAAAGGCTGCTGGGGTGGAATGATCTCTCCAGTTTGCGAAAAGCTAGCACAGTAGCGATTCGCCATGAGTTTGGGAGGTTATCCTCTACCAAGATCCTGTTGAACAAATCTAACAGAAAGGTCATGTCTTGCTCACCCAGGTGTTGAAGCATGGCGTATGGAACATCGTCCAGACCATGGGCCGTGTCCGCACATGAAGCAAGAGAGAAATGCAACTCACTCAGAGTAAACATGCCATTGAAGGGTTCTCCGTCTCTGGAGGTAAAGTCCAGTAGGCGGCCTTCTGCGACATCACAACGTGCATTGAATGCTGGCGGAGCAGCATCCCGGCTAGAGAATGCGGAGATTGCGGTCCCATTCTCCTGGAAAATGGGAAGGGGGGTCCTGCGAGAACCTGCCCCGAATCCTTTTGACTCGCTTCCACACCTCTGCTAGAGGGGTCTTTCCCGTTAAGTGAAGACATGTATGCCCGCCAAGAAGAGCGGCGGGCGTGCTTCGAAATATACCAGAACCTAGCCCGGCAAAATTCACCGGCAGTGAAATCATTTGGGCAGCGCGTATAACACATGTAGGCATAACGCTTCTGTTTGAGGGCCGTCTCATACTCGGCCGACCACCATGGGAGCGGTCGGTGTGCAAAGCGGCCAGACATTCTGGGAATAGTAGTCAGGCCGGCAGCGATGAGGTTGCCGGAGAAGAACTCAACGGACTCATCTACCGACATAAACTCCTCGACTGAGATAGACAATTCAACCATTTTCTGAAATAATGGTCACTGCGCTTGGGCCAAGCACTACCGAGGTGGGCTCTCAAGCGGCAGCGGCCCAGAAAATGATATATGAATGGGAAAATGATCACTACCATGGAGGTCATCGACCACCCCTCATTCAAAATCAGGCTGTGCATCTGGAGAGCACAGAGATAGATCAAGGCAAGAAAATGAAGCGGTTCTCGGGGAGTGATGCATAAACTCATCCACATTTAGGACACCTATCTCAAGCTCTTTGATCAGATTGGCAAGGAATTGTCCCCTGGGATTTATTGCGTAGTCTCCCCAGAGAGGATGTCTGCCGTTCAGATCTCCAGGCAAGAGAAAGGGCCTCAGCAACTGTGCCACGACGCGGCGGAAGTCCCCCGCATCAAAGTCAGCTGACGGTGGAATGTACGCAGAAATAACAGTATACCTCATATACAGGTGAAGCTGTACAGCAACTACCTGAAAGGAGGTATCTAAAGTGAAAAGAACGGAGACATCATGCCAGGTGTAAACCGCCCATCTCCCATCTCATGGTGGTGGGGTCACAAAACCATTATACCCCGAGAGCGCAGGCAGGGAGGACGCGCCTAGCATGGTCTCCTGCAGAAAAATAGCTAACAGGGAAGGGGACGAGACGAGCCTCCGCAGCTCCTCCCAGTTGGCCCAGAGTCCACAGCAATTACATTGAAGGAATATGCCCTCCAGGCCTAGCTCGTTTTTCTATTTTTTAAGAGCTCATCTGGCGACTGCATACTTGGGCATTAGTCGCTATATTAAAAACTGCCTAGTACTAGGCTGCTTTAAAATAAGATTCAAAAACACACACACAAAAGAACCCAACACTAAAAATAAAAAAAATGAAACGGCAATGAGCAGGAACGTGCGACCTATAAAAACAAAAAAAATTAGTTAAATAAAAGGAAGAAGGCCGGCCTCCCCCCAAAAGTCTACAAGTCGACCAGTCAATGTACACGCACTTATCCCGAGTACAAGGGACAGGCGGTAGTGACCCCACCCATCCCGGTACCAGGACACGTAACGTGCGCGAAGATAGCCCAGACTGGGACATTCAACAGGCCTAGCTCGTAAGAGATGCAGAGGGCCTCTTCAAACAGAAGACCCTCACAGGATGGCCGTACACTTCCTGGAGGCAGAACCCCAGGCAGTGTTGGCTGAAAAATGTGCTGTTGCCTTCAAGGACTTATTGGGGGAGGTTGGGCTCGCTATGCAAGTCTTTTCCTCTCTCCGCCTCAAAACCTTAGGCGGGCATTGCGGCTTTGGAGGCGGGGGGACCTCTTTTTGAGGACCCACCATCTCCAAACCACCCAGCCCACCACTAGGCTAGGGCCAAGGAGCAGAAACTGCTTTGTTGCTGTCCTTTCAGGATGCAGCTTTAGGAACCCCAGAAGATGGCCTGGTGAACTTTAGGGGGTTGTTGCCTCCTGTGAGTCTAATGACTCAGTGGAGGCGCATGGCCGTTTCGCCTTACGGGAAACGGTCACATTGGAGGAAGGGGGGAGGGAGCCCTGGTTTTAGCCAGGGTTGGGTGTGAACCCTTTGTGCCGCCACTTTACCAAGGAAGTGCCAAGGTAAGTAGAACCCGCAGAAGGGCTCCGAATGGGCACGGAAACAACTGTGCTTGTTAGCCTGAATGGGCCAAGAGCAGAGGGTGTCTTTCTAAGCATTGAGGCATAAGACGCCCCAGGCAGAGCCGGGCACGCCAGGAACAAGTCCTTAACCTCGCAGAATGAGAGTCAATCCTGGGCCTGAACAGCCAGGATTTCTTTCTCAAGGAGATATGCACCACATTACTTCGAAGAAGCGGGGTGCGGCTCTCTGCAATTGACACACTTGGCCACACAGGATTTGGAGCATATGCGGCCTTGGAGCAATTTACACATACTTTGGGTGACCCCGACTTTGCACGTCTACATGAGCGATTCATATGGCCGAAGCGGTGACAGTAATAGCACCTCTGAGGCAGTGGCATGAATGCCTTCACGTGGTAGCCATACCAACTGGCATGCACCAACTCAGAGCTTGTCACAGTCGAATGTGACGAAGAGTGCAGGGATGTGTCTCGAGGCCCCTCCCTGTTTTCTCATCACACGTTCGACCTTGACTGCCCCAGGGTCGGCCAACTCTAGAGTGGTATCTTCTATGGAGTAGTCAAAGAATTCCCTCAAATAAACTACTCATTTCACAAAGTTCATGGTAGTGTGTGGTGTCACACTCACCGGGGTGGCATCAAGTGTTTGAAGAGAACTTATTTTTGCCGCCTTGGAGGGATCCGCCGCATTCGCCAGAAGGCTCCCATCCAAGAAATGGGTCACCTTCGGCTCTCTACCAATTACACTAGCTAATGCTCTCCTCTGAAGGATTATGTTGCCCTTGGCCAACATGCTGCCATCAGTGGCGCGAATAACTAAGAAGCGTTTGAAGCCAGCGGACTTGAAAATGCCAGGCAAACTCTGAATGAGGGGCCGACATAATCGAGGCTCCGCTCTGCGCACTTTTTGTCTTTTGGGAGGATTCCCCGCCTAGGCAAGCACTGGGGTCGGACATGCAGATCTTGGCTTTGTCATGTTCAAGGAGGGCGGGGAATGGTCCCGCTTCTCCCCTCCTCCAGTAGGAGCCACCAGGCCAGATGGGCCAGCCTCTGCAAGGTCCTTCGCCAAGATGATGAAGGTCCCAGCAGTCATTGGGGCACTGACCCGAGGAGGAGATCCCTCCACTACTTGTGATGTCTTAGCAGCCCGACCCTTCTGGCGAGGGCCCTGCACAGGAGCAGAATCGTGCTCGGTGTTTGATGCTGAGCCCGAATCTGCCCCCATGGAAGGCCCCACCTTCTGAGGCTTAGGCTGGGCTGCATCAGGAAGCATGTCTATCTCAGGGGGGAGGGTGGGCTCCATTTGGCCCCCCCCATGACATCACAGGTCATGTCAGTTTCGTCCATGTTCTTTTGGGGGGCATAGGCCTCCATGCCCTACTGAGCCGCTTCAATGGCAAACAGCCAGTTATGGGCTGTCTGCTGGCTTTCCTGGCAGTCCCCTGTGAAAGCAACGGCAGGACTGCCAGATTTGAGATGGAGTCACATGGTGACTCCAAGGAAGGGGGTGAGTGGAAGTCCCCTGCACCCATAGGCACTGGAGAGGAGTAAGCCTCCTCTCCGGTTGAAAAGTTATGGAGGGTCCCATGGGAAACCACAGGAGGGGGGGGAGGGGAACCTCCATTTTATCTGTGGAGCTGCCTGAGGGCGGCTCTGTCGTTCTTAAAGGGAAAAGGGGGAGAGATTTTGCAGTGGCCCACTCAACAAAGGGTGAGTACAGGCCTGGCAGAGCCAGGTGCCACCATTTCAGACCACCCCTCCTGCCTGGTGGTGTGGCAGTCCCTCAGCATGGCGGCTCCACTTTGGACGTGGCATAAAAATGATAGTGTATGAAGAGAGAAGGAAAAGGGATGTGAGGAAGGTATGGGTGGGGATGAAGCAGGTTGTTAAAAACCCACCATCCCAAACTGGAGCTCAGGGGTTAGGGAACATTGTCCCCACCCCCCTCAGCCCTGATCCGGAATAGTTGGCTGAGAAGGTCAGCATCTACCCTGTGAAATTAGAGGCTGGCCAGAGAAAGTTGTGGGAGAGGTTGTATGAAAAGCGAGGAAACAGCGGGGAAACACAAGTGTTCTGAAAGAAGGAGAAAAGGCTAAGCTGGGGTAGGACGGGGCGCTGAGTCCCATCAGCATGGTGGCCAGGAAGGCAAATCACCATGCCCCTTACAAGGTGGTGTGGTTGATACAGAAGCAGCTCGCAGGAGATACTGTGACTGAGAGCATCATCTGTGAGAAGGCCTGAGCCATTTACAGGCTCGTAAATGGCTCTTAATTTATAGAGATAAAGTGTAGCAAGTAAGTTAAGCAATAGAATACAAAACAAAGGACTCTCCCTAAACCTCATTCAGCACCAAGTTTACCTTCATGATCAGACGGAGATGCAGTTAGAGCCTCCAACTGCATCTCCATCTGATCTTCAAGGTAAAATACGCTCAATAAAACCAATTATTTTCTTAGATTCTCATTATTTTTTATGCATTATTTGTATTTATAAACTCATAAGTTAAGGTATCACTGTAGATAGATAAAAAAATTGAGATTTACAAATCATCTTTCAGAAAAAATTAAGAAGGCAAATAATATTTTTGAACTAATGTGGACATTTAAGAGTTTAGATGAGGTTATGTTTAAGAACCTATATACAGCACTTGGAATATGCAAACCAAGTTTGGGCACCATATCTAATCAAAGATATTGAAGTAGTAGAAGATATCCAATGCAGAGCAACAGGAATGTTATTAAATTTAAAGGGAAAGACCAGGCACATGCCATAAGTAAATTCAGGGTAGGCAAAACTGTGAAGCTGCTGTAATTAATTTTAACAATTGCTACTTTTTGCTGACAATTTACTTTATAAGGGGGTCTTCATAAAATGAATCGAGGCAGCTTCAGTCTCTGCCTACCCTAAATTTACTCACAGCATATAAGGAAAGATTTAAAAGGATGAACTTGCCCATATTGGCATATAGGAGGTCAAGAGGGGATATAATCGAAACATAAAATATTAAGAGTCATAAATGATTAACCCCTTCAGTCATGTTATCCAATATATTGGATTTTCAATTTGCGGGATGTTGTCAAGTTTGTTTGACTCATAGAATTTGTATAGGAACGAGTGATTCATCATTTTTGCGCCAGTACAGCAACAGTGAGCTGTGGAAATGGACATGTTATATTGTTATAAACAGCAGTTAACTTTATAATTTTGAATGCATTGTTATTTTTAATATAACATATTAGTTAGTGAAGACTTTATTGTATTGTTACCATAATAATTAGAATTAAAAAGCAAAAAAAAAAAAAAGGTATATTCTATAATGCCTAATACTTGATCTTCAATTTGGCAGTGAAGGTAAGGACACACAGGACGCTCAGGTACATGTGATTTATTTAGTATTAAGCAACGTTTCAGGCACATCGCCCATCTTCAGGTTCTAAAATCATAAAACAATAAAATACAGTTAGATGTGATTAAATTGTTATTGTCAGTAAACTTATTAGGAAGTCAGAAATTCTGTTAAAACTAGAAGTTGAAATATTTTCATAGGGGAGGGGTGTTAAAAAAGTTTTAAAGGCTAAAGGAATGGAATTTCATTAAACTAGAAAAATTAACTGTAAAATAAATTTAGGGAGGAAAAATATAAAACTGCCAAAATTATGAAGAAAACTAACAATATAAAGAGACAATTAAGATCTTACTAAGAATAAAATATGTTAAAGTAAAAGATCCTTAGGGTAAAAAATGATGATATATAATATAAAAAGTTAATAAAACTAAAAAGGACTAGAACAAATTTAAACTTGCAATATTAAAAATGATCAAGTTAAGACCATATAGATGAATCAAAAATTAAAAAAATAACTCAGGGATTTAAAGCACAAGAATATCAAAGTATCAATCTAATGTAACCACTAATGAAACAAAAACAAAAAAAAAACTAACAAAAGTAAATAATTAAATTATAATATTGCTTACTGATGAAGTTCAGTTGAAATCACAATGTGAAGAAATTATTCCCATGTGAGAACAAAACCTCTCCTTTAATGAGCAAACTGTACTACCAATATAGCTTCCTTGCGGACAACAAAGACAAGTAAGAATGGCTGTCTGGCTTTGTTCTGGAAGGTTGTCTTACAGGAAGCTCCTGATTCTCATTGTAAGATTAGGATATAATACTGATTTGGGTGTGTAATTTTTCTTGTATTTATTTAATACATCAATCACTGTATAATAAATACATTAGTGATTAATACTTTTGGGGAAGATATCTGGCAGCAATCCTGAGCAAGAATTTTTTGGGGGTGAGTGTTAACTTTTTCCTTAGTAAATTTCTGAGAGTAGGACTTTTTGTATAGATGGTGAGAGCATGCCGTTTGAAAGTAGTGTGTATGGGGTGTGTGATGCATGTGGAGTTGAAAGGAGAGTGAATGTAACTGAATGCCGTGTGTGTTTTCTGGACGGGGAGGTTAGGAGGTTGAGTACGGAATGTAAGAGGTTGAATGATTTGGTGTTTGAGGTGAGAAGAGATGCAAGTGTGCGATTGAAGGGTGAGATTAGTGCTAAGCGAGTGGAAGATAGGGCTAGGACTGGGAGCAGTGTGGAAGTTGTGAGTGATGATGAATGGTGGGTGAAAATGGATAGGATAGATAAGTTAGGACAGGTTAGGTGTGTGAATGAGAGGGATATAGAACCTGTTAGGTTGACTAACAGATTCAATGTCCTGAGAGAGGAAGAGTGTGAAAATGATTTGCCTGGTGTGATTGTGGATGAAAGCAGGATGGGTGGTAGTGTGACTGAGAGCAGGAGGGAGGGTAATGTTAGGCCAAGACAGAATAGGAGAATGACTGAGGTGCTAGTGATGGGTGACTCTCAGATTAGGTATTTAGATAGGAAGTTGAGTGATTGCAAGTGGAAGGGAATGAGAGTTTGTCTGCCGGGTGCTGGTGTAAGTGATGTTTGTGAGAGGTATGATAGGCTGGTTTCTGGGTGTGAGAGGGATGCAGTTGTGATTATGCATGTGGGAGTGAATGATGTAAAGAAGGTGGGTACATGTGAGTTACGTGAGCAGTATAAAAGGTTAGCTGAAAGGATGAGTAAAAGCAGGGTAAAAGGTGTTGTTTCTGGTGTGCTTCTGAGATTGGATGTGGGGGTAGAATGGTTGTCACATGCAATTGGTTTGAATGAATTTGTGAAAGGACTGTGTGAGGAGTTAGGATTGGTGTTTGTAGATGTCTGGGGTGGGTTTTACGGGAATAGGAGTTTGTATGCCATGGATGGGCTCCATCTTAGTCGGGCAGGTGTTGAGGTTCTATGGGGGGAGCTGGATAGTGTGATTAGGTCCTTACGGGTGGGAAACGAGAAGCTGTTAGAGGTAAGGGAATAACAGGAATAGAGGGCAGGTGTAGGAAATGGAAGGGATGCAGAGATAGAGGAATAGCTAGGGAAGAGGGCATACTGATGCGTTATAGGGGGACTAATGCACAAGTGAATGAGCAGATAACTAGGAATAAAAAAGCACGATGCAATGAAGATGGGAATAATAAAAAAAACTTAAAAATATAATACACAAATGGTCGGAGTATAAGGAATAAGATAGATATCTTAAGAGCGTTAGCGAGTGAAGAGAATTTTGATATAATTGCAATAACAGAGTCATGGCTTGGTTTGGCAGGTAATCACTTTAAACCTGAGGTTGAGATTGAGGGCTTTAACATGTTCCATACAGATAGGAATAGGAAGAGAGGAGGAGGGGTTATTATTTATATTAAAGATAATCTCCAGTGTTGTGTAAATAGTACAATTAAATTAGATGATAACACAGGAGTCATTATGGCTAAATGTAAAGGAAGGTAAAAACAAGCTTGTCATAGGATTATTATACAGACCACCAAATCTTCTGTGGCAGGAGATTGAACGGGCATGTAGAAGTAAGCATGTGTGTATAATGGGCGATTTTAATTACAGAAATATAGACTGGGAAGCTCTTGTGGGTGATCAGGAGGCTGAGGAATTTTTGAATGTTGTCCAAGATAATTTTCTGAGGCATATTATTAACAAACCCACTAGAGGTAATAATATACTGGATTAGTTCTGACAAATAGGGAAGAAGTTATTAAGGATACTGAGATTGGAGGAAATTTGGGTAATAGTGACCATTGTGAAATTAGATTCAAGATGAAATGGAATGGTATTGATAGTAGCATGAACAATGTTAAAATTCCTGACTTTAGAAGTGCAAATTATAATGGGCTAAGGACTTACCTGGAGGCAGTTGTACAGAAACCAGGCAATGAAATCAATTCAGGAATAGATTCAATGATATCAGTTAGTGGAGACAATAATCACCAGGAGGGGAAGAGATTACAATTGAAGAGGAGTATGAAAGAATAATTGAGTAATTAATTACAGGTCAGATGATTAACATTCCATATAAGGAGATTAGGACTAAAAATAATGACCCAAAATGGATGACAGATAAAATTAAGCATTATATTGGCATTAAAAAGGGCATTTATAGGAAAATAAAAAATGGAGAGGATCACTTAAGGCAGATATATAATGAACTAGCAAGAGATGTTAAAAAGTTAGTTAGAGTAGCAAGGAGAAATTATGAAATTAAAGTGGCAAATAGGGCAAAGGAAGATCCTAAAAGTTTTTATCAATTATACAAAACTAAGGTTAGAGATAAAATAGGCCCACTTATAGATTCCAATGGAGAATTAGTGAGTGATAGGGACTCAATGGCTGGAATGCTAAATGACTTTTTTCTCTCAGTATTTACACAGGAAGATACTCTAAATATACCTGAGGTGTCAATGATCTTTTGGGGTAATGATGAAGAGAAATTAAAGGATATCTTGATAACAAAGGAGATAGTGACAAAGGAAATTGATAAAATCAAAAGTAGTAAAGCACCCGGTCCTGATGAGCTCTTTCCTAGAATTTTGAAAGAATGTAAAGATGTGTTAAGTGAACCCCTAGCATGCATCTTTAGAAAATCATTGGAGAGTGGCATTGTGCCAGTGGCATGGAAGAAAGCCAATGTGATACCTATATTTAAGAAAGGGGATAAAACAAATATGTCTAATTACAGACCAGTAAGTTTGACATCAGTGGTAGGGAAAATGATGGAATCTATTATAGCAAGGAATATTAGAGATCACTTGGATAAGCATAAGTTGATAAAAGAATCACAGCATGGCTTTAGTAAGGGTAAATCCTGTCTCACTAATTTGCTGTCTTTTTATAGTAAGGTGTATGAAGCAGCAGATAATGATGAAAACTATGATATTTTATACTTGGACTTTAGTAAGGCTTTTGATCGAGTGCCACACTTACGGCTTCTGAGCAAAGTTAAAGCACACGGGATCGATGGCAGTATATTTAGGTGGATTCAGTCATGGCTTGGTGACAGACAGCAAAGAGTTAGTATAGATGGAGTTAAATCTGAGTGGGGGTGTGTTAGCAGTGGAGTTCCGCAAGGATCTGTTTTGGGTCCTTTGCTATTCTTAATTTATATTTATGATCTTGACATGGGTATAAGTAGTGACCTGAGTAAATTTGCTGATGATACTAAGCTAGGTAGGGCCATTAGGGCTGATTCTGATGCTGTTGTAATGCAAGAGGAATTGACCATTCTGTCCAATTGGGCCGAGAAATGCCAGTGAAGTTTAACATAGACAAATGTAGTGTACTTAGTATAGGTAAAAATAATCCATTGAATAGTTATAAATTAAATGGGAGAATTTTAGGGAGGACCGATTGTGAGAGGGACTTGGGAAAAGATAATAGAGAATTTAACTATGAAATGGATGGGCATTGGCTGAGCTCAGTAGAGGATGAGAAAGATCTAGGAGTAGTAATAGATAAGTCATTAAGGTTTTCTAAGCAGTGTATTGAAGCAAGAAATAGGGCAAATAGAGTGCTGGGTTTTATTAAGAGAAATGTCAGTTACAAAAGTAAGGAGGTTATTCTTAAACTCTATAACTCTTATGTTAGGCCACATCTAGAGTACTGTATACAGGCATGGTCCCCACATTTTAGACACGATATTAACCTTCTTGAGTCAGTGCAACGGAGGGCAACAAAGATTATTCCTTCCCTGAGGCACCTTGAATATGAAGATAGACTGAGGGTATTAAATATGTTCTCGTTCGAAAGGAGGTGTGTGAGAGGGGATATGATTGAGCTGTTTAAAATTTTTTCCGGGATAGATAAATTGGATGTTAGCAAGTTTTTTGAGTTAGATGATGGAAATCGGACTAGAGGTCACCACTTGAAAATTAAAAAGCAAGGGTGTAGGTTGGATTTAAGAAAATATTTTTTCACCAATAGAGTGGTAGACTTCTGGAACAAATTGCCGCAGAGGGTAGTAGGTAGTCCAAATCTAAATGTATTTAAGAGTAGGTTGGATGAGTTTATGGGAAGGGAAGGTTGTGATGGTTCCTAAGTTTTGTATATATTAATATTGTTTGTATATATCTATAGCTGCATGATTTAGTTCTTGACAAGCCTTGATTGGTGATACCCTTGTTTCTGGATGCAATCCTCTGGATGTAGTTTTCCTGGGAGTTTGGGTGCCTTGAAAAAGAGGCCGCTTGACTCGGATGACCTATGATGAGCCCTTGTGGCTTTTGTCATCCGTTATATTATATTGTGGGGGACTTTGATTTTGTCTTCCCCTGGTGATGGTGCTTTTTGTGGGTGGGTTTTGACGGAGGCGGATGACCTTTGATAGGCCCTTGTGGCTTTTGTCATCCGTGTAATTATGTTATGTTATGTTATGTAAGTTCAGACCTTCGTCCTAGAAAGCAATGCCTAAATGCTAAGAATAAAGCTAATAGGATATTGGGATTCATTAGGAGGAGTGTAAGCAATAAGAGTGCTGAAGTCATTCTAAAACTGTATCTGGCGCTAGTTAGGCCTCATCTAGACTATGCAGTACAATTTTGGTCACCATATTATAGGAAGGATATTGATTTGCTTGAGTCTGTGCAGAGAAGGATGACAAAGATGATTGGTGGGCTAAGGAACTTACCTTATGGTGAAAGGCTCAGAAAACTAAATCTACATACATTGGAAAGGAGAAGAGTCAGAGGGGAATTGATTGAAGTCTTCAAATGGGTAAAAGGATATAATAAAGGGGATCTGGGTAAGGTTCTTATACTTAGTGAACATGACAGGACACGTAGCAATGGGTTTAAGCTTGATAAGTATAGGTTTAGGAAGGAGATTGGGAGGAATTGGTTTACAAATTGTGTGGTAGATGAATGGAATAGGCTCACTAGACATGTGATAGAAGCCTCCTCTCTGGGTAGTTTTAAGAATAGATTAGATAAATATATGGATGAAGCTGCTAGATGGGACTGACTTTTTTATGTACATATGTATATATTTTTCTAAGGAGTGGGGAGATTATATTTTGCGGTTGCATGAAAGGACATAATCCTCTGGATGCATTTTATGTATATTGTAGATTAGATCTGACGAACTCCTGTAAGGGTGACAATGTTGATGACTTTTCTCTGGTAAGAAATCTTTTGTGTGTTGACTGGAACAGGAGCTGCCAAGTGTAGGCCATGAATGGTCTTTTGCAGTCTCCTTCTTTTCTTATGTTCTTATGCTCAGAAGTGGCAGATGACTTATAACCTTAAAAAATGCAAAGTTCTTAACATGGGAAGGAATAATAGGGAATTTAGCAATGAAATAAATGGGCATTGGCTGAATTCAGATGAGGATGAGAAGGACTTAGGCGTAGTAGTAGATAGGTCACTGAAGTTTTGAAAGCAGTGTATTAGGCAAAAAATAGAGCAAATAGGGTGCTAGGATACATTAACAGGAATGTTAGCTACAAGAGTAAAGAGGTTATCCTTAAATTCTACAACTCGTATATTAGGCCACATTTAAAGTACTGTATACAAGCATGGTCACCACATTTTAGACATGACATCAACCTGCTAGAGTAAGTACAAAGGAGGGCAACAAAAATAATGCCTTCCCTGAAGCATCTTGAATATGAAGATAGACTGAGGGTACTAAATATGTTCTCATTTGAGAGAAGATGTATGAGATGAGGGGAGATATGATTGAGCTTTTTAAAATCTATTCTGGGATAGATAAGTTGGATTTTAGCAAGTTATTTGAGTTGGAAGGTAGTAATAGGACTAGGGGTCACCACTTAAAAATTAAAAAACAGAGGTGCTTGTTGGATGTTACAAAATATATTTTCACCAATAGAGTGGTAGATTACTGGAATAGTTTGCCATCTGAGACAGTAAACAGTCCAAACTTGAATGTATTCAAACGCAGATTAGATGATTATATAGGGAGAGAGGGTTAACTTTGGGGGTATTCTGGACTTATTCCTGTGGATGCAGTTTTTATTATTGTATATTACAATTGATTTAGATTTTAACGAGTCTTGATGATGCTTTTTGTTTTTGACACATTCCTGTGTATGGTTTGAATTGTATATTGTAGATGCATGATCGAACACAATCCTCTGGATTGTTTAAATTGTATATTGTAGATGCATGATCTGACACAATCTTATGAATGCATTTTGTGGATGAGTTTTGACAGATGAGGATGACCTTCTGAATGGGACTTTTTATCAAAGTCATGCCTCTCTGTAGAAACTATTCTGCAAATTATTTATTGGTTTTCAGAAGTATACCCACCGCAATAAAGTAAGTGAACAGTTTTTCATTTGGTTACTTTCCAGCTTTTTTTTTTTATAAAAATAGTGCCTGTATATTTGAACTAGGACTCAAAGGCGCATGAATATTCATGCACGGATAAACCAAACAAATGAAACCTGGTCCTACTAGATTTCAGCTGCAAAGAATACATTTTTTCGGGTATGCTACCAATCTTCAAGTTTACCCTAAGTGTGTCTTCTGTAGTATTAAGAACATAAGAACATAAGAAAAGAAGGAGACTGCAAAAGACCATTCATGGCCTACACTTGGCAGCTCCTGTTCCAGTCAACACACAAAAGATTTCTTACCAGAGAAAAGTCATCAACATTGTCACCCTTTACAGGAGTTCGTCAGATCTAATCTACAATATACATAAAATGCATCCAGAGGATTATGTCCATTCATGCAACCGCAAAATAATCTCCCCACTCCTTAGAAAAATATATACATATGTACATAAAAAAGTCAGTCCCATCTAGCAGCTTCATTCATATATTTATCTAATCTATTCTTAAAACTACCCAAAGAGGAGGCTTCTATCACATGCCTAGTGAGCCTATTCCATTCATCTACCACACGATTTGTAAACCAATTCCTCCCAATCTCCTTCCTAAACCTATACTTATCAAGCTTAAACCCATTGCTACGTGTCCTGTCATGTTCACTAAGTATAAGAACCTTACCCAGATCCCCTTTATTATATCCTTTTACCCATTTGAAGACTTCAATCAATTCCCCTCTGACTCTTCTCCTTTCCAATGTATGTAGATTTAGTTTCCTGAGCCTTTCACCATAAGGTAAGTTCCTTAGCCCACCAATCATCTTTGTCATCCTTCTCTGCACAGACTCAAGCAAATCAATATCCTTCCTATAATATGGTGACCAAAATTGTACTGCATAGTCTAGATGAGGCCTAACTAGCGCCAGATACAGTTTTAGAATGACTTCAGCACTCTTATTGCTTACACTCCTCCTAATGAATCCCAATATCCTATTAGCTTTATTCTTAGCATTTAGGCATTGCTTTCTAGGACGAAGGTCTGAACTTACCAAAATACCCAAGTCCCTCTCACAATCGGTCCTCCCTAAATTTCTCCCATTTAATTTATAACTATTCAGTGGATTATTTCTACCCAAACTTTTAACACAGAAGTCTTCAGTGATTCTTAATCTACATGATTAATATATATATACTTAAATTTATAAAATCCTAATAGACATTGAGAGAATACAATATGCCTATATATTTATAGAAACAGCTAACCTCTACATTAGGCCAGTATAAAGGAACATTAGAATTATACATACCCAATCTTAGTTCTCCAAAATTGCCACACCCTATCTTCTTGCCTAATCTAAAGTTTGGCCCCACAAATAACTCAAGAGAATTTGAGGAGGAAGAGGTTCTAGAGCCAGGTTGCATGGTGGATACAGCCCTATTTGCATTGCTATTCCGAGAAACTCTACGAGAATTGCCTTGTTCTTGATCCTCTCTCGTTCGGTCTCCTCTATCCCTCTCTCTCCTGTCACTTTTCTGCATTCTGTATTTCAATATTCGCTGCTTTCTGTCACCTATGACAGCAGCTTATACATGTTATCGCAAAGAACACATTTAGGCCCGTGACAACAACAGACAGCTAGCTACCTTTAGTGTAGCCGCTGTCCAAATTCACTTTAGGCTTGCCTACGCCACTGCACTTTTCAAAACAAACATTTTCATGGGGATAAAAGATCACTTTATAAAGTTTTCATATTTAATTTCCCAAAGCTGTATGAATATATATATTTAATAAGACGCAAGGAATCAAGAAAATCTTCAGAAGCATTAAGTAATGTTACATTTTATTAAATTAGGTCTACTTAACATTATAAATTAGAGCACCGACTTCAACCTTAGGGCTTGAGTTATACTACTCTCTGATTAAGCGGATCAATACATAGGATAAGCAACACAGAAATAACATAAAAATAGGATTCTTTTATTTCACCTGAACACATTTTAAACATTAGTAAAAAAAGATTCAACCTAAAGAGTTAAAATTTACACGACAGAAAGTCGACGAATATTTGGTGAAATCTAACAATACCATAGAAGTTTCCATCCTAGTTTCAACTAATTAATTTGAACCTAAAAAATAAAATATTTTAAATTTACGATTAAATTATCTATATTTTTTATATTTTTTTTAAATGAGAAACAAAACATATTATAGATAAGCCGTCAGTAAAATAAACTATTCAGTATTCACTAATCCAAAGGGTGATCTACGTTGTGATGCGTATGCCGCATGTGGAAGAAGGTACAAGTCTAGTTTCCGGTAAAGCGACCTGTCAAAAAAAAAAAAAAAACTCCAGCTGATACAAAAAATTCAATGCACAATTATGATAAAAATAATAAATTAAAATAAGTAATCTTATATTTGAAAGTAATATATATATATATATATATATATATATATATATATATATATATATATATATATATATACACACGACAAAATCCTGAAAGGAAAATGAAACGAAGAGTCCAAGTACTTTGGAACTTCATTAAGGAATTTAGGAAAACAACAGAGAACTGTAATATATAAGCAAGAGGGTGAAGAGATATAACACCCACTAAGGTACTTGTGGACCCGCCCGGTGGCGTTGTGTCGTTCCTTTTGACCCCCTGACCCCCTTCTTTATATTTTTTTTATCTATTCTTCTCCTAATTGTTTTTCTACTCTTTTCGCTACTTCGATCAATATTTTGACCTACTTGTTATTGATGAGTTTATTTTATATTTCCTTCTCCTTTTTATGTCAACCCAGCTCTTATATTTAATCTAAATGTGCTAATTCATTTTATGATTGGTTAAATTTCTTGTTTTGGCTGTTATCTCTCTTCATCCTCTTGCTGTTTTCCGAAATTCCTTAATGGAGTTCCAAAATACTTGGAATATTCGTTTCATTTTCCTTGTGGGATTTGAAGGGGAAGGGGCATTTATTGCTTACTCACGTGATACTTTTCGAAGAGCGTTCGGTGACGTAGGTTCGAACCCTACCTATTCTTGACTTTCTTTTACGGGTAAAAGACTGTATATTATTTTATTCCGTTTGCTATCTCTATCTCTTCCTTCTTTTTAAATCTATGTTTAGTCTTATAAAAGAAGACGAAATCGCTTTTCTTTCATCTTTCCTTATTTCCTATGGTTTAATAAACATCTACCCTGTCACATGTTATTGTGATTTCCCGTTCATACACACACACACACACATATATATATATATATATATATATATATATATATATATATATATATATATATATATATATATATATATATATATATATATATATATATATATATATATATATGAGCACAAAAAAGTGATGAAATAAATCCAGCATACCGCAAGAGACAGAAAAACAGGCTAAAAAAATTTTCCGAAGAAAAATTTATCCTGCTTTTCAGATATATATATATATAGATATATATATATATATATATATATATATATATATATATATATATATATATATATATATATATATATATATATAGTCGAACCGGTTTCCATTGTGAAGCCTGATCTTTAGTTTCACGAGGAAGGCAAGGATAGGGAAGATCCGGCTCATTTTCCTTTATTTTACAACGGTTCGAGCTTATTTGCTCATCTTCAGGCATTGACATACTATGAAATTAAAAAAAGAATAAAAATTAATTAAAGCCGGTTATGACATTAAATTCGAGAGGATAAATAAAGTAACTTAAGCAAACGGAAAAAAGTGAGGCAAGACCCAACACACAAAAATTTATATAATAGGACTAATGAAAATGTGACAAAATTTGCTTTAAAAATAAAGACAATATGTAGGCTAGATAAAAAAGTTAATTTGTTAAACCATTTAAAATATTAGAAGCGAAACCCAACGAGCGCATCTCAGAGAGTAAGGTAGAAAAGAGTAATCTGGGATCCTGTCATGAAGAGTATGCCCAGTACTTTAGAGTTCGCTTTTTTGACATGGTAAAATTGGCTGATGGAGGAATTCCGTTAGGCTCTGCTAATGCTAAAGATAAGTTATACTTCCCTCGAGTTATATATATATATATATATATATATATATATATATATATATATATATATATATATATATATATATATATATATATATATATATATATATATATATATATATATATATATATATATATATGAAATGAATAACTCACAAAGTAGCACGTGAAGTTCGCAATGCATGCAATATCTCGCAGGAAAAATGAAAAAGTGCTTCCAAGTACTTTGGAACTTCATTCAGTTCATTTTCAAGGATAACTACAGGAGAAAATAATATAAAATAAGTTTATATATAAGCTAGTAAAAGATAAAGGACCCGTCCCTCTCCTAATTCTTCATTTGTGATTTATTGTCTTAGAGGCGATCCTTTATCTTTTACTAGCTTATATATAACTTTATTTTCTATTATTTTCTCTTGTAAGTTATCTTGAGAATTAACTGAATAAAGTTCGAAAGTACTTGGAAGCACTTTTTCATTTTTCCTGCGAGATTTTGCATGCATTGCGAACTTCACGTGCTACTTTGTGAGTTATTCATTTCATATATATATATATATATATATATATATATATATATATATATATATATATATATATATATATATATATATATATATATATATACGAGGAGCGGTCAATAAGTTTTGCGAATTGGTAGGGCAAAACAGAGGAAGGGGGGTGGCTGTTTGTGGGGGGGGGTGTTAGGACAAGTTATGACAAGTCAGGACCTGCAGCCGCACGCTCCTGCTTCGTCTATTTAAGAAGCAGTAGCTGATCGCAGATCGTCAGTCACAAATGTTTCAACAATGGAGAAGTTTGAGCACCGCACAGTGAGCAAATTTTTGACCAAGGAAGGCAAGAATGCAAAAGAGATCCATGAACGCATGGTTGCAGTGTACACAGACACCGCTCCTTCCTATGCAACAATTGCTCGCTGGAATAGGGAGTTCCGCCATGGCCGTGAGTCCCTTGAAGATGACGCCCATCAGACGTGACCAACGAGGACAATGTGGCCCCTGTGAAGAGGATGATCCTCGAAAATCGACGGGTGAAGGTCAAAAAAATTGAGCGAGAATCTGGAATATCACATGGAAGTGTTATAGACATCATCCACCACAATTTGGCCATGACCAAGGTCTTTGCCCGTTGGGTCCCTAGAAACCTCACGCCACATGATCGACTTCACCGTCGTCAAAGGCCACAAGGCCAGAGTTGCCCTGCGCGAGTGCAGATTCGAGGAGCTCAACCATCCCCCCCTACAGTCCAGATCTGGCCCCTAGTGACTACTTTTTATTCCGCAAGCCTAAGGATGCACTGCGTGGACGCCGGTTTGGGGACGATGAAGATGTCCAGCTCGCCATCTAAGAGTGGATTGAGAAGCAGTTGGAAGATTTCGGGTTGTCGGGAATTCGAAGCCTCAGGGACAAGTCAAGTGGACCAAATGCACCGAAGTCGAGGGTAGTTATATTGAAAAATAATAAAACACTTTTCCTCATATCTCGTTTCCTTATTTCCGAATTGCAAAACTTATTGACCGCCCCCCGTATATATATATATATATATATATATATATATATATATATATATATATATATATATATATATATATATATATATATATATATATATATATTGAAAATTAATGCAATATCGCAAGAAAAGAGGAGGAATTAAACCACATTCTCCGAAGACAATTGAATTCAGAACAGTTTCGGTGTATCTCACACCCTTTTTCAACTGACACTGGGTAGAAAATATAAGAGAAGTGCATATAAGCATAACACAAGATCCCCTCTTTCTATTTCCCCAATCCCCTACTTGTGGCTAATCTGGGGGGGGGGGTTAGGCCTAAACATATTGAAGGGCTGACATTTTACTATTTTGTTTATTTGCTTTCTTATTACAGGATTAAAAGAAAATTGACCCTCAGATAGATTTAAATTAGGAACTGACGATATCAAGCTCGATTCTACGATTCTTCTCTTAACATAGTTAGCCGATTTAAAAACCATTTTACTTCCATTGAAATCGATCGTATGATTCTTGTCTCTAACATGGCAAAATATTCCACTGCTTCCACTGCCCACTCTAATGTCTCTTTTGTGTTCGTACAATCTCTCGTCTAGATTTCTCCCCGTTTTCCCTATATAAACTTTATGGCAATCGTTGCATTGTATTGCATATACTCATATGTTATAATGTTCTTTGGGTTTCCTGGCCATCATCAATTGGTTTAAAGAATTATTATATTTGAAGGCTAGATTAATACCCGCTTTTCCAAATATGTCCTTTAAACTATTTAATTTATTATTAAATGGCAAAGTTATACATTTGTTGAAGTCGTTAGTGCGGGAAGGCTTATTACCATAGAATGTTTTCCTAGCTGCAAAATGGGCAGACGATACGAACCAATCGGGGTAATACAAATTTTAAAAAATGGTCCTGATAAGGACAATTTCTTCATCTAAATAGGAAGGATGACATATTTTGTATGCTCTAAGGAAAAGGTTAGAAATTACCGATTTTTTAACAGTATGTCATCCTTCTTATTTAGATGAAGAAATTGTCATTATCAGGACCATTTTTTAAAATTTGTATTACCCCGATTGGTTCATATCGTCTGCCCATTTTGCAGCTAAGAAAACATTCTATGGTAATAAGCCTTCCCGCACTAACGACTTTAACAAATGTATAACTTTGCCATTTAATAATAAATTAAATAGTTTAAAGGACATATTTGGAAAAGCGGGTATTAATCTAGCCTTTAAATATAATAATTCCTTAAACCAATTGATGATGGCCAGGAAACCCAAAGAACATTATAACATAGGAGTATATGCAATACAATGCAACGATTTCCATAAAGTTTATATAGGGAAAACGGGGAGAAATCTAGACGAGAGATTGTACGAACACAAAAGAGACATTAGAGTGGGCAGTGAAAGCAGTGGAATATTTTGCCATGTTAGAGACAAGAATCATACGATCGATTTCAATGAAAGTAAAATGGTATTTAAATCGGCTAACTATGTTAAGAGAAGAATCGTAGAATCAAGCTTGATATCGTCAGTTCCTAATTTAAATCTATCTGAGGGTCAATTTTCTTTTAATCCTGTAATAAGAAAGCAAATAAACAAAATAGTAAAATGTCAGCCCTTCAATATGTTTAGGCCTACCCCCCCCCCCCCAGATTAGCCACAAGTAGGGGATTGGGGAAAAAAAGAGGGGATCTTGTGTTATGCTTATATGCACTTCTCTTATATTTTCTACCCAGTGTCAGTTGAAAAAGGGTGTGAGATACCCTGAAAGTGTTCTGAATTAAATTGTCTTCGAAGAATGTGGTTTAATTCTTCATATATATATATATATATATATATATATATATATATATATATATATATATAATCATTTATGTTCTCTTCCTCTTTCTCCTTACGCTCGTGTCACATTGACCTCGCTTATTAAACTTGGGCCCTACCCATTTTGGTTGGGATCAAAGTTTTCTTATTTCTTGAATGACCAAATCCAATAACTCCCGGAATTGTGTTGAGAAGCAGCGCAAAACACCCCACCGTAATGCCAAATCTGGACCAACCCTGCAAGAAGGTTTTGAAATGACAGAGTTGGATAAAGTTATAAGAAAGATAGAGAAAGACGCTGCTTCCTTTCGTGGCCATAACAATTCGGTTCGGTGTATTCTGTTACAACTAGGTAGCCAGGTACACTTAATGATATTTCCACCACCATTACTATAAATATATTAGCTACCAATATTCCAGATTACATAAAATACATCCTTATCTCTAGCAAAGACCTTAATTCTGTTTTGAAACAAAATTGATTAAGTCCCTTCCTGGGGAGCCAGTGTAGGATGTCAAATATTGTTAATCAGTCAGCCAGTTGGTTAAAACCTTTAACCTCTTTCAATCCAAAGACCTTCTAAATGCAAATAACTTATTCAATGATATCTCAATAGTAGTTTCAATAGCACACAATTTGAATTCCTGTCAAGACTTAGCAAATGCACCAGAACTAAACAACATGTCACCCGAAGAAATTATAGCAGACTTGAGTGAATGTGAAGTGGTCAGTATTCGACAATTAACACAAGCCAAGGGCAGAATACCTACTAGCGTTTTAGTTTTCACATTTGGTGGTACAATTCGTCCTAAATATATACATTGTATATATTTAATTATAAATTAGAACTATCTTATCCTAATCCATTGCGCGGCTTCCACTCTAAGATTTGGTAATTGTAAGCAATTGTACAAATAAAATAGCCTGCGTCAAATGTTCAAGTACAGCTGATTCCTGTGGTTGTACAAATTAAAATGGACCTCCTATTTGGGTTAAGTACCAAGGACCTCATGAAGCTTACTCAAAATTAAGGTAGACAAATAACTGCTAAACCAATTTGAAAAATCATTTTCAGATAATAATATATTAAGGAATTCATCTGTCAAGCGATCCTCACAAATCTCATCTAAGTATATACCAAAATTCTCAAACTCATTCAATCAATTTCGAAAGAACCATGAAAACATTATTAACTCAGATAAAATTCCTTCCAGAAAAAAATCCAATATTTGATACGAAACGCTTTGGAAGTTCTTCAAGAATTCTGAATTTTAAGTAATAAAAACATTTCACCTAAACAACTAATGGCAAAAAATGTTTCTTTATTTTCGAAGCTAGACTTTGGAAAAGCCATAAAGCCTTCCTTCCCCTCTTACTTATCTTTCACTTCTTCTTTTTCCACTATGGTTTTTTCTATCTTCCAGTATAATGTTAGAAGTCTCAGACCAAGAATACCCTTCTTACAAAATATACTTTCTTTATAACTCATCCCATAATGTCTTGCAAAAAAAAACAACCAAAACACGTGGGTTTTTTCCTAAACACAATGTACCAATTAAATGCTTCTTTATTTCCTTCACGTAGTGGCGGGCATACTTCGCTGAGATGTTTGGAAAAATAAAGAGCAATCGGAGCGTCAGCGAGTTGAGAACAGCTTTTACGCGTCGCTGTGAGCATTGTACGCGCGAACTAGTCCACTTTACCATCGTGAGTCTCTACAAGACTCAGTAAAGCGGATCCTATAAGACGCCCACTTCCAATCTCACCACCCTAAATATTCTCCTTATTAGAACCGGAACGTTTTGAATAACGCCGAACTCCGCTTGTAAATATTATCCAAGCCGTGACGCTTACCCATCTCCGTTCTGATCACCATTGTAGATAGTGTGGTGTAAGAAGAAGAGCGATAAAAAAATGAAGAAGCAACGGAACGAGCGTCGTTAGATCAAGGTACGTGCGGCCTAGTCGACTCGACCAGCGTGAATTTAACAGAAATCATGTCATAATCCGTGATTGAAGCACTTCTTTCAACTTTCATTATATTATGAGACTTCACTGGTCATCATATTTTATGAAGATCCCCATTTAATGACATATCCGGAACGATCAATGTACATATCATCACAAAATGATTATTTGTATTCGATGGTGGTACTCCTCCCTTTCTCCAAACTCTCACAGGTCAGCTGAGTCTCCTAGATCTTTCCGTCTCATCCTTATATCATGTGAGACATTTAAGGGCAAGTACTTAGGAGCCAAATGACTGACCATTTCCCAATAGTTTTGCCAAGTACTACACATGCAAAAGTTTTAAAAGGCTCCGTATCGAAGCTCACAGACAAAGGCTTACAAGTAAGTATATCAGCGAAGTTTCTATCTCTCAAATATTGACAAAGACCTACCAGTAAATCTCAATTGTCATCAACTAACAAAGACTATATTTAATAATGCTAAAACAAACATAAAACTTACTTGCCAGACGACCAATATTCACGAATTGTCATCTAATAAAGCCCCTGATTATATAATAGAGCAAAAGCAGCTGTTGCACGTAGAACTATTCGTATCTTTAAAAGATTATCCTGGATCTCTTCGTCAAATCCACTACTCAAGCATGATATCATGAGTGCTCGAAGTATGGGAACAAATTAAGAAACAACAGAAAACCTCAATTTCGCCAAATTTCTTTTAATCTCAATAACCAGGCATCACCAAACCCTGGCATAATATTAAACACCTTTGCTGAAAAATATTCAGACCCATAGTAAGTATGCTGCCTTTACACCATGTTTTCATACCTATATAATGCAGAGAGGCGCCTCCATTATATAGACCGCTCCAATGCCCCTTACTGTGACAACTGCATGGTAACCCAGAGTATCCAACATATTTTTGTAGAGTGTCCCAGTCTGGGACGAGCTGGGTCTCTTTCGCTTGTTCATTTTACTCGGAGCGAGTTCGTGCACAGCTGATTGTGGCGTTTTGAGTTGAGGCTGCCCCCACTCTACTGTATACAGTATAGCTTAGGCGACGGGTGAACGATCAGACCCCGAGGCGTGCTTTCTCTTCGTTTCATTTTTATGTTGTTTTTGGTCTTGTGTTTATTTAGTTTTCTGGATTTTTGTTTTGTTTGGCTTGGTTTAAAATACCAATTCCATTGGTATTGATGTAATAATATGCCGCTTTATCACAAACCTTATATATGGACATAAAAAATATGCTGATTCCATTACTAAAACCTGCAAAATTCGCATTCAATCTTTTCAAATCGTCTTATTCTTTGACAAGCTGCCTTGCCAAAATACTAGAGAAGATGATTAATGTGCCAACTATGTTGTGTTGTTTTTGCCAAAATAGATATCTATGAGAGTATTTCTGCCCCTCCTCTTTAGCTATGGATAATTTAATCAGACTAGAAAGTTCAATTGGAGACTCATTCTTAAGAAATGAGTTCACAGTAACAGTATTTTTAGACTTTGAAAACGCTTATACTGTATGGCATTATGGGCCCCTTAGTAAGCTCTATAATCTTTGCCTTCGTGCCAGATTTCCCAGATTTATCAAAGCTTTCCTACATTCATGGCAAATAATCTTACTTATAAATAGTTAATATCGTCTCCCGTCGTATTACCGAGGAGTCTCCTAATGCAGTCAATTAAACCCTTACTCTTCACTATAATGATTAATGATATATTCGTGCTTTTTATGAGAGTAGATAATTTTGTTCACTGTTCTTTATAGAGGGTGGGGCAGAGAGAACGGACATTTTTGAAATGTCTATTACTCAGCCCCAGGGGGAGGGACATATGTCTGGCAAGTACCATTCTGCCCGTGGTGTCTTGGCATTTTTTTCTTTTCTTTTCAGGTGTCTTGCATTTTTTTCTTTTCTTTTAAGGTGAAGCCATGGCGCTGTGGACGATAGAGCATCGAGTGTTTGCTTACGACAGTTACGTGAAGAATAACGAGTCTGTTACAGCAGTTCAGCGTGAATTTCGGCGCTACTTCAATATTCACCGAAATAAGGCTGTTCCCACCCGTAACACAATCTTACTCTGGGTCAATGCACTTCGTACACGAGTTACACTAATTAATAAGAGACCGATGGGGGCCCCACGAACGGTACGTACCCCGGAAAATGTAGAACGTGTTAGACAAGCTTTGCTGCGGAGTCCGAATCGCTCTGCTCGTAGGCATTCCACTGAACTAGGCATCGGTAATCGATCGGTAAGGTGTATTTTTCATGAAGACCTGCATTTCCACCCCTACAAATTGTTCATTTGGCAACAGTTGCAACCAGGGAACTATAAACAGCGGCTTAAGTTCGCACGTCAGATGGAAACAATTTTTGAGGCAAATGACAACCTCATTTTTTTAATGAGTGATGAAGCTCATTTTAATCTCAATGGCATGGTGAATCAACAGAACTGTCGTTATTGGGTTCTTCAAAATCCGAGAGAACTGTATGAAAGACCACTGTACAGCCCTAAAGTGACAGTCTGGTGTGCTGTTGGAAAAGCTGCAGTCATTGGTCCTTACTTTTTTGAAGACAATAATGGAATTGCTGTTACTGTGAACTCAGAGCGTTACATCGAGATGATAAACAACTTCTTTGTGCCTGAATTACGAAGAAAACGTATGCCTATCCGACGTGTGTGGTTTCAGCAGGGTGGGGCGACGGCCCACGCAGCCAGAGCATCAATGGACGTTCTTCGCCTACTCTTCGGTGACCGCCTCATTTCCAGGTTTGCTGACACACCTTGGCCCCCTCGGTTTCCTGATTTGTCCATGTGTGATTATTTCTTGTAAGGAAACCTCACACGTGTGTATGAGCATCAGCCCCGTACATTAAACGATTTGAAGGAAGCTATTCGCGTGGAAGTCGCCAAAATCAACAAAGCAATGCTGGAGAGAGTGAACGTCAACTTCCAAGAACGCCTTCAGAAATGCATCAATGAAAACGGACACCACATGATAGCTGTTGTTTTCCACACTTGATTTTGTCAAATGATAATTCAACACGAACACATTAATGTCAATAAAATTTGTTTGAAGCTAAAATTAATGATTTTGTGATTTTTTAAAAACGTCCGTCCTATTTGAATATCCCATAAGACCTCCTTCGGGCTTTACCTCGTCTACAGGAGGCATCACTTGGAATATCAGATTGGAGTAACTATGATAGCTTACAGTTCTCTCCAAGAAACTCATCTTGTATCACCTTCACTAAGAAGCCTTTACCACGCTTGAACCCAAACCCTTCGCTGTTTTCGCTGGTGACAACATTCCATTTTCAACATTTCATCGATTTCTAGGTCTGATATTTGATAGAGTACTTACTCACTTGCAAAAATTATTAATAACATGGTTGAAGAGTGACATTAATCTCATAAAATACCTACCCCATAACCGATGGGAATCATGAAGAGAGGCCTTATTGCTATTATACAAGAATCTCATCTGATCAAAACTCGAAATATAGCTGTTTTCCATTCGAGACTGCCTCAAACATGTTTCTCAATAGAGTCGATAGAATACAATATCATGACATCCATCTTGCTAGAAGAACACTAAAATATACAAGAATTGATAAATTTGAAACATTCATTACACCCTACTACCTCCCTTGTGAGCAACTTATTTACTTATCTTTGTAGAGTATTATTAGTAGAACCCCTTATATCATCCATCCCTCTTTAAATATTTTTATTGCTACCTGTTCTACTATGATTGAACACACCTTATCTTTTTCACAAGAACATCCCAGAGTTCTCAAACATGAACATCTCGTATGTTGATATTGCAGCACCCTCTCTGTCGTCTTCACCAATTGGTACGATATTAGCACATATTTTGATCTTTCTCTGGCCCAGTTGTCCAAAATAAACACATCCACAAGTATATCAAACCCAGTTTTCGGTCGGCATAGAAATGTATTTGAATTTAGGATTTAGTATGACATCCACTTAAAACTCAAAATCTGAAGATGGTACAGGTTGATCTTCATTTGGGACAATGCAAGCTACCAGTACAAGCATGGAGGCTCATGTTGTAAAATAGGTACGCTTGTGGCACCCAAATTGCAGGATTTAATAGGCCCAGCGAGGAACTCCACAAATGGATTCTCGGTGGGTCTATCAAATCCGAGAAATGGCTATTTATGTAAATTAAGGAAATAATATGACACGTGTAATAAATAAAGAACCTAAGAGAATTAGAAGAAAGAAACAAAATATATGTCAAATTGTTCAAATAGATCTGATACAAGCGATCGTTAGAGTCGCGCAGAAACACACGAACATACACAAGTAACTGACCAAATACGAGCCTTGCGCTTACACAAACATACACGGACTAAGAATAATTATCAGCAAAAGGTCACAACAGGCAAGCTGAACAAATGCATGCTTTGAACAGAAAAACTTCACAAAGAACTAGAAGAGACAGGTGATTCCTATAATTAAGATAAACCTTAGACATGAGAAATATGTAGGTACAACAAGTACACATAGATTACGGAACTCCGCCCAAGGGGTGTAAGTAACGAACAAATTAGATCACTGGGTCCGCCTCACAAATATATATATATATATATATATATATATATATATATATATATATATATATATATATATATATATATATATATATATATATATATATACATATATATATATATATATATATATATATATATATATATATATATATATATATATATATATATATATATATATATATATTTGCGTTTTTTAGTTCGTGTCATTGCTTTGGGCCTACGATTGAACCAGGGAGCATTTTTTTTTCTTGATACATGAATTACAGGGATACATTCATTATACAGATTATATATGATGTTTCCAATGTTATCCCAAAGCATATTACAGTCGTGCAAATGCGGCAACAGTACTTGTCGCCATTGAATTGTTGCCATGTGAGCTCTCATCAATTCCCAGTCTATATTTCTAAATTCGTGAATAAATTTCGGCTGGTCGGGAACATATGAAAAATTTGGTGGAGAGATTTTGCAGGTAATATAGCAGTGATCACTAGTTGAGAAACGGTCATGAACTGTCGTGTGGCTAACCACATGTTCTCCCTCGCTAAAACACAAATCCAATATATTTTCTTCTCGAGTGGGTTCACGCACATGTTGAATAAAATTGTTTTGAAGCACATATTAGACAAATCTATTTTCTGTTTCTGAATACGCGGTATAGGATCCCCAATCAATATTCGGGTAATTAAAATCTCCCAAAACACACGTGTTTTCGATATCTTGAGTCAGAGTCGTCAGGTTGTTGATAAAATCTTCATTCGCATGGTTATCCTACCAACTTGGCCTATACGCCGAGATTAATCTGAATTTATTTGAATTATAACATATGTCCACTGCTAAAATTTCGTAATCAAATCTTGGACCAGTAACAATTATAGGTTTCAAGTTTGATTTCACTGCCATGAAAACCCCTCCATGGGGGTCTAAGCCATTGCATCTATCTTTTCTAAATATAATATAATCTTTTAAGCCAAGGATGGAACGTTTAACACCACTATGCAGCCAGGTTTCGACAATTGAAATTAGTTCAGGTTTTATATCGTCTGCTAAAGCATTTAGTTCATGAAGTTTGTTTACGATACTTCGCGCATTCAAAAATAATACTTCTAAATTTGCAGGAGGCGCGTAGGTCTAGTGGGGGTTCCTTGCTGGTTGGCTTTGGGCGCCAATGCGAGCACTGGAACGCAGGGAATTATGCCTGATTTGAACGATTTGGACGTTTTCGTTATTTTCTTTCCTGTGTTTCAGTTCTTCTCTTAGTTTGAAACGGGTTTCTTGCTGTCTTCGGGTTAGGTCTGGTGCGATTATCACTGGTGGGCGCCGTTTAATGGACTCGTTATATTTTTTCAAGTTGCGTGCAGCAGATAAAATTTTGCGCTTCAGATCTTCAGATGAAAGTTTTACCACGAGGGGCCTAGGTTTCGATGCGTTCTCCTTTCCCGTTCGCTCAGCATTCAAAATACCAGATTCAAGCTCTTCGCGGGGAATTGGGAGATTAGCAGTACAAATGTTCTTGAAAGTATCGATGTCTTCGGAGCCGTCTGCTGGAGTAAGTCCAAATATGCATAGGTTCATTTTTTTTGGCTCGATAAGCTGCGTTTCTGTTACTGCTTCCGTTACAACATCAGAATTTGGCGGTTGGTCAACATTTGAAGGTGGATTATTCGATAGGTTTTTGTAACCGCGTGTATTTGACTCCACTTTCTTCTCCAGGCTTTCTATTTTACTTACAAGTTCCGGAAGTTTTGATCTGAAGTTGTGGAACTCTGCCAGTGTATTTATCAGATTAGCTTCATTACATGTGCTGCAGAACCATCGGGCTCCTTTGATTTTTTGGAGCAATTCAAAATTTTTAACTAAAATTCCGATACATCTCAAGTAAAATTTCTTTAAACACAGGGTGCATTTTAAAAACTTTTTATTTTGAGCTATGTTTACTTCACACGCGCCACATGCCATTGTATGGTTATTTTTTGAGGCAGGCCGCAGAGTTTTGTTGTACCACCGCTATCAGGACGAGCACCGACACGCACCTCCTTCCATCAAAGAGCTAAAACTCTGCCCCTTCTCCACCCACAAGAGACAAGGATTAAAATCTCTTCTTTTCCACAGAATAACAACGAAACGTCCTTTCCTTAAGTTAAGTCACTGCACCAGGCCTCAAAGAAATAAAGTCCTGCCTCCTCCAGCATGTCCACATATCGGCGCTTCACTTTATTCTAGATATTTACAAACATAATCTGGATTAAGGGCAGTTTCCTTTCTGCCAGGCGCAAGGCTAACGTGGTGCCTGTCCGCAAGTGGGATTCTGATCCCTCCAACTCTTCATCTTACCGTTCCATAGCCATGTCTTACTGTTTATACACTATTATGGAAAGAATGGTGTCATCATGCCTCTCGTTTCATGCCAAATCCCGCTCCATTTTCCCGGCGCAAATTTGGCAGTGCCACGCCCTTCAGGAGGAATTTTCCCTTCGATATGTCATTCTGGCTGTATTTTTCACACCTGCAGAGCCCACGATGCTACCTAACGCTCTAATATCAATTCGAGTCTGCATTTTGTAATTCCTGCGAGATCATTCATTCTAGCTCCGATAAGGTTCCTCCAACTCCTGACTATTTCTACAGTAGGACGACATCTCTTAGGGTTCAAAACATAGCGTGTTTCCCTTCAACTTCGTCATCAACACGGTCATCTCTTGTCTCCCCGATTCGATCAGACCTGGTGATCTAACTCTGCGTTAGATCTCTCGTCACGGTCGTCAGGCATGTACAAGTTGCTATCACTGCAGCTGTTGAGTGGGCTGCCTTGGAAGGGTTCTCTTCATCCCCTCACAAATCTTTATCCGTCCTCTTCCGTCCACGACGCAACCGACATGACGACACTCCATCGTGGTTTATGCCTGCGATCCCGATACCGTCGAAGCAGTCGGCGGGGTTCTTCGGCTTTATCTTCGACGAGAAGCTTTCGTAGAAGCCTTACCTCTTCTACCTCGTTGCCGCCACCCGATCCACTCTCAACCTGCCTGCACGGAGACTAAACTGGACTTTGGCTGTGCATTGTATACATGCCTATCATTCTCGTCCCTCCTTCCAATTAACGCAATTTTAAACCGGGTCCCTCCTCTGGCCAGCATTAGTGCGGAGTGATGTATCCCTTCCTCACCGATTATACGTACCTTATCCACCACGATTACAAAGACATTTCTCCACTTCCGCCGGATGTCCACGTCCTTAATGTTTCCCTTGCTGTCTGCTGCCCGCTCTACTAGGGATCACTGGTAGCTGACATGGACGGTGGCGCCGCTCTTCTCTACATTTTCCTCTCGCAGGTACACCTCCATGGATCCTTACCCATACAAGAGTCCGCAACGTACTTATATATCAACTGTTAAGTTCCTAAAGCCGGCTAGGGTTTGCAAGTCAAAATTCCTTAGCCCTGCAACCGCTTACACTCAGAACATGGTCATCTTCACCGTACTCTGCCATCCTGGTGGATACGGTGCCTGATTGCTCATCTTCTTTCTGTCCTACTACTGGGTGTTCTTCATACTCGGCAGAGTTGTACTCCATCAGGAAGGCCCTCCGTATCGCCTACATACTCCATTCCACCCAAATAGTTTTATTCACTCATTCCCGAATTGCGGTATCTGTCCTATCCCACTAATCTCACCTCCACCTTCTCATCCATGAGATCCAACTGCTCTTACAGAAGCTTTCTGTCTATTCTAGGAAGACTATTATTACTCTTCCTAAAAAATCTGTGGATCTACAGTCTAATTTTATGTGTAGCTATTTTGTGTCTCCGGGTCTTTTATTCGTCCTAATTTCTGGTAGTTTTGGGCATAAACAGTATTTCAAGAAGGCTGGCTGATATCCTTCGTTTGCGCATTTTTTCTTTATGACTGTATTTTAGTGTTGCCACATTGATGAGACTACTAGTCTCTAAGAATGTGTTTAGTAATTTTCCTTTTCCGCCTTGATTGTATCCTTACCTCATTCCCTTCTCTCCGTCTTTCCTTCCTCGTAGTAGAGTAGCATCCGAGAAAGAGATCTGAGTATGTCTGTGATAAGTGACCTTTCTTATTTTCTGGATTTCATGCCATTATTTTATCTTTATTTTTCTTTCATATTTCCACCTTTGTTCATCTACATATATAATAGCATTTCTTCTATTCTCAGTTGTTCCCTACTCTTGAGGAGGATCATGTTATGGCAATTCTTGTTCTCTTTTATTTTGATACATTCATATAGTTCTTATATTTTTTTCTGTACGTTTTGCTTATAATTTGGTGTCCCTCTGATCCTCGCTTGCTCGTGAAGCGATCTGATAGTTTTGTGTTCCCTATGTTTTGTGCCGGTCACCTAATATAAAGTTTTATTCTGGGCCCTTGCAAGCTTCTTTTATGGATGTTTGATAACGCATGTTTAGGAATTGGTGGGTACGAGTGAACAGATTGTATCAGGGATTGAAATATTCTTTATTCTTTCTAGTGCTTATATTTCTGTCTATTGAGTAGGGTTATCCCTTGTGTTGTTCTCTTTTTCCTTTTTTCAATCTATGTGTGATAGCCAAATGTACCGATTTTCAGCCGTCGTACTTTTTCATCTTCGGTATATCCCTATACAACGCTATTGACTATCACTTCATATTATTTCTTCGAAATTGGTATATTCTTAAATTTTGAGTGTTCGTCTAAATTTAAAATTTTCGTAGTCGTTTATCTTAGAGATTTCTAGTGCCGTCCTTGTGGCCTAGTGCCTCGGCTCCTATACTGTGTCTTACAAATTGGCTGATATCGTCTGCGAACTGGATATTTAAGCTTCCTAGTGTTATAGGTCTGGGGACGTCTCAGGTATAGATAGAATAGAGGGTGAAACTTAGGCACCCTTGTTGTGGCACTCCTGCTTTGAGCTAGAATGTTGGTCTTTGTGTCCATTATAGCGTACGAGAAGTGCAGGCGAGTGCTTAGAATCTTCGTTTGAATGAGTCTTTTTGGGGACTCAGGATGGCGGAGTGGATTCGCCGCTGGCTAACAGTGGTCTAGCGACGCAAGAAGCTGTTCGCAACTCGCCTACGCTATTATTTTTCTTTGCCCCCTTTCCTACTCCCCTCTATCTACAATGGTGCCCAGACTCAGGATGGCCGAGTGGATTCACCGCTGGCTAACAGTGGTCCAGCGACGCGGGAAGCTGTTCGCAACTCGCAATCGCTATTATTTTTTCTTTGCCCGAGATCGATCCCACAGTCCATATATAATCGTAGAACTATAGGGGAGGGAAGACATTCTCTATTTTCAGTTTATCTTTATTCATCTGTTATTCTTTGTCTTCCCGTAATCTGACTCTTAGTATTCTTGTAGGCTGAGATTCCTTCTTCTTTAGTTAGCTGGGTTAGTACTTGATCTTGGTAATTCTTTCTTGATGTATCTTCATATTAACTTGCATTTATCTTGGTGTGATGATGCCTTCTCTTCATGACGTGATGATTTCTTGATGAGTTGAGACGAGTTAGCCCTTGAAGTCGTTTTCTTTCGGTTTTCCTTGGCATCGGTTTTCTCTTGAGTCGATTTCTTGAGTTGTCCATAAGGCGTTTTACGTTTTCTTCTGGGATCTTCTCCGTAAAAATTGTGGACTGTGGGATCGATCTCGGGTCGTTTGAATCCAGAGGCCAGCACTCTGCCGTCACGCTACGGCCAATTCCGTTTTGACTTGGTAATTTAATCGGCTATTTATATTCTTGCTTTTGGAAGGAAGTTTTTCTCTTATACTTCTTCACACCCCTACATAACAACTGTTTTGAGTTGTTGTTTATTCTTAGTTGTTGTTTTTTATGCAATCCACTCTTTATCGAATACTTATTTGACATCGCGTTAGACTAAGCATTGGCAAAAATTTTAAGCAGTGGGACACATTAAAACTTATGTAAATCTTTGCAGGCCACACTTAAACAGTTAGATGGAAATTTCGAATACATATAAGTTAATTTCAATTACTTTTGTGCATTTGTTTGCATATACTACATAGTCATAGATATAGCTACACATTAATAACTAAGTGTAATATTTTTTTACATAGTTTTGCCATCCTTTTTAAACTGTTTCCAGACTTATATCAGAGTAAGGACCTTCAGCTTATCGTGGAATCCGAACTACGATTTACAATTCTACATCATGTGATCAATACCCAGGGCCCAGGCCTCTCCCATACAAATATTAACTACCATCAACGTAGTTTAGCCTTCGCGAGCAAAATAGAGCGTGTAGAGAAGGGTAATGAAAATAAGTATTTATAAATTATCGTAGTTTAAAAACAAGATTATCTATGAATGAAATTTATTTGAAAATGACTGATTAAAGAATCTAGCACTTACATAAAATAATAATGAGATGAGATTTTCGAAAAATGTCATTATATAATTTTCAATATTTTGTCAAATTCTGAAATGAAACGCTGGCCACATGAAAAGATTTCACGGGCTACAGTTTTCTCACCCGTGCTTTAGACACAGTCAATCGAACATTTCTCAGCTTTAGCCTTTGCAATTTCTTCCTGTGATAATTAGCCAAGGCCATTGTGGTATTGCGGTTTCGTCTGAACCCGAATTTGCACTTAGTGTATCCCAGATTTTCTTCTAGGAAGAATTTACCTAGGAAGTTAAGTAGATAGATTGGTTTGTAGCTTGATATTTGCATTCGGAGTTTCCTTGGTTTTCGACTCAATATCATTTTATCCGTCTTGAATCCGTCTGGCCAATAACCTATGCTAAGGTATCTATTATACACTTTGGTTACTCCGTCTACGATGTTTTCGAGTGAATTTGCTATGGTTGCTTTGGATAAGCACGTTGGCCCTGGCCCCTTCTGCTGGAAAGAATGCAATGCAGTTTTGACGTCTTCTGTCATTAATATTGTCCCCGCGCCTGATAGTTCGCCTCTTCCCTTTTTCACTCTTGGTTCGGAAGATCCTATGGTTGATAATGGTGCTCTATATAGTTGCATCTTGCGTCTTTAATTGTCATTTTCTCTCTCGGAGGTTTATCTTTCACTTGGCTTATCTTTTTCCATAATTCTCTCGGCTTCGTTTCTGGATCTATTTTTGTATGATTTCGTTCCATACTTCCTCTTGGTTATCTTAAATAAGTGTTAGCTCTCTGTTTAACTCCTTAATCTGTATATTTTTTCTTCTTCCTCCTTCTTGTCTTTTCTGTTCTAGCTCGTATTTCTTCGTTTATTCCTATCATTTCTGATGCCCACGTAAATTGCTTGATAGTCCGGTATGTCAGTTTTGGAATTGTTTCTTCGTCTGCTCTTATGCTTGTTGGTCGTATAGCTGTCTGTAGATTATCGTCAATGTTCTCTAAAACTGCTTCGTTGAGTGGTTTCGGGCTATATTGTCTTAGTTTTTCTCCATAGTCGTCCAAATTTGTCATATGGTAAGCTTTCCATTCTCAGGTTGGGATCTGTATTGGTTTTTATTCATTTCTATTAAAATAGCCGTATAGTCGCTATAGGTAACATTTCATTCTCCATGTGGTAAATAAAAGGGAAAGTGATGTTTGTCAGACATATATCTGGTTTGGTTGTTGTTGTGTTTTTCCTCTTATATAAGTTGAGAAGTTCGGGCTTATTCTTTCGAAAATTCGTCTTCTAATCATTGTTTGTAGATGTTTCCTGTTTGCTTTGGTTCTTCTATAATTCGATTTTTTGTAATGTGCATTTAGGTCTTCCATGAATATGACTCGTAATCTATTATTGAATATTTTGGTGAAGTTTACCATGGGTAGTCCGTTTCTTCTTGGAGGTTGATATCCGGTTGGCATTGCTCTTATTGGACGTATTAGAGTTAGAAATATGGATAGAGTAGTAGAACAAATAGTGAGAGGGTATAGTGGGGGAAATTTTGAAAAGATAGAAAAGGAATAGTTTACTTAGGGTTCAAAAAGTTTTTTAGTCCTGGTGTAAGGTTATCTCTGGATGTCGTAAGTATTTTTAGAATATTTAAAAGAGAAAATTATGACAGTGATAGGTTCCTGGTGATAGGGGATCTCTGGGGTTTGAAAAAGATTTGATCATAGTCTTAGAACGTAGAACATAGAAAGGTCCCTGGTAAAAGGCTATTTCTGGCATTGTTTAAAGTTTAGTTTGAGTTTTTATATTTGTGGTAATGCCGTGTAGTGGCATTCAAGCTTTTGTAGCAAGTGGATTTTTCCGCTACTACAGTAGGTCGTAATTTGGGTGATTAAGGTCGTATACTTGTTTGTCAAATTCGGATTTTGTTGTCATATTAGGTGAGTTTACATTATCTTGGTAAGGTCTAATTCAATTTTATTATAGAGTTTTTGACACTACGTTTGCAGTGAAACGTAGCTATTTAAACAGAACACGTTTATCCTCGCTCTACTTTTGCTCCTCTCAGGGAGGTGGGGGTGGAGCCCTTCCCTTGTTGGACCTTTTCTTACAGAACTCAGAGTCCGTAAGAACAACAAAAGAGTCACACGAGAATTTCACATATCCACAAAGGAGGGCGTCTACCATCAGTTTTTTGGGGGTGTCATCAGAGTAGTCCCATTTGAATTGTCCGGTCTTCAGACACTCAACAATTTTAACTGGGCCTGCGTCCTCTGGAAATCGGTTGTTTTCGGCAGCGTACACTCGTAGGTTGATCATCTTTGAGTAATAGATATACTTTGGCACCCTATTCTTTGAGGATGAGGATCTACTCGGCAGCGTGGCTGCGAGGCCTTGTGGGGTATGGGGCGAATGCTCGACCTTTTTAGGCCTCACAGCTGGGGCAGCCATCCCTTCCTCAAGTGGATTTGTGGGTGCTTTTGTGAGTGTTTTTGTGCCTGTATTTGTAGTATTCTTTGCATTATCTTTTTGCTTCGCTGCCACAGTCTGGATCCGAGGATCATGTGAAAGGACATTGCTCGGGGACGGGACTATTTGGTAGCTTTTCTCACTCATGGGCTGGAGGTTTACCCGAAGGATTTCGTCCGACGGAGGGTTTTCGGGAAACCACATTTCCTCCGCACCATTTTTCACTAAGATGTTATTCATCTCCTTCGCAAAGGTGCCAGTTCGCGCCAGATTCGCAATGTGTACATAATATATGTAAAACATTATTTTTGTTGATTTCTCGTTCTCTATTTGAAGAAAAGTGGGCTTTGCGGCTACGCTATTCTCAGCGACAGCGGCTTTGGCAACCTTTGCGTAGGTGGCGTTAGCCTTTCTCTCCTCTTCCTTTTTGCCGTATCTTTTGTCATTTTAATTTGTTCCTTCTTAACTGGACATCTCATGGACATTGTCAAGTGTGGGCTACCCCAGTTAAGGCACTTCTGCACTTCACTTTTGTAGTCACGCCAGGCGTGACCGTGTTCGGCGCACACCAAACAGTGCAGAGTCGTTACATTCGGGCATGTCATGGATGTGTGTTCGTTGTACTTGTAGCACTTAAATCACATTTACAAGTCAGCGAACTCTTCCCGCTCGATCTGTTCAGGAAAGACTCGGACGTAGAAGAGGAGAAGACCATTCTGCTTTGATTTTATCGCCATCGAGGTTTCCACGAAAACCACCTTGAATACGTGGATGTAGCTTTGAAATTTAATAATTTCGGCTACTTTAGCCCAGGCGAGATTCTGGAGGATCTCTTCGGTGATCCCCTCAGGAAAGTGTTCTCCAAACCAGGGGTCGAAACAGCAGCAGATGATGCTCCTGTGTGATCGGATTTGGGATGGTGTCTGTGATCGTAGATTTATTTTTTTCGGGGTGGGAAGGGTCTCTGCGGCAGGCAGGGAGGAGAGTGCTCCAGTGTCTTCTTCCCTCGCAAAGATCGCCGAGTATCTATTGTGTATATCGATTAACCTGACCAACGCAATGTTTAGATCTCCTTAAATTTTTCCAAAGACCTTACCCCTGTCCGGTTTTGGTCGGTCAGGCAAGGTCCTTAAGGCAATTCACCGTGTCTCCTTCATCGCTCCTTCATTTCACCCGGGCTGGAATTGGGGAGAGACGAAAGGTGGACCAAGTTTTCGGTGTGGGTTAGTGTGTGTGTATGTATGAGTAAGGAAGTGGATAAAAATTAGTGCGCAATGTCTGAAAACTAAATATATTTTCACCACTCTATCTTGGGGCGCGACGAAACCTACTTTTTCCCTTCCCCTTAACTAACCTTCATCGAGGCCATCGAAGCAAAAAAAGCCACCTTCGAACGCAAGCTGCTTTGGATTTTTCCCGACACTCACAGTCAACGCGAAAAACGACAATTCACTTCACGAAAATATGACGATCCAAATAATTGATCAAGTAAAGCATTGTACCGCGTAGCGATCAGTACAACTGAACCATCCTGATGACAAGCAGTCGCTGCTCTTATCATATTGTTGAGTTACATTTTAATTTCTGTTGCGAGATAAGTTTTTGTTAATCCTTGTTTTGTTCAGTGATCTATGCTCTTTTTAATTGTTATTTCAGCCCCATCGAAACCATCATCTGTTGTGTCTGAGGCTATTATAAATATTTCAAAATTTTAATATTCTTTTCTTTTAGATTACGTCCGGGTCAATTCCTCTGAATGTGTTTCCACATTCAGAGAATTCTTAGTTTTCTATTATCAATGATTTATTCCGTTTACTTTCGTTTGTTCTTTTATTGGCAATATATGTTAATATCTTTTGCGTTTACTTTATTTCTTTTGTTAGTTGGCGTATTCTCTTTGTTCGTCAAGGTTGATGGGATTGGCATTATTTCGTCTGGAGAGTTTTCTCTCCTTGCTTTAGATTTTTTTTCTTTTTTTATGTTTTATGTTCTTCACTTTTTGTCTCTTTTTCTTGTTGTTTGCCTGCTTGGGATTGTTTTTTTTTATGTGTTTGCTGGGTAACTGTCTTCAGGAAATTTTCTTCTATGTTAATGTTGAAAATTGCTGATGAGTCGACATTGGGGAACTTAATTTCTTCCAGACCTTCCTTTGTCAATATACTTGATTTGGTCGCATATGATCGGGTGGTTGCAATGTTCATCACATGGAAGTGTAATATACATGTTAGAATCTTCACATTGAGTGAGCCGTCGATCGTAATCTGTGTTGCTTGGCTCTTAGGTGCAGGATGTGTCTTTTCGTGTTTCTGTTTTTTCAGCTATTTCTCTTTCTTTTCTGTTAACAATTTCTTTTCTTCTTAGGCATGTCATGGTCATTGTTCTGTTTACACCTGAGTAGTTGATGCACTTTTTGATGTGGTTCTGGCAAATTTTCCACGAATAGCCTTCTAGACTGCATTCAGAACAAATCAGTTTGTCTTGCTTGGGTCAGTTTGCGGTGATGTGCTTCTCCATTGCATAGCACTTAAAGTATATTTGTATATTCACAAATAGGCCTCTGAATATTTGCGGGAGGAATCTTCATTCTAAAGGCCAGTAGACCCTTTCCCACGATTCTACTTGCCATTTCTATTGACTCATATTATTTTAAATACATGGGTGTGCTCCTTGAATAACTACCTCATGAATTTTTACCCATGCCTGATTTTCCTCAAGTTCCTTATTAATCTCTTGGCAGTAATGTTCTCTAATTCATATCTCAATTTTTCTGCACATCACGACCATGTTAGCTATTATCTTGGGGGGAACTCTTGCTTCTAAGTTTAGTTTTCTTAACGGTATGCGTCCGACCGGAGGCAAAAGTAGTTATACGTCATTATTTTCTTGAACAATGACTGTAAATCCGTTTGGGGTCTCAATGCATCTTATTAGGGGGATTTTTAGATTGGTGAAAATTTGTAGCATTACTTCTTGTACTTTATTCTTATTTCCGTTAGGTACTAGCCGAAAAGGCAGTCTCTATATAAATTCAGCGGGTTGCATGATTCTTTTATTTCCCTTTTTCCACCCTGCAAGGGAGCCGGTCCTTTTTGATCTGAAATGGAACTCCTTTATCCTCCAGTGAGAGTGAACTTCCTATCTGATCCTATCTCTATATCGCCTGCCTAACTCGGGTCGCACTCTCTTTGGATAGCCTACTAAAATTTCCCTAGCCGTATAAAGCTCTTACTATTGGGTTCGCATCCGCGGCCCCGAATTTCCTTTTATTCCGCTTAAGGGGATCTCCTGCAAGGGTTCGCTTGCTGTTGCAACCAGTTCTTCTGGGAGTATTCTGGTAACCAGGCTATGTAGTGCTAGCAGAGAGGAAGGAGGAGGTAAAAAGATAAGAAAAAGTCAAGAATGAAGAAGAAAAATAACACCTCTTTGGCATATATTTCTTCTTTTTTTCTTGTGAAAGTAAGAGAGATATGATTCTATCAAGTTGATCTTTTACGTAAAGTAGGGGAAATTGCAGTTCTTCAAAAAGAGTTGTTTTAATACCAGCCCTTAGAGCGGTAGTGTATGTAATCGGCCAGGTAAAATCCTTCTAAAGTTTAGTTAGTGGCTCGAGTACTTTGTTTGTTCAAATCCTTGAATCAACTGGTCTGTTTTAAATGGCTCGCTTTAGTATATCTCCCCACGTTTGTCTTGAGTTAAATATTTTCAATTAATATACCTGTTTATTATGCATGTTTCAAAATTTTATAATTACTTTGCATTTTTCATTATAGAATATTTCCCCGAGGAAGAAAGTGTTAGCTCAAAAGTTGGAAAATAAATAATTCGATGAATGAATATTGTTGTTCTCCTCGTCGTCTGCTTTTTTGCTCAATATAATAAATTTGAAACTTTCCAGAAGCAACCACTTTGAATATATATTTATATATATATATATATATATATATATATATATATATATATATATATATATATATATATATATATATATATATATATATATATATATATATTTATTCACTAGGTTAAAAAATATTCTCTTTCACTTACCCACATATATGTAGTGAAGACCTACAGTTTTAAGTAGCCTCCACAAAGCACCCCACCGAGAAAAAACAAGTAGATAATGTTTTATAGGAATAAGTGGACTTGACGACCTTTCATTCTTTACTCATTCAGAAATGAGTCGCGTTTTACTAAAACCGTAGTGCGAAATCAACATCAGTGCTTTTTCCGATCCCCCAAACCGAGGTGGCGGCTCACTTTATGAGACCCCCAATCAGTAACTTTCCCCTCCCAGAATTTATGAGAGCGAGAAAGTTTTTTTTTTAATTTCAAAATAAGAAGCAAACCCAACGAGGGGGCGGGGCTTATTTGGTTATAAAGGTTCGTAAAGAAAGCGCTAAAACTGAGGGAAATAAGAATGTCTCGAAGATATTTTCAATTTTAATTTGGGGTTTAAACAGATTTGTACAGGGGGCTTCAGGCCTTTCTCGGTGGGAAACTGGAGAGTAATGTGGTGTATGAACCATGGGTTGCTACGGTATATGACAGTCACCCCAGGGGAGGCAGAATCCGGACTCCATCCAGTGACTAACTGCACCCAATGCGGCCCTAATTTAGGTCATATATGGGTGGTGTTTCCACTCGGCCAGGCCATCGATGATGTAGCGGAAATAGTGTAAAGAAGAGACTACTTGGTCGGCTGGGGACCGAGAGGTCACGCAATTCTCCGGGACTTTCGTAATTTGTATAATGAATCCAGATAATCTCTGCGTTGGAAACCAGGAGCTGCTGCATGGTTGCCACCGATGTACTTGACGCGCCCTTGCGTGAGAGAGAAGTGTGAAATACTGCACCAGTCAGCAGTATCCAAGGCAACCACCAATCACTCTTCTGGCCTTCGAGACCTGGCTGTCCTGAATACCGGCGATTAGTCCCCCCCCCCCCCCTTCTTCACATTTTTTGGCAATACGGTTTTTGTTACGACCACAATCAAAACAGGCCCTTATATGCAAGCATTATATATATATATATATATATATATATATATATATATATATATATATATATATATATATATATATATATATATATAATATATATATATATATATATATATATATATATATATATATATATATATATGAAAAACTCACAAAGTATCACGTGAGGGTAGCAAATGAATGCAATGTCCCGCAGGAAAAAAATGAAAAGGTGTTTCCAAGTACTTTCGAACTTTATTAAGTTCCTTATCAAGGATAACTACAAGAAATAATATTATATTAGAGGTATATATACGAAAGAAAAGTATGAAAGACCACCTCAAAAACAAGAAATCACCAATGAGGAAGACGGAAGGGAAAGGTAAAGAAACACATTAAGAATTACAAGAAGCAGCTAGTAAGGTCAAACTAAGTCGAAGGAAAGGGTAACAGATTCGAAGAAATGGAGATAGCCTAACGAGGAAGATTATAAGACACGATGAGCAAAAGGGGGGAAAAATACAATGTACAAAACAGGGCAGTGACAAATAAAAAATAATAATAAAAATAAAAATAAGATAGGGGCCACATAACTAAAGAATGTATATAAAAAACTAGGAACGAAAGACAAAACTAATTTCTTTGAGTATTAATCTTTTAATACTTTCCCCTTCCGTCTTCCTCATTGGTGATTTCTTGTTTTTGAGGCGGTCTTTCATACTTTTCTTTCGTATATATACCTCTAATATAATATTATTTCTTGTAGTTATCCTTGATAAGGAACTTAATAAAGTTCGAAAGTACTTGGAAACACCTTTTCATTTTTTTCCTGCGGGACATTACATTCATATATATATATATATATATATATATATATATTTATATAGTGGGTTGCAAAAGTTGACAACAAAATGTTAGCATTGCAAATTTACATACTTTTAGTTAACTAGGTTAATGATATTTCCATCAAACGGGTAAAATCCTTCTAAAGTTTAGTTAGTGGCTCGAGTACTTTGTTCAAATCCTTGAATCAACTCTGTCTGTTTTAAATGGCTTGCTAATAGTGAACTTTGACAACACAAAAGTTTACAACAGATTCAAATAAAGATGGTTTAGTATTTGATTGCATAACCATTGTTATAATTACAGCTTGCAGGTAATTTGAATAGTCTCCTACGATCTTTCTACAGGTGCTTTATCTGATTCTGTTCCATTCTTTTCAACATATTTTCTTTAAATCAGGTAAGTTACGTGGATCTCGTTTCTGGAACATGAGTTTCAATTCACTCAACAGATTTTTGATAGAATTCAGGTCACGAAATTGCCTTGGTCATTCCAAAGCATTAATTTTACTTGTATGCAGCCAATTCTTAGTTTGTTTTGCTGTATGCTTGGGGTCATTGCCTTGTCGATATGCTTATTATGGTTTCAAGTTCAGAGAGCCAACACTAGATAACAAATTTATTTCCAAAATTACCAGTGTACATTTCACCGTTGATTCTTCCTTGGGCTAGCTCCATTCTTCCAACCCCATACCATGATTGAACTACAACGAATTTGACTGTAGGGATAGTATCATTTGGCGCGTAAGCTGCATACCTTTTTCTCTAAACCTTGTTGATTGTATTTCCACCGAAAAATTCTTTTTTCGTTTCATTAAAGGAAAGGATTTGCCCCCAGACGGTTGCCGCTTATTTAAAAGTTCATTTGCAAATGCCACATGAGCTTTACAGTAAGTTTTCTTAAGGAGTGTGGTTAGTTTGGAGATCGAGAAAAAGAGATGCTAACGAGGCAGCGTTCCACTTATTATACCTGTATTAATTCAGCCCCATTTGTTTCCAGATCTTCCTGCAGCTCTCTAAGAGTAATCTGTAGTTTATTACATACTGTTCTATCAAGTTTTCAAGCTGCACGTTTCGTTAACATCCGAGGGCGACCTGAACCATCTAAAGGATATATTCAATTAAGGCACTTCCAGTTGCGTATTACGGTACTAACTGAATTTAGAGGTACTATAAGCTGTACAGAGATATTTCGGTACCCAGGGATATTTTTATGAAGGGTTATAATGCGCCCACCAAGATCTTGACTGATTTGTTTGTTTCTCCATGATAAAGATGTTGATACGACTATCTTATAAAGAATGACCAAGTAGTCTCACACGATGACGAAAGAAACCTCGCTTTAGTTAAGAATATTCGGGAACAAAAGAGGATTAGTTTTTAATGAGACATTTTGCAGATATAACCTATTTATATGTATTTATATGAATGTGTTGTACACTTTAGCGTTGTGAAATTGCACCATTGGCCTTATAATTTTCGTCCTGTCCACCATTTTGCTTTTCTGATTGTTTTTATGACATAAAGTTCCACGTGCGTTGTACGAGTATATTTCATTAACCTCGTTACCTAAAAATATGTAAATTTGAATTTCTAACTGTGCGTTGTTATATGTATATATATATATATATATATATATATATATATATATATATATATATATATATATATATATATATATATATATATATATATATATATGCAAAAATAATCACCATAAAACCCGTGATCTAAGACGCTTGAAATATCCCAAAAGAAAATAATACACATAATAAGCCCAAGCGCTTTCGTGCTGATGTAAACACGAAAGCGCTTGAGCTTATTCTGTGTATTATTTTCCTTTGGGATATTTCAAGCATACGAGGGGCAGTCAATAAGTTTTGCAATTCGGATATAAGGAAACGAGATATGAGGAAAAGGGTTTTATTATTTTTCAATATAAGTACCCTCGACTTCAATGCACTTGCGCCACTTGTCCCTGAGGCTTCGAATTCCCGACAACCAGAAATCTCCCGACTGCTGCTCAATCCACTCCTGGACGGCGAGCTGGACATCTTCATCGTCCCCAGACCGGCGTGCACGCAGTGCAGCCTTGAGCTGGCGGAATAAAAAGTAGTCGCTAGGGGCCAGATCTGGACTGTAGGGAGAATGGTTGAGCTCCTTGAATCAGCACTCGCGCAGGGAAGCTTGTGCAACTCTGGCCTTGTGGACTTTGACGACGTTGAAATCGATCATGGGACGTGAGGTTTCTAGGGACCCAACGGGCAGAGACCTTGGTCATGGCCAAATTGTCGTGGATGATGTTGATAACACTTCCATGTGATATTCCAAGTTGTCGCTCGATTTCTTCGACCTTCACCCGTCGATTATCGAGGATCATCCTCTCCACACGGGCCACATTGTCCTCGTTGGTCACGTCTGACGGGCGTCCTAGACGGGGATCATCTTTAAGGGACTCACGACCATGGCGGAACTCCATATTCCAGCGAGCAATGGTTGCATAATAAGGGGTGGTGTTGGTGTACACTGCAACCATGCCTTCATGGATCTCTTTTGCATTCTTGCCTTCCTTGGTCAAATATTTGATCACTGCGCGGTACTCAACCTTCTCCATTGTTGAAAAAATTGTGACTGACGATCTGCGATCTGCTCCTGCTTTTTAAATAGACGAGGCAGGAGCGTGCGGCTGCAGGTCCTGACTTGTCATAACTTGTCCTAACACCCCCACAAACAAACAGCCATCCCCCTTCCTCTGTTTTGCCCTACCGATTCGCAAAACTTATTGACCGCCCCTCGTATATATATATATATATATATATATATATATATATATATATATATATATATATATATATATATATATATATATATATATATATATATATATATATATATATATATATATATATATTCTCAAAGAAATGGGTCATGCACTGGAAAATTCATTGCAAATAGACAATAGTTTTCATTATAAAAAAATTATTTTTGTGAATGTGTGATTGTGTGGAGTGGCTGTCGAGTATGAACATACTTGCGTATGGATTGTATTCCATTTACTGATTCTCCCCTAAAAAATAATCATACTTGATTTACTAAAATAGGGTTTGTGCACAATTAATATTATTATTGCTATTATTATTATTAAGTAGTAGTACTAGTTTTTGTTTTTTATTGACTTACATGAAATAGAATAACAACAATGATTAGTGGTAAAAACGAAATTAATAGCCATGTACATATGTGTGCGGTATTTTTAATAAGTGTCAGATACTCGTATCATTTGCTGTGTGCAGAGATGATGCAACACGTCGCGCAATCGGAGAGATGCAGGCGTGAGAGTGCCACCAGATAGGTTCACATGAAGCCTGTATACAGAAGAGGCCTTCGTCACACACACAACCACACAAGTGGATTCAAATTTGGATCATTTTCAGGGTTGTGTTTTCCCCGTTGGCTTACAAAGGTTTAATTTTTCTTCTTAACTAAAAAAAATCACATAATAATTCCTCGCAAGGAAGAGACAAATATTATTCGTTTGAGTCCCTTTCTTCTGTACAATTTTGTCCGTGGAAACTTCAATTTGAATTTCCATCCCCAACATTTACGGTTGATGGACTTTTCATAGACCCAAACAAGGGTGAAAGAGGCCATTAAACCTCTTCATAACATGCACAAGCTCAATCGACTCAATACGAGAGCAGGCGTTTCCTTGCGCCCCGAACATTTGGGTTAAAAATAACGGTCCGTAGGATAAGAAGAACAGCAGGCAATCGTAATTTTACGAATGCAACTTTATTTATCCCCCTTAAAGGGGTTTCAATTTTCCCATCCTTTCATCTCAGCTTTCGGGAAGTTTAACTGCGCTTTTGTCCTCTTAGTATCGACCTCCCCGATGTAAAGGGGAGGGTATAGTCTTCACTGGTTAATAAACGCCTTCCCAGAGATTCTTTGAAATTAGTTAAGTCTCAAATTTCTCGTTGGTTGGTAATTAGTAATAGAGATGAATGAAAGACGTCATGAATATTTTAAAATTATGTGTTAAAGTTGGATAATCGGAATGAATTTGAAAAGAGGCTGCAGGAGGCAGTCTGAAAAGGATTTGAGTGATTTGATAGTACATACAAGGAAACTATTGTTTCATGCAATGAAAATTATTTGGTAGTACACCATTATAGCACAAAAAATAACGAACCTAAGCACCTACCATATTCCCTTCAAGAGCTTGAATTAACTTACCACTAATTGCCAAACAGTTTACAAATATTATTTATGTTTGAGAAGAGAGAAGTTAATTGGAAAAGGTGAGCTGACATTGCTAAAGAGAATGGACGCCAGGGTTCCATTCCTCTGCGTGAAAGAAGGTTCACGCCAAAAACACAACACAAGTTTTCTTCCACTGGTGGATTTGGCTCTCTGTTTTATAGAATGTATAACTGTCAAAAGGATCCCACACAACCCCGCCAGAGGTGTGCTATTGAGGGAGTACCAATCCTGGTCCTACAGGTCTAAATGAACATCCACCTTACCTCAACCCCAAGTAGGTGGGCGAGAGTCGTAACCAAGGTTAAGACTTGCCTAGGGTCAGTAAAATCGAGAAAACGAGGGTGCGTTGACCACTCATCTATACTTTCATAAACCGAATTTCCAAACACTCAACGCAAGTCATTACACAGAAAAGCTATATACATATACGTGAAAAATAGACAGACAAAGATGGAAAATAAACGAAAGAAGGGCAAATAGATGAAAAGGGGATGGGGAAAATCTACCGGTCGAAATCAAAATTCTAATAGGCCCTTTCGTTAGGTACATACAAGCGTGAAATAGAACGAAGGTGTGGGGGTGGGGGTGGAGGCAGAGAGCCAGCAGGAGCAGGAGTACTCTATCCTGGCTGCTTGATTTGAGGTTCAGTGGCAGTGTGTTAAAATGAGAGTTTGTGGGGGGTTTACCACCGATTCGTAATCATTAAGGTGCCTTATATTTCTCGATAGGGACCCAGTAATTAACGAGTACCTAGTCACTACAACCTGTGGCAGCCATCGTGGAGTCGGTCCGAATCGGTACTATTTCCATCCACTAACCACACCTGATGCGGGTGGCAGTGACGACCGAATAAATACCACCCAAGTTGCTTACATGGTGCTGTGGGAAAGCTTAATCAACTATACTACCAAGTTACTTCCTCTCCCACTTCTGGTCAGAGAGATTAATTTTGAAGGTGTGGGTGCCTACATACACAATTTCGAATAAACGCTTGAAAATTAAAGAACGAATCGTAATTAACCTAACCTAACTCCTAACAGAAGCTAGTAATAAAATCTTGATATATGTCCACTCTACGTTCAAATTACTTCCTGCCCTAGGCAATTGATGAAATAGCTCTTCCTACCTGTCTTAACAACTCATCTTCCTTCTGCCAACACCCCTTAGCCAGTATGAGCCGTGACTCCCGGGTTGAGCACGTGCTTGTTTAGGGTAGGGTGTGTAAATTTTTCAACTTTCAAATTCCATGAGAGGTGCTAAAAAGCCGCAGCATGACATGTATTTTAAAGATATTTTTGTTATTTTAATATAATTTAGTTCTGTTTGGTAATAAGCTACCTGAAAGTTGTGACTTTTTGTTACTCTTTAGGAGAATTAAATGGCAATTATTATATTAATAATTATATCTAATTCACTGCTTCTTTCCCCCATATTTCAAAGGTTTAAATACATTTATCAGTGTGCTGAAGATTACTTGTCCGTCAGTGCTATCACCCTAACTAGCGGGAATTGACCTACAATGGCCTTAAAATTAGGATATGACTGAGGATATTCACACCTATTAACAACTTAATGGTAAATGATAGAGTTGTTGTCATTTGAACTCCCAACTCTGCGTGACGTTCTGAAATATGGACTATTGCTCAGAGAATTAAGTAGTGAGGATGTGAGAAACCACCCAGCAGACAGTCTTAAAAAGAATATTTACCCTAAAGTGTTTGAAAAGTGGGAAAGAGTGAGCAGTTGTTTTGTAGCCCGCATTGTAAATTCACGAGTTACAATCTTAAACAAGATCCAAAAGAATTGGGAACAGGAGCAAGCATATCTCTAGGGAGAAAACAGCTACATATAAAAGAGGCTTTCGTTGCAAAACTTGACAAGTTTTTTTACATCCTTCATTACAAGTGTAAAATTGTTCTTTGCTGTGAATTTGTCTGTACTTGTTTCAAAAACGAAAGTCACATTAATTGCAAATGTCCTAGGGAGATGAAGATCTCTTTGAAGAAACCTGCTTTCATTAAAGGTTAGAGACAAAAGTTTGGCTCTATTTGACCACATCCGATTGGCTTGCCAGATCAAAAAGCAGAAGCTGCAAGAAAATGAAAGAAGAGTTTCTGAATATAAACAGGTAATTAAGTAGGCCAATGTTATAATACCATCAAGTGAAATGATTTTCTTTGATATAAATGAAAAAAAAATAGCTGATGCTCAAGATAGAAAAGATGAAAATTATGAAGTGACTTTAAAAATACCAACCACACGTTCAACTTCTATTAAAATGCTACAGTATAATACAGAAATACCTAATGTTGCTATGCATAGCATCAGATATGGCGTTGGCTTGCGTGTCAGAGTTGCCATCCCTACTGCTGGCATTATTGATGTTCGCTTGATCACTGAAGAGGACACGAGACTTATAGTTGATCACAATACGGTCAAGAGGGCCCAGGAATAAGTTTTGAGATCCCTGGATCAAGATTTTGAATAATTTTTTAAGAAGGGTGAAATTGACTGCATCTTCTATGCGGGCCGTCAAGATACAAATAAGGTTATGCTGAAAGTAAACAATTCAAATCGTCAGTTTGCCAGCATCATCAAAGAAAAACCTGTTTTGGAGTGTAATGAGCCAGGTGGAAGATTTATCTACCACTTCACTCTTGAGAAAGGCCCAAGGATCAAAGAACTTGCTGAAGTTACTGCTGATAATCTTGTTTACTTAATGAAGATGAAGTGCATTGACAGAAAACTGCATGCCAGTGAAGGTGATTCTACAAATGTTAGGACTGTCTGTGAGGGTGGATCCATGCAGTGTTGGGCACACAACCCCCAAATAATTGCCGCGCAATCGCAATCGCAAGTCATTGAAAATGATTGCGATCGCAACCGCAAACGCAATTGCAGAAGAACACAAGTAGCGATCGCAACCGCAACTATTGTACATTAAATATATAAAATAAAAGAGGAATTAATATTTACGCGACAAATATATTTATTGAAGATTTAGGAACATGCTTTAATATTTAAGTACGTTTTATTTATTTGAAATTATTTCCTTTGAGGAATGTAAGCATTTCAAAATATTTGTCGGAAAGAAGAGCTTTGGTCGTAAAATATCTTAGCCTTGATGGAATTGCCGTATTGTGTTTCATGAAACATGAAACAAACGCACTCGATGGAAACATGGCAGGGTAAATAGCTGGACTTTTAAACCGGTTCGCTTCTGGTTGTTGTAGCCATTCTTTTACTGAATTTGACGCGTCTTTCTCCCTGCCGGCACACCCTCACTCTTTAACAGGGAACAGAAGAAGTCATCCTCTGCTTCATTTGTTTCTCCTTCTGCACTGCTGCTTTCTGAGGCTGTAATATTACCTAAGTCTTTTATTTCATTCAACATCTTTTTAGTAATGTAATCTACTTTTTCGGTATTAGTGAGCCACTTTAGCTTGAAATGGGGATGAGAAGCAGATGCCAAGAGGCACTCATCATCTTCCAGCATTTTACCAAATCTGTTGCTGATTGCATTTTCAACAACAGTAGCAAGAGGGCCACACACATACTGTTTTTTGGCCTTAACATCAATAAGGAGGGCAAAGCAAACTGGTATTGTTGGCAGCAAAATTCCAATGTACGCTTTATCCTCTTCTTGCAACACATCCAAGGCCCTAGCGACAAGATTCATCGACTTTTCCCAGACCACTTTCCTTATATCCAAGAATCTTTTTAAGGCGGCACACATCATCATATAAAGAGTTCCTTCTTGTAGCTCCTGGGATTATGAATGGTCTATCTAATTCGTCCTTGATGATATCTGCTGCTTGGTGGCTTCTGGCCTGTTTGTTCCACAAAGCTTGGACTTTACTGAAAGCGATTGCGAGATTTTTTTTGTAATCTTTATTACCGTCATGATCCATAACTTTAGCAGCGTCTGTGATTGCAACAAGGTTTAAATTACGTGCAGCACAACGAACATGCTTTGGCAAGGCATAGTAGTGGCCCAACTCTGAAGATTGCAGACCTGAAATAAAAACAAGAGTCAAGGACTATAACTCTTTTACTCATTTATATTTATTTATTATACCTAGCCTTCCCCTGCAAAAGCAGGGTGGCTTGGAGACTAGGAGCACCAGGATCATTTCGCTCTCATACACACCTAGCCCCTTTCTTAGAGCGGTGTACTCCTGAGAGAGAGGCTCTCCACGAACCTTTTCCCCGCGCATTTGCTCTTATTCAACCATTACTGCCTCACGAGGAATCCCCACACTGCGGCATGGTCTCCGTTTTATTTACTTAAATAAATTGTCATTAATTAGATAAAGTTATTCGTGTATGTTATAATTTCACTTATCAACAACTTAACAAGTTTAAGTATAGTTATTACTTATCAGCTCATACCTTGGTCAAGTATTGCTTTCGTCAGAATCATCTTCCTCTTCACTGTCACTGTGCGTTGTAGGCGTTGCGGTTGCCTGTGACTGACTGTGCTTCCCGTGAGTCGCTAAATAAGCTGCAGGAGAGCAAGAGCAATGATTAGAATGCAAAGCATTAATTTTTGCATAGCTGGGCGCGACTTTATTTTTTTCAGGTGTGACTTTGCCGCCGGATCTGGTGTGACTGCGACTTTGCGACTCTATTTTTGGGCCCCCCGATGGGACTTGCGACTTTTATTTTCTCCCGGTGCGACTCCGCTAAATTACAAAGTAAACTTTATCGCGATAACAGAAACATGTTTTTATAAGGCAGTAAAACATATAAAACAGCTGCGGAAATTCCTTTCAAAAAAGTCGTTTTTATTCCTATTCAAAGTCGCGGCACAAGTCACGGAAAATTGGCGGTGCGACTTTGCTTAGTCTGACTTTTTCAAAACGTTTGCGACTTCGAAATTCATAGTGCTACAAAGTCGCAAAGTCGCAACTCGTTGCCGTAACGCCAACCTCTGAATTTTCGTGACTAACAGCTACATTTAGTTTTATACGAATAAAATGTACTATTACTAATATGCATTAAAATTTAGTACTGATTTCGTTAAGACAGTGATGAAGAAATGTGCCCCTTTAAATAATTCATGATTTTTTAATATTTTATCTTCTAATTACAATATTATATTGATTAAAACTTACCTGAAAGCTTTGACAAAGTTACTACCATTGTCCGTAGTAGTTGCACATGCCTTATAATACATAACAAATTAAATGTGGATGTCCTCAATTTCTTTGGCAAGCACACTGAATGTGTGTTCTCCTTTCAGCCGACGGCAAGCTATGACACCTTTTTAGTCGCGTGCGATTCTAGTCACGAGCGATTCTACACCTCACTATGTGGGTTGGTCCCCGTTTTTTTGTTTTTTTTTCGCAATAACATTGTAACTATTCGGACAATTCTAACGAAATTTGAAACCTTTATATTGTTTGACATTTTCTTTCGAATGATATTATTGACATAGTCCTCCTAAGGTTAGCCCAGGAATTATTTTGTTTTGGTAATAACATCATAAGTATTCAGCGGATTATAAGGAAGTTTGAAAGCCTTATGTTGTTTTACATTCTCTTTCGAATGATATAATTAACAAAGTCCTCCCTAGGTTAGCCGTGGAATTATTCGGCAATAACATCATAAATATTTGGCCGATTCTAACGAAATATGAAACCCTTATGTTTTTTTACATTCTCTTTCGAATGATATAATTGCCAAAGTCCTCCCAAATTTAGCCCGGGAATTATTTTGTTTTGGCAATAACATCATAACTATTCTGTCGGATCTAACGAAATTTGAAACTCTTATGTTCTTTTGCATTCTCTTTTGAATGATATAATTGACAAGGTCTTCCCAAGGTTAGCCCGATAATTATTTTGTCTTGGCAATAACATCTCAACTATTCGGCCGATTCTAACGAAATTTAAAAGCCTTATAAATGTTGTTTTACATTCGCTTTCGAATGATATATTTGCCAAAGTCCTTCTAAGGTTAGCCAGGGATTTATTCTGTTTGGCAGTAACGTCATAAATATTCGGCACATTTTAACAAAATTTGAAACTCGAAAGTTGTTTTAAATTCTCCTCCGAATGATATAATTGCCAAGGTCCTCTCTAGGTTAGCTGTGGAATTGTTCGGCAATAGCATCATAACTATTTGGCCGATTCTAACGAAATATGAAAACCTTATGATTTTTTCATTCTCTTTCGAATGCTATAATTGCCAAAGTCCCCCCAAGGTTAGCCAGGGAATTATATTCTTTAGGCAATAACATCATAACTATTAGGTCGATTCTTACGAAATTTAAAAACCTTATATTGTTTTACATCCTCTTTCGAATAATATAATTGCCAAGACCTTCCTAGGTTAGCCCAGAAATTATTTTGTTTTGGCAATAACAACATAACTATTCAGCCGATTCTAGCGAAATTTGAAACCCTTATGTTGTTTTACTTCTATTTCGAATTATATAATTGCCAAAGTCTTCCCAAGATTAGCAAGGGGATTATTTTCTTTTAGCGATTTCATCATAACTATTCGGCCCATTCTCACGAAATATGAAACCCTTTTGTTTTTTACGTTCTCTTTCGAATGACACGAGTATAATTGTCAAGGTCCTCCCTAGGTTAGCCATGGAATTATTCGGCAATAACATTATAACTATTTTGCCGATTCTAACGAAATATGAAACTTTTATGTTGTTTTACATTCTCTTTCGAATACTATAATTGCCAAAGCCCCCCCCAAGTTTAGCCAGGAAATTACATTGTTTTTGCAATAACATCATAACTATTCGGCCCATTCTAACGAAATTTGAAATCCTTATATCTTTTTACATACTCTTTCGAATGATATAATTATCAAAGTCATCGAAGGTTAGCCCGGGAATTATTTTTGTGGGCAATGAGATCATAACTATTCAGTCCATTCTAACGAAATATGAAACCCTTATGTTGTTTTACATTCTCTTTTGAATGGCATAATTGTCAAGGTCCTCCCAAGTTAGCCCGTGAATTATTTTGTTTTGTCAATAACATCATAACTATTCGGCCGATTCTAACGAAATTTGAAACCCTTGTGTGGCTTTACATTCTCTTCCGATTAATATAATTGCCAAAGTCCTCCCAATGCTAGCTCTGGAGGTATTTTGTTTTGACAATAACATCATAACTATTCGGCCCATTATAACGAAATTTGAAACCCATATGTTGTTTTACATTCTTTTTCTAATGATAGAATTGCCAAAGTCCTCCCAATGTTACTTCGGGAATTATTGGAAGTTTTGAAGGTCGTAAGGTCTTAAATCAGAATAAGTGGGAGCACGCTACATTTTGGTCAGAAGACCTTGTTTTCTTTTGAGAGTATTAGGTGCGATTCAATGAACAGCTACACCAAGATATGGTCTGCAAAAATTATCTATATAATTAATAATAGTTAACAAAACGAACTAAACATAAACAAAATTATATAAGCCTATTTACAATATTTATGATAGTAAAGGGTTAAACTACTCGTAGTTAATATTTAAACAAATTAAATAGTTAAACTGGATTTTTTTTATAATAGACTTCTTAAGAAGCGTAAAAGTATTGACTGTTTTGCTCTATTGATAGACAAATTATGAATATACTTATTTGCTTAATCAAACTGACTTGTTCCAGCAAGACCAAGCATCAGTTGCTGTGCCAACATACAGAGGTCCCTCCAGGTTATCCTTCAAGGAGGAGACTCCACAATTAAATTTCTCCTCAATTTTTCTGGTCAATTTACGCCGACTCATGAACTTTCTGGCTGAAGCACATTCCATCAGCTGCATAAAGGAATTGCTCTCAACGATTCTGAGGGACAAGACATCGTCGGCGAAGAAATTAATAAATCTGTCTTCTAGAATTTCGTTGGAAAAGTAACAACCACTAAATGCACCCTGAGCCATTGCCTGAAGCATCTTCAGCTGTTTATCTTGTTTTTGGGGGGAGTGCCACCATCAGCATTATCACGTTCACCTGACAAATCTCTTTTCTTCCAGACATGCTCCTTGCTTCCTTCCTTCACGCACTCGTTGAACCTCGTCAAACACTGTGGAAGAAGCAAACGTTTTATATAATAAAATTAAATAAATATTATATATAGCTATGCTATATTTTATAAATATAAAATGTTTTATAATTTTACTCAAATATAGAAAACATAACTGTTTATAAATATTATATAATTGAACTATTATTTAATTTATATTCATTATCAAATAATATTGTCACATAGCCACACATAGTTAATTATCACATAATTATTACATAGTTATCAAATAATTATCACATAATCACACGTAGAATCACATCGCGCTATCTGTTATAATTCTTGCGTAATTCGTGAAAACAGAAAAACTAAAGCTAAATACGTCGTGTGTCCCCATAGCAACGGACCTGTGCACCCCACAAAGTCCCAATACATAAAATTATAAATGGCCCAACATGACAAATCATACACACAGAAAGCTGCACTAAGCTATTTGCCGTATTTTACTCGTCGTAAGCGAAACGATTTGCAAATAATAGAATTCTACTTAAAACTTTTAGTAAAATGGTGAGAATGAAGAACCTTAATCAGGAAACAACCAAAAACTACTAAACAATTTTTGTGAAAAACGTAGTATAGTAAAAAGCATTTGCCCTGTGGGTATACCATTTTTAACAAACTACGTTTATCAGCCAAATTGGTTGACAGACCTACGGCAAATCCCAACTATTCAAAATCTACCATAATGTATAAAAGAGACAGAATAATTAAGTTAACCATAGACCTTATAGAAAAGTATTCTCTATTTTATTATTTAACTTAAAAAAATATGATTACTCTTTGTCTGGGACAAAAAAAATTATCTGTAATGAGAATAGTGAATAAAATAACCTGAAAAAGTAATTAGAAGATGCAAAAAGCATTCAATTTACTAAATGTTTGATTTATTTATAATTGTATGTTTCCAAATACATATACATATATAAATTATAATGTTAATAATGAAAAACAATTTGTTATCGTAAAATTTTAATATTCAGCAAATTATTAAATTTAAAACTATTTGAATTGTTGAGCTCCGTCTATAAATTCTCCAAATTGAGTCACACTAATCGTGTCCAGTAATGGCTCTGTGACAGGTCGTCATATACAGCCTACCATGTGTCGCTGTTCGTCCTCTATCAGGATGTCATTCTCTCCCTAGCTCTCATTGACGTTTCGCTTTTCTAATCGTTTCGCCTCACTAACACACATGGTTTGCTTTAAAACTAAAAAAGACTTGGTATCACGTCCCATCGCTAACTTGTGAATATGATCGTGATCTACTGCATTGGGAACTCCGACGTGATTGAAATTAATTACACCGTTACACACAGTTACTATTTATTATTTTATATTTAATTAATACAAAATACTATAAAATACATGCCTAAATGATGACAGATAAATAGTAAATTAAATTGTTACTAACAGAAAAGTATGATATCTAAGACTAAGTTTCTGACCTCTCCATGTATGCTTGCAATATGTGAACGCAGACTGTAGAGGGACTTTTTCTGAGCCTTGTAATATTTAGACTTCGGCAAACACTTAAGACATTTGAATACGATTCGGTCACCATCCTCAAAACATTCTTGTAGGTAAGGCCAGGGGTTTTGTGATGAGTGACTTGCTAAGCTAAATATTGAGTAATCACAAGAATAATAGCAGATTCGAATTTCTCACATTTGAACCACCCAGTGAAGGAATTGATAAAAATTAATTTTCAGCGCACAAAATGACACACCAAATTGCTTTCAGGAAGGAGGTAGGTGCTCGGCAAGTGTGGCGCGAGACGTGGCAGTAGGCAGTTGGAAGAGTAGTGTCGATGAGGAATGGTAGTGCTAATATTTTGGTATTGGTAGTGTGGTAATAGTCGAGACAGTGGTATGTGTGGAGAATATAGTCAGGAGTCGAGGTTTAATACCACCTTTCACACTGGGGTAAAGCAAAATAGGAAGGGGACCGACAGTCAGAAGGAGAAATAGGAAAGATGAGGGATGAAATGGCTTATATCGTTCAGCTAATCAACTCAAAATGCTGGGGCACGGAGGGCTTCCAATAAACCTTGAGATACAAGTTCGTATAAAAAGGAGAAATACTCAAAAGTACGAAAATGAAACCACCTCAAGGGGAATTGACGTAATACGAAGGCTTTTCGATGAGTGATTTGTCCTCGATTCCTCGCTTTGTACGATTATATACTCGTATATATATATATATATATATATATATATATATATATATATATATATATATATATATATATATATATATATATATATATATATATATATATATATATATTCACGAGCAACAGTTTTGAGACTAATATAGAATTTGATCTTTTTAGTCGATTTTAAAGTTGATGTGATATGAATAACAGTACAACAATGAAACAATAAAAAAACGGAAATAAGAATAACCTTTTTTTATGGGTATTTTAGCGTATATCATGAATATATTGGGTTGAGGAATAAGTTCTTGCAGTTTTATCGAATTTATTCATTACTATTAAAATTTTTAGAAAAACTTCATTTTTAATTGATAACAATATGTAATTTAATCAATAATGTATTCTCCGTTGTTATTTACGACTTCTTCCCAACGTTCAACTAGTTTTTCGATGTCTCTACAATAAAAATCTCGGGATTTCGACTCGAAGAATTCGTCTAACAAGGTTCTTAATTCCACATCATTATTGAACAAAACGCCGCGCAAATTGTTGGAAAGTGATTAGAACAGATGGAAATCCGATGGAGCAAAGTCTGGCGAATATGGAAGATGCGGCAGGATTTCCCAATTAAGCGTTTGGATGGCGTCTTTTGTCATATTGGCAATGTGAGGACGAGCATTGTCGTGTTGCAGAAGGACTCCATAACGTCGATGAGGTCGCTTTTCACGAATAGCTTCGGCGAGTCGATACATTTGTTGAACGTAGAGTTCTGCATTGACAATATCGTTGTTCGCAAGGAGCTCATAAAGAATGATGCATTTACAATCCCACCACACACACAGCATCGTCTTTCGTGGATGAAGTCCTTGCTTTAATCGTGGAAGTGTTTTTTTTTATTGGGGCTAAGTCATTGTTTTTGATGGTTCATGTTGACATAAACACACCACTTTTCGTCGCCAGTGATGATGTGGTGAAGAAATCTGTCCGTATATCCACGAGTATCCTTGTGACAAGCAAGCAAACCTGCGGCAATCGTGGAGCGTTAAAGTTTGTTGCTTTCGCTCAAAGCGTGCGGAACCCATGCACCGAGTTTTTGAACTTTCCCCATCGAATGAAGGTGATTCACTACAGTTTTCTGATCACACGACAATTGTACAGCTAATTCTCTAGTCGATTGACGAGGATTTTTATGAAGAAGGTCGTTCAATCAATCTTCATCCAACTTAATGGGGCGACCAGAACGTTCTTCGTCATTAAGATTGAAATGACTATTTTTGAAACATGAAAACCACCATTGAGCTGTCCTTTCTGATAAAGAATTTTCTCCGTACACAGCACAAATATCGCGACGAACTTTGGCTGCGTTTGCATTGTTCCCGTCTCAATTGAAAATGAATAGCAACAAGTGTCGAAAATGCGCCTTTCTTTCAATTTGACATTCCATTTTGAGGGTACATAACAAAAATTAAATTAACACAACTTTTAAATAAACCGCAATGACTTATTACTCAACTTCAATACGTAGCCTAATCAAAAGCCTAATAGTCTACGCTGTTAAGAGACGTAGCCTAACCTTTGCAAATTTTGCTCTCATTATTTATTATTGTTCCTTAATATGTGCACAAATCACGTCAACAAAACTTAAATCAACACAACACTAAAAAATATGCAAGAACTTATTCCTCAACCTAATAACATCCGTTTCTTTCCGCGACACTCCAGTTTCTCGTAAATTACCATCTTACGTTAAATACACTGATGGTTCCGTGGGGATTAGGACGAAAACAGGATTGGGCAGAAACTGAAACTGAAAGTTAGTTATGAAAGTATACTCAATATTTTTTTAGTTATATGGGTCCCTAAATCCGTGGTAGCTATTATGTAACGCTTGTTAATTTTGTAACTTATTATAAATGCTTCCTATTTTTACTTTTTATTTAATATTTGTTGCTGTTACTATTTATATTATCTTTCACATATTATAATTTTTTCTTTACAGGAGACAGCTAAAATGCCTAGAGAATGCAAAAAATTACCCAGACAGTTTCTGTTATATATGTGGATCCATTACATTAGGATAATACAAGAGATAGTTGACTAAATATATGAAGAAACTTTATAGGCTGTACTTAGTATGTAAGGTGGGTAACTAGAACAAACGCTGGGCACCTCACATATGTGTGTCTGGTGTATAAGTTTCAATTCTGCCTGGGTGAAAGGCAAAGGGCCTGGCCTCATGTTTGGCCTACCAATGGTCTGGTGAGAGCCAAAGGACCATTCAACGGATGCTACTTCTGCTTAACAGATATTAAAGGTGGGTATTCAATGTGTTTTCTTTCCTGGTCTTTAATACATTTTCAAGAGATGTATCAATTAAAAAGATCAAAATACATACTAAAGTTGTACTTCCACTATTTCTGCAAGTGATCACAGCCAGTAATATCCATTTTTAGACTGATTTTAATTTATTTCACTGTAGGTCCCAAAAGAAAAGGAATGGAATCTATCGTGTATCCAGATCTTCAGTCTGCTATTCCCCCAGTTCGACATTCAAGTACTATTCCTGTACTACAGCCGCCCTTTGAACTGCCAAGCGAGGACACGAGCAACTCAGACCATTCAGAATCTCAAGGTACACCACATGTGGCACAGCTTGAATCTGACAAGAAACCACACCTCATCACCCAACCGGAACTTAGTAATCTAGTTCGTGATCTAACACTTGCTAAGCAAAAAGAGTGAATTCCTGGTCTCACGTCTGTAACAATGGAACCTGTTGGATGAACACGCTCGAATTACAGTATTTAGGAAGCGTTCTGCAGATCTAGAGCAATTCTTCACTTTTGAAAACAACTTGATTTATTGTAATGATATCAGAGGCCTATTCAATGCGCTTGAGCTGACTTATGAACCAAATGAGTGGAGGTTATTCATAGATGCATCCATTTAAAGCATAAAAGCGGTTCTGTTGCACATAGGGAACACCATACCTTCAGTTCCAGTTGCTCATTCAGTTATTTTAAGAGAGACATATAAGAACCTTGCTTTTATTCTAGACCGCATGCGTAACAAGGAGCATGAGTGGCTATTTTTTGCAGACTTGAAATTAGTAGTCATAGTTAATGGGCTACAAACTGGGTACACCAAGTTTATCTGCTTACTTTGCAAATGGGACAGTAGGGCCAGATCAGAACATTATGTACGCTCAGAATGGTCACCTCGGGATACTATGACGACTGGATGCCATAATATAATTCATGAGCCACTAGTTAAGAAGGAGAAAATAATTTTGCCTCCACTGCATATAAAACTAGGCCTAATGAAGCAATTTTCCAATGCATTGCAACATAACAAGCCATATTTCCAGGACCTCAAAACCATCTTCCCTAAAATGAGTGATGCTACGATTAAATAAGGCATATTCGTAGGCCCTCAGATTCGTCAACTTATAGCTGATGATGACTTCGATGCGACAATGGATGAAACTGAGCTAGCAGCCCGGCATGCATTCAAAGATGTATGCAAAGGACTTCTGGAAAAGCACCAAGGAGCCCAGCGAGAGCGTATAGTGGAGAGCCTAATCAAGTGCTACCAAGATCTCGGATGCAATATGTCACTGAAGATACACTTTCTTCATTCTCATCTGTTCTTCTTCCCAGGGAATGCAGAAGATGCGAGTGATGAACATGGAGAGAGGTTCCATCAAAATCTAACGTCAATGTAAAACAGATATAAGGGAAAATGGACCCCTGCTATGCTGGCTGACTTCTGCTGGAACCTGAAGCCTGACACACTTGAGACCTCTTACAAACGAAGTAAATACTAAAATGTAGGTTAATACATTATATAATGGTAACACACAGGCTGATTCATTATATATTCATGAATTATTTGCAATTGACACATTTAATCTGACTTTGGGAGCGAAATATATTTATGGTATCGAGGAAATCGGTATCAATTGCATAATTATAGTATAGAGAATTTCACTTTTGTCTTGTTCTTGGGTTAAAAGTGTTATTTCCCGATTGTTTGTGGCTCTATTAAATAAAGAAAGAATCAATTTTAATTCCAAAACTTTGCTTTTGTGGCTAGGACATTGAATTTTTAAATTAGCCCACTTATGGTAAATAACATTATTTTGATGCAAATAGTAAAAATATATAAACAGTTTAAGGGGTGTTGTTTTTTCAGTTATTGTATAAACATGATATACTGTATTTACAAAGTTATAGAAACAGTTATACAGTAGTAATAGCTATTATTGCCCTTATATTTTGTTTGTTGGCGACCTGGGCAGTAATGGCAGTTCTCTTACATTCCGCATAGATTCAGCACTAATTTGGTGAAAAATAAACTGTAGAGCTTTCTGGAACTTTCGACAATTTTTCATATCTTTAAAGAATTTCTAGAACATTCTGGCAACATAGATGACTGTATAAATAGAAAGAATGTCTTCTCACTAGATCAGTTTAACTCGAGCCGTCACAGAGCAGATTTCGTAACTCATCATTGATAGAAGCATTCTTCACACATGGCATCAAGAGGTTGTGAGCATCCGACAGACGCATTTTAATATGTCTGCGGCAAATTTATTAAGACAAGAGCGAAAAAGTACTCTGTAGAGAGATCTGCTAAAATGTGTGAGGCCTACAAGGAATATTTCGGCATGCCAGTCGGAGATCAAGACAAACCTTGGGCACCTCATTTCACCTGCGAGCTCTGCAAAAGAACTCTGGAAGGTAATATATATATATATATATATATATATATATATATATATATATATATATATATATATATATATATATATATAGTATGTTCTGTATATTAGGTTTCTGGATTTTCTTTTAACATTGCTAATGACAGTAAGTGAAAAGTATTTGTATATTTATACTTATGTTTTCATTTTGATTTTTCTACAGGATGGTACAAAGGAGAAAAGAGAACTATGAATTTCGCAACCCCACGAATTTAGAGAGAACCAACTGACCACTCAAGCAATTGTTTCTTCTGCATGATGAACCCTTCCAAACGTCGAGCAGGCAAAAATACGCCTGTTATCATGTATCCAGACCTTTAGCCATCTATTGCGCCAGTGCCACACAGTTCTGAGCTCCTCGTACCCACTCCTCCAAAAAGAGAGCAGCAGTTCTTAGAAAGGAAAGGAAAAACAGTTAAGAAGAGGATGAAAGCATTGATCCAGATTACAGAGGTGCAACTGAGGAGAGAAGCCCATACTACCCCAACCAAAATAATCTTAACGATCTTGTCAGAGATCTTGGTCTTACAAAGTGCAATGCTAAGCTTTTAACTTCGAGACTCAAGTAGTGGGATTTGTTAGATGAAAGTGTACAAATATCAGGTCAGAGAAAACGTCACCAGTGTTCTTCAAGCTTTATTACACGTTTGAGGCAATAGGAATCGCCTATAACCCCAACGAGTGGTGCATCTTCATTGACAGCTTGTCCAGGAGCCTCAAAGCAGTGCTGTTTCATAACCGGAACATTTATCCATCTCTTCTCCTTACTCACTCAGTCCAGCTCAAAGAGGAATACAGCAGTGTCAAGATCTTGCTAGATGCATTAAAATATGAAGAGTACGGTTGGGAGGTTATCGGAGACTTCAAAATGGCGGCCTTCTTGTTGGGTCTCCAAGGCCGCTTTACTAAGTTTTCTTGTTAGCTTTGCCTTTGGGACAGCAAGGACACCGTGGCTCACTACCATCGGCAGGATTTGCCACAACGGAACGAGTTTAGTGTGTGGAGAAACAACATCAAATGAGAGCTTTTGTTGGACCCCCAAGATATACTGTTTTCTCCTCTGCACTTAAAATTGGGCCTTATGAAACGATTCGTCAGAGCTCTAGATAAGGAGTCTCAGATTTCAAGTATCTCCAAGATTTCTTTCCTAAGCTATCTGCCGCAAAGGTGGAAGCCGGGATCTTTGTTGGTCCAGAAATAAAAAAGATCATGGAGTGCAAGGAGTTTCCCGAGAAGCTCACTAGGACGGAAAAGCAGCCCCGGACAGCTTCATCGCAATGGTTCTGGGCTTCCTAGGTAATCACAAAGCCGAAAACTATGTAGAGCTTGTTGAGAACTTGGTGAGAAACTACGGTCAGATGGGTTGCAGGATGTCCCTGATAAATTTAAGGAAAACATGGGAGCGTACTCCGAGGAGCATGGCGAGCGCTTTCACCAGGATTTACTAGACTTTGAACGCCGCTATCAAGGATCGTATAATGAAAATCTGATCGGAGACTATATTTGGGGGCTGATTCGTGAAAATAATTAACAGTATAAGCGCAAATCACGGAAAACTACTCATTTATAAAATTTCAATTGTCTCACTTATGTAATTTTAAAATAAATAAATGGTATTTTTGTATCATGTAGTTTTGTTTCTACTTTATGCAAAGGAAAGTTCAAATTCGCCACTTCCTTCCAGAGTGAATATGTAAATTTCCTATAAATATTATCCTGGACACAAAAGCAAAGTTTGAAATAAATAACAGTGTTTTTTCATGTATTCTAGACACAAGCAACTAGAAACTAACAGTTGCTACCCAAAGACAAAAATCATGTTACACGGTAAATTAGTGAATCGGCAATTTACAAGAAAATGTTACGTGATAGGAATTTTTTGTTATCAAATTCGAATTCAGCACACTCGACTTCATAATAAATGCACATGAGATCTATGTTTTTTTTTCCTGACACTGAGATTTGTTGTACAGTGTAATTATTCTAATATTTAGATTATTGCAGGTTCATTAAAAAAGTCAGCATTTCAAAAATTATAAGAAAAAAACTCTTTCCTTAGCTGAATCCACAATTGCGTCATTTAACTGTATTTATAAATAAAATGGGTTGGGCTCTATTTTTTACATAGTTCACCTTCAAATTATGACAAAACACAATGAAACAAAATTAATAATTGATTAGTTCTCTCTCTCTCTTTATATATATATATATATATATATATATATATATATATATATATATATATATATATATATATATATATATATATATATATATATATATATATATGATAAACTCACAAAGCAGCGTGTGAGTAGAGCAATGATAGCAAAATATCACACAAGAAAGATGAAAAGCGGGTTCCAAGTACTTTAGAACTTTAGTCAGTTCATTCTCAAGGAATACATAAAGAATTACTTTACAAGAATGGTATATATATATATATATATATATATATATATATGCAAATTTTGTTGAAGTCCATTGTGTATTTCGCCTTAATTAATTTTCTTTAGCAACTTTCTCTTCTTCACACTATCTTTTTTATTCCATCTTGTAGATGGTGGATCACTTGTCCAGTATTCATCTCTTTTTTAAATGAATGTGTTTGGCAAAATACCAACTAAATTGCTGAGTTTTCGATCTTATTCGATCAGGCTAAATTTAGGAAGTTAGTTCCTTATGATATTTTAACTCCTTGGTACGTTTCGGGTAGGAAGCCATTCTGAAGGATATGACATTATAAATATATACAAACATAATAATTTTTTAGAAAAGTTATCAGATATAGATAATGGGAAGCAGCAGAGGTGGTAATCATCATCACTAACTCTATAATTTTAGAAGGGGATCTTTTTGAGTATTTGAATAACGATTTTAAAAATAATTCTTTTATAATATCAAAAAACAAAATGGCGAAGTTCAGAAATAAATAGTATGGAAATTTTGTGATTTTTTTTTTAACCCAAAGAATTACAAATGGTGAAGTTGAAAAAAATTATTTTTACATATCTTCTTCTATAACTATATTTTAGCAACGTGATATTTTGAAAGGGTGGAAATTAAGTTTAGAATTCCTTTTTAAAATTATTATAATTAGCGAAGCTCAGAAAATTTATATAAATTTAACCATGGATGCTTTTTTTTAGATTTTAAATTTTAATCTTAGTGGCGAAGCCATTGCATGTTATTCTTATGTTTGTATAGATTTATAATTTTATATCCTTGAGAATGGCTTCCTATCCGAAACGTCGGTACCAAGGAGTTAAAATACGATAATGAACTTCCTAAATTTAGCCTGCTTATTTATCATATATATATATATATATATATATATATATATATATATATATATATATATATATATATATATATATATATATATAAGGGGCGGTCAATAAGTTTTGCAATTTGGATATAAGGAAAAGAGATATGAGGAAAAGTGTTTTATTATTTTTCAATATAAGTACCCTCGACTTCAATGCACTTGCGCCACTTGTCCCTGAGGCTTCGAATTCCCGACAACCAGAAATCTCCCGACTGCTGTTCAATCCACTCCTGGACGGCAAGCTGGACATATTCATCGTCCCCAAACCGGCGTCCACGCAGTGCAGCCTTGAGCTGGCGGAATGAAAAGTAGTCGCTAGGGGCCAGGTCTGGACTGTAGGGGAGATGGTTGAGCTCCTCGAATCCGCACTCGCGCAGGGCAGCTTGAGCAACTCTGGCCTTGTGGAATTTGACGACGTTGAAGTCGATCATGGGGCATGAGGTTTCTAGGGACCCGACGGACAGATTCCTTGGTCATGGCCAAATTGTCGTGGATGATGTTGATAACACTTTCATGTGATATTTGAAGTTCTCACTCGATTTCTTCGACCTTCACTCGTCGATTTTCGAGGATTATCTTATTCACAGGGGCCACATTGTCCTCATTGGTCACGTCTAACGGGCGTCCTGGACGGTAGCCATCTTCAAGGGACTCACGACGATGGCGAAACTCCCTATTCCTGCGAGCAATGGTTGCATAGGAAGGGGCGGTGCCGGGGTAAACTGCAACCATGCATTCATGATGGTGGACAAAATGAGTCAAAGCTGCTACTGAGGAGTTCCCAGCACGGCTTCCCAAGGCAACGGTCATGCCGGACGATCCTTGTGGAATTCTTCCACTTCGTCTTCAGTGAGCACGATCGGGACAAGGCGGTGGATATGGTCTACTTAGACTTTCAGAAAGCCTTTGATAAGGTAACACACCGTCGCCTTCTCCGGAAAGTGCGAGCGCTAGGCATAGACGGAAAAGTAGTCGGCTGGATCAAGAACTGGCTAAGTGGCAGACGGCAACGGGTGGTGGTGAATGGACAGGCTTCTAAGTGGGTGCCCATTACTAGCGGGGTGCCTCAAGGTTCTGTCCTGGGACCACTACTATTCATCATCTACATCAACGACATGGACGGTGACATGGTTGCCAAGATTTCCAAATTTGCCGACGATACCAAGCTTGGTATGAACGTTGCAAAAAGGAAAATACTGCCCGCCTGCAGGAAGATCTTCGGAAGATTGGGGAGTGATCCGACACGTGGCAAATGCCTTTTAACGTGAGCAAATGCAAAGTGATGCATATCGGCCACGGAAACTCCCAATCTCAGTATATCCTTAAGGGCACTGTTATTGAATCCACTGACACTGAGAAGGGCTTGGGTGTAACAATCACTAGTGACCTCAAGTTCTCGAAACAGTGCATTGAGGCGGAGAAAAAGGCCCCTATGATGCTAGGCTACATAAGGCGCCAGTTTGGATATCGGAATAAGGAGATTGTACTGTGCCTGTACAACTCACTTGTCCGACTGCACCTGGAGTATGCCGTACAATTCTGGAGTCTTTCATTTCGAAAGGACATCGCGAGATTGTAACGCGTGCAAGCCAGGGCAACCGAACTGATTCCCCCTATCAGACATAAAAGTTATGAAGATAGATTAAGGGAATTAGATCTGTTCTTGTTGGAAACCCGTAGACTGCGTGGTCAGATCATCAAAGTTTTCAAAATACTATGAGGGTTCGACAATGTTGACTACAGGGATATTTTCACACTTGTTTAGAGCAGAACAAGAAATCACGGCTTTAAACTTGAACTGAAACGTTACAACCGCGATCTGTGTGTAAAGTTTTCACGTACAGTATCTGCGGTAGTTGGAATGCACTTCCAGTGGAAGTCGTCAACAGTAAATCTGTGGACCAGTTCAAGTCAAGACTTGACAGGGTCTTGAAAAATGGCCTTGCAGGGACGAAAAGCATTTAAGCAGAGATGTGCCCGCTCGACTGCTAGTCCAAAGGTACCCTCATTAAATGGACCGTGAGGTCTTCTAGGGTGCCTTCTTTCTTTGTTACTCTTTTGCATTCTTGCCTTCCTTGGTCAAAAATTTGATCACTGCGCGGTGCTCAACATTCTCCATTATTGAAAAATTTGTGACTGAGGATCTGCGATCAGCTACTGCTTCTTAAATAGACAAGGCAGGAGCGTGCGGCTGCAGGTCCTGACTTGTCATAACTTGTCCTAACACCCCCACAAACAGTCATCCCCCTTCCTCTGTTTTGCCCCACCGATTCGCAAAACTTATTGACCGCGCCTCGTGTATATATATATATATATATATATATATATATATATATATATATATATATATATATGCAAATCTGATTGTCTAAAGAAAATAAAGTAATCCGAATGAGACCCAGTCAGAAAAGTATGGAGGCTGAGATAATAGTTATCAACCTAATCTTTGATTTGAATTTAAGATTCATAAACGGGTAAAATCGCCAGGTCGATGCTGTTAAATTTTTTAAAAGTGGTTATATCTATTATTATTATTATTAAAGAGTTGCTGCAAAGATTGAATTTCTCTTGACCTGTGTGGAAGAAAGCGAAGATCGCTTGATTTTTTAAGGAGAAATGTTGTAAAGCACTTGGGCCGAAAAAAAGCGAGAAAGTGGAAAGGGATTTACTGTCACAAACGCAACACAAATTCACCTCATTATTCAAAAGCAGTAGCCCCCTTCATATATATGTATATATATATATATATATATATATATATATATATATATATATATATATATATATATATATGGTATAATCTCTTTGTATGCAAAATTACATCACAATACAATGATATTTAGATGTCAGCCCCACTTTTGATCTTTTTTTTTTCAGGTTATGGCAATCAGTACTCGTTCGAGACCCGAGTGTTGGCTTGTCGGGAAGCCTGTTGATGCCCTGTCATGTGCCCGTTTTCCAGTAAACGAGATGTGCTGTCGTTGTACCTTTTCCATCACGTCGTGGAACCGAAAACCGTCTCGGAAGGCCTGAACTTGGCATGGGGCGAGGTCCTCACCATATCGGAGAGGGCAAGGATCCCGAAACAGTGGGTGGATGCTTGTGTCCGAAAGCTTCGAGGAATCTACGACGAATACCAAGCACTCAAGAAACACTGGACTCGTGGACGAGAGTCAGACCATGTTAAGGAGAAGACGTTCCTAGATGACCTTCAGGATCTCTTCGATGTTGTCACAAGTGATGCCCTCCAGAACATAACCAACGAAAAAGACAAGGAGTTTTTTAAGATGCAGCGTGAGAACATCTTTTCGTGCAGCCCTGCAAGGATCAAAGCAAAGAAATTTGGAGTCGAGGCCAGGCGTGGGAAGAAAAATGGCAAAGAAAGTTGCTCTCAAGCGGGGATACGATAAAAGAGAGGCCAAAGTTCAAGGGGCCACTGCTGCCTTCAGTTCCATCTCTACATACTCAGAAGAGTCACAGGCTGAAGACAACTACCGACCTTCAACTTCATCCTCTACATCTGGTCCTCTCGTGAAGAGGGAAGACATCTTCAAATCTTCTGAAGTCGTCGCTGCCTTGGATCGAGTCAATTTCCCAAATCATGGTGCGGCATTCTTCGCACCATGATACGGTGCGAAGTATAGTGGCCATGGGCCCCTATATTTCTAATCTGACGTTGTGCTTAAGTTCGATACGGTGGTCGCGTCGTCACACATGCCAAATCCAAGACGAAGAAGCGCGGAAGAACTTTCAAATAGCTGGTCCCCTTCTCAGGCAGGAGATGGGAGGGATGACAGTGGAGAGGGTTGCGATTCTGGTAATTGGTCAAGAATTAGAGCAGTTAGTGGGTATTCCGAGTGCTGCCCGAAGTACTAGAGAAGCTCAAGACGCAGCATGTCTGGAATTGCTCGAGTCGTGGAAGATTCGCGACGAAGTAGTCGGATTGGTCTTCGATTCAACTACAAGCAACACTGGCCTCCACAATGGCGCCTACGTCCGGATCGAGGAATGTCTTGGAAGGGAGTTGGCGATGTTGGCGTGCCGCCATCATGTGTTAGAGATTGTTCTCTCTGACGTCTTTTCAGTCGTCTTTGGGCAAACTGGAAGTCCGGAAGACCCCCTTTTAAGCGTTTCAAGGAGTGGCCGACCATCAACCAGCAAGAGTACACGCTGGCTGATGATACTTTCTTCGAAGGACATCTGGAGCAGTTTCGCTGCCAGATGTAAGATTACCTCGCATTTGCTCTGGTTGATCCAACAAAGTGTCCTCGCGATGACTACCTCGAGCTCCTGCAGCTTGCAGCCCTGTTCGTCAGAGGAAAACAACGACTAAACCATCGTTTCGTGCCCCTGGTGCCATCCACCATGCGAGGTGGATGCCAAAGGGCATCTACTGCCTCAAGTTGTTCCTGTTCAGACACCAGTTCAAGACAACGGAACGAAAGGAGCGGAATGTGACCAGCATGGTGCTGTTCATTGTCCTGATGTACGTACATTTTTGGCACGAAGCTACTTTGTTCTCCCACGCTCCATACAACGACACCATGATGCTGACTGAACTACAGAAGTACACGAACCAGATGAACGTCGCAGCAACCGCGTGCAATGCCCTCCAACGGCATCTCTGTTATTTGGCAGAAGACCTGGTCGGCCTTTTTTTGTTGGACGACCGGGTTCTACACAAGATTAAGGCCGACTGAGTGACTCAGAGGAAGAAGGAAAATCCGACCCAGGATCAACAACGCCGGGCAAAAATCGAAGACACACGGGATATCCACCTTGATGCCTTCTTCACCAAAAGGTCGCATCATGTTTTCGACGCCCTTAAGAAAGGCGGAGCCCAGGAAGCGAAGAAGGGCTTCTTGCAAATGGATCCTTTGGCTAGGAAGGTCGACAAGCTATACGAGAACTTTCAGGCTAGAGCCAAGAGCTTGAGAGTGGTGAATGACGCAGCTGAACGAGAAGTGGCCCTGGAGGAGGCGTACAATGCGACGCTGACGAAGGATGAAGATCAGAAGCAATTCATCTTCTGCCTCATCCACGAACACTGAATGGCCATCCCGACACCCTCAATGACCAAACTGACGAAGAAAAAGTGAAAAGTGGGGTGACCCCTAAAGGATGAGATAGTGAAACGAAATCTTACTTGTAATTCCTTTTCGTGATCGAGAAAGAAATATCATTTTTAGTTTTGGGACCACCCTAATATATATATATATATATATATATATATATATATATATATATATATATATATATATATATATATATATATATGTATATATATATATATATATATATATATAAATCCAACAGGAAAATGAAACGCGGATGATTCCAAGTTCGAAAGTACTTGGAATCCGCCTTTCATTTTCCTGTGGGATTTTTTGCATTTATTGCTTAACGCACGCGCTACTTTGTGAGTTTCTCATATATATATATATATATATATATATATATATATATATATATATATATATATATATATATATATATATATATATATATATATATGTATATATATATATTAAGGTGATACAAAATAGTGGATCATCCTTGATCTTGTGGGATATCCTCTTATATGATTATGCATGTTATAAAAACACTCTGCAAAATTTTAGAGAAAATAAATAATATGGAGAGGTGGCGCCCACTCTTTCAAAATATTTTAAAAAAATGAAAATTGAGTGCAAAACCTAAGTTTGTAATTTTCTTTCTATTTACAGGTTTAATATATATAGGAAGTGTTTATATAAATTTAAACTAAAATACAGTGAAAATAAATGGTTAATATAGACGTGTTTTATAATACTAGTAAGTCCTAATCCTGGGGATAATTATGAACTGAGCAGTAGGACACTGCCACTGAGGGGATTGAGCTCACTGTGTGTTCGGCATTGTCACAGTGAGGTGTTACTGTGTGTTTCTCTCAATTACTTTGTCATCTTGTTATAAACATGACACGAAGCACAACTGATGTATGGCTGATTAGCCAACAAATAAATACATTAAATCAAAGCGTGGTGTCATCAAATAAAGAAGTACTTTCCTTATTCATGAATTACAGAAATTTTAAAAGCGAAACCGTTAGAGAAACTTTGACTTCAACTTTTAATGATGTGATGAACGTTTGGCAGAAAGCAGCAATACCAACGACGCAGAAATGTAATGATGTAAAGAAACTAAGCGAATTGCACGATGAGTGGCAAATGTTGAAAAAGGGAAAAGGAAAGAAATGAAAGTTTTCAATAGCAAAAGAGAACAAATAGAACGAAAATTTGTCTCAATTATTTGACCTTGCTTATGCCAAGGCTGATGAACTAATAACTATTGAAGAAGATAGAGAAATTTCTACGTTTACAGAGGGAAGGTTGATACTAAGCTAGGTAGGGCCATTAGGGCTGATTCTGATGCTGTTGTAATGCAGGAGGAATTGACCATTCTGTCCAATTGGGCCGAGAAATGGCAAATGAAGTTTAACATAGACAAATGTAGTGTACTTAGTATAGGTAGAAATAATCCATTGAATAGTTATAAATTAAATGGCAGAATTTTAGGGAGGACTGATTGTGAGAGAGACTTGGGTATTTTGGTAAGTTCAGACCTTCGTCCTAGAAAGCAATGTCTAAATGCTAAGAATAAAGCTAATAGGTTATTGGGATTCATTAGGAGGATTGTAAGCAATAAGAGTGCTGAAGTCATTCTAAAACTGTATCTGGCGCTAGTTAGGCCTCATCTAGACTATGCAGTACAATTTTGGTCACCATATTATAGGAAGGATATTGATTTGCTTGAGTCTGTGCAGAGAAGGATGACAAAGATGATTGGTGGGCTAAGGAACTTACCTTATGGTGAAAGGCTCAGAAAACTAAATCTACATACATTGGAAAGGAGAAGAGTCAGAGGGGAATTGATTGAAGTCTTCAAATGGGTAAAAGGATATAATAAAGGGGATCTGGGTAAGGTTCTTATACTTAGTGAACATGACAGAACACGTAGCAATGGGTTTAAGCTTGATAAGTATAGGTTTAGGAAGGAGATTGGGAGGAATTGGTTTACAAATCGTGTGGTAGATGAATGGAATAGGCTCACTAGGCATGTGATAGAAGCCTCCTCTTTGGGTAGTTTTAAGAATAGATTAGATAAATATATGGATGAAGCTGCTAGATGGGACTGACCTTTTTTATGTACATATGTATATATTTTTCTAAGGAGTGGGAAGATTATATTTTGCGGTTGCATGAATGGACATAATCCTCTGGATGCATTTTATGTATATTGTAGATTAGATCTGACGAACTCCTGTAAAGGGTGACAATGTTGATGACTTTTCTCTGGTAAGAAATCTTTTGTGTGTTGACTGGAACAGGAGCTGCCAAGTGTAGGCCATGAATGGTCTTTTGCAGTCTCCTTCTTTTCTTATGTTCTTAAGTAAGATCATGGGAGTAGATAAGGAAGATGAAAAGCGCCGAAAATTAGTAGCAAAGAAGCAAACATATTTAGAAAAGTTGGGTATTCGTCAATCAAGTTCTATAAATGAAACTGTAGTTCTAGAAGACAGCAGTGCCAGGACTAGTGCTTCCAGCAGTGACGCAATATCAAGTGCAGAAGTAATTGATCTAAACCAACCTTCAACATCTAAACAAGGGCCACCAAGAAAGAAGAAAAAGATTATTAATGAAAATCTGCTAACTGCATTAGTCAGTGATCGATCTGCTTCTCTAATTTTTATTCCAGCTATAACAAATGTGGGGTAAAATCCTGAAGATTACAGCGTAAGCTAATTTTCACTTCGTAGAGCAAGACATCATGAAAGAAAAAAGATAAGTGAAAATATCACTAGAAGCTTTAAGACTGACAAACCCTTGATTGTACATTGAGATGGCAAGGTTTTAGAAGATATTACTGGGGATGAAGAATTTGATCGTCTTCCAGTTCTAATATCTGGTAGTGAAGAAACACAACTGCTTGGAGTACCAAAGATAGATCATGAAACAGTCAAAAAGACTGCAACTGCTGTATATAAAGAAATTTGTGATTGGAATTTAACAGAGAAGGTAAAAGGAATGTGCTTTGTTACAACAGCATCAAACACGGGGCGTAAAAATGGAGCCTGTGACCTAATCGAACAAAATATGGAAAAAGATTTGCTATGGCTTCCTTGTAGACACCATATTTTTTAAATCCTCTTAGAAGCAGCGGTGGCCCCTACATTGCAACCATCTTCAAGTCCTAACATTGAGGTATTCAAACGATTTAAATCAAACTGGAACACACTGGATTTGAAATCATTTGATTTATTAGAAAACTTTCCTCAGCAAGAAAAGGAAGAAATGATTGCTTTGCATCCAAACAGCTGAGTGAACAGCAACCTCGTGATGATTATAAAGAGCTTTTAGAACTGACAATAATCTTGCTAGGTGGCATTCCATCCCCTGGAAATAAATTTCAAGAAACCCGGAGCTTACTACAGAGCACGTTGGATGGCGAAGCTGATATATTCGATAAAAATCTTTATGTTCAAAAAGCAATTCAAAATAACAGCAAAACAAGAGAAAGGTCTGAAGGAAATTTGTTGGTTTTCTGCTTCAATTTATATCAAACATTGATTCCCAGCTCCCAGTGCTGCAAACTATTCCATGTAATGATTTGTGCCTACCCAAGAGCCTTAAAAATTACATAAGTATAAATGAAGAACTAGCTAGTAGAGTTTTGCAAAAGTTGAAGAATCATTTGTGGCATTTGTCCGAAGAGTTAGTTGCTATGGCTTTCTTTGACAATGAAATAAGTCATGATACAAAACAAAAAAGGAAAGAAGCTCTTCCAACACCATCACACCCAGATCCACCAAAGAAAACACAAGTAGATATTGACCCTGTGGAGAAGAAGATAATTCAAGATTTTGTTACTATTAATACAATGTTTGTTCTTCTTCAAGATTAGGGGTTTATAATCTTTTGGGGACAAACCGGTGGAAGATTGGCCTTAAGAAGAGAGTTTTGGGGCGGCAAAAGATGTTGTTAACCGCATGGCAGTTGTTAATGACATTGCTGAAAGAGGAGTAAGACTGCTAGAAGATTATAACAAAATTCTCACTAATGGAGAACAACAGAAACAATATTTACTGCAAGTTGTAACAAATTACAGAAAGAAGGTCGCACATAAAACAAAAAAGCACGAATATCTCTCATTAATGAGTAAGATGTAAATTTGATACAAAAAACTATATCAATTTAATCTGAATTATGATGTAATAAATGAAAGAAAAGTAGTATAATAGGCCTCCTGGGGAACTTTCACTTAAAAAAAAGTAACGAGACACTTGCTGATACGTCCTGGGTGTCTTGAAAATCAGCAAATTTTCAAAGAGCGGCCGACTTTAAGATATTTGAATTTTGACCTGAAGTTTAGCCAGGGTAATTTTTTTTCTAACACAAATTCATTTAAGATAGTATCTTGGAGTTTCTAAACCAAAAAATGTTTTCCCCTATTATGCATATATATATATATATATATATATATATATATATATATATATATATATATATATGTCGAAATATGGCCAAGCGTACGGGAATATACGCACACAGGCTCTAAGGTAAGCTAAGCAAGGCAACAACTGTTATTGTTCTAAGAGTGCGATTTGAATAGTTAGCTGCAGCTGCGTGACCAAGGAATATTCCAAACACAACGACAAAAATAGATTTTAATACACACTAAATAAAAGGTACACAATAAATATGGATATATATAGATACATGAATAAGACGGAATTAGGTTCCGAATACTAATTGGATAACCAGGGTTATTAAATGGCTATAATGGGAGACTTAGGGTAGTGAGCGATTTAGATCCTTTGAACCTTGAGAGTAAAGCGGGGCAAACTTGCGAGGAGGGTCTTGCCGACCTTGGTTACTCACGGGTGTAGCCGGGAACCCGAAGAGAGCGGTGCTACATTCTCCAAACTCGGATTTTGCGAGATGCGGGCCTCTTGTCCTCAAGAGGTCACCGGACGAACTTCGAAGGGGAGGGGGGACTTCTCCAAACTCGGATTGAGCGAGCTATTAGGCCTCTTGTCCTCAAGAGGTCACCAGAAGAACTTGGGAGGATGGCTTCTCCAATCCTTGATCCGAAGCCGGTTGAGAAAGGCTGACGTTGCCTCAAGAGACTCTTCTCCCTGACCCGAAGATACGAGTGTGATGTCTAGCTAGTTCGTGGTTTGCGAACGTCACTAAACACTTCTCGGGAGAGAGCGTCGTCTAACGGAATCTGTGGGTAATCCTTGGGAGGGTGCATATATACCCAGATTTCTCCAAAACAGGGAGAGAGAGAGAGGGGGGCCTTCTCGAAACCTCGTTATCGGCCGGGACAACCGAGCGTGTCCTTACGGGATCAGCGGGTCAGACGGAACGACCAGCGGCTAGAGCCAGAAAAGCTGTTTGAGGCAAACCTACAAAATAGATAAATAATCTCCCGACCCGGGTGTGTGGGGGGGGGGGACGGGTGAGATTAAGACGGCGGTGAGGTAGCCTTCAACTTTAGCGTCATGCCTCGGTGTGAATTTCTCAGTGACCTGGCGGCCAGTCCAAAAAGGGTGAAGTCAGAGGGGAAGGGGGGGGGGGAGTAACGGCTCAGTTTCTCTCCTGAAGTAATATCTTAGAAGGTGGGGAAATACTACTATTTTGGTGGATCCCTCTACACTCCTCCCTATCCAAATACATATTTAGAGCACATAAGACTTTGGGGCGAAAAGAATGCCTACAACTAATTTCATCAAGATGGGAACTTATAAAGCTACAATTTTAACGTTTACTAACGGAAAAAAAAACATATAACACTACACGGGATTTACATATATGGTAACCACAGATAACTTAATATATACACATAAGCACACACAACATCAACAAGGCAAAAAGAGGAAACTAGTATTTACAAAATGAATCAAACACGAATTTTACTATACACTCAGGTTGTTGGAGGGGGTCTTTTATTGGATTCCTACTTAAGCTATCAGCTAGGCAGTTGTCGGTGCCTATAACATACATGATCCAAAATTGGTAGTCCATGAGTAGTAGGATCCAACGCATTAAACGGCCATTTTGGTTCTTACAGTTTTTTAGGTACGCCAGGGGTTTGTGATCACTTTCGACAATAAATTCTTTACCTATGAGATACATCCTAAACTTACGAATAGACCACACTATGGCTAAAGCTTCGAGCTCTATGGTGGCATACGCCTTTTCGCGATGGGACAGTTTTCTACTAGCATATCCTACAGGATATCCCACTCTATCGTCATCATATTGAACGAGAGCACAACCTAGGCCATCCTGGGAGGCATCGATACCAACCCCAAATGTTATATTAGGATTCGATAATCTCAAAATAGGGGCAGATATTAGTTTGTACTTTAACTGGTGGACGCGATCTTCCGCGGAAGGGATCCAATTGACTGAATTGGGGCCGTTCTCTTAAGCATGTCGTTAAGGGGTGAGCTATGGCAGCGAAGTTCGGCACAAAATGACGATAGAATGACACGGATCCTAAAAAGGCAGGAAGCTGTTTCTTCGTTCGGGGAAGCGGCATTTCCGAAATAACCTTTACCTTGTCGTCTTTGGGAAGCATTGGGCTCCTACCGACCTGGAAGCCAAGGTAGTTAATAGTGTCATAGGCGAAGTGACACTTTGTCGGGCCTACCGTGAACCTGTGTACGCATAACCGGGATAGAAGCGCGCACAAAGAGTGTACGTGTTGGTCCCTGGTACGAGTAGCGACGTACACGTTATCGAAATAAAAAGTCACATTCGATAAGCCATCTAACAACTGGCGCATGATCCGGTTATAACTACCGCAAGCAGTTACTAACCCAAAAGGAAGTCGAGTAAACTGAAATAACCCTCTTTCAGTAGCGAAAGTGGTAAAGCGTTTCGATCGCTCTGAAAGCGGCACTTGGTGGTAAGCTTTTACAGAGGTCGATCTCTGAGAGGAACTTCGCGTCTTCGAAGGTATGAAGACTTTGGTCGATTAGGGGTATCGGTTCCGCGTCAAATTGTGTAAACGCGTTTAATTTGCGAAAATCGATGCACATCCTAAACGACTTGTCAGGCTTCCTAACCATGACAATTGGGGAGCAAAAATCGGACGACGAGGGTTCTATTATTCCTAATTTTAATAAGTTCTCGATCTCTGCATTCAAAGTCGGCTGTAAATGTACGGGTATGGGATAAGGCTTGGTTCTTATCGGGTTGAGCAACCCGGGAATTCTGAAATGACGTCGGAAAAGCCTTCCAATAAGGCAAGCAATTGAGCTCTCTCATTAGGGGTGAGATTAAGGTTTACGTCCAAGTCGGAGTTAGGCTCAGCTTGGGGTGGAAGGAAGAGGCGTCAGGGGATACTCATCGTCTGCTTCTACGCACACCGTTTGGACCAGACACAAGGGTTCAACGGGATAGGAGTGTCCCTCGCTTGACGGGTGACGAATGGGGCCTATTAGGTCGATTGAGACCCGGGCGAAGGGCTCGGCCACTATTGGAGTCTTTTGAAGGGGGGCGGGGGCTACACGCCCTTTGGAGGTGATCTCCTGGCAAAGGTCACAGGACTTTCAGAAGTCGATAATCTCTTTGTCCGTGCCTGGCCCCCCAAATTATTTAAAAACTCGCTGTGGCGTTTTGTTATAGCCGAAATGTCCGCCCATTAGGCCATCAAGAGCCATCTTTAGAAAAGGTTCGATATACGTTCTCGGCACATATAACGCGTTGGTCGGGAGACTCTCCGGTTCAAAAGAAGAACGGTATAATAGCGCGTCCTTCACGGTGTATTCGATCTTCCGATTGCCTCGCACCGTTTCAGTCTCCTTCTTCCTTGCTTTTTCCCATAGGGGTTGTAATGTGGGGCAATTCTTCTGCGCCTCAGCAAATTGAACATTGGTGGTGAGGTCGACGTCTGGGGACGATAGGGGTACCGGAAGCGATACATCTTTCTTAGCCTGGGCCCTGATAACGACCGGCTGAGAAATTCGGTTTTGGGAGAGCTGTGACCGATAAAGAAGGTGCAGAATTTTATCGGGTCCGCGACTACGTCAGCCCATCCGGTGAAGTACTGGTACTCAATATGGCACCATACCACTGGGAACCTGGTGGCACGACCTAAAAAAAAGTCCTGCACCAATGCGAACCTGTTATACTGGGGGCTTACAGGGGGTAGTAGTTTGTCGGATACTACTATACAGGTGCAACCTGTATCTCTAACCAAGGTTGACACTCGGCAACCATTTACTGCGCCATTTTCAAACTGGAGCCCACCGAAAAAACTCTTGTTGAACAGAAAATTTACCTGTTGATCCGGGGAAGAGGGAGCAGGGGCCGCTGGCGATTTGGCTAGCGGATTAGGCGAGGGGGCAGCAGAGATTTGGTGGACCTGGTGACTCGACGAGGTCCTCAGTTGAGAATTTAGGGGGCAATTGCAACTTAAATGCCTAGGGGTGTTACACGTAAAGCATACAATTGGTCTACGGGGGAAGTTGCTAGACGTGGAGGGGAGTACTGGAGGCTTCATGTCCTTTAGCTCTCGCGGCGGGTGAGGCCTGTACTTGCTCGGCGCTTGCACATTTACGAAGCCGTTGTTGCCCTTGGGGTTGGCTTCGGTTAAACCCAAACTTGTGTTTGGGCAGGGGGATGGTTCTTCTTGACCCCCTTGGGGTAGATTTGGTGACTGGAAGTGTGAAGGTCGGCTTCTTCCACACACTCCTTGAAAGTGGATGCTCTTCTGTCCGCTATGAAGACCCTTAGTTCGCGAGGGAGGGTCGGCATCAGTTGATCCCTTAGAATGAAGTCAATTAGCGACTCATAATCATTTGATACTTGGGCGGAATCCAGCCAGAATTGGAAGTTACGCCGAAGCGTGAATCCAAATTGTCTGTAGGTTTGGCCTGGCTGTATTCGCGCGGAGCGAAACCTAACCCTATACAATTCTGGATTCATGTTAATAGCAGAAAGAAGTTCTGCCTTTCACGCACAGTAACAACTTTAATCACCCGATAGACTTCCCACAAGCTAAACTAATCTGCCCGTGTAAGGAGTTCCGCAAAAGAAAGGTCATTGAATCCACCCTTTTAACCTTTCGGAGGGGCAATCTAAATGCAGCCCCTACGTCAAAGATCTAATCTAAAAATATATCCTTAATGAACTTAAATTCACGCCTCCTGATTAGGAACTCCAATTGGATGTCTGTAAACTATATATATATATATATATATATATATATATATATATATATATATATATATATATATATATATATATATTGTACGCTTGGTGTGACGGCGTGTATTCTTAGAGTTCGACTGAGGCTGGCATGACAAACTCCATGCCGAAACTGGTCTCGAGATAATAAATACTACGCTCTTCCATAGTGGTTTTATTTACATATTTGGAATCTGTCATTGGATTTAACAATTGTTCTGATATATATATATATATATATATATATATATATATATATATATATATATATATATATATATATATATATATATATATATATATTGCAATAATAACGAGGGTATCTTGCGAGGCAAGTCTGTAAGGAGAGATCTGTAAAGAAATTGAAGATTGAGAAATCCAAAAATGTGTGGAATATATATAGGTGCAGATGCTCCTCCTGTCATCATTGAGGTTGAGAGGTCAAACTGCGGGTATTGGGCCCTGGAGGGCATGCAGTTCTCTCGATATCAACCACATCAAGGTTACCCAAACTCCACATGACATCTCCTTGCGGGTTAATTGGGCGTCCATGTGCGTAGAGGTGGGGGTGGGGGTGAGAAGGATAATGTGAAAATTGAGTGAAAGTTTTGAATGTGGGCGTGAACACGGACATGCAGAGCCATTCAATTGATGCGTAGTTGATAAGATAAGCCCGCCCTCCACCACACGCGCGTATGTACAGATAATAAAATATTCCACTTAATCCCTTTTCTTCCACCTCATTCTCTTCTGAGGCAAGACGCCCCGTGTGGGAGCAAAGGGAGGCGGGGCGGAAGAGAGGCAACGCCGTCTTTTAATTCTTAACTAACCGCATTACTTCTTCGTTCAGGCTCCGTCTTGCCCGCCGGGATTCTTCCCGTTGCCATTTAAAAGTAAAACCAATCAAACATGTGTACGTACACACGCAATCATTACCTACCCCAAAGCCTGGACCCCCTCCCTTCCTTCCCCTCGCCGCACCTCAACGCGACCAATGCACTACTCTACCACTTGTCCCTCGTCAGTCACGCGACTAGAAGGGTCTTTAAAGACAGGATGATGGCAATGCGGCCATCGCAGTTCGCACTCGCTCCGACGTCTGAATGGCTAAGCCGCCTCTAGAGGGCAGAGGCAATTGACGCTGCTCTCGCCTCGTTGAATGTTGCACGGCCTCGATTGACCAAAGCTAAGGCTTTGTGGATGTCTCATTTTAGTTGGTTATCTCAAATTGTTTTGTTTGGGGATGGTGAGTTATGAGTGAAGGAGCGGGAAATAATTATGTCAAGAGGATCGGTAGAGAAGGGAAAATATTGAAGTTATCACAGTGAAGAGCTCTCGGTGATGATTTTCATGTTTATATGAGAGAGGAATTAAAAGTAAACGATCCTCCAAGGATCCTGTCTAGAGAGCATTTTAGCATACATCCATAACTAGTGGTTATGGCACATTCCAAAATCTTTATTTTCCTGCGCTCCGAGGGCTTGTAGTTCCTCCTTTACCATTTCAACTCTTGTCTATTCAATTTATTGATTTTTAATTTGTTGGTTAAGTTGGCTCATTGGGTGTTTCTTATTTGAAGTCATATACAATATACAAAATATGCAAGTTTTATTTAATATTATTATTATGGGCGTTGTTCGTTTTTGTAATAAAGCATACAAGTCTATTCAAGGGACGCAAAATTGGGAAGAGGCTGTCAATTTTTCGCATAGAATCATTGTCTTTCAAGGTATGGACAAACTCTTTTGACGAGAATTTGTAATGAATCGTGGAATGCCTCATGTGGACGTTAATCTATTGTTTCCCAGTTCCATTAAGTTCAGATGTGAATCAATATGTTAGTTCGGAAAGGAAGCAATGCATTAAAGTGAGTTCAAGTGGTAAGCGATATGTTGAATTGTTCCTATTTAATGCGTTTACTAATGAAATAAAACTCTTCCATTTAATTAAAATTATGCAGTGAATTACACATACGTACGAGGGGCGGTCAATAAGTTTTGCGAATAGGTAGGGCAAAAGAGAGGAAGGGGAATGGCTGTTTGTGGGGGTGTTAGGACAAGTTATGACAAGTCAGGACCTGCAGCCACACGCTCCTGCCTCGTCTATTTAAGAAGCAGTAGCTGATCGCACATCGTCAGTCACAAATTTTTCAACACTGAAGAAGGTTGAGCACCGCGCAGTGATCAAACTTTTGACCAAGGAAGGCAAAAATGCAAAAGAGATCCATGAACGCATGGTTGCAGTGTACACCGACACCGCCCCTTCCTATGCAACCATTGCTCGCCGGAATAGGGAGTTCCGCCATGGTCGTGAGTCCCTTGAAGATGACCCCCATCCAGGACGCCCGTCAGACGTGACCAACGAGGACAATGTAGCCCCTATGGAGAGGATGATCCTCGAAAATCGACAAGGAAAGGTCGAAGAAATCGAGCGACAACTTGGAATATCACATGGAAGTGTTATCAACATCATCCACGACAATTTGGCCATGACCAAGGTCTCTGCCCGTTGGGTCCCTAGAAACCTCACGTCCCATGATCGATTTCAACGTCGTCAAAGTCCACAAGGCCAGAGTTGCACAAACTACCCTGCGCGAGTGCTGATTCAAGGAGCTCAACTATTCTCCCTACAGTCCAGATCTGGCCCCCAGCGACTACTATTTATTCCACCAGTTCAAGGCTGCACTGCGTGGACGCGGGCTTGGGGACGATGAAGATGTCCAGCTCGCCGTCCAGGATTGGATTGAACAGCAGTCGGGAGATTTCTGGTTGTCAGGAATTCGAAGCCTCAGGGACAAGTGGCGCAAGTGCCTTGAAGTCGAGGGTAGTTATATTGAAAAATAATAAAACCCTTTTCCTCATATCTCGTTTCCTTATATCCGAATTGCAAAACTTATTGACTGCCCTCGTAAGTACAGTATACTTGTTTATGTTAAGTTTCATTTGCCGTTTCTCCGCCAATTGGAATACTTTAGTTGATTCGTCTTGTAATACCTCAGTTCGTCTTCAGACCTTATAATCATACCCAAGTTAGTGCCATCAGCAAACTTACTCAGGTCGCTACTTATACTTATGTCGAGATCATTAATATAAATCAAGAACAACAACACCGGCCCCAACACCAACCCCTGAGGAACCCCGCTGGCAACACTCTTTCACTTAGATTTAATCCCTTCTATACTACCTCTTTGCTGTTCCTCACTAAGCCATGACTGAATCCACCTAAATATCCTTCCATCGATCTCATGCGTTTTAACTTTATCCAAAGGTCGTAGTGTGACTCCCTGTCAAAATCCTTACTAAAATCCAAATAAACAATATCGTAATTCTCATCTTTATCAGCAGCATCGTACACCTTTCCATAAAAAGACGGTACATTATTCAAACACGATTTTTCTCTAGTAAGGCCGCGTTGAGATTTCTTAATTATTTTTTATTTATTTATTAGTTTTAATCCACGCCGTTGGTGCATCACCAGCCTCTAATAACCTTCTAAATATTCATACGCACTTACATCTTTACTTCAAAATCCTAGGAAAAATCTCGTCAGGGCTTGAAGTTTTGCTAGTTTACTAGATTTAATTTTATTTATTTTGAGACTATCTCCTTAGTAATCAAAATACCTTCTAATTTTTTCATTTCATCGAATCAACGGAACGATGAATTTGGAATACTACAGAGAGATGCTTGAAGATTATATGAAGAGTGATGCTGGCAAGCTTGATGGCGGAAGATGGGTCTTTCAACACAACACCGACGCCAAGCAGATTAAAATTGGTTTCTTCCCGCTTAAAGGAAGCTAAAATAAGAGTTAGTGAATGACCATCACAGTAGCCGAACCTAAACCATATAGAAAATTGATGACATGAACTGAAAGACCGCGTTCATGCAGGGCATCTCTCAAACATCGATGAATTTGAGAAGTTATACAAACATGAGTATGAAAAAAATTTAATCCCCAGTTAGTTTGATCTGAGTCAAAATCTGTAATAATTATCGAAGAATGCCATTAAGCAAAAATAATAATTGGGAACCATTAATAGATCCACGACAGATGCCAATTCCACCAATGCATGTTATGTTTTGAGCCTTATGAATATTGCACCTCTAGATAAGTATTTGGATGCGTTTGAATACCTTTAAGACTACTTCTTCAAGTTGTCTGAGGAAAGGGACAAACCCACTTTCTTCATCATACTCCAGATACAGAAGATTCTTGAGCACAAAGAATTCACCAATAAGCCAACTTCTTGGGTTTTTTTTTTCTGTGCAGTGAATTATGGCTTCCCGAGCACTCGCAATCTCAAGGAAAGGAGTGTATGGAATTGATTGAAACTCTGGTAAAGACTAGGACAAAGCTCGTTGAGATTCTGCTGAAGACTACGACGTCATGGGCTGCAGGGTGTACATCAACACGCACATATTTGACGTTTATCTTGATAAGTTTAAGAAAAACATGTTAGCGTACGTAAATGAACAAAACAAACATTTTCACCATGATATACTAGATCTTGAACGCTGATACCAAGAACTACATAACTATAACATAATGGATAACTACATTTAGGAGCTGATGCGTGAAAATGACATAATCTATAATGATAAATCTCAAATAACCAGTCATGTCTAAAGCTTTTCATAATTTTAGATAAATTTAAAATAAAACATCTTAAGTTTGTTAATAGCAATTTTTATAATTTCGATCGAGACAACTAATTATGAAATAAAATTATCTATGAGCAAAAATTGTGTTACAGAGGGAAGTATTTTCACTCACCGTCTCAACATTTGTCCACACTACCTTCATCTCATGGACTACGACAAGTTAACCAAGTGAATACACACTTCCCGTTACAAGCCATATTGCATATCGTTTGTTGTCGTATGAGGATTCTATTGAAGTTAAGTCGATTTTGCGGTGCATCACTCATGATTTAGCAGTGAATGTTTCGGATCCTACAAAAAACTGTATGTCACAACCGCATGAGGCATTAAACAGCGTGAATTGATACTTAAACCGAACCCGGGCCTCGCCGCTGGAAGTGCAACGCCGTATCCACAGATCTAGCCAGAGCTCTCTCATGAGTACTCTGCCATTATAACCTTGATATTCAAATAGAGACCAAAATGGAACATGTTTTCACCCCATTAATCGCCAGTAATGGACTTTTTTATTGAAAAGGCAGGTGGAAAAGGACGACAGGAAGAGACAAGCATAAAAGCAAATGAACAGAAAGAGCAAGAATAATGAAAAAAAAACAAGACTATGAAAACTTACAATAAGAAAAATACTTTTCAGGTTTTTATTTTATTTTTTTATTTATTCTTCCCTGATATTGCTCGGACATACGAGACCAAGAAGACGACGCTAACTCCATTTCAAAATGCCTACGGAGCCTTGATTCAAATTTGTGGCTTTTCTTTGCTTTCCAAAGGAGTCTCACTTTTAAGTGAGCGTATTTGGGGCTCTTAACTACACAGTGAAAAAGGAATATACATACAAAAATAAATTGATAAAAATGGAATTTTAATCTTAGGTTTGTCCCCAGGCGATATATTACCATTTCAATAGAAACCTATTGCTAGTTCACGAGTGACGTGGTTAAAACATCTGTTCAATTTTGGTTTCTGCTCTTTCTTTCGTGCGGTACTTCACTGGTAATTGAGTGAGTGACTAACTGAGTGATCCACAGGGAGGACCACGGAAGCCAACGCATAACGACGAACATAGATACTTAATGGTGAAATAATAATAATAAATAGGCTTGCAGACTTCTTGAGTTATTTGTTTTTCCGCACCAGTCAAAACCAGCGAAAGACACTCACAAGCCCCTTCATAAGGTGTATTATTATTATTTGACAAGGAAATGTCTTATCTAATTTAAAGCGCAATAGCAACAAGGCCTTTTCACGCAGAAAGTTATCAAGGAGAGATCGATAAAGTAAAGGTAGAGTAAGCGAGAATAGTGGAGATACATAGATAGCCGCAGGTCCTCCCGCAGGCATGGAGCCCAGGAGGGTGAACTTTGTGGGCCCTGAGAGCGGGAGAACATGCCGTAACTCAAGGTTTCAGTTGTAGCAGGGGCATTGTGGCATTATACTCCTACGACACAATTCTCCCCCTCACGGGGGAGATATTGACAGGGAAAAGAGATAAATAACCATTTATAAACTGGCCATGTATGTATGTATAGGAAATTGAAATGTGGGAGGGGGGATTCATTCTTCTTCCAGTACGTGTGAATTATCCGAAGCGAGAAAACAAAGCATCCAAAATTTCAACAACATTTCCATCTCATCTTGTACACCACCAATAAAGTATACAATCTTCTTAAAACCTGAATAGAAGATAAATATGTAGGCAAGTTGATTAAAATAGGTAGTGAAGATTAACACTAAATGTATGCAACTTGATTCAAATCGACAGCGAAGATAAAGATGTAAGCAATATGATTAAAATAAGCAGCGAAGATAAAGATGTAGTAAACTCGATTAAAACCGGCAGTGAAAAAAAGAAGTAGCAAACTTGATCCAAACAACGGTTATTTACAGCGTACGATAAGCATGGCAGGATTGATTTCATATACCTTTAATTATGATTAGAACAGATACCGAAAATAAAAATATGGGAACCTTGATGAAAATTGCCAGTGAAAATAACAATGTCAGTAATTTGATTACAGCCGGTAGCGAAGAAAAAAATGTAAGCAGCTTGATTAAAACAGGCATGGAAAATAAAGATGTAGGAAACTTGATTAAAATCACCATTGAAGATAATTATGTAAGCAACTTGTTTGCTGCGGGTAGCCAAGATAAAGATGTATGAATATTAATAAAAACCGGCAACGAATATAAAGATGTAGGCATATTGAATCAAGCCTGCAGTAATATAAATTTGTAGTCAACTTGATTAAAATCGGCAGCAGAAGTAGGCACAGTCAATCGCTAATTCAATAAAAATCTCGGAAGTTAACGAAAAAGCGTTAACGTCAATAATTGTCATTTTGTTATTATAGAAAATACCTAAAACGTTTTTTTTCCCTAAAAAACACCTCAAAACTACCAAAACAATATAAAAAAATGCGAAAAGGAGATATTAACAGATTAACGATTAGCTTTGCCCGCCTATGAATTGCAGTAAGTATAAAGATAGAAATGCAGGCCACTTGATTAAAACTGGCAGTGAAGATGTAGACAAAGATATTAAAACTGGCATTGAAGAGAAATATGTAGGCAATATTATTAAAACCGGCAGCAAGAATGTAGATGAAGGCATGTTGATTAAAACCGACAGTAAAGAAATAGATTAATGCAAATTGATTAAAATAGGCATTGTAGACCAAGTCGTAGGCAAGTTGATTAGAGCCGGTAGCGAAGATAAAGATATAGGACACTGATTAAACGGCAGCTCAGATTAAGATATAGGAAACTTGATTAAACCCGACAGTTAAGATAAAAATGTAATTAACTTGAGTAAAGCCGTTAGCAAAGAAAAAGATGTGCACAACCTGATTAAAAACCATAGTGAAGGGTTTAATCTAGGCATATTATCAATACCAGAGGTGAAGATAAAGATGTAGGAAACCTGATTCAAACCGACAAGGAAGATTAAGATGTAGGCGATATGATTAAAACCGACAGCGATGACATAGATGTAGGGAACTTGATAAAAACCGGTAGCGAAAGCAAAGATGTAGGCAACTTGATAAAAATCTGCTGTGATCATATTGATGTTTACATTTCGATTAACACCGGTAACAAAGATAAAAATGTAAGCAAATTGATTAAAATCGGCATTAAAGATAAAGATGTAATTAACTTGATTAAAACTGCAAGTGAAAATAAAGATGTACGAGACTCGGTTAAACTACACTGAATATAAAGATATAAGCAAATATATTGAAACCGTTAGTGAATATAAAGATGTAAGCAACTTGATTAAAATAGGCAGTGAAAATAAAGATGTAACTAACTTCAAATAAGAAAGGAGACTTGAATAAAAACTGTAGACATATTGAATCAAACTGGCAGTAACATAAAGATTTAGGCAACTTAATTACAACGGGCAGGAGAGGTGGTCACATTTAATCGTTAATTTATTAAAATTTTGACTATCGTTAACCCTAAAGCGTTAACATTAATAATTATCTATAACTCTATAATTGGGGATTTTTTGAAAATTTATAAATGTTTTTTTTTGCTTAGTTGACAAATGACTTCGGGTGTTTTGGAAATTCAAATGATTGAAATAGTTAAAGAGAAGAAGAAGAAGAAGAAGATATAGTTGAAGATATAGATGAATATGAATATGAAGATATAGATGAAAATATAGATGAAGATATAGATGAAGATGGAGATGAAGAAGAAGAAGATGGAGATGAAGAAGAAGATGAAGAACAAGATGAAGAACAAGATGAACAAGAAGAAGAAAAGGGTGTTCAGGGTATTAAAATAAGGTCTATAAAGGGGATTAAAAAAGCGGTTAAGATTAGCAAATAAGGCCGTAGGCCACACACCCCGGAGGGGTGCCTGTGTAACCAAGCTATTCCTGTTTATGAAGAGAACAGTGGCTTGTTTTCTTATTATAGAACAATATAAATAACGTTTTTCTGCTCTAAAACCACCTTAAAAGTGAAAAATAAATAAATAAAATCTGTATTGTAGATGACGTTGTAGGCAGTCGATTAAAACCAGCAGTGAAGATAAGAATTTAAGCAACCGGATTAAACCTGGTAGCGAAGATAGAGATTTAGGAACTTACTTCAACCAGACAAGGACGATAAAGATGTAGGCGACATAATTAAAATCGAGAGCGAAAATAAAGATGTGGGGAACTTAATTAAACGTGGTACCGATTATAAAAATCTAGCCTACTTGATTTAAATTGGCAAGGAAGATATAAAGTATGCAATCTTCTTAAAACCCGAATAGAAGATAAAGATGTAGGCAAGTTGATTAAAACAGGGAGCGAAGATAGAGATGTAAGCAACTTAATTAAACTCGGTAGCAAAGATAAAGATGCATGCAAACTGATTTATTAGACCAATAGTGAAGCTTAACACTAAATGTATGCAACTTGATTCAAATCAACAGCGAAGATAAAGATGTAAGCAATATGATTAAAATAAGCAGCGAATATAAAGATGTAGGAAACTCGATTAAAACCGGCAATGAAAAACAGATGTAGCTAACTTGATTAAAACCGGCAGTGAAGATAAATGTGTCAGCAACTTGATTAAACCCGGTAGTGAAAATAAAGATGTAGTCAACTTGACTAAGGCCGGTAGTGAAAATAAAGATGTAGTCAAATTGATTAAAACAGCCAACTAATATAAAGCTGTACACATATTGAATAAAACCGACAGTGATTATAAGGATATAGGCAACAGAGGTGGGTACAGTTAAATCGTCAATTCATTAAAACTTTAACTGCGGTCAACGTTAATATTATCATTTATTATTATAGAACTATACATAAAACTTTCTTCACTCTAAAAACCATCACAAAACTATTAAAAATTGCCAAAGAACAGAATGTAATGAGATATTAACGGATTAGTGATTAGCTGTGTCCACCTCTGAATTGCAGTAAGGATGGAGATGCAGGCACTTTGATTATTAAAACCCTCTGTTAAAATAAAGATGTAAGCAAGTTGATTAAAACCACAAATGAACATAAAGAACTGAATCTGAAGTGGCACTTAAAGCGGTTAGCGCTCTTCCACCATCAGGAAATTATTTACAAGGGACCGAGTTCTCAACCGATCGTCGAATTAAATTCCAATAGATCCCTCCTTCATAGGCAACCTTCCTGCAGCTTCAAGACTTTCTTTACCCAGCCCTCCTTACAAACTTTATGTGATTCGTAAGTAAGTAAGTGGGTAGTAAGTGTGGGTAGGGGATAAAGAAAGGGTGTGGGGACAGATAGCTGAAAATAGACAAGTGGTGAAAAGAGAAAGAAGTGTGGTAGGGTGCAAAGAGATGCTAACTGCCTGGTGATTAGGCCTATCGCTTTTAAATATTTTCTTTTTTGGGGTTCCTTTGTTGTCTTTGGGATAGTTTATATTATTATGGCGTTCAAACCATTTGTCTTCCAAAAATTAATGTTCTTGGATATGTGTTGCGCATTTGCTGCTGTAGTAATAAATTACTTTAATCATTTTAGTATTATGCTTTGTGTCTTTGTTTTTTTATATATCTTGTAGTGAATGTAAATCGTGTCTTTTGTTTTCCTTGGATGTCTTCTTTGTTATAGTTAGTTCTTCATCGGTTAATTATTGTAGAAATCAGTGAGGTTTCGTAATTAAGTATTCTTTTTTTGGTCGCTTTTCTTGGTTTGGGTAAAACCATTCTCATTCTCATGCGTAGAATGGTACTTCTGCTCCGCCAGCTAAAAGCCCAGCGGAGCTCGGAAATCTGGGGTGACGTATACCTCTTCTGTTCTAGTTAATTATTTGGACGATATCATCGTTCAATTCTCGATTAACCAGTTCTTGCATATTCCTTGACCGTTCTTCTATTACAACGTTAATGCTACTTAACCCCGCCTCCCGGTGCAGCTCTTCCTGGCGTCTTCTTTCTCGCCTCTATGTACCTGTAATTAGGTAAACACATTTGTTCTGCACCACTTGTATTTTCCTCTTTTGTGCCATCGAGACACACGAGAGGGCGGAAGCTGGGTATAGCAGCGTCGATCTTACAAGTGCATTGTAGATCCTTTTCTTATTGCTTTCACGGAGATTTCTGAACATGTATAGAATTTTGACTGCAGATGTGGCCTTGGTGATTCTTTCATGCACGTGCTTCTTGTACCCAGTTGAAGTAATATTCATTCCGAGTTCATTGAACTCAGTGGTGTAGGGATAGCGTTGATCTCCCACCCTGACATCGTATAGTAGTCTCCTGCCTATGGGAACTACTTTGAACTTTTCCTGGTTGGTGCGAATCTTCCACCGGGCCTCGTAGGTGTTAAGATTTTCAATTTCTCCTGCTGCCATACGAGCTTGCCAAGGCGTATTCCTCCATGGACAAGTGATTATATAGGTGAAATCATCGGCGAATTGAATATTGGGGCAAGTGGGGCTTACAGAAGCTGGGATATCAGCGGTGTAAATCAATCAAGTCGAGAGTGGGGAAAGGCACCCACTTGTGGGAGGCCCGCAGTGAGCGGAAACTTTGGTCCGTCCGTGCACCCTAAAATGATTTACACCGCTCTCTCCATGACAAAGTCACAGACAGTTCTTTCTAAGATTTCACTTAGGCCTAGTCATAAGATCTTGTGCTGCATTTCCCGTTGCTACACCTTATCAAACGCTTTAGATACATCCCTACAAATAATGCCCACGTGACTTCTTTCCCGTTTTGCTTGGGCTAGCTTTTATGTGATGACATTAATAGCCATCTACGTATTTCGCTTCCTCCTAAACTCGATTTGATGTGGGTCTTAGAGGAAGTTCTCCTCCAGGTGAGACACCAGTCTTCGGTTGGGGATCTTCTCTAAGAGCTTCCCGCCAAATTCTAGAAGTCAAATTGGCCAGTAGCTCTCCTTCAACGTTGGGTCTTTTCCGTGCTTAGGCAAGAAAATCATCTTAGCCGTTTTATAAGCACCTGGAAAGTATCCCGTGTCAGACAGGCGTTAAATATCCTTCTTATCCCTCGATGACATTTACTGGTGCCTTTTTACAGTTTAACTTTGTAAGCCCCGATTGTCCTGGGGTTTTTTGTCTGAATGAGCGGAGCGCCCTGAGTAGTTCTTCTTCGGTAATCTCAGCGTCTCCGTCGCTCTGTCTATCCACCGGGTGGTGCGAGTGCGTCTTGTGTATTTGGTCATTAATCTCGTTTATGATGTTGCTTTCAAACTCTAGGTCATAGTCTTCGTTTTCCTCTTCAGTTATACCTAAGATTTTTTCCCAATAACTTCGGAATAGCTCTTCAATTCTTCCTTCTTCCGCTTCGATGTTTCCGTCTTCTTTTTGTAGTTCGATCTTCTTCTTCCCAGTCGAGCCTTTGAGACCTCTGATCTTATTCCAAAATTCTTTGGGAGTTGCTTCGTGATCGAGGCTATCGATTGCATCATCCCATCCTCTCCATTGTTGTTCGAGGATCAACTGGTTGAGTTCTTCTTTGATTTCTTTACTTCGTTGTATTGAGTGAACTGATGCATTTCTGATGTTGATATTATACAATAATTTCAGCTCAAGGTATAAATCCTGCATTTATTCGGTCCATCTATAGGTAGAGATGGTCCTATACTCGGATTTAGGGATACAAACCCTATCCATGTTGATGAGATGGTTATTGAGGTCGTCGAGCGCCTCGTCAATCTCCTTGAGAATTCCTCGTCCAAGTTGGGCGGATCGTAGGCCTCGAGAAGGCGCACGTACCGTCTCCAGTCTGCTCTTCTGTAGTTCTTTCTGACTACAGCTTGAACTTGCATAGGGTTCCTGTTGATTGTGAGTATGATCCCTATATGATTACTACATGCTACCTGGACTGGTTCCATGTAGTAATTGAATGGCAGCTGACGATTCGCCAGACAGATGTCTGGTTTTCTGTCACTTTCCCCTCTGACAAAGGTGGGGAAGTCGGGGCCTATTCGCTAGGCAATATTTATGTCCAGCAATAGGTCCAGGCTTCATCCTATGCCGTTGAAGTTCTTGTAACCGGATTCTCGGCATATTGCGTTCAGATCCCTCATTAATATATTGGGGGCTCTTCTGCCAAATCGGCCAGTGAGAGTGTGAATTGGTAACACGTCTCTCCTTGGCGGTTGATATCCGGTAGCAATGACCAACTTTCCTATGTCGAGTTCAACCTCAATCGCGGGATAGGCTTCTTCTAGATTTCTTATTTGTTTGTATTTAATCACTTTCTTTATTTCAATAGCGGCACCGTCGAACCGCTCCTGCGAACAATTCGTGATCAACACATCGTAGTTCCAGACTTTCATTTCTGCACTACGCGTGTCGATACTGTGTGCCGAAATTAAGATGATGTCTGCATCAATTTCTCTGAATATATTTCCGCAAAGTTCTTTACGTCGTCAAGCCATTGGTATTAATTTCCAGTATCTTCAGTGTGTTCCGTAATATGATGAATTGTTTTTTTTTTATGCTTCTTCTTATTCTTCTTTTACTTCTTGGGGGCTAGCGGGCTGGTTTTACTGTACCCAGGGTTTTCCTTCTTCGGGGGTTGGGGACTTGGGGTTTTGGACCTGCTCTTCGTAGCTTATGTACGGGTGCAGGGGCGTTCGCCATTGTCTGAAGAGGAAGATGCCTTCTCATTTTCAGTTTTTTCTTCTTCTTCTTCTTCGTCCTCTTCGGATTTCTCCGATGAGGGAGCTTCGATGATCTCCTCTAGTCCAAATTCAACAGTATTATTTCTTATGACTGATTCCTTGAATACCTTGGAGCATTCAGAGTCTGCAGGTATGATCACTGAATGGATATTGTTTTCATTTAAGAGTGCATTGAGAACCTGGTTGTAACAGCCAGGCTTCACTGCATTAGCCACATTTGCGTGAATAATGTAGATCAGAATCTTTGCACTAAGATCTCCTGTGATGTTTATCTGTGCAGGTGTAATCTTTACTTCCCCATTCTTCTTGGCGGCGCTCTCGTAGGTCATCTCCTTAGATTTCTTCTCTTCTTCTTCCTTCCTTTTGATTATATCTCGGCGCTTTGGGCATTTCAGGGCCATGGTCTTATATTCGCCTTTATAGTTGAGACACTTCTTTTTAGTGCTCTCGCACTTATCGAACCGATATCCTTCTGTGGCGCATTCACTGCACCACAGTTTGTTCTTGTCCGGGTAGGTCGTGGTTGTGTGATCTTCCAGTTTATATCATACAAAGCACATCTGTATGCTATTAAACCTCTCCTGCTCTATGTTCTCTCCTGGGATTCTCATATTAAACACCAAGATCCCGTCCGTCGTCGCTTTCCTGGCCATTTCGGTGGTGGAGAACGTTATTTTGAACACGTGGATCTGTTCGCAGAATTTGATTATATCCCGGATTTTCACCTACGGGTTGCTCCTCATAATCTCCTATTTCAGATCTTTGGTTAAGTTTTCACAGACCCAACTTCCCACTTTGCGGCAAATGAAACTGCAGTTCACTGCCACTTGTATGTGGTGGTGGGGAAAGGGGCGCTTTGGTTCGAGTCCGATGAGCTTCAATGTGGTAGCTCTTTCTTCAGATAGGAGCCGGTTCACATCTTTGGTCTCTGCACAGATGGCAATAAAACCTGATAAAACTTTAATTAATTTCACCAGGGACCCTCAGTGTGAGGGTCTGCATGGTCTTCTTCGTTCCCTACTATGTCCTCTTCTTTTCTTGTCCTCTGAAACCAATGTATAATTATTTTGGTATTTTGTGAGTGAAAAAGAATGTGAGTAGGTGGTAAAGGCGCTAGGGGTTAGTGAAAAGTTCGAAAACGTCAGTGAGAGCGCTTCCGTCCATTTTCCAGTTGGTCCCCCGCTCGGCTGCTGCCAGAATGATGGGTGATGGGTGGATGGGATGGATCTCGAATGGAAACCTCAAGAGGGGTGAATTATGGTGTACTTGAATCAGTACCGGTCGAATCAACAGCCGCCAGAGTTTTGCAACCCCCTTTTGGGTACTTGCACCATAACTGCATCTAACTACATAGAGACGGGTGTTGCTTTCCTCTATGATGCTGGCCGGGTCCCTCAGGCGGTGAGGATCTCTCCTCCGTCCGGGACTCGCAGTTATGCTCCAATTTCGAGATAATTTCTGACTTATGCTTACGCTGTGGGCTAGTCCTCAAACCGGTTTTCACATAACCTCTCAATTATGACAGTCTAAGTGGCCGGCATAGTTAAGACGAAATCAATGAATGGCAGACATCCGTGCAAGTTCGCACGCAGGCCGATGGACGGGAGCAGAGATGTGCTTAAGCCCTCATTGAGTTATGAATCCTCGGTGAAAAATAGAATTCTCTCTTTTTGAAGGGTGAAGCGAAATTCACCCAAAGACTTCCAGAATAGACTCTTTTCTATGCAGGCGGTAATCAAAGTCCGTGACTAAGCAAGTAAAAATGCTTTATCCGTAAGTAGTCAGCAGTGCGTATGAATCGGATATTCGGCCGTCTTTATGTGATTTGCCCGCGCTATTGCGATTTAAATTGGAAGAAAAAAGAATACGACAATTATTTGCCACAATAATGGTGGCAATCGATAACTCCTACATATTATACCGATGAAGGAGCAATCCAAAGGTATTCATTAGTCATCTTTTATATTCCGAACGAAATCCTCGCCGTGACTCATATGAAAAAGGGTCTAATTTCTTGTATTTATTTTCTAGGATTTTACCGTCGCCTCGTATCTGAAGTTTACCTCATATCTCAGTGAGGACCGAATTATGGATTACGACCCAAGTGTCTTTGCAACATATGACAACAGCCTCAAAGCTATAAAGGGATAAACAAATCCAAAGGGCCGCTTCCAAATAATCTTGGGTCTAAATCATAGAAGGAGTAAACAAATCCAAAGGGCCGCTTCCAAATAATCTTATTGGTAAGTTATAAAGGGGTAAACAAATCCAAAGGGACGCTTCCAAATAATCTTGGGTCTAAGCTATAAAGGGGTAAACAAATCCAAAGGGACGCTTGCAAATAATCTTAGGTCTAAGCTATAAAGAGGTAAACAAATCCAAAGGGACGCTTCCAAATAATCTTAGGTCTAAGCTATAAAGGGGTAAACAAATCCAAAGGGACGATTCTAAATAATCTTGGGTCTAAGCTATAAAGGGGTAAACAAATCCAAAGGGATGCCTTCAAATAATCTTGGGTCTAAGTTATAAAGGGGTAAACAAATCCAAAGGGACGCTTCCATATAATCTTAGGTCTAAGTTATAAAGGGGTAAAAAAATCCAAAAAAACGCTTTCAAATAATCTTGGGAATAAGCTATAAAGGAGTAAACAAATCCAAAGGGACGCTTCCAAATAATCTTAGGTCTAAGTTATAAAGGGGTAAAAAAATCCAAAGGGACGCTTCCAAATAATCTTGAGTCTAATCTATAAAGGGGTAAACAAATCCAAAGGGACGCTTCCATATAATCTTGGGTCTAAGCTATAAAGGGGTAAACAAATCCAAAGGGACGCTTCCATATAATCTTGGGTCTAAGCTATAAAGGGGTAAACAAATCCAAAGGGACGCTTCCAAATAATATTGGGTCTAAGCTATAAAGGGGTGAACAAATCCAAAGGGACGCTTCCAAATAATCTTGGGTCTAAGCTATAAAGGGTAAAAAAATCCAAAGGGACGCTTCCAAATAATCTTGGCGCTAAGTTATAAAGGGGTAGACAAATACAAAGGGACGCTTCCAAATAATCTTAGGTCTACGCTATAAAGGGGTTACAAATCCAAAGGGACGCTTTCGAATAATCTTAAGTCTAAGCTATAAAGGGGTAAACAAATCCAAAGGGATGCCTTCAAATAATCTTGGGTCTAAGTTATAAAGGGGTAAACAAATCCAAAGGGAAGCTTCCATATAATCTTAGGTCTAAGCTATAAAGGAGTAAACAAATCCAAAGGAACAATTCCAAATAATCTTGGGTCTAGGCTATAAAGGGGTAGACAAATACAAAGGGACGCTTTCGAATAATCTTAAGTCTAAGCTATAAAGGGGTAAACAAATCCAAAGGGATGCCTTCAAATAATATTGGGTCTAAGTTATAAAGGGGTAAACAAATCCAAAGGGACGCTTCCATATAATCTTAGGTCTAAGCTATAAAGGAGTAAACAAATCCAAAGGAACAATTCCAAATAATCTTGGGTCTAGGCTATAAAGGGGTAAACAAATCCAAATGGACGCTTTCATATAATCTTAGATCTCAGCTATAAAGGGGTAAACAAATCCAAAGGGACGCTTCCAAATAATCTTGGGTCTAAGTTATAAAGGGGTAAAAAATTCCAAAGGGACGCTTCCAAATAATCTTGGCGCTAAGTTATAAAGGGGTAGACAAATACAAAGGGACGCTTCCAAATAATCTTAGGTCTAAGCTATAAAGGGGTTAACAAATCCAAAGGGCCGCTTCCAAATAATCTTAAGTCTAAGCTATAAAGGGGTAAACAAATCCAAAGGGATGCCTTCAAATAATATTGGGTCTAAGTTATAAAGGGGTAAACAAATCCAAAGGGACGCTTCCATATAATCTTAGGTCTAAGCTATAAAGGAGTAAACAAATCCAAAGGAACAATTCCAAATAATCTTGGGTCTAGGCTATAAAGGGGTAAACAAATCCAAATGGACGCTTTCATATAATCTTAGATCTCAGCTATAAAGGGGTAAAAAAATCCAAAGGGACGCTTCCAAATAATATTGGGTCTAAGCTATAAAGGGGTGAACAAATCCAAAGGGACGCTTCCAAATAATCTTGGGTCTAAGCTATAAAGGGGTAAAAAAATCCAAAGGGACGCTTCCAAATAATCTTGGCGCTAAGTTATAAAGGGGTAGACAAATACAAAGGGACGCTTCCAAATAATCTTAGGTCTAAGCTATAAAAGGGTAAAACAAATCCAAAGGAACGCTTCCAAATAATCTTGGGTCTAAGCTATAAAGGGGTTAACAAATCCAAAGGGACGCTTTAGAATAATCTTAAGTCTAAGCTATAAAGGGGTAAACAAATCCAAAGGGATGCCTTCAAATAATCTTGGGTCTAAGTTATAAAGGGGTAAACAAATCCAAAGGGACGCTTCCATATAATCTTAGGTCTAAGCTATAAAGGAGTAAACAAATCCAAAGGAACAATTCCAAATAATCTTGGGTCTAGGCTATAAAGGGGTAAACAAATCCAAAGGGACGATTCCAAATAATCTTGGGTCTAAGCTATAAAGGGGTAAACAAATCCAAAGATACGAATCCAAATAATCTTGGGTCTAAGCTATAAAGGGGTGAACAAATCCAAAGTGACGTTCCAAATAATCTTTATAGAGAACTCTTGGAAATATAGTACAAAATAATTGAGATATTAAATTGCAATAAAAGGATTCTTAAAAAGCCTAAAATTGATTGAAAGAATAGCGACGATGGTGGTCGAGATAAGGCAGATGTAATCAAAAGGTTATGAGTGATGCCCCGTGAACAATTGTGTTAAATCGTCCCATGGTGAGACACTTATCTGTTCGAATAGGTCCTAAATCTCTAGGCTCAGGCCGTGTTTTCGTATGCAAAGGCTCTGGAGAAAGTCCCATCGCGGTTTGTGCGTCCATCGCGGGCGTACCTATAGACAGTGCAGCCAGTACGGCTACACTTGTACCCGCGAACAGGGGCCCCCTGCTATATATATATATATATATATATATATATATATATATATATATATATATATATATATATATATATATATACCTCTATACCTCTTAAAAAGCAAACCTTTCTCAGTGGTTTTCACTTTTTGGCGGGGTAAAATACTCAATAGGCCTACAAAATTGTATCCTACATACAACTCTACATAAACTAGTAAAACTATTTCATTAAATGAATAATTGATTATTTTCTATGTTATTTTTGATATACGATTATGCAATGATTGCTGCATAATGTAAAGGTTTTTATCCAATATCAAGCCTATTTGATCATGTGAGGAGACGAGAGAATGACAAAGAAGATAACAATGATAGCTTGTTTAGGTGACAAAGCTGAAGGTCAGAGCGCATCACCAAGCTGAGCGAACAGTAATAATATCATACATATAGAGAAAGCGGTTGACTTTTATTAAATATTTCAGCTTTCCTGTGGCTCGTTGTGCTCTATAGATTTCGTTTCATTTCTGCCTTAATAGCAAAGAGACGTGCCCTTGTAAAGTTATTGCACTAAAAGATATCTTTGGTCACTTTGGAACCACAGTGAAAAATACAACTGGTCTACTTTTTGGCTCTGATGTTTATTTTCACGATTCAGTGGTCTGAATGTCCATTTACGTTATATGTAGTGTTGGAACACCATAGTATGGATCTGATTGCTTCTTCCGCTTCAACCTCTTTCGAATCTAATAGCTCAATAAACTCCTTTGTATGTACTCGTAGTTTAATATATGTATATCGATCAATTGATGCGTGCAATCAATATTTACAATGATGTTTCTTGTTCTTCAGGACTGCTTCAATTCGATTTGGCATGCTGGACACCAAATTGTTCCAATCTTGTTCAATAAGCACTCGCAACTATTCACAATTGTATGACTACAGTTTAGCAACCGTTAGTTTGAATATCGTCCACAAATTCTCTATTGGCGAATTCTCGGGCCGAACTTCTAAAAGTTCGATGTTATTTCCTGTTAAAAATTTTTTTAGTGCTTTTGCTTTATGACAAGGTGTGCCATCTTGCTGAAAAATACAGTTATAATCCCCAAATTGGTGCTAAACTGATGGTAAAAGATGCCGATGGCACCATTTTGAGTTAATGGCAGTGTTCTTGGGGAAAGTTTTTGTTCCAGTTCCCTTAAATGTAAAGGAGCCTCAGACATGGAGAGGTCCCGGATGTTTCACCTTGGGCCTAATACAGTAATCGTTAAAGCGCTAACTTTTTCTAAAGTCGAGAGGGGCTGCGAAGAAGCCTCATGTCACCAAGAAGAACCTTACTCATATGCTCTTACTTTTGTGGGAAATCTAAAGAATGTAAAGTTGAAGACTGAGGCAAAGTGATATTCTCTGATGAATTTTTCTTCCGTTTGTTAGGAGGATAAATTGAGAGCGATTTCACGAGTCCTGTATCGTGCCCATGCTGATGCATCCGGACACTCTTCATATCTGGGGCTGTTTTTCATCTAACAGAACTGGAGCACAAACAATTTTGCCCAAGAATGCGGCCATGAACCTAAAATTGTAACAAAACGTACTTCATCAGTGCCTTTTCCCAATAGTTCCAGACCGATCTGGGAAAAACTATATTTCTATCAACGATGGCGCAGCTTGTCACAAAGCAAAGGCACTAACAAAGTTCTTTGGGACCTTAACTCTGGAATTTGACAGATTCGAACTCAATATTGAATATGTGGACGATAATCAAACTAGCGTTTGCTAAACAGTAGTCATCCAATTAGGAGTGCGTATTGAACAAGATTGGAGTAATATTAGTTAAGATTAATATTAGCACTAATTTGGTGTCCAGCATGCCAAATCGAATTAAAGCAGTCCTGAAGATCGAGAAACATCATTGTAAATATTGATTGCACGCATCAATTGATTGCATTTATTAATAAATAGGTTTGAGCTCTAATTTTTTTTTATATTTCACCTTCAAATTATGATACAAACAGTAAAACAAAATACGTTTGATTAGTTCTATTAATCTTCTTAAATGAAGGAAATATATTAATCTTAAAACTTTTACCCATGACTCTTTCTCTCTCTCTCTCTCTCTCTCTCTCTCTCTCTCTCTTTCTCCAACTAATCCCCATATGAACAGAGAACCTAGCTCCAAGAGACCTGACAGTGCTGCCAATGTAAGAGGCTCCAGTACAACTTGGACATTTAAATAAATAAACATTATCACTGCGGAACTCCAAAGAGAAAGGATCTTTACTGGTAAAAAAACTTCCTATCGATAATTTGCTTCTAAAAACTATTTGTGGGTTGATTTGGGGAAAATATCTTTTAAAAATGAATAGAAGTTAAAATTTTAAAAGTATCGTTTAAAAAAAAAATCTCTGAAATTAGTAAATATATGGGCATTTTAGGAACTTCTATGCAGGGTTGAGGGAGGTAAATGAGATTATCAAATATTTTTTTAAAACTATTATATAGGTCAGAAGGAAATAAAGTTTTATAAAATATTTCCTAATAAAAATAAATTCATTATGGATTGTTTGTTTTTTTGGATGATAGCGAGAAACTTCTATGTATGAAAGTTTTTACAGTGAATATTTTGTATCTAAAATCACAAAAACTAAAGTAGTTCAAGCCTAGTCCTGAGAAAGTTTTTTTTCAGTAAATGGTTGTTTGAAAGGGCATCTTATCATTTGACTCTACTTCCATGGTGAATTTGATGTTGGGGTGTAAAGTGTTAAAAAAATTCAAGAAATGTTGGCTATGTGCAGGATTATTGAAAATTGCCAAGGAATCATCAACAAAACGGCGGTAGAAGGAGAGTTTGTAATCTAAATTAGTAGAAAACATTTCATCTTCGAAATGTGTCATAAAAAAGTCAGCTGCAAGTGGTCCCATTGGATAACCCATTGCAACACCATCAATCTGGCAGTAAACTTTATTATTAAAGGTGAACCAAGATTCAGAAAGACTTAATTCCAGCGCCTTTTTTTAATTGGTTCGTGAAAATCCATGAAAAGTGTTTTGGGAATGGAATACCTTATTTAATATTAAATTGATTGTATAGTTGAGGGGAAATGTATTTTTAGAATAAAATTCGCTGGAGAGAGAAGATAACTCAGAACAAAAGTTAATAAAGTTTCCTTTTATAGATGATCCTCAACCTTGCGTGCTATATTTTCAAAATACAGCGTGAATTTAGGTTTAGCTATTTTGTAAAAAGGGAGTTTAAATTCAAGTCCCAAAGTAAGTAGAAATTTTTCACGAAAGCTTAAAGCATTACGTGACAAGTTCATAACCACTTTTTCCGGATCCATAAAGGTTGGGAAGGACAATCCCAAATTTGACAATTTTATGGTGTGTCTTTGTATACATACATTTTGGTGAGATGTTTTGGTTTTATGCAAAAAATACCTTATGAGGAGAATGTCTAAAAGGGACAGATGCGTCTTCAAATTGGCAAATCCTTCGGATATATTATGTTGATGAAGAGTAAACTTTTTTGATTTAGAAGTTATTTCTAGGTTAATAAGTTGATCCAAGGAATCTTTATAGAAATACGAGTTATACAGAGATTTGCGATGTAGCTTAAAATAAAGGAATTTAGGATATGTTTTTGAGTTGATACAAACTTCAAGGAAGACGATGAAGAGTAAACTTTTTTGATTTAGAAGTTATTTCTAGGTTAATAAGTTGATCCAAGGAATCTTTATAGAAATACGAGTTATACAGAGATTTGCGATGTAGCTTAAAATAAAGGAATTTAGGATATGTTTTTGAGTTGATACAAACTTCAAGGAAGACGATGTCCTGTCTGGCCTTAATCATCTTCATAGTTTCCTTCTCAAGATGGCGAATATCTGTGATAACTTGCTGCCCATATTGGTATAGATATATCTATATGGAACTCGGCCGTGAAGCCTGCATTTAATATTAAGGATAAATCCCAGAACCACCAGAAACGGAAGCAACATCTTTTAATGTCTCAGTACGTTTCAAAAACTACAAGCTTTCATTTTCAGGCTAGAATAAGTTTACTAAAGTTAATAAATATGAAGAAAACATGAAAAGGTTAACAAGATATTAAATTATATAAAAGGTGACCAATTATAAAATATCGATAAAATGTACTATAAATTTTTTTTTAAATGTGACTTGGCAATAGTTAAATTTGCTTTAAAACTGACTAAAAAAATTAATTAATAAACTTAAAGTTTATTTCAGAAATTAATTTAAAAACTATTATAGAAATTGACTTGACAATAGTTAAAGATAATAAATTTAAACTTTGTTTTTAATTTTGTAAACACTATAAAAGTTAAAAACATTTAATATAAAAACGGTTAATTTTGGTAGTTACTAAAGTGTATCCATCCTAGAGAGTGAATGGTGGGTTTAACAAGAGGCTAATATTTATAGGTTACAGTGACGCTTGGTAGAAAGGAACATCAACTAACCAAACAGTAGTTAAAAAAACAAATATATGTATATATATATATATATATATATATATATATATATATATATATATATATATATATATATATATATATATATGTGGAACAGAATAGCAATGCCCCGCCCATGTACAACGAAAGGACCCAAAATATAAAAATAATATCAAAGACGGATTTAAAGTATAAAACCAAATAGATATGGTCTACTTCCGGAAAATTCCAACCTGTGCGCAAATAATGTAGATATTTATGTGACTAAACTAACTACATACACACCCGATTGTGAATACATAAAAATAGACAGGAGAGACATAACTAAATTAATAAATCAAAAGGCTAAGATTTATAATGGACAATTTCGTTATAAATAAGCCTTTTAATAACAGGGTCTAGTTTAAAGAGACCATGGGATATATTAAAATTAGGCGAGGAATTAATGAATGAGCATTCAACAATATTTCTTTTAATAAAGTCATTAGATTTGTAAATAAATCTAGTCTAATTCCAATTGATAGGGTGGCTGCATTCCCCCCCCCCCCCCTCCTAATATTGTATTTATGTTGCGTCAGGCTTACATTTAATGATTTGCCGGTTTGCTCAAAGTATTCCTTAAGGCAAACTGAACAATCAACAGAATAAACCCCCCTATACTATTGTTATTACTATGAATCAACATTGTTATATTCAAATATACCTTGTTATTGAAAGTAAAATAGCTGCCCTCCTTGGCTAACGGCAATAACCTCGATAATTGTGAAGAACTGAATCTTAAAGAGGGCATTTCTATCTGGGAAGGGTTTAGTTAAAATTATATCTATAGTTTCCTACAGTGGAATAGTTGTAAATAAGGACTTGACGACTTAAGCTTAGTCAATTCAGAAGCAAAAGCAAGGCTCTTATTAAGGGTATATAAGTTGGAGGTGAAAGAGGTTAATAATGGAACTATGTAAAAACTTAGCAACTTTATAGGAAAGAAGAGTGTATGAAGCAAGAATGGAACTTTTTCTACTGGAGAGAAAAACGGCTGGTAAGTCCTCCTCCTCGCTGTCCCATCCCCCACGATTGGGGGAGGACAAAGAAGGAGGAGGCCTGCGGCCGTCCTGCTCCTGGAGAAACTTCCCGACTTTTGAAATTTAGCTCAAATGAATTGGTGGGGAAGTGTTTGGTAGGAATTCCGGAGCAAGGTTTCGTAGCATGTTTATAATAGAAGATGGAAAAAAAAAAAAATAAATAAAAGAAAGTTTAGTGAAGAGGCAGAATGAGCAACCTCGGTAGTCTTAGGTGAAAAAGGAATACCCTGGTGTAAAGGTAGCCCCTTAGAATAATATTATTTCCCCACCTCCTAAGATATTACTTCGGGAGAGGAAGCGAGCCGTTACTCCCCTTCCCCCTTCCGTCCTCACCCTTTTTGGACTCGTCGCCAGGTGTCCGCTAAATTCCCACCGAGGCATGACGCTGAAATTGGGGCTACCTTCTGGCCGTCTCAATTCCCCCTCGGGTCGGGAGATTACTTTGTAGGATTTGCCGTGAACCACTTTTATAGCTCCTGCCGCTGGTCGCCCGTCTGGCTCGCTGATCCCTGCCTTTGACACTTCACCGTAAGGAGACGCTCTGGTTGTCACGGCCGAAAACGAAGGTTAGAGAAGGTCTCAATCTAACTCCCTGTTTTGGAGAACTCCAGGTATATATGCACCCGCTCCAGGATTAAGACAAATTTGCTTAGACAAGAGTTCCCCGAAAGGAGTGCAATTCAACGAGCTCTCTCGAGAAGTTGAGTGACGGCCGCAAGCCACGGAAGAGCTGGACATTACACCCGTATCTTCGGGTCAGGGAGAAGAATCTCGTGAGGCAACGTCAACCTTTCTCATCCGCCTTCGGATCAAGGATTGGAGAAGCCACCTTCCTAAGTTTTTCTGGTGACCTCTTAAGGACAAGAGGCCGGTTAGCTCGCTCAAGCCGAGTGTGGAGAAGTCATCTCCCCTACCTCCCATCCTTTCGAATTTCGTTCGGTGACCTCCTGAGGACAAGAGGCCCACATCTCGCAAACATAAGTTCGAGAAAGTATCCTAATCCGCTGCAGGTTTGTGGCTACCCCCGTGAGTAATCAAGGTCACCAAGACCTCTCCCAAGCTTTCCTGGCTTTACTCTCGAGTTTTAAAGGAAGTAAATCACTCATTACCCCTAATCTCCCATTATAACCATTCCCTAACCACGGTTATCTAATTAGTATTCGGAGCTTAAGTTCGTCTTATTTATGTACCCATATATATATATATATATATATATATATATATATATATATATATATATATATATATATATATATATATATAGTATTAAAAATCTAATTTTGTCATTGTGTTTGTTATGTTCCTTGGTCACGCAGCTGCCGCTATCTATTCAAATAACAGTTGTCGCATTGCTTGGCCTACCTTAGAGCCTGTGTGCGCATATTCCCATACACTTGGCCATGCTGCGACACCTGTCCCAAAAGACAAAGGGGGGCTTGTTGATTAATGTAGATTCCAAACCACCATACTGCATTTACTCATCATTCATTCTACCTTTTTCACATTCAGAGTCACTAAGTTACATGGTTTAAAGCTATCGGGAGATCCGACTATTTTCTTGCATTTATTTGTTTCTATTTTTCTATTTTCTGTGTGTAATGGTATTCTTGCTTTTGTATGCATTTTATATGCTTTGCATATCATGTTTTGATTCATGCTTCTTTCATATTTATTCCTTCATCAGTTGTATGTTTGTTTGTCATATTCTGTTTAGGTTGTCTAATTTGTGACTTGTTCATTTTTGGTTCTCATAATTCAGTTCTCATAGTTTGGTTGTCTTAATTTTGGTAATCAGCATTCATTAATAATTATTCCCGTAGGAATATTCGTCTTTGTCCGGTATTTATTGTCGTTTTTTGTATTCTTTCTTCCTTCTATTTGGTGCATTTTTATGTTCCGTTTGATTCTCTTTCTGAATTCATCACGAATATATGGGCTTTTCTTCTCTTCTCAGCTTATGCCTGGATCTTCGGAAATAAAGGTGAGTGCGTTGATCGGCCAGGGATATATATATAGCCATGTTCCGCAAAAACCTGTGGGAAATTATTGATTTTCTTCCCTTTTTCTGAGGACTTTATTAATTGTTAGTAAATTGGCTTCTACGTGTGAGTCATTCATTTTTTTCAATTTTTGTTTGCTTATTTCTCTTCTTGGTGTTTGTTATCGATCTTAGGGCCTTATTCTGTACTCGTTGCATATCTTTTTTCGTTGATTGGGAGGTAAGTTAGTGTTGCCCTGCCCAATGCCGTATATATTTTTCTCTTGTTCTTCGAGATTTCCCGGATTGAATAAAAGGTTGGGATTGTTCTTTGAATCCTTTCTCGTTGGTGACTTATGTAACCTTCTGATGTTAGTTTTAGACCCAAAACTTTACCCTCGGATAATTTTACAATTCTCCTTCATATTTTTTATCGGCTATTTTCGTTCTTGCTATGGAGATTACGGTAAATTTGGGGATGTTCGTCCGTATTTTCCATTGTTTTTCATATTTGTTGATGTTACAATTTCCAGTGCCGTTAATCGCGCTTGCCTTTTTTCATTTCGACTTGAGGATGTTATATATTGGCTGATATCATCCGCGAACTGGATGTTCAGTGTTCTGGTCTAATTGGTGGTGACATATCATCTGTATATACTGCATATAACGTGGGAGATAAACACCCGTCTTGCGGCAATCCGGTCTTTATTTCAAATTCTTGCTTATCTTTCCGTGATATAATCGCAGAGAATTATCTGCAAATTGTTGTTCATTTTGATATTTAGGATCTTATATTGTAAGCCTCTGATCCAGACTTTATCAATGCTTTTCTCTATGTTTATGAGCACTAAGTCTATATACCTTTTATTCGCTTTAGCATGTGCTATTTTTTATGTTATTAATCCAAGGGCCATGGTTGTATCCTTGTTATTCTAGAATCTAAACTGGAAATTAATATATATTTTGTTTTCTTCTATATAGTGTATTAGTCTTCTTGTCATTATTTTTTTCAAATACCTTACCAGTAAAATCCTTCAACTATTTAAGCCTGTAACTATTCAGGAGTTTTGGAGGTTTGCCAACACCTACAATACTTCTTCACATTTCTTTCTTTAGAATGTTTTTTCATCAAAAAACATGCGAGTGAGTGTAAAACAAATGTGTCGTTAATCGATTTTTCTATCTTAAAAGTTGCTAAATCTTTATCCACTCTCTGTATTAAAGAATCTCTTTGTATTAAATACAACAACTCAAATTTAAATAATGACACGTCATCCTTTCCAGTGTTTATAACCTAACAACCAACCAAGCTTTATTCAATCTTAAAATTCCTTCTCCTTTTCAATTCTCATTCTGATCCGACCATGTAAGGTAATGTTCAGTTTCTTTTTTCAGTTTTTACTATATTGAATATGTATCCAATTCGCTATTCTTTTTTCATTTCACTTGTTAAATATCGTACTGTTACGTTTATTTTACTATTTGCGTTTGATTGATATAATTTTTTTTTCAAATATTTTTTACTGTACTTTACCTCACTAATTTTTGTATTGTTTTTTTCAGTAACATAAGGCTCATTTTAGTATTTACCGTCATTTATGTGTCATTTTATCGATTTATAGTATTACACTATTCAACTTGTGCTATAGCATGGGTTTTTAGTATGAGATTCTTCCATGTACGATTGCAAATTTTGTATAGTTCCTGAAGTTGGGTTTTGTAATAACCCGAAAAGTTGAAATTAAAGATGGGATTCGGCTTCTTCGTTTTGTTCTTCTTAGTAAACATTAAGCTCAAACCTTGTAGAAGAAATCATTGTTAATGCACACATACATACGCACACACACATACACACACGCACATATATATATATATATATATATATATATATATATATATATATATATATATATATATATAGAAGAAGGAGCAAATGCAAGTTCTGCGGGTGATAACAACCACCACAGGGCTTTCGCCATATTTATTTTCTGCCTTTCAAAACAATTTTGAAGACAGAAATAAAGGTGCAGAAACCTTGCATTGCAGACTATATTACAATATAGTACAAGAAAGAGAAATTTGACCGAATGAGCAACGAGACAAGAAACAGGAGTTTTTTAGAGGTAAGAGAGAGGGACATTAGAAGAAGACTAGAATCATAGAGAGCAGAGGGCGGCACAATGAAGGCAATCCTTTACCGAGAAGACAGAGATAACGCCAGGGGGAAAAAGTTTGAAATTTCCCTCTCTCTTACCTCTAAAAAACTCGTTTCTTGTCTCATTGCTCATTCCGTCAAATTTCTCTTTCCTATATATATATATATATATATATATATATATACAGGGTATTGCAAAAGTCCTATTACACTCGTTACGATTCTCTCAACAAAGGACACAATGATAATTTTGATGCAGTTAGACACGTTTTTATTGTTTTTAAATATAAATATGTGTTTCAAATGTAATATTGATCAATGTGGGGTCCTTCGGTGGAGACCACGCCCTCCAGGCGAGAGCTGAAGGCCGCGCATACATTGCGGACAAATTCCTTCCTCGTGTTGGCCTACACGCGGTTGATGGATGACTTCAGCTCGTCGACGTTGCTGTGGCAGACATTGCAGGCCTTGCCCTTGACACGCGCCCACACGCTGTAGTCAATGAGATTGAGATCGGGAAACTTCGGCGATCAAAAGTCCTTCGACCAAAAGTTCATGTTCGACCCCAACCACTCTTGCACGGTCTTGGCTTTGTATCTCATTGTAATTTTATTAAAAAAAATTATAGAAAAAAAAAGGATTGGAAAAGAGATAAATTAAGAGAAATTTTACCAAAATTATTAAAATTAAGTCTGGTTTTTCGTATAGTTGAAGCTTTTATCAAATTTCTTTATAAAACTTTAGAGAAAAATTAATATGATTATAACATGTTTTAGAGTGAAAAAAAACAACAAAAAAACAAATCGCGAAGTTCAAAAAATGCATTAAAATTAAGGCTATTTTTTTGGAGAACGTTTAACGCCCTCTTCCACAAATTATTGAGTCTAAACAGGCGCGTAAATGATAGTGGGAGATTTACAAGGGGTGGAAAAGAAAACCTGAGAGACCGCACCAGTTTCTCCTGGGGCACTGGCGTCGGGAAAGCGCGCGCCGCTACTCCAGGGTTCAGTTGTCGCATGGTTATTGTCCTTGTTACAACCATCCACTTCCTTGCGGGAGAAAAATAAAAGATAAGGCATACCTTTTTTTCTTTTTATATAAAAGCAAATTTTTATTTAATAAAAGAGATCTAATGATTCTGAGATCTAAGAATTCCCATTCAAATTTTTTTTTGCTTTTAGGCCTAGAAGATAAGCATCGGTTTGAAAACAAAGAAGACCTAAGAGTAAATTATTAGGAGATATGTACTGGAAACCTTTTCGGTTTTTTTACGAACCCCGTTACTAAAGCAAGATAGGCCGTAGGCCACAGACAGAAGGTCTGTCTGCGAAGCGCGAACACCTTTAAGGATCTTGTACATATTGGATTAAGTGGCTAACACATTTCTTCAAGAGTCACTTTTCAAATTCTTAGGTTCAAAAATCGCTTTTTTTTATATCATTTTACTGCAAATTTTATGCACTTTTTTATGGTATAATTTTTTTTTTTTAACAAAATGACTAGAAAATAATGAAAATTAAGATAATTAAACTGTATAATTAACTTTGGGTGTGCTTCTTGTTTATGTATAGGTTCGAGGAGTAATTGACAGAGATTTGGGACAGAATATATATTCTTATGTTTTCTTCCGTCATTTTTCTGTTCAGACAAACTCTGAAGTCTCTGAGGATAGATTATGAGGCAGGTTCCCTCCGTATCAGGAGAGGGGAGATCTGGCAGACTCCAGGAATTTTCGTGACAATAAAGGACGTCATACCAGTTCGTTTGTTTTCTCCTATCCTCCTCTTTCGATCTGTTACCAAATACATTCAACATTACCTTGCAATATTTATGGAAGTTAAACGAGTATTTTCAATGAAATGTAGATTTTGTTTGGTTCTCTCGGTTTGAACAAAACTGTCCACTCGCAACCTAAGCAATGTCCGATTATGCTCCATATACAACCCACAACTCGGAACGATTTGAAAGCCAATCCTGTATTTAATTTAATTTGGAATTTTTCTTCTTATTCCGTGATTATTAAGTTTTAGTACACAGCCTCCTATATGGAGCAGTGTCAAAGGCCTTTTGTAAGGCGCACCCTAGCGATATCTACAGCATTGCGTTCATTGTATATATTTCTTTTAATCTAGCTATCCTATCACCAAATATCTATTTCCAACAACTTACAAATAATGGTAATGGGCTGGCAGTTACTAGTTTCACATTTTCCTTCTTTTTTAAAGATTGTGTTACAAGTGCCTTTTTAAATTCTCCTCATTTAACGCATCAGGCCCTAGTTCATCCGACACTCATCTTGTATATATGTACATGTAATTATTTTTCTTGTTTATTCCCATGTCTGTGAGTATTTGGTCGTCTCCTGAATCTATTTCTTTATTTAGTTGGGATAGAATTGGAAAGTTATCAAAGAGTAAAAACACCTAATAAATGTTGATTTAAAATCTTTACCATGAATTTGTCAGTGAGAAGACTTCCATTCCCAATGGGTGAGATAGACTATCTTCTGGTCTTTGAGGGATCTATGAGGGATCTTTCGGGGTAAATATTTTATTGATAAAATTTCGAAGAGTTCAGGCGGATAAGTTTGAAGGATTTCCGTTTTGTTGTAAATAGTTAGTGAGGAAAGTGACCTCGTTGTGGAAATTGAGGTATGGTGAGGAAAGAGTGTCAGAACGAGAAAGTAATGTTATGATAGAGTGTAATTTGATTTTGGTGGAACAATGACTAAGAAAATGGAGTCCAGAGCCCGTATGTGTAGGTTTTCTAAGTTCTTCTAAGTTACACATGAAGAGATTTGCGAGAGGGTCGGCAATATATATATATATATATATATATATATATATATATATATATATATATATATATATATATATATATATATATATACATACCCACCCCAAACTCTATGTGTGGTCGGCAGAAGTGGGTATTTGCGTTACTTTATGCGGTACTATGGTACTTCGGTTCACAAAAAGTATATATATATATATATATATATATATATATATATATATATATATATATATATATATATATATATATATATATATATATATATATTATATTTAAAAATAAAGTTACTTCATCATTTTTTCATTTAAAATTATATAAAAAACCTACAATTATTTTATTTATTAAAAAATTATCTTATATTAAATAATTTGACAATATATCGTCGTTTTATATTAGACTTATAAAAGAAAAAAAATGGTGAAGCAACTATATTTTTTTATATAATAACAAGTCGTTGAAATATATATTACAATTTTTTTAAGAAATAAGTAGATTCGAGTGTTACCGACAAAAGAAAAATTTAGAAATAGACCAGGCAATGGCTTTGCGCTTAACTACTAAGATTAAAATTTAAAATCTAAAAAAAAGCAGCCATGGTTAAATTTTTATAAATTTTCTGAACTTCGCTAATTATAATAATTTTAAAAGGGAACTTTAAACTAAATTCCGCCCCTTCCCTTTCAAAATATCACGTTGCTAAAATATAGTTATAGAAGAAGATATATAAAAATAAATTTTATGAACTTCACCATTTGTAATTCTTTGTGTTTGAAAAATTCACAAAATTTCGATATTTATATTTATTTCTGAACGTCACCATTTTGTTTTTTGCTATTCTAAAAAAAAATATTAGAAATAACTTTGATAAAAAAAACATAAGTCATAACCAAACTAAGATTAAATTATTATTCAAATAGTCAAAAAAATCCCCTTCTTAAATTATAGTTAGTGATACACGATGAATATTATTATTATATATTTTATATTCCTTTACATATAACATAACTTTCAAAACAGCAAAATACAGAATCCTCATTACACTCATTATTCATAGTTGTCCTCCTCTTCCTCTTCCTCCCTCTAGCACAGCCACTTCCCCTTTAAGAGGTGCATGTTTCCATTGACAAACACTTTTAGCTCTGCAAAGTTATTATCAGTCAGGGATGACCTCTTGAGCCTGATGACGCCAGAGCACAAGCTAAACAATCTCTCCACAGACGCGGAGGAGGGTACACGGGAGTTGTACTTGATAAAGAGGTCCACCCATGCCTCTCTGTGCTGCTGGTAGAACATATCCACAGGCAGAAGGTGTTCCTCACTACCCTCACTTTGTCCACCACTCAAAGACCTTCTTCGAGTCCTTCTCAAGATGGCCGAGAGCCAGCAGTCAGCATGATCAAATTCATTGAATTTATAAAATACTTTCAAAGTTTATTATTGATCATTTTAATATTTTTTTTACTGAGCTGTAACTGATTTATTCATTATTTAACTTTTATTTATCTGTCACCAGAGGCGTATCTGCTGCCAAACTGTGCAACTCGCCGTGGTGCAGCTTCTGGTAGTGGTTCTTGATGTTGTAGTTTGATGTGGTGGAGTAGCTTATCCCCTTCAGGCCAATCTTCCACTTCATCTTCCCCTTGGTCTTGCTGGAGCCATATGAATTTGATAAGTGCTGAAAACAAATGAATCTTTGTTACTAACTTATTTCACCTTACTTTTACAAAAAGTAGTAATAGTGCTAACTGCTAATTGGCTAAGTTAATGTAATCACTATATACCTGAAAAATTGGCGGCAAGCTGTCGGTGTTGGTGATATCAGGCTGTCTTCTCTGGCTGTCCTCCTGGCTGGAGGTGCCAGGCCTGGGTGCCTTCTCTTCCTCATTCTAGCTCATGGCGCTGCCAGGCAGTGTTTGAGCAAGGGACAGCGTCAAAAGTCATTCCATTTTAAAATGTAAATCACTGTGAAAATATCAAAATAAATCAATACAAATACTGGGAGGAATACGTCTTTAAGACTCGGCTAGTTTATGCAAACTGCCTTCCACGCAGGCTGCCGGGACAGGCCGACTGCGCAACGTACATTTCTAGAATATTCCCACCCACACAGCCTGAGCACCTACCGCCTGCATGCTGCGCATCAGACAGATCTAGAATATGGTAGCCAGATTTATGTACGCGTAAGTGAAATCTGGGACGTCTGGCCACCTTAATCTAGAAGTCTTTCCACACTTTTAAGAATGTTCCTTAATTTCCCAGAAATGTAATTTTGGGCCTTTTTTAAAGATTGATTTAGTGTACTATAATTTAGTCATTCCGCTAACTGCAAATGCGCTATTTTTTAATTGTCCTCTAACACTATTCCTCAAATTCTTTGTTAGTCCATTATTAGCGGATTAGTGATTAGCGAACTTAAATTGTGGAATGCCCACCTTTGGTTATTACATTTAAAATGGAAACTTGTCGTAATTCTAGCAAGCATAAACTTTGGTTCAAAGCGCTTAGAGATCAGTTTAGAGGAACAATCAGCCATTTTGAAGCTTAAATCATGAGCAGCGGGATGGAAAGCAAAGATTGTCTGTTTTGCAGCTAGTAACAGTTCTTTGTCAAGCGGCTCAACACTTTTAAAAATATATTTGAATGTGGAAAACTAGCAGATGATGCCAAAACTAGCTTTGTGTTTTGAAGATTTATCATGATTTATATTGTCAGAACGACCGCCATGATCAACTCGATCATCACGGTCACAAACTCTTTTCAGAAATGGATATTATTTTTGAAGGTCATCAGTAAATTTATTTAAGCATTTTACTTGGCTAACAACAAAAACCTGATACATTTCAAAGGCCAACAATGATTAATTTACCGTAATCACTGCAGAACCTACCTCACTTTTACAGTAAGCTACTCTGAAATAATCTCCGATGCCTACATTGGAAATCAGAGTTGCTATATGCCATTTAATCTTTTATGACTCTCGCAAAAAATATATGGAGGAATAAATTTTGAAAGTTTAAACTCTATATCCCTATTCTGAAATTATTAGAACATAAATTAGTAAAATTAGTTTAGGTATAACTTTTTATATTTATAAAATTAATATTTTTTTCGGAAAAAAATATAAACCGGCCGGAACGCCGGGACCGTTGCTTCAAATCGGGACTGTCCCAGTCAAATCGGAACGTATGACAAGCCTAGTTAAGAGTGTACGAGTGAGAACTAACTAAGCATGCTAAGAGCTCCTTAGGGCTACTTGAAGCTCGAATAGATGGAATAACCGTATTCAGAAAAAAACAAAATAAAATCAACCCAAATTAATCAGAAATAAAAGAAAAGCGAGTCAATAACAATATAAAAAGAAAAAAGGAAACAAAACCGAAATGAATACCAAAAAGGATAGTAGAATAAATAAATATGAAAGACAAAAATTCCAACCTAAACATTTAGCTCATAAACGCTATATGTAGTAATTTCCTTTTCGCAATCCGATACATCGTTAGTTTTATCCGAGTTATCCAAGTTGGGTTGTTTTTTTAGAATACAATATCGTGTTCATATATCTTCAGTTGACTATATCTTTCTTGTGCCTCTTTATTCCTTCTTCATTACAATATTTTCTGATAAAATGTGAAAGTACTTTTTCGAATTAATGTTTCAAAATTATCTCTAAACATTCTTTTGCCTTTGGTTATGAATCAGCATGCATGATAAACTGAACGCTGGGAGGATTATGAGTACCCAGTTATCCTTAATCCCCGCAAGTGTATCCAAACTTGATCTGTTGAATGTCAATACTTACACGAATTTGTTAATATAAACTTAAAATGTTTTCTCTGAGCTACAGTATTTTGGGTCGATGAGGTATGATGAAACAATCACTCAATTTTTAGCTTTTTCTACTATTTTTTTATATACATTTGTTTTTATTTTTGTCTTTTAACGTTCTCACTTTCCATTCCCCGGTTAGATCTAACTGCATGTAAAAGAGGGTATCAATACCCATCACATACAAACACGTGTACACATCTGCTGTTAATTTCTTCGAATTTAAAAATAATATACTAAAATATAACTTCCATTTCGTCCTAAGTTTAAGGGTACAATAGGCGACACATTTTTAGACTCGTCATTTCTGTGGTTTAGTTTACAGAGCCTATGCATATGTAATGATTTGTACAATATTAAAAACAATTTTGTTTATATTAAGAACACTAAATTAATAATGCACCTAAAGAGTATTTGTTGATGGTTTGTTACGTTTCTTCCCCCCCCCCCCAAATTAAGAGAAAACACTATGGAAAACGGTATATTCAATAATTTATTAAACGATATAAACAACTCTCACTATATGGAAGAAATGCCGATGATAATATAGAAAAATATTCCGCAAATGTCAATATAACGATACAAAACAATTATATATTATTTGTTAATTAAAACTATTTATTTTCTAGTGGAGTGCGAAACGAGAAAATCCTCAATTCTGTTTGTACCTCCAACCGGAGTAATTTATTTGTATTAGTTGAATTTGATGGGGCGTTCTCTATGGTCTTGGATTCTACACGGCTTAACCGAGTGGAAACTTCGCTTCCTATTTTAACGAAATTAAACACATCGGGTTTGGTTAGGCGTCGGATGGAGTTTCTTCGGGTCCACTTCTTTGCGGCTGTCATACGCTGTAGATACTCGTGGTTCAGATTCCACGTTAATCACTAGGTCCACACGGAGAAATTTAGTCATTTAATGAGTGCAGGCAGATCGGTAGTAAAATTCTTACCATTAAAAAAATAGATTATTTAGACTAGGTTTAGTTTGATTGGACACTGACCTATAGTGACATACGAGAACTTAGCTTAAACTAATTTACTTGTAAAATACAAACGCCTAAAAGTCACAACAGACAATAAGACCCATAAAGTAAACTTATCTATTTCCTTTTATAGTCTTAGTTGTTATCAAAAGTTATATTTTTTTTTCCAAATTGAAGATTTAAAGTATGAATGAAACTCGTAAGTACGCTACCAGATGGCGCTCATGTCGGCCGAAATGCTCAAATATGTACCGAGTTGGAGAGCCTTGTTCATCGGTTTCAAGGAGAGGATGGCTTCAACAAAAAGTGTTTTTTTCTAAGAGAGTGGTGATATGTCAAAAAGCAAATTCACTGAAAGTTGCTTCCACTTAACCAAACAATCAACGCAACGACGTACTGCCAACATTTGGAGAGACTTGCAGAACCATTGAAATCCAGCACTAGTGAACCGTAAAGGTGTCATCTTGTAGGGGTGCGAAGATGAATCAGAGAAAAATTCCTTCCAACGTGAGCTTCGCACCCCTACAATCTTTCATCATGACAACATAAGATGCTATACAGCTTCCACTGTTCAGTTAATTTGTGGGACATTGGTTGAGACGCGTTAGCTCATCTTCGGTACTCCCCGCCCTTTGTACCTACGGATTACCATTTTTTTCTAACTCTTCGTACAATTTCGATAGAAAAGAGCGAAGGGTTTTACAGGAAGGGAATTTATTATCTATTACAATAGATAATGATCGCAATTATAAGAAGAGTTTAAAAAAAAAATAAATAAATCGTGTTTCTTTGCTATACCAGGAAATAAACAGGCAGAACATTTGCACCCACCTAATGTATAATGTAAAGGAAACTAGGGGCGCATGCATGAGTGCTCACTAGTTTATGAAGTATTTAAATTATAAAGAACGAAAAGTTAACTAAGGGAATCAACCCAGATGACCAAAAAGAGAAAAACACATAGGAAGGGAATTTATTCCGTTTTCATTTCAAGATGGGATAAATAGGAATATGAGTAATAGAAGAATAATAACTACAGGACGAAGACCAAGCAGCAAAGACCATAGGAGCCGTTAAAGGCCAACATGAGAAGGAAGGATGGAAAGGTACATATATACAGTCATGGCCAGAAATTATTGAGACTAATATATGCATTTTTATTTTTTTGATTAGTTTTTAAAATTTCAGTGATAAAAATAATTACCATAATATTTAAATTATTGCAGGTTTATTATAAGTTATTCATTTCAAAAATAATAAGAAAAAACTAGTTGTTTGTGCTGAATCCAAAATCGTGCTCTGGTTCTGTACCTGTCGGTGAGTTTCAGTCCCTTGAGCTTTGCTATTCGATCCTAATGGTAAAATAAGGACAAATATGGTTTGAACAAATGATGTAGTGTAATTATAATCTATTTAGTATTTTTGTTTTACAAAAATAAATATTTGAAGCATTTTTAATTCTAGAAATAGAGCAAAGTTGAGGAGTTAGAAGTTCCTCTTACTCTAACCTCCTTTGTGATGAACAGGGTCACTCCTTTTCCCCCCACCCAATTAGCAGATCACTCTAAGCTGACGACCTAGTGATCTCCTACAGCGGTAGGTCTCTTATCACGGTCGTCAGACAAATCAATATAGCCACCATGGCCGCCTTTGAGTAAGCAATTTTTCACGAATTTTTCCTCTCCCCTCCTTGTGTCCCTGTGTCTTTTTTCGCTATCGCCGAAACCGACACGCTGAAATGCCAGCATTATTTATATCTGGGTTCCAGTAACGGGAAGAAATCCGTGAGGTTTCTAGACTTCATCTTCGACGAGAAGCTCTCATGGAAGCCTCATGTATCACACCTTATTGCCGCCAAACTGTACATTCTTAACTTTCTAAGTCATCTTTCCTACAGTTACTTCGACTCTACCTACAATTTCTTGATCCATTCTAAACGCGATTATGATGTACGCTGTGCAGCTCGAATTACCTTCAATCCTCTCCCTCCTTCATCCATTTTTGAACCTGGGTGTTCGAATGGCTAGAGAGATGGTTCCCAACCTTTTTCTGATTGCGTACCACCTGGTTCCATAAAGAAAAACATATTTCGATCTGATATCAATTTATTTATAATTAGAACACACAAATGAACCAACAACAAAGAACACAAACCATTAATTAAATGTTAGTGAGATGAATGAAACTACTTCTTTATCAGCGACTGGTCGATAGGTGGCATAAATTTGCTTACAACACATCGAAAACCATGCCAGGGAGCAGCTAGACGGTTTCTACTCTTTAACTTGAAAAGCCAGTAGCTTGAGAATATCACGATGGAGTAGTGTCAGGTATGAGGAAGCCATGCTCATCCAGAATTTTATAGGACCTACATTCATCTTTGCTGTCTCATCAGACTGGATATTTATGAGCTCATCTTGTTGCCCGGTCCCGACAGGCAGATCAGCTGGATCAAAGGAGAATGGATTGGCGATGTAGGCACAACATGTCACATCCGGGAAGTGATGCTTCAATTCAGTCTTGAGCAGTGAGAAGTCTTGGACGATTTCTTGGGAAAAATTATCATTGGGCTTGCTCTCAAGGGTAGTCAGGAGTTTGAACATTCCGTAGCCATGTTTGCTGTCCACGTTCTTAATCCAGAGGCCCAACTTCCTGACAAACGATCCCAGCTTGATATAAGCTCTGAGACATTGCAGTTGGGCCCTTGAAACGACGGGTTTACTTGGTTGAGAGCACCAAAAATGTCTGACAGGTAGGCCAGACTGAAATAAATGGTGTTTTTTCCCTGAAGAAAACGAGGAGTTCATCCTTCAGTTCAAAGAGACTCCTCGTTGTATTTCGCCGTGAGAACCAGCAAACCTCTCTGTGGTAGAGGATACAAGTGTGATCTGATCCAAAATTTTCACAGAGCAGTTTGAACAGCTGAGTATGTATTCAGGGCTGATGTTTTGACGAGACTTGCGATGTTGATAATTTTGTTCAAGCATGACGACAACCTCGGAGGGAGCACTTTAGCGCAAAGAACGAATCTGAGTATGAAACAATGAACAGAGGTGGCATTTGGTGAGGCAGCTTTCACATGGGCCTAAAACCCCTATTTTATACCAAGCATAGACAAATCCCCATCTGTCGTGCCCCGACCAGCTTGAAGAAATTGTCCAAAAGGTTGGAAATATCAATTCCTTTCCTTGTAATAGATAACCCCTGACTCAGCAGTAACTCAGTCTTCATTCCATTTTTTTTCTGTGTGAAGCTGACGTAGACAGGTAGTTTACAGCTGTTAAGTACGTCCGTCGACTCATTGTGTTGAATGGCAAACCCGAACTTTGAGGCTCTCACTCCCACAATCACTTGGTCAGCAATGTCGCCCGACATTTCCTCAATATGCCGTTATACCCTTTTGTTAGAAAGGAATACACTTTCTAATATAGGCTGGGGGGGGGGGGAAGTTTATAGCGGCACCAGTTTATAGGGCTGACCAGTGTATAGTAAAGTGGAATTAAGTATCTGACTCCAAAGATGATTTCTTCACTGTGTTCTTATTTTGGATGGGCTTACCGAAGGTTTCAGGGTAAATCGAGGTAAAGAAGGACGTTGTAAAAATATACTCTATTCTAATATTAATAGGGCAAGCGGCACGTCACGAAGTTACTTTGAGAGCGACTAGCAGTCTATATATATTCAACGCAAAGTATTAAATTCTGGAGCGACAAGACTTGATGAATTTAAAAGGGAACGTGAACAAGATAATTTTCTTAACGACAGTAATCTAATAATCTTAATAATACCATCCTCCTAACGGAGCTGCTCCTACTATATATCTATCTATATATATATATATATATATATATATATATATATATATATATATATATATATATATATATATATATATATAGAGAGAGAGAGAGAGAGAGAGAGAGGGCGTAGCCTAGAATTGTCCGTGGGGTGAGCTTCAGTTGTCAAGTTTCATTGTCTCCCCCCCTCAAGGGTGAAGCTACCGAGAGCTGTGTACGTCGGATTACTTACATATACCAAGTTTTATCTATAGAATAAGATACGCTTGTCGCAGCTTTGGGATACAATTCCTTTTGTTTAACGGGTGTGTTTATCCAGGTGCTTCGTAGACTTTCGTCTTTCGATAAATCTATTCTGAGACGTAAAATGTTTGTTTATGCGTTGTCTTATTGACACAGGTGTCTCTCACTTTTTCGCGCGTTCGTACATTCGTGTGTCCCGCGTTCATTTTCCAACGGTCGCTTGCCTCCTATATACAGTGGCGGCAACAAAAAAAGTGACATGTGACAATTCGGGGAAAATGAAACAGAAAAATGTAACTTACATATTTTATTATGAATATTTCATGAAAGTTAATACTTGGTCATGTTGCCCTTGCACTTGATGACCATCGTAAGTCGATTGGGCATTGATTCAACCAGGTTTGCGAAGTAGGTGGGGTCGATCGTAACCTAGATCTTCTTCAGTGATTCTATCAGGTCCTTGATGCTGCCGGGTGCTGTCTCTTGAACTTTGGTTTTCATGAGATTCCAAGAAATCTCAATAGGATTTAGGTCCGGGGAATTACCAGGCCACTCCAAAACACTAATATTATTATCATTAAAGAACTTTTTTACTAACTGGAACCTGTGAGCAGGGGCACGACCATGCATGAAAAATTCACACTGATGAATTTCCCAAAATGGCAGCATGTGCTGCCTCAAAACTTCGAGATAGTTAGCCCCCCTCATGGCTACATTCTTGGGAAGGAAGTACAGACCTCCTCTACCCTTGTTTCCACTAAAGGCACCCCACACCATCACACTATCAGGGTGCTTCACAGTTTTCACGGTATATTTTGGGTCATACCGAGACACATTGCTGGGACGACGCACGATCTTTGACTCTCCTCTGACCAGTCTAAAGGTGTTCTCATCACTGAACATGACCTTCTTCCAATGGGCAGCTGCCCAATGTTTATAGGTCTTGCAAAAATTGAGCCTTTTCATCTTCATAGCCTTGGTAAGAAGTGGCTTCTTGGCAGCGCGGCGAGCCGGTAGGCCTAAGTCCTTCTGTAAGCGATGACGGATGGTCCTGAGGGCGACGTTCTGGAGGAGGTCTGGGTGTTTTTTCTTGATTGAAGCGGAGGTTACAGAAGGGTCTGACATCACTTCACGCCTTAGGATATTATCAGTCCTTGGAGATGTCTTCCTAGCTGCACCAGTGCCCTCATTCCTCTTTGGTATGGTACCTGGTGGCAATAACTCAGCTGCCCATTTTAGGCGATAAATCGTATTTCTTGAGGTTCCTAAATCTGCTGCTACATCAATAAAAGACTTTCGCTGCTCAAATAGGGTCAAGGCACAGCTTTTCTCTGTCATAGAAAGCTTTTACTGCCCCATTGTATCCATTTACACAGAAGTTATTGCAGGTCAAATGTAGCTACGAATGCAGGAAATCAGCACGCTGGAGCGCCGTACACTAAAACCTCACTGTACGAGCTCAAACGAGACACTTGAGTTGCAATAAAGCGCAGTTCTGTTGTCTTAGCTCAGGAGAGTCGTCCGTTCGCGGCATAAGCCCCGCCCCTTTTCATTGGCTTGTTGGCAAGTAAAATCGTGAAAGCGATTTTGTGTATCGATTTCTGTTGCCAATTTTCAATGTCACTTTTTTTGTTGCCGCCACTGTATATATATATATATATATATATATATATACATTAAAAAATATACTTACATTCCTTATTTTTTGTATTCAAATTCATAGTTGCAATTTATTCTATACATTCTCATTTCCTTATTCCAATTTCAGACATATTATTTTATATATGTGGAGTATGCTGGGATTTAATAAGACCACCGCGCGTCCATTTTGTGGAGGTTTTCGCTGGGCCTATTGAATCCTGCAATTTGGTGCGAGTAGCCTATCTATTACATAATCCGATCACTATACTAGCTTTGCAATCGCTTCCTTTCCAATTACGTGTATTGCTAAGATCTTTGCTGCTGGCATGACGAGAGACTCTGCAATGGTATGCGCCTTCATGTTTTGGCCACCAGTAAAGCTACATTATACGATGCTTTGACAATCCCTTCCGCCTTTTGGGGATCTGGCCAGACTTGCCCAAGCGCTGCCGCTTCACATTCTCGCCAAGTCGCTGAAAGTAGCTCTGATTGATGTCGGTCCTTCTTATCTGCGTATTTCGTCTCAAAATGACGTTTGAGAAGGTTGGGTTTCATAGCTTCATTGGAAAGTGTCCACATGCAGAATATTCACTGCGGAAGAGCTTCTTCTCCGCATCGATTGCTATGAAAACACACTTGATGTATGTCTGGTCATACTTTTCCTTGGGCATGTTGCCAAATCCTGTGAAAAAGTATGGTTGTATCAAACAGGCAAACAAGCAAATACAATGAAAAATATTAAAGAAATACAAAAGTCTGATAGATCTGCAAATAATCAGTAAAGCACCATATCACATTTGAAAAGCAAGAAAACAAAATTATATTCAAACCACAAAAAGAACCACAATAAACCAATTTAAAATAGACTAAGTGATACACTTACATTTTTAATGAAACTTTTAAGGACAACTTGTATCGCTACACTAGCTGTGACTGCGTGTGTCAGTGGGCCGCTACGGCCGTTGGCAACTTTTAAAGTTTAAGTTGCCTATAACCCTAGGCAACTTAACCCCTAAAGTGCTCACGTGCCACCACTAAGGCCCTCGCGCATCACTAGTGGTACATGTACCATGGTTTGGGAACCACTTGGCTAGAGGAGCCATTCCCTACTCACCAGTAGCCATCCTACTCACAGAATACGTTTTACCTTATCGGACAGACTCGCCTACCTGTCTGCAAAGAGTTTTACCGGATGCTCGCATCCCCATTTTTCCCGCTGGTGTCAATCGCCCCCTTCCCTGAACACCACTGGCACCTTCTCAGTACAGTCGATCCATTGTTCTCTGCCTTCCATTCACTGTGCCTACAATTTCTCAGATTTCTTTGACGGGTGTTCCTCCTTGAATGAGGTCCCCACTCTCGAGGAAGAAATATTACAATCTCTTGCAAGGAGACAAGTCTCTGAAGCCGGATATGGTTTTCCTATCAGAGTATATGAGCCATGTGTCCACTTCTTCTTAGGGTATAGTCATCTCCACATATGACTTCCGTTTTCTCCATAGCAAATGTGCTGCCATTGTTTGTGGTGGCGACGATACCTCGGTGCTATTTTCCCTTTCACCTGCCCGGGTGCTGTACATCATCTACGCAGCCCTTCGGACTGTCTCCCAAATAACGTTCATATGATTGAGAAAATTAAATATTCAAGCTAAATAAAAATATTCACAAAATATAAAATTTAAATTATATTAAAAATTAACATACGTAAAATTTACGAAAAAATAAAGTATTTGGTGTGGGTGAGCAATCACGAAGAGCTCTGGGCTCTGCGGCATTTTACATAATGCAGTTGGATTGTAACACATAAATGAGGACCATCACATCGATGTGAAAAATCAATATATGCCATGACATGTTATCTTGCCTGACATTTTGAAGAAATGCCAATAAACTGCATACGCACTTCGTGCCTGACCCAATAAAGCACATGGCAACAAATGGTGCCAGTCAATATTGCGAAATGGTTCATCCGTTGCTTCGAGACGAGCAATGAACGTCACCATTGAGGTGAACGGGCAGCTAAGCCGTGCCATTCTTCCTTACATCGTGGACGAGATCCCCTTACCGGATAATGAAATGCATATAAAGATCAGGATGACAATCGTTGGTGAGCCTGAAGGAACCAAGGTCCGGTCCTCGGTGGGCGATGGAACGTGTCCGGGTAGTATTCCCCTCCCAACCTCAGGCATCATCACGTATACAGCCAATCACAACACCACTACCATTTCCTTCCCACTATTCACAACACAACATATCCACTCTCTCCTCTGTTTCTGAACCTTGCCGAGTGAGTACTACCGGTTGCGAAACGGGTTCCCTACAGGTGGGGGTGGGTCACGAAAGGTTTCATCTTTGGGGAAGAAAGACGTGAATATAAACACAGCCTATTTAAATAGGGGTTCAATTGTGCTCACCCCCAAAGAGAACCTATTTTAGTTGCGGACTGGGTCCGACTAGGAGAGTTGCGTGCGTCCATGGTTCTTCAGGCTACTTACTTTATGTACATTCCACGCAATTTTAGTTTGAATACACAACTCTATTACAAATCTCTTTTCAAAAATCTCTTTTCAGTTATCCAAAATAATATCCGGTTTAAAGTGCATTAAGTCAGTCGAGAGGTGTTAGGCCGCGATACAATCAATACCCACACTTGACCTTTATTTGGATTAGGATAAATAAAGAACCAAAATAAACTACTTTGAGATCACTTTAACTTAGTGCTTCTCCCTAATAACCTAAACTAACCAATGATTGGTTAGACTACATGCTACAATGATGTAAAAGGAGGGGTAAGTAAAAATGTTAAGAAATTGAAAGAAATATATTCAACTTTGGTTTTGTGAAGCATAAAATTAAAGTTATTTCTTGTTTGTTACAAAAACCAAAACGAAACAAAGACTGGCAATGGAGGTGCTAGGAATCTACATGGTATGGAATTTGATTCAATTTTTTTCTCTCAAATTCAAACTGCACCACGCACAGTGGCCGTTCAACACCTGATCTCCAAATATCTCAGCCAGGCATAAGTAAAAACAAGAAATATATTCGTATCTTTAATTCTGAATAGCACGAACGAAAAAGTTAACTTTGCGGCTGTGAAGTAAAAATGCACTGTTTTTGCTTCCTGTGTTTGCTGTTTGGAGGTGATGTAACGTGGAAAAAAGATGGTTTTAGAAATATAAACGAAATGAAAGAATAAAATGAAAAGCATGAGAAATCAAAGCAGCACGTTGATAATGTGGTTTCACTGTCACTTTTAGGAATCGTAAATATTATGGAGAGACTTGTGAGGCCTACAGACTTCCAATCAATGAGCATAACATAAAGGTTAAAAAGAACCGTGAACCATTACTACATCAGAGGCAGAACGCTGCTTTTCAAAACTGAAAAGAATAAAAACTTTTCTAAGGAGCACTATGAATTCTGAAAGACTAAATGCACTTGCAGTGTTTTCAATGGAGAAAAAAATTCCTCAGTAATTTTATCCAGAAAATAATTAAGCTTTTCGCACCAATTAAAACAAGAAGAATGGATTTCGTTTATAAATGAATAGATCGAGCTTGAACTGTAACAATTTAGGATATTAGTAAGTAAAAAATGTTTGATTTTGTTCCGTTTAGGATTTTATCAAGTTTAACTATAAATTTTATTTTTATGTTTCTTTCCTTTTACACAATATTAAAACAATGCTCAAAAAATTCTGATGCAGCACCCACACTACGAGCCACCTCTGAATTCACGCATAAAGTTTATACGGAGAGATCAGTAAAGTGATGAAGAGAAAGTGAAGAATGTCTGTAAGATATACAGTTGCAGATCCTCCTACATGCATTTGGGCCGGGATGGTTCGATGGTTTGGCGGGTTTCATTGTGGTCAAGTTTTTAAATAGTATTGTGCAAACTTTTAAACAGGCAGGTGTGGATTTCATTTTAATGCATTATTAACCAAAGCGGAAACTAATTTGGGCCTCTCGGTAAGATTTTTTAAGAGGTTCGTCAAGTAAAAGGAGAAGAGAAGTGAAAATTTGTACAATGGGCTAAATAAAATCATAAATAAAGGGGAAAAATCAAACCTGTAAAATTATTGCAAATCTTTTACAGTCCCCCACCCCAAGCCATTTTAATCGGAACTTTCAATTAGGGAAGGACTTTTGAATGATTAGTATGATAGGACATCAATCATTTCGAATTTTAAAATCCCGCTTTAAGCTGACACAAACGCCTGGACATTTGAAAACCAACTACGTGCAAAGCATTTTAATGAACCAATATAGAGTTAGAAATCTACGCGATTTGGTTTGTCATAGTAACAGATAGCGAGGATATGTTCGCCCTGTGACTATAGCCCAATCCCCCCTCCCCCCATCCTTTTAACATTCCATTTTTTTACATCCAGTATTTTTAACCACATTAGCAATTACAATCACCAAATAGATTATTCCAAGTTTCAAATAATATACAATTGTAAAGATTTCCGTAAAAGAAAAATTGTAGAATCGATACTAATAGGAGAAATTCTAAATTTCAGTCTTTCGGATTGTCATTTTAAATGTAACTCCTATTCCCAGAATCTAATCGTAAACAGTTTAGTTAATGATCTTAGAACCCATCTTCCCCCTGATTAATGACTTTTTTTATCCGTTTTTTTTTGTCGGATTTTTAGATGTTTAGTGACCTGTGTGTCCATTCCATTCTCAGTATACGACTGAGAAGGGTATGGTAAACTTCATACCGAAACTAGTTTCGAAAATAAATTCTATGCTCCTATATAGTGATTTCATTATCATATACCATAACTTGCTATTGATTTATCTTACTTATTATCATTATTAAATCCAGAAACCTCAATACATCGTTTGTGGAGACGGGACCAGGTCAACGCCAATGGCACTCGGAATAGGCCTACACATGTTATTGAACAAGAGATTGCTGCGGATCAAGAAAAGATGAAACCTAATTCCTTCAAAGAAAGTTCTTAACACTTCATTTTCTTAAACGTGGAAATCTATATCTCTTCAGGGTTTCAATATTTTATTTTGGTGGCCTAATGGATTGGAATTTCGCAACGAAATGGTAAAATTTAGCCATCAAAACAATTGGAACTTTTGAAGAAAGGCTTTCACAATTGGCTCATTTGAAGAATAGGGAGATTCAATTTATGCTAATACTGAAATACCCTTGTCGATGCCCCTTAGGGGTGATGTGTAAGGTAGTATTGTTTTGATATAGACCAACTTGCATTATTCCCTCTAGCCTCGTTAAGTAAAGTTCGCGTTCATCAGATTGAGCTCTAGTGTCCATGTTTATGCTTTTCAAGTGACTTTTCCGATTTTTCCTAAACCAATGAACCCGGCGTTGAATCCAGAGGGACGACGCTTTTACCAACGGAGTTTACTTTACTTTGTGGCCCCCAGGTTCTCTCCAGTCAAACTCGGCATCACTAGGGAATGCTGCCACGGAGAATGGAGATAGGTCTTCTCCAGATGTCTCCAAGTGAGGTGAGATGATAGTCAGCTCTGAGGTGTTCGAGAGAGAAGGCAGGTGAGAATGAGATGAGTCGAGTCGTCTGTCAGTTGGTGGCTTCAGCTGAGGCAATCGTGGGCATGTCAGGGTCGAACTGTATTTGTATTCATGTACCTACGGATATGACCTGATGGACTTTTGTGTTAAAACCCTTGTCATGGCTAATTTCCTGTCTCCCCCCACCAGAGTCATGTAGAGTACCCCAGCAGGAGGGGCGGGGAGGGGGGGGGGAATTCGTACTTTTAAGTACCTCTGCTGTTTGCGTGAATTTGTTCTCGGGATCCTCCAATGCACCATCTCGACCCCAGTGTTAATGGTTAATGTCTTTTGTTCTTTCAATCCCTTTCAATATTTTTTTATTGTGTTTATTAGCCGCAGGAATAATGAAAAGCAGTTTTATTTTGATTAAAACCCCCTCTATATCAGCTCTAGGTCAATTAAGGCGAAATTGCAATCGTGTTTTCTTTTTCCCGACGGTAATCCTCATGCTTAGTTTCACGCCTTTTTTTAACATTTTATGGTCCGTTCTGGCCTCCACCAGCAAGGACACAGCTGCATAGTTTTATTCAAATTTTGCTATGTTACCCCCCCCCCCCATTTTTTTCTCTTTTCTTTATAAGCCTCTTCTCGCCCATTTTTCATAAACAGGCAAGAAGAGTCCTGACGTCCGTTTCGGTCATGCAATTTTCTTCGACCGAAACGGCTTCAAATCCTCCCCTGGCACATTTTTGAACCTCATTTCGGACGAATTAATTTACCCAACTCTTTTTGGTGTTAAAATCATTGATAGATATTGATTTTTGAACCGCCTCACGGACTAATTAACTTACCTACCTACTTAATTTGGGGGTATAATATTTTATGGATATTCCTTATCATTATTATTCCCACCCATGCCCATTAATGCTGATGTGTCTTCCAGTTACAAGAGTACTGTTTTTAAAGGGTTCAACGCCTTCTTACACCCAGATAAGTTCTTCCCTGTTGTGAAATTCTTTACTCAAAATTTAAAACGAAAACTAACGAGGGCATCGCCCGCAGAAAATTTGTAAGGAGGAATCTGTAAAGATAAAGTGAAAATGTGCCGAAGATATGTATCCATATGTGCACCCGTGGGCGTTGAGTTCGGGGAGGGAGCTCACCTACGGGCGTTTGGGAGGGGTCGGGGTCACGCAATTGTCCAAATGGCAGCTGCCAAATGATATCCATGACACAATTGACACCCCTTTGCAGAAAGAATGCAGGCGAGTTAAATACCCCAACCTCCCCGCCCAAAGGGGGCAATGAGGGCGTTAATCCATCAACGGGTGAGCGTTGATGGACACGAGTGAAGTGATCATCCGAACCGCCGTCAATAAATCAATATCCATCAACCTTGAGCCATGGAACAAAAAAAAAACACGTCCATCCCGGGTGGGGCCATTCAAGTGAGACCTCTCGAGGCGGATCGGATTGAGTTCGTACTTTCGAGTGACTGGTTCCTACGAACGCGTATTTGTGGGGGCTCCAAAGCTCCCTCCCAACCCTCGACGCTAAAGTCGAATGAAATCAGGACAATGGACCTTTTTAAATGTCTTTTATATATTAAGGGAAAAGGCGAAAACAATCGGGAGTTATCCGCTAAAGAGTTATTGAAAAAGAGCTTCGTAAAAAAAAGGTCAAGTTAGGGTAAGTGAAAATAAGGGTTAAGTATATGGACCGACCAGCCGAAAGAAGAAACTACTTGAGGAGAATGTGACATGGGGTAATTTCCGTTGCGATACAATGGGTTGGAGCGTCAGAGAAAGACCTTGCACGCGTTGATTGAGGTCTTGGATTGGATGAATTGTATGAAGCGGGTTACTATATGCATCGGGCTCTCCTGGGTGGGATGCCCCCTTTCCACATCAAGCAAGTAACTGTATCTGTGGTAATCGTGTACTAAGGCTGCGTGTCTGGCAATTACCCTGACGTCTACCTGAAGCCAATGACCCTCGCACGAGTGGGTTATTGCAAGCCTGTTAATTTTAGTCTGGATCCGTTTTGTGTAATTGTTTGTGGTATTACCAAATCCCACCAACCCAGGGACGAACCTATCCAGGGACGAGTAGCCAAAGTAATACTCAAAACTGTGTTTCTTAAAGTATATTTATCTTACTTAATCCGCAAGAGGGAGTACATTGGTAATTTTTGCATATTACTCCTCTTTGTACAATTTTACCCTTGCTGTTATAAATGCACCATCCCGACTCCAGAATTTGGTGTTGGAGGACTTTGGTGCCGCTGTTCTTTTTTAGTTTGATGTTTTTATGCTTCTGTTTTTTCTCCCTTTCTTTCACTTCCATCCCCATTTAGATCCGAATATCCATAAAATGGCTGTGTTAACCCTCTCTTGTCCCTGTATGGGTATTTGATCCATTCTCAGTTCGTTTTATTTCTTTTCTTCTTCTTTTGTCTGCTCATCTTTCCCGTCTCTTTCACAACGCGCGCCACTTCCTCCGAGTTCATTTTTAGGATAGATGGATTGTAGGTCTTCCATCGCGGTTCAGAAATAAAGAATTGGAATCCACTGCAACCAAGTTCGAAGTGAAGCCATTGTTTCCAGAGCAAAGCCATGCCGATTGCGAGCTATTTTGATCCGCGATACTCTTCATTGAAGTTGGAAGGCTTCGCTAGCGAGTTGTTTGTTCGAGTGAGGTTTGGTTGGTTCTGGAGCTTTGTGTGCCCAGTCGGTGGTACGTACCCCCAAAGTAGTCTCCTATTTATTGGACTCTATATACCTTCCACATATTTTTACTTATCACATCTTTCCCACTTTCTTTACGAATTTCTTCTCACAAACCTTCTTGCAGAGATACTTTTGTTAGATTTCGTTCCTACGTTTGAAGTAAATTTATTATTTTTTTTTAGGAGCTCATCTGGCGACTGCCTACTTGGGCATTAGTCGCCTTATTAAAACTGGCCTAGTTCTAGGCTACTTTAAAATAAAATTAGAGAAAAAGAAACACCTCAAAAAGGGGGAAAGGAAGCAAGCTGGTGCGTCGGGGAGAGGTCCCCCCGGCGCAGGAGCGGGAAACCAAAGGAAAAAAACAAAAAAAAACAAAAAAAAACAAATGCAAAAAAAAAATCAAAACCAAATAAAACAAACCTTGCTTAAATAATAGGGAGAAGGCCGGCCTCCCCCAAGAAGTCAACAAGTCCACAAGTCAATATGCACGAATCTGTACCAAGTACAAGAGACAGGCGGTAGCGACCCCACCCATCCCGGTACCGGGACAGGTATCGTGCGCGAAGATCACCCAGACTGGGACATTCGACAAGAATGTGCCGAACAGTCTGGGGGACAACGCAGTCGTTGCAATAGGGCACAGGCGAGCGCTCCGTCAAATAGCGATGCGTCACACGAGTGTGTCCGATTCGGAGACGACAGAAAGCAACCTGAAACCGCCACGGCATTGGGGGATAGGTCCATGGAAACAGTGGCGGCGCAATGGCACGCAACTTTGAGTTCCCTTCGACCGTCTCCCATCTTCTTTGCTAAGCAGTCCGAAGAGCTGCCCGTATTCCTGCCATGTAGTCGGTGTGAGGAAGAGCGAAACGCTGGTCCGGTCGCAAAGTCCTCGCGGACTCTTTGGCGCCCTCATCGGCGCGCTCATTCCCCGCAATTCCTACATGTCCAGGAACCCAGCAGAAGATAATCTCGACATCTGCCCGGCTCGCCAAAACCGTGGCGTCACGGATATCGCGAATCAGGGGATGCAGAGATTCCAATGCCCCGAGAGCACTCAAGGCACTTTGTGAGTCGCTATAGATCACAATCCGGTCTCCGAACCGGGCACGTCGCGTAATCTCCCGTACCGAGTGGTGTATTGCCACCAGCTCGGCCGTGAAGACACACGCAGCGCCTGGTAGAGCCCCGCTGAATTGAAACAGAGGGGATACGGCGTAGAAGCCGACCCCCTCTTCGGACTTAGAGTCATCCGTATACACTGGCACGGTTCCAGCGTGACACGAGGTGTGCTCCAAAAAGGTCGAACGCAATACTCCCGGCGCAGTACAAGCTTTGGGAGCAGAGGCGTGGCGACAAATAGCCAAATGTGGTACCCTCCAGGGTGGCGTCCTGGGCAGAACCAGAGGCGCCACCGGCCCGAGAGCTATATCTACCTCTCGAAGGAGTTTCCTGGCCCTAAACCCAAAGGGCTTAGGGTATGACTGGCGTCTCTCGGCGGCATAGGCACCATCGAGATCAGCTGTGGATTTAGTGAGAACGGTTGGCGACTAAGGGAGACGCCGAACTCGCGTGTACAGGCGAGTGATGCACTGCACGCGGCGCAGAGCGAGTGGCATCTCCCCAGCATCGACCAACAGGCTCTCAATGGGGAAAGTGCGGAAGGCACCGGTCGCAAGGTGAAGGCCGGTGTGGTGAATTGAATCCACCTTCCGCAATAAACGCTTAGCTACGGATGCATAAAACTCGCATCCCTATTCGAGCTTCTAACGAACAAATGATCAATAAAAAAGTAGGGCAGTAGCCCTATCAGCGCCCCAAGTGCTGAACGTCACGGAACGGAAAATGTCCATGGCGCGGGTACAAGAGAGCCTTAGGCTGCGAATATGAGCCTCTTAGGTGAGGCGTCGGTCGAATACAAGACCAAGGAAACGGTGCGATTCCATCACATTCAGGCGCACCCCATTAAGAAACAAATCTGGGTGGGGGTGAAGCCGTGGATGGCGGAAGAAGTGCACCACCTTAGTCTTGGCCAAAGAAAACCGAAACCTGTTCGCTTCGGCATAGCGAGAGACGCGGTTCAATGCCTGTTGGAGTCGACCCTCCAGAGTTGGCATCTGAGCCATGCCAAAAGAGATCGAAAGGTCATCCACGTAGAGCGCAGCGAGAACATCTTCCATCAGCACCGTGGTGATGCGGTTGATGCTCAGGGCAAAGAGTGTGACACTGAGTACACTTCCTTGCGGAACACTCTCTTCTTCCTCCTTTGGACCGGACAGGGCTCCCCCCACCCGTACGCGGAATCGACGATCTCGCCAAAATTCAGATATAAACATTGGGAGGCCTTCCCTCGCCCCCATCATGTGAAGAGTCTTCCTGATACCGTATCGCCATGCGGTATCATAGGCTTTCTCCAGATCGAAAAACCCTGTGGCGTAGTTCTGTCTACGAAGGAAAGCCTCGCAGTCGGCATTTTCCAGTCGGAGCAGAGCATCCGACGTGGAGTAAAACTTCGGAAGCCGCACTGTGCGGAAGACAGATGGCCTTCGCTGTCCAGGAAAAAGGCTAATCTAACATTTACCAATTTCTCCATCAACTTGCACACGCAAGAGGATAGAGAGATTGGGCGGAAACCAGGTGGAGTAGAGTGATCTCTCCCCGGTTTGAGAAAGGCGAGCACAGTAGCGATTCGCCAGGAGTCTGGGAGAAGACCTTCCACCCAGATCCTGTTGAACAAATTTAACAGAAAGGCCATGCCTCGCTACCCCGGGTGTCGAAGCATGGCGTACGAGACATCGTCCGGACCATGGGTGGTGTCCGCGCACGAAGCGAGAGCGGAACGCAACTCACTCACAGTAAACTTGTCGTTGAAGGGTTCTCCGCCTCTGGAGGTAAAGTCCAGCCGGCGGCCTTTCGCGACATCACGACGTGCATTGAATGCTGGTGGAGCAGCATAACGGCTAGAAAATGCGGGAAAAGTGGTCGCTAAAGATTCCACCACGGACGCGGGGTCCGAGATTGCGGTCCCATTCTCCTGGAGAACGGAAGGGGGGTCCTGCGAGAACTTGCCCCGAATCCTTTTGACTCGCTTCCACACCTCAGCTAAAGGGGTCTTCATGTTGAGTAAAGACACGTATGTCCACCAAGAAGAGTGGCGGGCGTGCTTCGAAATATACCGGAACCTAGCCCTAGCCCAACGAAATTAAGCGACAGGGAAATCGTTCGGGCAGCGCTAATAGCGCATGTAGGCATAACGCTTCTGTTTAAGGGCCGTCTCACACTCGGCCGACAACCATGGGAGTGGTCGGCGTGCAAAACGGTCAGACGTCCTAGGAATAGTAGTCAGGCCCACGGCGATGAGGTTGCCGGATAAGAACTCAACGGCCTCATCTACTGACCTAAACTGCTCGACTGAGATAGAGATTTCAGTCATTTCCTGAAATGCAGGCCACCGCGCCCGCGCCAAGCACCACCGAGGTGGTCTCTCAGGCGGCAGTTGCCCTGAAAATAATATTTGAATGGGAAAGTGATCACTACCATGGAAGTCATCCACCACCGCCCAATTAAAATCAGGCTGTGCATCTGAGGAGCCCAAAGATAGGTCAAGGCAAGAAAATAAGGCGGTTCTCGGACAGTGATGCGTAAACTCATCCACGTTCAGGACACCCATCTCAAGCTCTTCGATTAGATCGGAGAGGACTTGTTCCCTGGGATTTATGGAGTAATCTTCCCAGAGAGAATGCTTGCCATTCCGATCTCCAAGAAAGAGATAGGGCCTCGGCAACCGTTCCACGACGCGACGGAAGTCCCCCGCGTCGAAGTCAGCTGACGGTGGAATGTACGCAGAAATCGGAGTATACCTCCTATCCAGGTGCAGCTGCACAGCCACTGCCTGAAAGGAGGTATCTAAAGAGAAAGGAAGAACTGAGACATCATGCTGGGTGTAAAACGCGCATCCCCCAGCCCGGCCATCCCAGGGTAGTGGGGTCGCAAGACCCTTATACTCCGGGAGGGCGGGCAGGGGGCACGCGCCTAGCATGGTCTCCTGCAAAAAGATAGCTAACGATGAACGGGACGAGACGAGCCTCCGCAGCTCCTCCCAGTTGGCCCGGGATCCACGGCAATTCCATTGAAGGAATATGCCCTCCCGGCCTAGCTCGGAGGAGATGCGGGGGCCCTCCTTGAACTGAAGACCCTCACGGGAATGGCTGTACGCTTCCCGGGAGCAGAACCCCGGGCGCTGTTGGCCGGACAAAGCGCTGAAGGCGCTGTCGCCTTCGAGGACTTATTGGGGGATGTTGAGCTCGCCATGCGAGTCTTTTCCTCCCTCCGCCTCGAAACCTTATGCGGGCGTCGTGGCTTCGGACCTGGGGGTCAGGGCCCTCATTTCGAGGAACCACCGTCTCCGAGCGACTCGTTCCACCTCAGGGCGTGGGCAAAGGAGCCGAAGCTCCTTTGTTGCTGTCCTCCTTTCGGGGAACAGCTTTAGAAACCCCGGAAGATGGCCTAACGAACATCTTCAGGGGTGTTGCCTCCTGTGAGTCTAACGACTCGGTGGAGGCGCGTGGCTGTTTCTCCTAACGGGAACGGTTACGCTGGGGGAAGAGGTGGGAGCCCTGGTCTTAGCCGGGCTGGGTATGAACGCCTTTTGCCACCAGCTTTAACCAGGGAGCGCCCGGGTTGGGTAGAGCCCGCAGAAGGGCTCCGAATTGGCGCGGAAACAATCGTGCTTGTTGACCTGGATGGGCCAGGAGCAGAGGGTGCCTTTCTAACTATTGAGGCATATGACGTCCCAGGCAGAGCCGGGCGCGCAAGGACCAAGTCCTTAGCCTCGCGGAATGAGAGTCATTCTGCGCCTGAACGGCCAGGATTTCTGTCTCAAGGAGATATGCACCATATAGCTTCGAAGAAGCGGGGTGTGGCCCTCCGCAATTGACACACTTGGACACACACGATTTGGACTTATCGTGTGCGACCTTGGAGCAATTTACACAGACATCGGGGGACCCCGACTTTGCACGTCTACATGAGCGATTCGTATGGCCGAAGCGGTGACAGTAATAGCACCGCCGCGGCAGTGGCACGAATGCCTTCACGCAGTAGCGGTACCAACCGGCACGCACCGACTCAGGGAGCTTGTCACAGTCGAACGTGATGAAGACTGTAGAGGTGGGTCTCGAGGCCCCTCCCTGTTTTCTCATCACACGTTCCACCTTGACCGCCCCATGGTCGGCCAGCTCTAGGCTGATGTCCTTGATGGAGTAGTCAACGAGTTCCCTCGCATAAACTACTCCTTTCACAAAGTTCATGGTAGGGTGCGGCGTCCCTCTCACCGGGGTGCCATGAAGTGTCCGAAGAGCACTTATCTTGGCCGCCTCGGCGGGATTCACCGCATTCGCCAGAAGGCTCCCGTCCGAGAAACGGGTCACCTTCGGCTCTCTACCAATTGCACTAGCTAATCTTCTCCTCTGATGGATCATGTTGCCCTTGGACAACATGGTGCCATCAGTGGAGCGAATAACGAGGAAGCGTTTGAAGCCAGCGGGCTCGAAAACGCCAGGTAACCTCTTAATGAGGGGCCCCCTTGTCATCGAGGCTCTGCCCTGTGCATTTTTGGTCTTAGTAAGGGGCTCCGCTACCGGATGGGCAGAGAGGCCGGATGTGCCGATCTTGTCTTGGTCCCTTGCCAGAGTAGCAGCAGACCCATCCGTCCCCGCAGCCCCCGCGGATGGAGAGGGGCCCCAAATTTCTTCGTCTTTTTGGTCTTGGTCTTTTTCTTTTTTGGAGAGGACGGCGGGGAATGAACCCGCTTCTAACCCCCGCGGGTAGAAGCCCCCAGGCCAGATGGACCGGCCTCAGCTAGGTCATTCTCCGAAATGGAGAAGGTCCTGATAGTCGTAGGGGCACGGTTCGGAGTAGATCCTTTCCCTCCTTGTACTGCTTCAGAAACCACAGCCGTTTGAGGAGGACCTTGCATAGGGGCGGATTCGGGTTCGTTGTTTGGCGCCGAGCCCGGATTTTTCCCCCATGGAAGGCCCTAGCGTCTGAGGCTGGGTTTCCTCAAGGACCATGGCTATCTCAGGAGGGGCCTTCATTTGGCCATACCGCAAGGTTCAATATTCTTGCCAGCAGGTCTTTTGAGGGAAGCGACCGAAGGGGCCTGGCTTCCCTCTTCCCCCTAAGGGGGTTTGCCCTACCGAGCCGCTTCGATGTGGAGCGGCTGGCTAAGGTCTGCCTGCTGGCTTTCTTGGCAGTCCCATTGGAAAGAACAGAGGGGACTGCCGCTGGTAAAAGCGAGGTGCCTAAAAGCACCTCCAGAGAAGGGGGTAAGGGGGAGTCCCCTTCACCCATAGGCGTAGGAGAGGAGTAAGCCTCATCTGCGGTTGAAGAGATATGGAGGGTCTCCTGCGCAAGCACAGGGGGGGAGACCTCCATTTTTTTTGCTGGAGCTGCCCGAGTGCGGCTCCGTCGCTGTTTCAGGGGAAGTTGGGTTTTTTTGTTTTTTCATCATTGGGCGTGGTGACCCTTATTGTGCTACGGGACGCAATAGCTGATCACCTCTTGCAGTTGCCCGCACTTCAAAAGGGGCTTACAGGCCTGGCAGAGCCAGGCGCCGCTATTTCGGACCACCCCTACTGCCTGGTGGCCTGGCAGTCCATCGGCATGGCGGCTTCACCTTGAACACGGCGTAAAATCAAGGATAGACGGTAGAGTGAGGGAAAGGGATGTGAGGAAGGTATGGGTGGGGATGAAGCAGGTTGGTAAAAACCAGCCACCCCAGACCGCAGTTCAGATGTTAGGGAACATTGTCCCCTCCCCCCTCAGCGCGGATGCGGGATGGTTGGCCGAGAAGAAGGTGAGCATCTACCCTGTGAAATTAGAGGCTGACCAGAGAAAGTTGTGGGAGAGGTTGTATGAAAAGAGAGGAAACAAGTGTTTTGAAGAAAGGAAGAGAGGCTAAGCTGGGGCCGGACGGGGTGCGTTTGAAGTAAAAAAACAAAAACAACTCTTTCAGGGCAGAATAAGAATCAACAAGGTTGTTCAAGGTTATCATGGTCAAATGTAATGGATTCGGACATTCAGAATTAAACCAGAAGGGTTTCGTTCGTTTTCTCCACATATGTCTTGCTATGGCTCGAATTTGACGTCAGTAAGAAAATTCCCAATGAGGAATAGACGTGTGGGATCAACCATTTTGAAATCAAGGCCATCAGACAATATCTACGAAAAGATCAGCATGTGTGGGTAATTCATTTTCCTGGCTCTGGTTCTCTAACACCGGTGATATGATACAGGACCAGGTGGGACTGGAAAACATTTTGAATTGTCACAAACTACAAGGAAACACTTAAAGATTGGAAACTCTGATCAAGTGTGGAATGATATTTCACGTCACATTGGTGCTGGTTATATCTATTTCTCTGGAAACTGATCTTGATTCAGATTTTGAATCATCGCCAAAATAGTTATATTTTTCTCCAGGGGTTCACAGGCTTCAAGAAATTTTCCATTCAACTTTGTTGCTTGGCAAAGCAGTAAACCACTGCTCCAGAATAAATCCATGCCCGTCTTGTCATTCGTCTTCCAAATTCTTGACCATGGGTCGGATTTCCCCTCCTACCATTGTGGTCAGTTCTGAGATATGCGAGGGAAAGTCGGTTACCCAGCCATTTTCACTACCCACACCAACTCGACCCCAGTAACTAATTGATTAATTTGGTATGTTCATTAACCTTCTCAAAAACGTTTCTTCAAAAAGAGGTAGTGAAACTAAGGTATTATTTAATAATACCGGATTTTTTAATTATTTTAGAATAAAAAAGTATGGATGTAATTCAATGGAGGAGAAGAGAACAAACAAGATTTTTTTTTTTTAGAGCCCATCTGGCAACTGCCCACTGGGGCATAAGTCGCCGGAAACACGACAACCTAGAACTAGGCTACTTTAAAATAAAAATATGAAAACATAACAATGATCAAAATTGGAAAAACTTAACAATTCGGAAGCAATCTCTGGCAGCGGAGAGAGGTACCCCTCACCCCGGTGCAGGAGCGTGCAACCTACAAAGAAAACAATAAGAAACAAAAAAAAAATAGAACCTTCTTAAAAAAAGGGGAGAAGCCCGGCCTCCCCCCAAAAGTCAACAAGTCAATGTGCACGAACTCGTCCCGAGTACAAGGGACAGGCGGGAGCGAACCTGCCCATCCCGGTACGGGGAAAGGTGTCGTGCGCGAAGATCACCCAGACTAGGACATTTGACAAGAATGTGCCGAACAGTCTGGGGGACGACGCAGTCGTCGCAATAAGGTGCTGGTGAGCAATCCATCAGATAGCGATGCGTCACACGAGTGTGCCAAATTCGGAGACGACAGAAAGCGACCTGCAGCCATCGCGGCATTGGGGGGTTAGGTCTATGGGAACAGTCGCAGCGCAATGGCACGCAACTTTAATTTCCCTTCGACCGTCTCGTATCTTCTTTGCTAAGCAGTCCTGAAGAGCTGCCCGTATTCCTGCAATTTAGTCGGTGTGAGGAAGAGCGAAACGCTGGTCTGGTCATCGCGGACTCTTTGGCACCCTAATCGGCACGCTCATTCCTCGCAATTCCTACATGTCCAGGAACCCAGCAGAAGATAATCTCGACATCCGCCCAGCTCGCCAAAACCGTGGCGTGACGGATATCGCCAACCAGGGGATGCGGAGATTCTAATGTCCCAAAGGCACTCAGGGCGCTTTGTGAGTCGCTATAGATCACATTCCTGTCTCTGAACCGGGCACGTCGCGTAATCTCCCGTATGAGTGGTGTATTACCACCAGTTCGGCCGTGAAGACAGACGCAGCGCCTGGCAGAGCCCCCGCTGACTTCAAATAGAGGGGATACTGCGTGGAAGCCGACCCCCTCTTTAGACTTGGAGCCATCCGTATACACTGGCACAGTTCCAGCTTGAAACGAGGTGTGCTCCGAAAAGGTCGAACGCAATACTCCCGGCGCCGTACAAGCTTTGAGAGCAGAGGCATGGTGACAAATAGCCAAATGTGGTACCCTCCAGGGTGGCGTCCTGGGCAGAACCAGGGGCACCCCCGGCCCGAGAACTATATCTAGCTCTCGAAGGAGTTTCCTGGCCCTAAACCCAAAGGGCTTAGAGTATGACCGGCATCTCTGGGCGGTATAGGCACAGTCGAGGTCAGCTGCGGATGCAGTGACCGCTGTTGGCGACTGCAAGAGGCGCTGAGCTTGCGCGTACAGGCGAGTGATGCACTGCACGCGGCGCAGAGCGAGTGGCATCTACCAAGAATCGACCAAGAGGCTCTCAATAGGGGAAATGCGGAAGGCACCGGTCGCAAGGCAAATGCCGGTGTGGTGGATCGAATCCACCTTCCGCAATAAACGCTCGGCTGCGGATGCATAAAACTCGCATCCCTAGTCGAGCTTCGAACGAACAAAAGTGCGGTAAAAAAAGTAAGGCAGTAGCCCTATCAGCGCTGAACGTCACGGAACGGAGAATATACATGGCGCAGGTACAAGAGACACTAAGGCTGCTAATATGGGCATCCCGGGTGAGGCGTCGGTCAAATACAAGACCAACGAAACGGTGCGACTCAACCACATCCAGGTGCACCCCATTAAGCAACAAATCTGGGTCATGGTGGAACCGTGGATGGATGCAGAGGTGTACCACCTAGGTCTTAGCCAAAGAAAACCGAAACCTGTGCGCTTCGGCATAGCGAGAGACGCGGTTCAATGCCTGTTGGAGTCGACGCTCCAGAGTTAGCATCTGTACCGCTCAAAAAGAGATCGAAAGGTCGTCCACGTAGAGGGTAGCGAGAACATCTTCCGGCCGCACCTAGGTGATGCGGTTGATGCTCAGGACAAAGAGTGTGACACTGAGGACACTCGCTTGCAGAAAACCCTCTTCCTGCTCCTTTGGGGCGGAGAGAGCACCCCTTATCCGTACGCGGAATAGACGATCTCGCAAAAATCCAGATATAAACTATGGGAGGCGTCCCCTCACTCCCATCGTGTGGAGAGTCTCCATGATACCGTATCGCCATGTGGTATCATAGGCCTTCTCCAGATCGAAAAACACCGTGGCGTAGATCTGTCTACGAAGGAAAGCCTCGCAGACGGCATTTTCTCTTCGGAGCAGAGCATCCGACGTGGAATGGAAATTGCGGAAGCCGCACTGTGCAGAAAACAGATGGCCTTCGCTGTCCAGGAAAAAGGCTAGTTTAACATTTAACAATTTCTCCATCAACTTGCACACGCAAGAGGTTAAAGAGATTGGGTGAAAACCGGTTGGAGTATAAGGATCTCTACCCAGTTTGCGAAAGGCAAGCACAATAGGGATTCGCCAGGAATCTGGAAGAAGACCCTCCACCAAGATCCTGTTGAACAAATCTAACAGAAAGACCATACCTCGCTCCCCCAGCTGGTGTCGAAGCATGGCGTACGGGACATCGTCCGGACCATGGGCGGTGTCGCGTACGGGACATCGTCCGGACCATGGGCGGTGTCCGCGCACGAAGCGAGAGAGGAGCGCAACTCACTCACAGTAAACTTGTCGTTGAAGGATTCTCCGCCTCTGGAGGTAAAGTCCAGCCAGCGGCCTTCCGCGACATCACGACGTGCATTGAATGCTGGAGGAGCAGCATCTCGGTTAGATAATGCGGAAAAAGCGGTCGCTAAGGATTCCGCCGCGGATGCGGGGTCCGAGATTGCGGTCCCATTCTCCTGGAGAACAGGAGAGGGGTCCTGCGAGAACTTGGCCTCGAATCCTTTTGAATCGCTTCTACACCTCAGCTATAGGGGTGTTCCCGTTAAGTGAAGACACGTATGCCTGCCAAGAAGAGCGGCGGGCGTGCTTCGAAATATACCGGAACCTAGCACTAGCCCGACAAAATTTACCGACAGTGAAATCGTTCGGGCGGCGCTTATAGCGCATATAGGCCTAACGATTCTGTTTGAGGGCCGTTTCACACTCGGCCGACCACCACGGGAGTGGTCGGCGTGCAAAACGGCCAGACGTTCTAAGAATAGTAGTCAGGCCCGAGGCGATGAAGTTTCTGGAGAAGAACTCAACGGCCTAATCTACCGACCTAAACTCCTCGACTGAGATAGGGAATTCAGTCATTTCCTGAAATGCAGGTCACCGCGCCCGCGCCAAGCACCACCGAGGTGGGCTCTCAGGCGGCAGTTGCCCTGAAAATGATATTTGAATGGGAAAGTGATCACTACCATGGAGGTCATCGACCCTTCCCCCCCAATCAAAATCAGGCTGTGCATCCGAAGAGCACAAAGATAAGTCAAGCGGTTCTCGGACAGTGATGCGTAAACTCAGCCACATTTAGTACACTTATCTCCAGCTCTTCGATCAGATCGGTAAGGACTTGTCCCCTTGGATTTATTTAGTAATCTCCCCAGAGAGAATGCCTGCCGTTCAGATCTCCAAGCAAAAGAAAGGGCCTCGGCAACCGTGCCACGACGCGGCCTAAGTCAGCTGACGGTGGAATATACGCAGAAATGATAGTATACCTCCTATTCAGGTGAAGCTGCACAGTCACTGCCTGAAAGGAGGTATCTAAAGTTAAAGGAACAACGGAGACATCATGCCGGGTGTAAACCGGGCATCCCCCAGCCCGGCCATCCCGCGGTGGTGGGGTCGCAATACTCTTATACCCCGGGAGGGATGGCAGGGGGCACGTGCCCTGCATGGTCTCCTGCAGAAAAATAGCTAATGGGTAACGGGACGAGACGAGCCTCCGCAGCTCCTCCCAGTTGGCCTGGAGTCCACGGCAATTTGATTGAAGGAATATGCCCTGAAGGCCTAGCTCGGAGGAGACGCGGGGGCCTTCTTCGAACAAAAGAACCTCACGGGAATGGCCATACGCTTCCCGGGGGCAGAATCCCGGGCGCTGTTGGCAGGACAAAGCGCTGAATGCGCTTTTGCCTTCGAGGACTTATTGCGGGAGGTTGGGCTCGCCACGCGGGTCTTTTCCTCCCTCCACATCGAAACCTTAGGCGGTTGTTGCGGCTTCGGAGGCGGGGGGCCCTCTTTTCAAGGATCTGGCGGACAGCTTGAGGAACCCCGGAAGATGGTCTGGCATCCAACTTCAGGGGTGTTGCCTCCTGTGAGTCTAACGAGTCGGTGGAGGCGCGTGGCCGTTTCGCCTTACAGGAGACGGTCACGCTGGGGAAAGAGGGGGGGGGGAGCCCTGGTTTAAGCCGGGGCTGGGTATGAACCTTTTTTGCCGCCACCTTTACCAAGGGGGTACCCAGGTTGAGTAGAGCCCGCAGAATGGCTCCGAATGGGCGTGGAAACAACCGTGCTCGTTGGCCTGGATGGGCCAGGAGCAGAGGGTGTTTTTCTAACTATTGAGGCATAAGATGTCCCAGACAGGGCCGGGCGCGCTTGCCAAAGTCCTTAGCCTCGCAGAATGAGAGTCGATCCTGTGCCTGAACGGCCAGGATTTCTTTCTCAAGGAGATATGCACCACATTTTTCGAAGTGGTGTGCGGCTCTCCGCAATTGACAGACTTGGCCACACACGATTTAGACTTATCGTGTGCAGCCTTGGAGCAATTTACACAGGCTTCGGGTGACCCCGACTTTGCACGTCTAGTAGAACGATTCGTATGGCCGAAGCGGTGACAGTAATAGCACCGCCGCAGCAGTGGCACGAATGCCTTCACGCGGTAGCGGTACCAACCGGCACGCACCGACTCAGGGAGCTTGTCACAGTCGAGCGTGACGAAGAGTGTAGGGGTGGGTCTTGAGGCCTCTCCCTGTTTTCTCATCACACGTTCCACCTTGACCGCCCCATGGTCGGCTAGCTCTAAGGTGATGTCCTCAATGGAATAGTCAACGAGTTCCCTCGCATAAACTACTCCTTTCACAAAGTTCATGGTAGAGTGCGGCATCACACTCACCGGTGTGCCATGAAGTGTCCGAAGAGCACTTATCTTGGCGGCTCCATTTTTCTCTAACCGGAGAGGAGGCTTACTCCTCTCCTACGACTACGGATGTAGGGGACTCCCCCTCACCCCCTTCTCTGGAGGTGTTTTCGGGCACCTCCATATTTCCAGCGGCAGTCCCTCCTTTTCTTTCTAAGGGGACTGCCAAGAAAGCCAGCAGGCACCCCATTGCCAACCGCCCCTCATTGAAGCGGCTCGGTAGGGCAAACCCCCTTAGGGGGTAGAGGAAAGAGAGGCCCCTTCGGTCGCTTCCCTCAAAAGACCTACTGGCAAGAATACTCAACCTTGCCGGGGTTAAGGCATGTGCCTTCCCACACATGGCTGGTGACGCTGCCAACGGGACCTGCGATGTCCTGGGAGGGGATGGCGAACTGGAAGCCCCTCCTGGGTTGTTTTTTTTTCATTTTCATCCATGGGTATGGTGACCCTATTTCTTCGACGGGAAGCAATAGCTCATCACCCCTCGCAGTTGCCCGCTCTGCAAGGGGTGCGTACAGGCCTGGCAGAGCCAGGTGCCGCCATTTAAGGCCACCCCTCCCGCCTGGCAGTCCCTCGGCATGGTGGCTCCACCTTGGACACGGCGTAAAAAAATAGATTGTGAAGTGAGAAGGAAAGGGAATGTGAGAAAGGTATGCGTGGGGATGAAGCGGGTTGTTAAAAACCCCGCATCCCGAACCGGAGTTCAGGGGTTAGGGAACATTGTCCCATCGCCCCTATCCGGGGCGGTTGGCTGAGAAGGTCAGCATCTACCCTGTGAAATTAGAGGCTGACCAGAGAAAGTTGTGGAGGTTGTACGAAAATCGACTAAGTAGGGGAGAAATACAGGCTGTCTGGAAGAAGGAGAAGAGGCTAAGCTGTGGTCGGACGGGGTGTTGAGTCCAGACAGCACGGCGGCCAAGATGGCTAATCGCCGCGCCCCTTACGGGACAAAGGAGTAGGCAAAGGGGCAAAGAAAAATAATAGCGTAGGCGAGTTGCGAATAGCTTCCCGCGTCGCTGGACCACTGTTAGCGAACGGCGAAACCACTCTGCCAACCTGAGTCTCAAAAAGAAAGAAAACTCTTTCAAGGGAAGCTTCTAAGCCGCTACACACACTCCTCGGAAAACACTAATCATCATTTGAAGGAATCATGGAAATTTCGTAGGTTGTCCAAATGCAGAATTATGGATTTTGATTTGATCGCCATTTTATTTATTATTATATATTTTTATTATTTATACAAGCTGTAAATAGTCAGAGGTTCCCTTCCAACCGCAATTAATTTCTTTGGATATAGAAAGGTTAAAATTTCGTTGAGCTACAGGGGTTTTTTTTTACCTACATACCTCTTTTTGCCCATATATAATATTTTGCTTAAAAAAAGTTTCCAAATGATCTAAATGTTTATATATATATGAAGGTTTATTTTTAAAGCACCAAAATAATGTAAATTAAAATTTATAAATGTATTTAACTATGGTAAGTATTCATACAGTTGCACCTAAATCTTAATAAATGCAAGAGATGAGAGGAGTGATCGCTTCTTTAATACTTAGATGGAATGTTAAATTATTATTTCCAACCGTGAAATCAGGAATAATATTTTCATATCTACATACGAAACCCCCGAGATTTTAAAAGAGGGCCCAGAGTACGTTTATCCATTGAAAGTTTCCATCAGTCTTCCCATTCCTTATAGGTGAGGGCACAAGGGCCTCCAAAAGTCAATATGCTACAACTGACAGCCACGGGTGCAGTGTGGCAGGGAGTAGCTCTTACAACAATCAACCGATTAATTCTAGTCACCACTGGCCCCCAGTGTAATTTCCAAAAAATCTTTTCTACCATTACATGGTGCATAAAATGTGCCTCTTCCTTCATTTTTCTCATCTACACCCAGGGACGCTTTAAGAAGCTGCGGGACCCGTAGCACAAGGAACAGCGGGCCCCCATCCTTATATATTCTGGGGGGACACAGGGTACATATATTGTATCACCCCCACCCCTCATTTTCCTCTGAAGAGAGGGAAAAAATTATCTGAGGAATTTAAAAGAACTGCCAATATGAGTGGGAAGACTCAACTGAAAAGGCGGGTTTTATTTTGTACACTTTTTATTCCACTTTAAAGAACATCACCGTGTACTACTATAACATAATGACACTTATTATACTATGCAATATTCTCTAGTAAAGTTTTCTATATTCTTATATATAGTAATATCATATAATAATATAAAAAATCAGGAAAATGAATAATTATTTTGTCTCGACCTTCTGTGCCTAAGGGCAAAAACTTATTACTAATTTCTTACATCCCCGCGGGGCCCGTAGCACGTGCTACTAGGTTACACCGGTATTGTCTACACCCCCCCCAATAATTTAACCATACCCAGCATTATCCTGTGGTAAAGCATCACACGTAACACCGTGTAGTGAGCTGACATAATCGTGGTGATATTCTTGCTCACCTACCCAAAGGGATGGAAGACCCAGAAGTGAAGGTGAAATGCTAACTTGTCTATAGTTAGGAGACGAGAAATTCTTAATTTTCTTGAAATTTTCCATAAAGGTGATAAAGACTAATAAAGGAAAACAACCAAACTTAATATTTATTTAAGAATTCTAATAAGCTCTTCTCGCGAAGCAAATTCAGCACGATTAATATATATTTATATACAATTTCATAAAGATACAGGCAGTAATGATAATTAAATAAGAAAAATGGTCAAACCAAATATTTTGCTACTCATTTCTGCGCATAGTTTCTCTCATAGAATTTGATAAATTCCAATTTTCGTTTTTCTCGGAGCGCGAAATATTTTGGGAAGGCGGCCTTTTCAATGGGATGCCAATAATCTAAGATCCAATCGGGAGGGGTAGCTTCATTTTCGTATATAATTCCACCGGGTGAGTTGGGGACTGTAAGAGAACAAAGGCGTAAAAATATGATCACAATACAAACAAAATAAATGAACAAGGGTAAGTAAAAACCCGAAACCTGTGAGCTTCACAATAACCAGAAATGGCGTTCAATGTCAGTTGTAGTTGACATCTGGGCTGCACCAAAAGAGATCGAAAGGTCGTCCAGGTAGAGCCAAGGGAGACATCTTTCTATAGCACCGACGTGATACCGTGGATGCTCAGGACAGAGTGACATGGAAGACACTTTTTGTCCCATTATGGGGAGGAGAGGGCTCCTCCCACACTCGTACGCGGAATCAACGATTTCGCAGAAATTGAGAAAATTGGCAAGCGTCCCCGAGCCCACATCGTGTGAAGGGTTTCCATGATACTGTATCGCCATGCTGTATTATAGGCTTTCTCTAAAGTGAAAAATACCGGCGCGTAGAGGTGTCTACGAAGGAAGGCTCCGCAGATGCAGGAGGATAGAGATATATTTTTTTCAAGGGGCTATCTGGCCACTGCCCACTTGGGCATAAGTCGCCGAAAACAAACAGCCTAGTTCTGTGCTACTTTAAAATAAAAATTTGAAAACAAAACAACGATAAAAAGAGATGACAATTAGGAAGCAAGATCCGGCGTCGGGGGAGGTCCCCCTCCACCCATGGTAGGAGCGTGCGACCAATAAAGAAAACAATAAACCCCCACAACAAAACCTAGTTAAATAAAAGGGAGAAAGCCGGCCTCCCTCCAAAAGTCTATCAGTCAAGGTGCACGCACTCGTCCCGAGTACAAGGAAAAAGGCGGTAGGGACCCCGCACATCCTGGTACCAGGACAGGTAACGTGCGCGAAGATCACCCAGACTGAGACATTCTACAAGAATGTGCCGAACGGGCTGGGGGACGACGCAGTCGTCACAAAAGGGCGCAGACAAACGCTCCATCAAATAACGATGAGTCAAACGAGTATGTCCGATTCGGAGACGACAGAAAGCGACCTGAAGCAATCGCGGCATTGGGGGATAGGTCCATGGGAACAGTCGCGGCGCAATAGCACGCAACTTTGAGTTCCCTTCGACCGTCTCCCATCTTCTTTGCCAAGCAGTCCGAAGAGCTGCTCGTATTCCTGCCATGTAGTCGGTGTGAGGAAGAGCGAAACGCTGGTCCGGTCGCAGAGTCCTCGCGGAATCTTTGGTGCACTCAAACCCGCAATTCCTACATGTCCAGGAACCCAGCAGAAGATAATCTCGAGATCCGCCTGGCTTGCCAAAACCGTGGCGTCACGGACTTCGCGAACCAGGGAAGGCGGAGATTCCAATGCCTCGAGAGCACTCAGGGCGCTTTGTGAGTCGTTATAGATCACAATCCAGTCTCTGAACTGGGCATGTCGCGTAATCTCCCGTACCGAGCGGTGTATGGCCACCAGCTCGGCCGTGAAAACAGACGCAGCGCCTGGCAGAGCCCCGCTGAATTCAAACACAGGGAATACGGCGTGGAAGCCGACCCCCTCTTGGGACTTGGAGCCATCCGTATACACTGGCACGGTTCCAGCGTGACACGAGGTGTGCTCCAAAAAGGTCGAACGCAATACTCCCGGCGCTGTACAAGCTTTGGGAGCAGAGGCGTGGAGACAAATAGCTAAATGTGGTACACTCCAGGGTGGCGTCCTGGACAGAACCAGGGCCGCCACCAGCCCGAGAGCTATACCCAGCTCTCGAAGGAGTTTCCTGGCCCTAAACCCAAAGGGCTTAGGGTATGACTGGCGTCTCTCGGCGGCATAGGCACCGTCGAGATCAGCTGCCGATGCAGTGAGAGCTGTTGGCGACTGAGGGAGGCGCCGGGCTCGCGCGTACAGGCGAGTGGTGCACTGTACACGGCATAGAGCGAGTGGCATCTCCCTAACATCGACCAACAGGCTCTAAATTTGGGAAGTGTGGTAGGCTCCGGTCGCAAGGCGAAGGCCGGTGTGGTGGATGGAGTCCACCTTGCACAATAAACGCTGGGCTGCGGATGCATAAAACTCGCATCCCTAGTCGAGCTTCGAACGAACAAAGGATCGATAAAAAAGTAAAGCAGGAGCCCTATCAGCGCTGAACGTCACGGAACGGAGAATATCCATGGCGCAGGTACAAGAGCCCTAAGGCTGCGAATATGAGCATCCAGGGTGAGGCGTCGGTCAAACACAAGACCAAGGAAACGGTCCGATTCAACCACTTCCAGGCGCACCCCATTAAGAAACAAATCTGGGTCGGGGTAGAACCGTGGATGGCGGCAGAAGTGTACCACTTTAGTATTGGCCAAAGAAAACCGAAACATGTGCGCTTCGGCATAGCGAGAGACGCGGTCCAATGCCTGTTGGAGTCGACATCTGGGCCGCGCCAAAAGAGATCGAAAGGTCGTCCACGTAGAGCGTAGCGAGAACATCTTCCGGCAGCACTGAGGTGATGCCGTTGATGCTCAGGGCAAAGAGAGTGACACTGAGGACACTTCACTGCGGGACACACTCTTACTGCTCCTTACAGCCGGAGAGGACTCCCCGCACCTGTACGCGGAATCGACGATCTCGCAAAAATTCAGATATAAACATTGGGAGGCGTCCCCTCGCCCCCATCGTGTGGAGAGTCTCCATGATACCGTATCGCCATGCCGTATCATAGGCCTTCTCCAGATCGAAAAACACCGTGGGGTAGTGCTGTCTACGAAGGAACGCCTGGCAGACGGCATTTTCCAGTCGGAGCAGAGCACCCGAAATGGAGTGGAACTTGCGGAAGCCACACTGAGCAGAAGACAGATGGCCACCGCTTTCCAGGAAAAAGGCTAATCTAACATTTACCAATTACTTGCACACGCAAGAGGTTAGAGAGATTGGGCGGAAACCAGCCGGAGTAGAGAGATCTCTCCTTTTGCTTTAAGTGCAAGACAATTAAATGGATTGTAGATTTCCCCGAACAATGCTTCGAGAAAATTACATCACTAAGTGTATGCCTATTTTGTAAAATTTCTCAACAACATGAGAAAGAAAAGAACGATATGTTGAAGCTTATTCATGATTTGGCGAACAGAATACATATTTTAGAAACAAAAACATGTGACTGCGCACTCGCTCAAAATCCAATAACACTTATCGATCAAAAGGTGGTAAAATTGGAACAATCTTTGCTTTTTTTGGAAAATAAGATTGAACATAATACAGTTAGAAAAGAGGAATTCATCACAGTTTCTAATAAACGAAAAAATAGGCCCAAACCAAACGAAAGTTCTCCCATTGAACTGAAAAATAAGTATTCTGAACTAAAAGAAGAAGAGACTCATTTAATTGGAGACTCATTAATCAGAAGTCAAATCGACTACTTGGGTGCCAGAAATCCTAAAAAGCGTAAATTTGGGTGCTATCCAGGAGCTAATATCAAGAAGATAACCCAAGAGATAGATAACCTAACTTTAAGCAACCAAGAGTGTTCAATAATATCCAATGTCGGAAGCAATGACGTTTTCTGTAAAAATAACTATTCTGGAACAGAAAAAATAGTTGATGAATATACTAAGCTCGTTAAAACAATAAAATCCAAGACTAAAAGGGGTATGGTTATAGGCATACTACCACGAATAAATGCAAATAGAGAAGAGTTGAGTCGAGCCATTGGTGTAAACGATCGTATAAACAAAATATGTGAACGAGAAAACGTCAAATTCGTTGACTTTTGGCACAAATTTATTCACAACGAAAAATACTTCAGCCATGATGGAACACATTTTAGCCAAACAGGAAAAAAGGAATATGGGCAAATGCTGCATCTAAACTTGAGAGAACTTTTAGAACCATCTGAACAATCTTCTGAACCACAAAATAACTCGGGAAACGACCTCAGTGTAGCATTAGAAGCAAACGGATAAGTACACTTAAAGCCATTCTATTCAACACTAAGTCACTTCGGAACAAATTTACAGAGCTCAAAGCATTAGTAGCGTTAAAAAAGTATGATATAATAGGCATTACCGAAACGTGGATCCATGGTCATAGGAGGGATTATATTACCGAATTTCAACTGCAAGGTTTTAAGATGTTCCACAAAGATAGAATTGATAAGGAAGGGGGCGGTGTACTCCTATATATAACTGAGGACCTCCAGCCTACTGATTACAATATAGACTCAGAATTTGAACTTATAGGAATAAAATTGAATTTACATAAAAGTTTGCATATATACTTGGTGTATAGAAAACCACACCAATCAGCTGAGAAAGACATACAATTCTACAATTTTTTGACGAGCGTGAGTAAAGACAAAATCTCACTCATTTTGGGTGACTTTAACTGCCCCAAAATAAATTGGTCGACGAAGAAGTCAGATTCTGAAGGACAAAGAATATTAAACTTTATAGATGACAACCTGCTAACCCAATGGGTCACAGAGCCAACACGAGGAGATAATATATTAGACTTGATATTAACTTCAGATGATGACGAACTAATCTCAAACGTAAGCGTAGGCGATCAAATTAGCAACAGCGACCACAACCTAATAGAATTTGAGGTGAATATACCTCACAAAAAAAGTGAGAGACTTGTTACAAATTTAGACGTCCGAAAAGCAAACTTCACAGAATTAAGAAAAAGTCTAAAAAATCACAAAATAACTGGTAAAGACATAAATGAAGCCTGAAATGGTTTTAAAAACTATCTCTTGATGAAGCAATCCCAATTTATTCCTGTCGTCGTCAGAGTTAGCGGAAAAAACAAAAATCCTAAATGGTTAACAAAAGAAATCAAAAGGAATATTAAAAAAAGAAATGAGGCTTATAAGATTGCCAAATCAAACAACTTGGAATCAAATAGAATCAAATATATAGAACTTAGAAGAAAAGTAAAAGCCGAAATTAATAGAGCAAAACGTAATGAGGAGATGAGGGTGGCTCTTAACTGTAAAAATAATCCCAAAGAATTCTTTGCCTTAGTTAATAGTAGAAAACCAATAAAAAATAGTATTGGACCAATCAATGATCAACATAATAATCTACAATTCACAGATAAAGATATAGCGAAGGTACTAAATGAATTTTTCGCAACAGTGTACACCAACGATGCCTCAAATCTAAATATTATGCCTAATATCAAGTACACAGGCAATAGACCACTAAAAATCTTTAAGTGCACGACCGATGATGCACTAAAACGAATAGACAAAATGAATAAATTAAAATCCCCAGAACCCGATAAGATAATGCCAAAAGTGATTAAAGAAGTAAAAGAAGCAGTTGTGGAACAAATAACCTCTATTTTTAACTTATCACTTGAAAGCAGTATAGTCCCCCAAGATTGGAAAGTAGCTAACGTGACGCCGATATTTAAAAAAGGACGAAAGGATCTGGCTTGCAATTATCGTCCTATAAGTCTGACATCAATAATTGGTAGGATGCTTGAAAGTATAATAGCAGAAAAAATAGTAAGCCATCTAGAAACAAACAAGTTATTAAAAAATACACAACATGGATTTAGGAAAAATAGATCGTGTCTTACAAATTTATTAGAATTTTTCCATTATGTCAACACAGTTCACGATAGGGAGAGGTCTGTTGACATTCTGTATTTGGATTTTCAGAAGGCCTTCGACAAGGTGCAACACAAGAGACTAATAGTCAAAATTAGAGCTCTAGGAATAGAAGGTAACCTAGCAAAGTGGATTGAGAATTGGCTTAGTGATCGTAGGCAGAGAGTTGTGATAAACGGAGAAGAGTCGGAATGGATAACTGTCAGTAGTGGTGTTCCTCAAGGCTCTGTCCTCGGACCATTGCTCTTTATAATATATGTGAACGACATAGACGTGGGATTGATTTCAAAAATCTCAAAATTCGCTGACGATTGCAAATTAGCTAAAAATATAATTACTGAGCAAGATATAACAGACTTTCAAAAAGACATTGACCTTATAGCCGATTGGTCTGAAAAATGGAAACTTCCACTGAACATTGAAAAATGCAAAGTAATGCATGTTGGTGTCAAAAATCCAAAAGCTGAATATAAACTCGTTAACAAAACAATAGTCGAAACAGAAAACCAAAAGGACCTAGGGATTTGTGTATCAAATAACCTCAAGTTCACTCAGCACTCTGTTGAAGTAGAAAAGAAAGCACTAAAGATACTGGGTTATATCAAGCGACAGATCAGTTATAAAAACGAAACAGTGCTAATAAACCTGTATAATGCCCTAGTAAGACCACAACTGGAATATTGTGCACAAGTATGGTCGCCCTCCTACAGAAAAGATATTGAAAGATTAGAAAAAGTACAAGCTAAAGCTACAAAAATGATACCTTCATTAAGAAAATACAATTATGAAACTCGATTGGAAAAATTAAACCTCTTCAAACTAGAAACACGACGCATGCGAGGTCAATTAATTGAAGTCTATAAAATCCTGAATGGAATAGAAAATGTAGACTATTCCATCTGGTTTGAGTACAATAAAAACATTACCCGTAATAACAGCAAAAAACTCGTTCCGAAAAAATACAAACTCGATGTATGTGGAAACTACTACTCATATAAAATTGTTAATGTATGGAATCAGTTGTCAGAAGAGGTTGTGTCAAGTCCCACCGTTAACACATTTAAGAATAGATTGGACAAATATTTGAGGAATATTATGTGTTAACAATATTAAGCCCAAACTATAAAAGTTATCGTAAAATTAGTAAAGTGTAGGTATTCATCTTTTCTATAAAAATTCCTGACTGTGAACTTTGATTCTACACATCAGGTATCTTTTCCAATTTCGAAACCCGAGAAATTCGGGTGGGAGAGGTGGGTAGGGAAGAGCCTTCAACTTTAGTATACTGTCTCTAAAACTACTAGATAGGGTCTTCAAAAAAAAAGTACCTCCTCGGTATGGACAATATAGTCTTTTGAGGTACTACCAATCATTGTAAACTCCCCGGTTTGCGGAAGGCTAGCACAGTAGCGATTCGCCAGGAATCTGGGAGGAGACTCTCCACCCAGATTCTGGTGAACAAATCTAACAGAAAGGCCATGCCTCGCTCACCCAGGTGTCGAAGCATGGCGTACGGAACATCGTCCGGACTTTGGGCGGTGTTCGCGCACGAAGCAAGAGCGGAGCACAACTCACTCACAGTAAACATGTCGTTGAAGGGTTCTCCGCCTCTGGAGCTAAAGTCCAGCCAGCGGCCTTCCGGCTAGAGAATGCGGTCGCGAAGGATTCCGCCACGGACGCGGGGTCCGAGATTGCGGTCCCATTCTCCTGGAGAACGGGAGGGAGGTCCTGCGAGAACTTGGCCCCGAATCCTTTTGACTCACTTCCACACCTCTGCTAGAGGGGTCTTCTCGTTAAGTGAAGACACGTATGCCCGCCAAGAAGAGCGGCGGGCGTGCTTCGAAATATACAGGAACCTAGACCGACGAAATTCACCGACAGTGAAATCGTTCGGGCGGCGCCTATAGCGCATGTAGGCATAACGCTTCTGTTTGAGGGCCGTCTCACACTCAGCCGACCACCATGGGAGTGGTCGGCGTGAAAAACGGCCAGACGTTCTAGGAATAGTAGTCAGGCCCGCGGCGATGAGGTTGACGGAGAAGAACGCAACGGCCTCATCTACTGACATAAACTCCTCGATTGAGATAGAGGTTTTTTTTTTAAATTCTATAGAGCCCATCTGGCAACTGCCCACTTGGGCATAAGTCGCCGAAAAACACGACAGCCTAGAACTAGGCTATTTTAAAATAAAAATATGAAAACTTAACAATGATATAAATTGGAAAACTTAACAATCAGGAAGCAATCTCCGGCAGCGGGGGGAGGTCCCCCTCACCCCGGTGCAGGAGAGTGCAACCTACAAACAAAAGAATAACAAAAAAAAGGAACCTTAGATAAAGGGGAGAAGCCCGGCCTCCCCCCAAAAGTCAGCAAGTCAATGTGCACGAATCCGTCCCGAGTACAAGGGACAGGCGGTAGCGACCCCGCCCATCCCGGTACCGGGACAGGTGTCGTGCGCGAAGATCACCCAGGCTGGGACATTCGACAAGAATGTTCCGAACAGTCTGGGGGACGACGCAGTCGTTGCAATAGGGCGCAGGCGAGCGCTCCATCAAATAGCGATGCGTCACACGAGTGTGCCCGATTAGGAGACGACAGAAAGCAACCTGAAGCCGCCGCGGCATTGGGGGATAGGTCCAAGGGAACAGTCGCGGTGCAATGGCACGCAACTTTAAGTTCCCTTCGACCGACTCCCATCTTCTTTACCAAGCAGTCCGAAGAGCTGCCCGTATTCCTGCCATGTAGTCGGTGTGAGGAAGAGCGAAACGCTGGTCGGGTGGCAGAGCCCTCGCGGACTCTTTGACGCCCTCATTCCCCGCAATTCCTACATGTCCAGGAACCCATCAGAAGATAATCTCGACAAAACCATGGTGTCACGGATATCGCGAACCAGGGGATGCGGAGATTCCAATGCCCCGAGAGCACTCAGGGCGCTTTGTGAGTCGCTATAGATCACAATCCGGTCTCCAAACCGGGCACGTCGAGTAATCTCCCGTACCGAGTGGTGTATTGCCACCAGCTCGGCCGTGAAGACAGACGCAGCGCCTGGTAGAGCCCCGCTGACTTCAAACAGAGGGGATACGGCGTGGAAACCGACCCCCTCTTCGGACTTGGATCCATCCGTATACACTGGCACGGTTCTAGCGTGACACGATGTGTGCTCCAAAAAGGTCGAACGCAATACTCCCGGCGCAGTATAGGCTTTGGGAGCAGAGGCGTAGGAACAAATAGCCAAATGTGGTAACCTACAGGGTGGCGTCCTGGACAGAACCAGGGGGGCCACCGGCGTCTCTCAGCGGCTTAGGCACCATCGAGATCAGCTGCGGATGCAGTGAGAGCTGTTGGAGATTGATGGAGGCGCCAGGCTCGCGTGTACATGCGAGTGATGCACTGCACGCGGCGCAGAGCGAGTGGCATCTCCCAGCATCGACCAACAGGCTCTAATGGGGGAAGTGCGGAAGGCACCGGTCGCAAGGCGAAGGCCTGTGTGGTGGATCGAATCCACCTTCCGCAATAAACGCTCGGCTGCGGATGCATAAAACTCGAATCCGTAGTCGAGCTTCGAGCGAACAAATGATCGATAAAAAAGAAAGGCAGTAGCCCTATCAGCACCCCCAAGCGCTGAACGTCACGGAACGGATAATGTCCATAACGCGGGTACAAGAGACCCTAAGGCTGCGAATATGAGCCTCCCAGGTGAGGCGTCGATCGAATACAAGACCAAGGAAATGGTACGACTCAACCACATCCAGGCGCACCCCATTAAGAAACAAATCTGGGTCGGGGTGAAGCTGTGGATGGCGGCAGAAGTGCACCACCTTAGTCTTGGCCAAAGAAAACCGAAACCTCTCCGCTTCGGCATAGCGAGAGACGCGGTTCAATGCCTGTTGGAGTCGACGCTCCAGAGTTGGCATCTGGGCCGCGCCAAAAGAGATCGAAAGGTCGTCCACGTAGAGCGTAGCGAGAACATCTTCCGGCAGCACCGAGGTGATGCCGTTGATGCTCAGGGCAAAGAGTGTGACACTGAGGACACTTCCCTGCGGGACACCCTCTTCCTGCTCCTTTGGGCCGGAGAGGGCTCCCCCCACCCGTACGCGGAATCGACGATCTCGCAAAAATTCAGATATAAACATTGGGAGGCCTTCCCTCGCCCCCCATCATGTGGAGAGTCTCCATGATACCGTATCGCCATGCGGTATCATAGGCCTTCTCCAGATCGAAAAACACCGTGGCGTAGTGCTGTCTACGAAGGAAAGCCTCGCAGACGGCACTTTTCAGTCGGAGCAGAGCATCCGACGTGGAGTGGAACTTGCGGAAGCCGCACTGTGCGGAAGACAGATGGCCTCCGCTGTCCAGGAAAAAGGCTAATCTAACATTTACCAATTTCTCCATCAACTTGCACACGCAGGAGTTTAGAGAGATTGGGCGGAAACCGGTCGGAGTAGAGTGATCTCTCCCCGGTTTGCGAAAGGCGAGCACCGTAGCGATTCGCCAGGATTCTGGGAGAAGACCTTCCACCCAGATCCTGTTGAACAAATCTAACAGAAAGGCCATGCCTCGCTCACCCAGGTGTCGAAGCATGGCGTACGGGACATCGTCCGGACCATGGGAGGTCTCCGCGTACGAAGCGAGAGCGGAATGCAACTCACTTACAGTAAACTTGTCGTTGAAGGGTTCTCCGCCTCTGGAGGTAAAGTCCAGCCGGCGGCCTTTCGCGACATCACGACGTGCATTGAATGCTGGCGGAGCAGCATCACGGATTGAGAATGCGGAAAAAGCGGTCGCTAAGGATTCCACCACGGACGCGGGGTCCGAGATTGCGATCCCATTCTCCTGGAGAATGGGAGCGGGGTCCTGCGAGAACTTGCCCCGAATCCTTTTGACTCGCTTCCACACCTCAGCTAAAGGGGTCTTCCCGTTAAGTGAAGACACGTATGCCCGCCAAGAAGAGCGGCGGGCGTGCTTCGAAATATACCGGAACTTAGCCCTAGCCCGACGAAATTATGCGACAGTGAAATCGTTCGGGCGGCGCTTATAGCGCATGTAGGCATAACGCTTCTGTTTGAGGGCCGTCTCACACTCGGCCGACCACCATGGGAGTGGTCGGCGTGCAAAACGGCCAGACGCCCTAGGAATAGTAGTCAGGCCCACGGTGATGAGGTAGGTGGCCGGAGAAGAACTCGACTGAGATAGAGAATTCAGTCATTTCCTGAAATGCAGGCCACCGCGCCTGCGCTAAGCACCACCGAGGTGGTCTCTCAGGCGGCAGTTGCCCTGAAAATGATATTTGAATGGGAAAGTGATCACTACCATGGGGGTCATCGACCAACCCCCAATCAAAATCAGGCTGTGCATCCGAAGAGCACAGAGATAGGTCAAGGCAAGAAAATGAAGCGGTTCTCGGACAGTGATGCGTAAACTCATCCACGTTTAGGACACCCATCTCAAGCTCTTCGATCAGATCGACAAGGACTTGTCCCCTGGGATTTATGGAGTAATCTCCCCAGAGAGGATGCCTGCTGTTCAGATCTCCAAGAAAGAGATAGGGCCTCGGCAACCGTGCCACGACGCGGCGGAAGTCCCCCGCGTCGAAGTCAGCTGACGGTGGAATGTACGCAGAAATGATAGTATACCTCCTATCCAGGTGCAGCTGCACAGCCACTGCCTGAAAGGGGGTATCTAAAGAGAAAGGAAGAACGGAGACATCACGCCGGGTGTAAACCACGAATCCCCCAGCCCAGGCATCCCGCGGTGGTGGGGTCGCAAGACCCTTATACCCCGGGTGGCGGGCAGGGGGCACGCGCCTAGCATGGTCTCCTGCAAAAAGATAGCTAACGGGGAACGGGACGAGAAGAGCCTCCGCAGCTCCTCCCAGTTGCCCCGGAGTCCACGGCAATTCCATTGAAGGAATATGCCTTCCAGGCCTAGCTCGGAGGAGACGCGGGGGCCCTCCTCGAACTGAAGACCCTCACGGGAATGGCCGTACGCTTCCCGGGGGCAGAACCCCGGGCGCTGTTGGCCGGACAAAGCGCTGTCGCCTTCGAGGACTTATTGGGGGAGGTTGGGCTGGCCATGCGAGTCTTTTCCTTCCTCCGCCTCGAAACCTTAGGCGGGCGTTGCGGCTTCGGAGGCGGGGGGCCCTCTTTTCGAGGAACGACCGTCTCCGAGCCACTCGCTCCACCTCGGGGCGTGGGCGAAGGAACCGAAGCTCCTTTGTTGCTGTCCTCCTTTCGGGGAACAGCTTTAGGAACCCCAGAAGATGGCCTAGCGACCTTCTTCAGGGGTGTTGCCTCCTGTGAATCTAACGACTCGGTGGAGGCGCGTGGCCGTTTAGCCTTACGGGAGACGGTCACGCTGGGGAAAGAGGGGGGAGCCCTGGTTTTAGCCGGGGCTGGGTATGAACCCTTTTTGCCATCAGCTTTACCAGGGGAGCGCCCGTGTTGGGTAGAGCCCGCAGAAGGGTTCCGAATGGGCGCGGAAACAACCGTGCTCGTTGGCCTGGATGGGCCAGGAGACAAGGGTGCTTTTCTAACTATTGAGGCATATGACGTCCCAAGCAGAGCCGGGCACGCCAGGACCAAGTCCTTAGCCTCGCGGAATGAGAGTCGATCCTGGGCCTGAACGGCCAGGATTTCTTTCTCAAGGAGATATGCACCACATTGCTTCGAAGAAGCAGGGTGCGGCTCTCCGCAATTGATACACTTGGCCACACACGATTTGGACTTATCGTGTGCGACCTTGGAGCAATTTACACAGACTTCGGGTGACCCCGACTTTGCACGTCTACATGAGCGATTCGTATGGCCGAAGAGGTGACAGTAATAGCACCGCCGCGGCAGTGGCACGAATGCCTTCACGCGGTAGCGGTACCAACCGGCACGCACCCAATCAGGGAGCTTGTCACAGTCGAACTTGACGAAGAGTGTAGGGGTGGGTCTCCAAGCCCCTCCCTGTTTTACATCACACGTCCGACCTTGACTACCCCATGGTCGGCCAGCTCTAGGGTGATGTCCTCAATGGAGTAGTCAACGAGTTCCCTCGCATAAACTACTCCTTTCACAAAGTTCATGGTAGAGTGCGGCGTCACACTCACCGGGGTGCCATGAAGTGTCCGAAGAGCACTTATCTTGGCCGCCTCTTCGGGATTCGCCGCATTCACTAGAAGGCTCCCGTCCGAGAAACGGGACACCTTCGGCTCTCTACCAATTGCACTAGCTAATCCTCTCCTCTGATGGATCATGTTGCCCTTGGACAACATGGTGCTATCAGTGGAGCGAATAACGAGGAAGCATTTGAAGCCAGCGGGCTCGAAAACGCCAGGTAACCTCTGAATCAGGGGCCCTGATGTCTTCGAGGCTCCGCCCTGTGCACTTTTGGTCTTTGTCAGGGGCTCCGCAACCGGGGGGGCAGAGGGGCCGGATGTGCCGATCTTGGCTTGCTCGCTTGCCAGAGTGGCAGCAGACCCATCCATCCCCGCAGTCCTCGCGGATGGAGAGGAGCCCCGAGTCTTCTTTGTCTTTTTGGTCTTTTCTTTTTTTGGAGATGAGGGCGGGGAATGAACCCGCTTCTCACCCCCGCCGGTAGAAGCCCCTAGGCCAGATGTACTGGCCTCAGCCAGGTCCTTCTCCGAAATGAAGAAGGTCCTGGTGGTCGCAGGGGCATCATCCGGAGGAGATCCCTCCTCTCCTTGTACTGCCTGAAAATCCCCAGCCGTTTGAGGAGGACCTTGCATAGGGGCGGATTCGAGTTCGGTGCTTGGCGCCGAGCCCGTTTTCCCCCCCATGGAAGGCCCTAACGTCTGAGGCTGGTTTTCCTCAAGGACCATGTCTATCACAGGAGGGGCCTCCAGTTGGCCATCCCCTCCCAGGACATCGCAGGTCGCCTTGGCAGCATCATGAATCTTTAGTGGGGAGGCACAGGCCTTGACCCCAGCAAGGTTTAATATTCTTGCAAGCAGGTCTTTTGAGGGAAGCGACCGAAGGGGCCTGGCTTCCCTCTCCCCCCTAAGGGGGTTTGCCCTACCGAGCCGCTTACACGAGGGGCGGTCGGCAATGGGCTGCCTGCTGGCTTTCTTGGCAGTCCCCTTAGAAAGCAAACGAGGGACTGCCGCTGGAGATAGGGAGGTGCCCGAAAGCACCTCCAGAGAAGGGGGTGAAGGGAAGTCCCCTACACCCGTAGGCGTAGGAGAGGAGTAAGCCTCCTCTCCGGTTAAAGAGGTATGGAGGATCCCTTGCGCAAGCACAAGTAGGGGGACCTCCATTTTCTAGGTGGAGCTGCCCTAGGGCGGCTCCGTTGATGTTCTTGGGGAAGTTGGGGGTTGGGTTTTTTTTATTTTCATCATTGGGCATGGTGACCATATTTGTCTACGGGACGCAATAGCTCATCACCTCTTGCAGTTGCCCGCACTGCAAGAGGTGCTGACAGGCCTGGCAGAGCCAGGCGCCGCCATTTTGGACCACCCCTCCCGCCTGGTGGCCTGGCAGTCCATCGGCATGGCGGCTCCACCTTGAACACGGCGTAAAAATGGATATAATGTGAAGAGGAGAGGAAAAGGGATGTGAGGAAGGTATGGGTGGGGATGAAGCAGGTTGTTAAAAAAAACCCATCCCGAACTGGAGCTCAGGGGTTAGGGAACATTGTTTATCCACCCTCAGCCCCGATCCGGGACAGTTGGCTTGAGAAGAAGGTCAGCATCTACCCTGTGAAATTAGAGGCTGACCAATGAAAGTTGTGGGAGAGGTTGTATGAAAAGCGAGGAAACAAGTGTTTTGAAGGAAGGAGAAGAGGCTAAGCTGGGGTCAGACGGGGTGCTGAGTCCCATCAGGACAGCGGACAGGATGGTAAATCGCCGCGCCCCTTAGGGGGTTGTAGGAGAGGAGCAAGCCTCCTCTCCGGTTAGAGAAATATGGAGGGTCCCCTGCGCAAGCACAAGGAGAAACCTCCATTTTTTCAGTGGAGCTGCCCAAGGGCGGCTCCATCGTTGGTACAGGGAAAATAAAGGGGATTTTGTTTTTTTCTAGACTCATCATTGGGCATGGTGACCCTCTTTTAATTACGGGATGCAATAGCTCATCACCCCTCACAGTAGCCCGCTCTGCAAGGGGTGCGTATGGGCCTGGCAGAGCCAGGTGCCACCATTTAAGGCCACCCCTCCCGCCTGGTGGCTCCACCTTGGGCACTGCGTAAAATCAAGGATAGATGGTGAAGTGAGAAGGAAAAGGGATGTGAGGAAGGTATGGGTGGGGATGAAGCAGGTTGTTAAAAAAAAACATCCTGAACCGGAGCTCAGGGGTTAGGGAACGTTGTCCCTTCCCCCCTCAGCCCCGATCCGGGACGGTTGGCTGAGAAGGTCAGCATCTACCCTGTGAAATTAGAGGCTGAACAGAGAAAGTTGTGGGAGAGGTTGTATGAAAAGCGAGAAAACAAGTGTTTTGAAGGAAGGAGAAGAGGCGAGGCTGGGTTCGGACGGGGTGCTGAGTCCCGTCAGCACGGCGGCCAGGATAGCAAATCGCCGCGCCCCTTACGGGGTGGAGAAAAATAGTCAAAGGTGGTACTCTCCAGCAACCCCTAAACCCAAAAGGCTTAGGGTATGCCTGGCTTCTCTCGGCAGCATAGGCACAGTTGAGATCAGCTGCGGATGCAGTGAGAGCAGTTGGTGACTGAGGGAGGCGCCGGGCTCGCACGTACAGGCCAAAAATGCGAGTGGCATCTCATCAGCATCGACAAGTAGGCTTTCAATGGGGGACGTGTGGAAGGCACCGGTCGCCAGGAGAAAGCTAGTGTGGTGGATCGAGTCCACCTTTCGCATTACACGCTCGGCTGCGGATGCATAAAACTTGCATCTGTAGTCAAGCTTCGAACGAACAAAGAATCAATATTAAAGTAAACCTAACAGCATACCAGGTGCTGAACGTCAATGTCTATGGCGCGGGTACAAGAGACCCTAAGGCATTGGTTCTCAACTCGTTTCAGGCTACAGACTACCAATCCAATAAAAAAAAGTGGACCATTTCATTTCTGAATAAGGATAAATAAGTATACACAACAAGCACTTTGGTTTGAAATACATTTCTTCAAAACAATTTCTAAAAATTATATAAAATAATTGCCAGTTAGCATTTCAATCTGAAATATATTTCTTACAAACATAATTTCCTTGAAATTGAATACTTATCTAAGATTTTGCTGTGAAATTTATTTCTAACAAACAGAAATTTGAAATTATGCAGAAGTATACAACTAACAAACACTTTTCCTTCAAATTTGCTCAATTCATTTTTCCTTGCAACCAGACCTTTGGATTCTCTTTTCACTCACAAGCTTTTCAATGTTAGGAGTGGTACTTGATAAAGCACCACGAATATCCCTTTCCACTGCAAGCCTATTCCTCTGTTTCGACTTAATGTGCAGTAGATATAAAAATCCACTCTCGCACATGCATGGTCCGAGATTGTGGTCCATTCTCCTGGAGAAAGGGAATGGGGTCCTGTGATAACTTGATCCGAATCTTTTTGACTTTTCCACACCTCTGCAAGAGGGGTCTTCCCGTTGAGTGAAGACACATGCTTAGAAACATACCAGAACCTAGCCCTAGTTCGACGAAATTCCCATAGTTTACAGGCCTTGGCAACTCGGCAATGTCTATCATCACGCAAATATTAAATCACTCATGGCTAAACAACAAAGTCCACCCAATCTGGATAAAAAGCCCACATCATAGATATTCAAGTCAGGCAAACCTCGACACAACTCAGACTGCCTCATCTCACTACTGTGCACACTATCCAAAACCCCTGAAAAACTAGTAGACAAAAGAATACATCTAAATAACCCTTTATTTCAAACACAACAGAGGTGTCTGAAAGTACAACCTATGAGTAGATTATGACCCTCCTCACTAACATATTTGTTTGAAGGTTTCAACAAGTACCCCCCCCCCCCTGTGAAAAAACTTTCCCTGACACAGTACACACCCCAAAGAAAAACACCACCTTCACCAACAAACAAAAATGGCTAACAAACTTCTTCATGTCCAGCAAACAATAACAAATGACGCAAAAACAAGCACCCAGTGCTTCAAAATGGTAACCTCATGAGTCAAATTCTTGCCCTTACTTTTCAACTTATTCACAAATGACATCACAATCCCCAATCATCTCAATCAATGCACACCAGCCATCAATCTGTGCAGCAAGCAGGGAACTCCAACAAAACAAACACACTGGAGCACCGACTCATACAAAACCACATTAACAGCCTTGGACCTCTAAATCAACCATCACACACTTCTCACCAGACTACTATGAATCAATGACCCAAAAATCAGACTAAATAGACAACACCTTCCCCTCAACAAAAATCCCACACTACTGGGATTACACATGCCTTTAAAACTCACATCAAACATCACAAACAAAGCCATAAAGAAAACCAATACCCACAAAGCACTATCAAACATCTTATTTAGACATCAGAAGAAGACACTCGCAACAATACACAAGCAATTCACTTGCACAGCTCTCAACCTTCACCAATTTCCATGTCAACAAGCCCCCAACCATTCAGCTACATTTTGAAACAAAAATACTCCCACTCAACATTCACTTGGACATGATCAAATCAGCAGAGCATTGAACAGATCCCACCCTAACCATCAGCTAGACACATTTTTTTTTTTTCAAGGGGCTATCTGGCGACTGCTGACTTAGGCATAAGTTGCCGTAAACAAACAGCCTAGTTCTAGGCTACTTTAAAAAATTGAACAGGAAACAACAATAGAAAGAAATAACAATAACAAAGCAATAACCAAAACAACAACAACAATTAAACCGGGTTAAATGAAAGGGAGAAGGCCGGCCTCCCCCAGAAAAGTCAATAAGTCCACCAGTCAAAGTACACGCACTCGTCCCGAGTACAAGGGACAGGCGGTAGCGACCCCGCCCATCCCGGTACCGGGACAGGTGTCGTGCGCGAAGATCACCCAGACTGGGACATTCGACAAGAATGTGCCGAACAGTCTGGGGGACGACGCAGTCGTTGCAATAGGGCGCAGGCGAGCGCTCCATCAAATAGCGATGCGTCACACGAGTGTGCCCGATTCGGAGACGACACAAAGCAACCTAAAGCCGCCACGGCATTGGGGGATAGGTCCATGGGAACAGTCGCGGCGCAATGGCATGCAACTTTAAGTTCCCTTCGACCGTCTCCCATCTTCTTTGCCAAGCAGTCCGAAGAGCTGCCCGTATTCCTGCCATGTAGTCAGTGTGAGGAAGAGCGAAACGCTGGTCCGGTAGCAGAGTCCTCGCGCCCTCATTCCCCACAATTCCTACATGTCCAGGAACCCCGCAGAAGATAATCTCGACATCTGCCCGGCTCGCCAAAACCGTGGCGTCACGATGGTGGTGGCTCCACCTTGGACACAGCGTAAAATTGATAGAATGTGAAGAGGAGAGGGAAAGAGATGTGAGAAGGTATGGGTGGGAATGAAGCAGGTTGTTAAAAAACCTCCATCCCGAACCGGAGCTCAGGGGTTAGGGAACAATGTCCCCTCCCCCCTCAGCCCCGATGCGGGGTGGTTGGCTTGAGAAGAAGGTCAGCATCTACCCTGTGAAATTAGAGGCTGACCAGAGAAAGTTGTGGGAGAGGTTGTATGAAAAGCGACGAGGTAGGGGAGAAATCGGGCTATCTGAAGGAAGGAAGAGAGGCTAAGCTGGGGCCGGACGAAGCGCTGGATCCCGTCAGCACGGCGGTCAGGATGGCAAATCGCCGCGCCCCTTACGGGGCAGCTAGACACAATAAAGAAGCCCCAGCACATGACTTGTAACACCTGTTCAGCAACTTACCCCCACCACCACCAAACCACAACCTAATAAAATACATCTAGACACACCCTCACCCAATAACACTTGAATACTATAATACCAAACAAACCTCCTCACAAATAAACCAGAGAAATCACTACAGTGGACGTCAACATCCTGTCCTAACTAAACTCTGGCCACTCAAATTACTCCAACCATACAAACACAGAATAAACCTCACCCAATGACCAACATGCAAGCAACATTGACTGCTCGAACCTCAGACATGCACAACATTCTCAACATCAAGGAGCAATGTGGTGGCATTCCTAGAGGTTGTCCACCTTGCAGAAGAGAGGTACAGGGGGATGGGAAGTAAAGTATGAAAAGCTAAAACTACAATAATGCTGATTACAATGTTTCAAAGCATATTCAAATATTCTCTTACCTTGACAAAATCACTAATTCCATTCCTGTGGGAACTATGTCTTAGCATGGAAATTATCTGGACATCAGCCCAATTGAAACTTTGACTCTGCAGAAGCTAATTACTGCTATGATTAGGACCTGGTACACAATGAAGATGAAATGTTGCAATGTGTTTAAACTTGGTTGAGTCTGCCAAATCATGTAAAAATGCTTTTAAAGGGAAAAGGTGGTCATATCTTTTATTAAAAGTATTATCTGCTGTCTGAGTGCTGTATAATTTTAGAATAAACAGTTTTATGAACATTTATATTATCACTGTAAATTAATTTGCACACTATTTTGTGTGGACATTGAAATTGAGCTGGCTTCTATAATGTAGTACAGTTTCAACCACAATCTTTTGATTATTGGGAAAAAGGTTAAGCACAACCAATTCAATAGTTCCCATGAGCTACCATTAGTCTAGTGGTGGCTGCATTGGACATCCAAGGCCAAGCTACAGGGTTTAATCACAACAAGAGCAGGAACTTTCCTCTATCTTCATTCACATACATGGCATATCCTCACTCACACAATATACTCTCTTCTTTCCACTATCTTCACTCACACACTCTTCCATCCTGGAACATATGAACAAGGTATTCATGGATCCATGAATAGGCATATGGCCTTGCCAAGTGGATACACCAGTTCCAGTGGGCTTAAGCCTCATTGAGTGTGCTAAGTGTGTGCTGGATGAAGGCCAGATCAGAGCGATTTCATGGTGACTGCCACACACTGTAAATAGCTGTGATCTGGATCACAAATTAAACTGTAGGTCCCTACTGAAGATTAAAAGACATCAGAAGAGTGCAGATGCACCCAGCTAAACAAAGGAAAGGGTTCTCAGCTTGAGGGTTGTATTAAACACATGCTATACTGCATCTCCCCTCCCCAAATGGTAACCATGACCAGTGATTGTCTTTTTGATCTTTATGTGACTCTCATCATTGAGTTGAGATCTTATCGGCAATTGAAAAAAAGGATAGATGATGTATCTAACTAGTTACACAAGAACATACATTGTTTTGGCTGAGGATGAGAGAGTCGAAATAATTCCTCTTCACCCTCATCAAGTAGTTTTTGAGCTTCCATCAAGTCTTTTATATTTCGATTCTTCTCAAACCTCTGTCGAAGCAAAACTGAATGATATCTTAATTCATCCCTGTAAAATAAAAGGCATTGTTAAGAATCACAATTTTTTTTCCCCTTTAGAGCCCATCTGGCGACTGCCAGCTTGGGCATAAGTCGACGGAAATACGACAGCCTAGAACACAGCTACTTTAAAATAAATTATGAAAAAATAACAATGATAAATATTGGAAAAACTCAACAATTAGGAAGCAATCTCCGACGCCGGGGAGAAGTCCCGCTCACCCCGGGGCAGGAGCGTGCAACCTACAAAGAAAAACAAAAAATAGAACCTACTTAAATAAAGGGGAGAAGCCCGGCCTCCCCCCAAAAGTCAACAAGTCCACAAGTCAATGTGGACGAACTCGTCCCAAGTACAAGGGCAGGCGGTAGCGAACCCGCCCATCCCGGTACCGGGACAGGTAACGTGCCCGAAGATCACCCAGACTGGGACATTCGACAAGAGTGTGCCAAACAGTCTGGGGGACGACGCAGTCGTCACAATAGGGGGCAGGAGAGCGCTCCATCAGATAGCGATGCGTCACACGTGTGCCGGATTCGGAGACGACAGAAAGCGACCGGAAGCCATCGCGGCATTGGGGGATGGGTCCATGGGAACAGTCGCGGCATTGGGGGATGGGTCCATGGGAACAGTCGCGGCATTGGGGGATGGGTCCATGGGAACAGTCGACAACGCAATGGCACGCAACTTTAAGTTCCCTTCGACCGACTCCCATCTTCTGTGCAAAGCAGTCAGAAGAGCTATCCGAAATCCTGCCATGTAGTCGGTGTGAGGAAGAGCGAAACGCTGGTCCGGTCGCAGAGTCCTGGCGGACTCTTTGGCGCGCTGATTCCCCGCAATTCCTAGATGTCCAGGAACCCAGCAGAAGATAATCTCGACATCTGCCCAGCTCGCCAAAACCGTGGCGTCACGGATATCGAGAACCAGGGGATGTGGAGATTCTTCTTTTTTTTTAAATCTATAGAGCCTATCTGGCAACTGCCCACTTGGGCCTAAGTCGCCGAAAAACAGGACAGCCTAGAACTAGGCTATTTTAAAATAAAAATATGAAAACTTAACAATGATATAAATTGGAAAACTTAACAATCAGGAAGCAATCTCCGGCAGAGGGGGGAAGTCCCCCTCACCCCGGTGCACGAGACTGCAACCTACAAACAAAACAATAACAAAAAAAAAGGAACCTTAAATAAAGGGGAGAAGCCCAGCCTCCTCCCAAAAGTCAGCAAGTCCACAAGTCAATGTGCACGAATCCGTCCCGAGTACAAGGGACAGGCGGTAGCGACCCCGCCCATCCCGGTACCGGGACAGATATCGTGCGCGAAGATCACCCAGACTGGGACATTCGACAAGAATGTGCCGAACAGTCTGGGGGACGACGCAGTCGTTGAAATAGGGCGCAGGCGAGCGCTCCATCAAATAGCGATGCGTCACACGAGTGTGCCCGATTCGGAGACGACACAAAGCAACCTGAAGCCGCCGCGGCATTGGGGAATAGGTCCATTGGAACAGTCGCGGCGCAATGGCACGCAACTTTAAGTTCCCTTCGACCGACTCCCATCTTCTTTGCCAAGCAGTCCGAAGAGCTACCTGTATTCCTGCCATGTAGTCGGTGTGACAAAGAGCGAAACGCTGGTCCGGTCGCAGAGTCCTCGCGGACTCTTTGGCGCGCTCATTCCCCGCAATTCCTACATGTCCAGGAACCCATCAGAAGATAATCTCGACATCTGCCCGGCTCGCCAAAACCGTGGCGTCACGGATATCGCGAACCAGGGGATGCGGAGATTCCAATGCCCCCCGAGAGAACTCAGGGCGCTTTGTGAGTCGCTATAGATCACAATCCGGTCCCCGAACCGGGCACGTCGCGTAATCTCCCGTACCGAGTGGTGTATTGCCATCAGCTCGGCCGTGAAGACAGACGCAGCGCCTGGTAGAGCCCCACTGAATTCAAACAGAGGGGATACGGCGTGGAAGCCGACCCCCTCTTGGGACTTGGAGCCATCCGTATACACTGGCACGGTTCCAGCGTGACACGAGGTGTGCTCCAAAAAGGTCGAACGCAATACTCCCGGCGCCGTACAAGCTTTGGGAGCAGAGGATTAGCGACAAATAGCCAAATGTGGTACCCACCAGGGTGGCGTCCTGGGCAGAACCATGGGCGCCACCGGCCCGAGAGCTATATCTAGCTCTCCAAGGAGTTTCCTGGCCCTAAACACAAAGGGCTTAGGGTATGACTGGCGTCTCTCGGCGGCATAGGCACCGTCGAGATCAGCTGCGGATGCAATGAAAGCTGTTGGCGACTGAGGGAGGCGCCGGGCTCGCGCGTACAGGCGAGTGATGCACTGCACAGAGTAAGTGGAATCTCCCCAGTATCGACCAAGAGGCTCTCAATGGGGGAAGTGCGGAAGGCACCGGTCACAAGGCGAAGGCCAGTGTGGTGGATCGAATCCACCTTCCGCAATAAACGCTCGGCTGCGGATGCATAAAACTCGCATCCGTAGTCGAGCTTTGAACGATCAAAGGATCGATAAAAGAATAGGGCAGTAGCCCGATCAGCGCCCCAAGCGCTGAACGTCACGGAACGCAGAATATCAATGGCGCGGGTAAAAGAGACCCTAAGGCTGCGAATATGAGCCTCTTAGGTGAGGCGTCGGTCGAATACAAGACCAAGGAAACGGTGCGACTCAACCACATCCAGGCGCACACCATTAAGAAACAAATCTGGGTCGGGGTGGAGCCGTGGATGGCGGCAGAAGTGCACCACCTAGGTCTTGGCCAAAGAAAACCGAAACCTGTGCGCTTCGGCATAGCGAGAGACGCGGTTCAATGCCTGTTGGAGTCGACGCTCCAGAGTTGGCATCTGGGCCGCGCCAAAAGAGATAGAAAGGGCGTCCACGTAGAGCGTAGCGAGAACATCTTCCGGCAGCACCGAGGTGATGCTGTTGATGCTCAGGGTAAAGAGTGTGACACTGTGGACACTTCCCTGCGGGAAACCCTCTTCCTGCTCCTTTGGGCCGGAGAGAGCTCCCCCCACCCGTACGCGGAATCGACGATCTCGCAAAAATTCAGATATAAAGACTGGGAGGCGGCCCCTCGCCCCCATCGTGTGGAGAGTCTCCATGGGGGAAGAGGGACTGGGTGTGAACCCTTTTTGAAGGGCTCCGAATAGGCGCGGAAACAACCGTGCTTGTTGGCCTGTATGTACCAGGAGCAGAGGGTGCCTTTCTAACTATTGAGGCATATGATGTCCCAGGCAGAGTCGGGCCCGCCAGGACCAAGTCCTTATCCTTGCGGAATGAGAGCCGATCCTGCGCCTGAATGGCCAGGATTTCTTTCTCAAAGAGATATGCACCACATTGCTTCGAAGAAGCGGTGTGTGGCTCTCCGCAATTGACACACTTGGCCACACACAATTTAGACTTATCATGTGCGGCCTTGGAGCAATTTACACAGATTTCGGGTGACCCCGACTTTGCACATCTACAAGAACAATTCGCATGGCTGAAGCGGTTACAGTAATAGCACCGACGTCGCAGTGGCACAAATGCCTTCATGCTGTAGCAGAACCACCCGGCATGCACTGACTCAGGGAGCTTGTCACAGTCGAACGTGATGAGGAATGTAGGGGTGGGTCTTGAGGCCCCTCCCTGTTTTCTCATCACAAGTTCGACCTTGACCGCCCCCTGGTCGGCCAGTTCTACTCCTTTCACAAAATTCATGCTAGAGTGCGGCGTCACAATCACCGGGGTGCCATGAAGTGTCCGAAGAGCACTTATCTTAGCTGCCTCGGCGGGATTCGACGCAATCGCCAAATGGCTCCCGTCCAAGAAACGGGTCACCTTCGGCTCTCTACCAATCGCACTAGCTAATCCTCTCCTCTGATGGATCATGTTGCACTTGGCCAACATAGTGCCATCAGTGGAGTGAATAACAAAAATGCCAGTTAACCTCTGAATGAGAGGCCCCAACGTTATCGAGTCTCCACCCTGTGTACTTTTCATCTTAGTCGGGGGCTCCGGACCCGGTGGGGCAGAGGGGCCGGATGTGCCAATCTTGGCTTGGTCGCCTACCAAAGTGGCAGCAGACCCATCCGTCCCTGCAGCCCCCACGGATGGAGAGGAGCCCCGAGTCTTTTTCTTCTTCTTTTTACGAGAGGAGGGCGGGGAATGAACCCGCTTCTCACCTCCACCGGCAGAAGCCCCTAGGCCAGATGGACCGGCCTCAGCCAGGTCCTTCTCCGAAATGGAGAAGGTCCTGGTGGTCACAGGGGCAATGGTTGGAGGAAATCCCTCCCCTCCTTGTACTGCCTCGGAAACCCTCGCCTTTTGAGGAGGACCTTGCATAGGGGCAGATTCGGTGCTTGGTGCTGAGCCTGGATTCCCCCCCATGGAAGGCCCAACCTTCTGAGGCTGGGTAGCCTCAAGGATCATGTCTATCTCAGGGGGGCACCTCCAGTTGCCCCCCCCCAAGACATCGCAGGTCGCGTTGGCAGTATCGTCACTAGTCAGGTGGTTTGGGGAGGCACAGGCCTTGACCCCGGCAAGGTTCAATATTCTTGCCAGCAGGTCTTTTGAGGGAAGCGACCAAAGGGGCCTGGCTTCACTCTCCCCCCCTAAGGGAGTTTGCCCTACCGAGCCGCTTTGATTGCGAGCGGTTGGCTATGGGCTGCCTGCTGGCTTTCTTGGCAGTCCCCTACACCCATGGGCGAAGGAGAGGAGTAAGCCTCCTCTCCAGTTAGAGAATTATGGAGTGTCCCCTGTGCAAGCATAGCGGGGAGGAGGAGGGTCCTCCATTTTTTGGTGGAGCTGCCTTAGGGCAGCTCCGTCATTGATACAGGGGGAATTAAGGGGATTTTTTTTATTGATTCATCATTGGGCACGGTGACCCTCTTTTTATTACAGGATGCAATATCTTATCACCCCTCACAGTAGCCCGCTCTGCAAGGCGTGCGTATGGGCCTGGCAGAGCCAGGTGCAGGTGCCACCATTTAAGGCTACCCCTCTCACCTGGTAACCTGGCAGCCCTTCAGCATGGCGGCTCCACCTTGGGCACGGCGTAAAATCAAGGATAGATGGTGAAGTGAGAAGGAAAAGGGATGTGAGCAAGGTATGGGTGGGATGAAGCAGGTTGTTAAAAAAACACCATCCCGAACCGGAGTTCAGGGGTTAGGGAACGTTTTCCCCTCCTACCTCAGCCCCGATCTGGGACGGTTGGCTGAGAAGAAGGTCAGCATTTACCCTGTGAAATTAGAGGCTGACCAGAGAAAGTTGTGGGAGAGGTTGTATGAAAAGCGAGGAAACTGGGGGGAAACAAGTGTTTTGAAGGAAGGAGAAGACGCTAAGCTGGGGTCGGACGGGGTGCTGAATCCCGTCAGCCTAGCAGCCAGGATAAATCCTTATGAACTCACCCCTTTCCATTGTTTGTGCTAGTTTCCATGATGGCTTCTATCTATGAAGTTTGCACTATCAACTATCTCAGGTTTTAGAATAATGTTAAGTACCTAGAATTTTAATATTTTCTATTTTTTTTTATAATCAAGTAAATCAAGTTTTTACATTCCTTTTTTGGTGTTCACAGAAACAACATATTCATGTGTATTGAATGAAACTTTTCAAATCACTCTTCTATTCATTTTGGCAAGAACAAAAACCAAACCAGCAGAGAAGGAAAACAAAGATTACCAAAGTAAATAATAACCTTCACTTTTGGAGGTTATAAGGTGTAAGGCAGAAAAATTTAGGTCTATTCTGATTTTGACCATATCAGTATGAAACTATCTCTTGCCACATTTTGCCTTCTGACTGCCAAAATATAACAAAATAAAGCTCAAAAAATGCTAAAGGAATTAATGAAATATAAAACAATGTCTGCTGACCAAAAAGTTGCAGGCTCTCACTTATTCTGATATTCTGATTTATGACCCTACGACCTTCAAAACTTTCAATAATTCCTGGACTAACCTTGGGAATTATATTATTTGAAAGAGAATGTAAAATAACATAAGGGTTTCAAATCTTGTTAGAATTGGCATGGTTATGATGTTATTGCAAAAAAAACATTATTCCATGGCTAACCTAGGGAGTACTTTGACAATTATATCATTCAAAAGAGAATGTAAAACAACATAAGGGTTTCCTACGGCTAACCTAGGGAGACCTTGGCAATTCTATCATTCAAAAGAGAATGTAAAATAATATAAGGGTTTCAAATTTCGTTAGAATGGGCCAAATAGTTATGGTTATTTCCAAAACAAAATAATTCCCTGGTTACTTTGGGAGGACTTTGGCAATTATATCATTCAAAAGAAAATGTAAAACATGTGTTTTAAATTTGTTAGAATCTGCTGAATAGGTATGTGTTATTGCCTCCCAAAATAATTGCTTAGCTAATCTTGGGAGGACTTTGGCAATTATATTGTTTGAAAGAGAATCAAAACAACAGAAAGGTTTCAAATTTCGTTTGAATAGGCCAAATAGTTACAATGTTATTACAAGACCAAAAAAAGCAAAATGGGAACTTAACGACCAACATAGTGAGATGTAGAGTCGCCAGTGACTATAAAGGATTGTGCTAAAATAAATAATGGTAATTTCCAGAAAGTGAGGGCACATTTTTTTTCTCATTATTTCTAGGGATGCACCAGATTCACCTTTTTTAAATTTGGCCAGAACCAAATAGTTGGTCCAAATCCAGCCAGATTTAGTCTTCAAAACACAAGTAGCTTTTGATCCACCCTCACCTAGTAATTGGGCTAGTTATTGTGCCTATTCTATGTCAATAGGGAAAGAGCCACATTGAAAATTGAAAGATGAAAAATGTCATACATTTGAGCGTTACTAGAATTTAGGCACACAATAGATTGTTTTAATAGAAATTCCGTTTTAACTTATTGTTTATAGTTGGATGTTTAGTTTTTATAGCCAGCCTTTTTTACTGGGAGATGCTGTTCCATTTTTGAGTCAACTTACACATGTTTGTAGTAATAAAAATTGAAATCCTGGCCTCTCTTGAATATTATACACCAATGATATCACTCACATATATTAAGGGGATACCAAATTTCTTCTTGAGTTACTTTTCACGTTGTTTCGTTCAAAATTTGTATTTTTGGTTTTGTATATCATTTTATTACAAATTTTATGGTATAATTTTTTTTTAGCAATATGACTAGAACATAGTCAAAATTAAGATAATGTAAAATTGTATACATATGTAGAAAATTTTTCTTAGATATTTAAAGTTCATTTGTGAAAAAACAACAAAAAAACTATACCATTGATTTTTATCATTTTATTGCAAATTTTATGCACTTTTATATTATATACATTTTGTTTTAACAACATGACTAGAACATAGTGAAAATTATGACAATGCAAAATTTTATACATTCATGGAAATTCTGAAAAGATTTTTAAAGTTGATTTGTGACCAAAATGCATAACTATACCATGCGATTTTAAATATTTGCTAAAAAAAACCTGGTACCTAAGAACTGGTATATATTTTTAGCATCATTCGAATATAGATTGAACTAAATTCTAGGGCATTCAGAATGCCCTTACTATTCACCCCCCCCCCCTCTCTCCAACTGAGAACAAAGCATATAGTTGACCTTGTCTGCAAAATATTATTTTAGTCTACCATTAACACAAATTTTAATGGAAGTAAACTGATTTCAAATGATAACTAAATCATATGTACATATTTTGGTCGTGAATTGCTTAATATTTAGTGATTCTATAGCCATTTATATGAATGTGGTATCCCCTTAATTACATTTTATTTTTTTCAGAACTCACTAGATCAATAAGTAGTCATAATAGAATGCAATGGCATTGCCTGCAAATAGGAGCACAATTTGGCAGTTCTTAATTAGAATTTTGCTGGCCTTAATTAGGGAAAATATTATATAGCTATATTGTGTATATCTTTGATATACAATATATAACATTTACATTTTTTAAAATTTTGAATAAGAGTAGCCCACATATTTTAGGCAAATAAAGCTTGTAAGAATTGTTCAGGGTGAAACTTCAGAAGACCTACGCCGGGCTGGGGTTGACATGTTGTTGCAGGAGTTAGATAGTGTCATTGGGTCTTTGCAGGCAGGAAACTAGTTACTGATAGTGGTCAGGGAAATATAAGAGTACAGGATGGGGCAGGGAAAGGAAAGAGATGCAGAGGAGATAGAGTGGAAGGTATACATTCTAAAAGGTGCTTCAGGGATAGGAGGGCTGAGTTGTCTTTATACCAATGCTCGTAGTCTTAGAAATAAGATGAGTTATTTAGTTATATTATTGATGAAGATATAGATATAATATGTGTAATAGAGTGATGGGTTAATGAAAATAAATTTAATGACAACATGAGTGAATTTGAACTACAGGGTTATGATATGTACATTAGTCAAAGGAGAGTAGGAAGGGTGGTGGGTTCATTATTTATATCAGAAATAGCATTTCTTTAAATCTAAATAATTCTATAAAGCAAGAAGTTGAGTCACTATGGATAGAGATTAGGGTCAGTAAAAATAGGATAATATACTTTGGAACCTTTTACAGACCACCCGGACAAAAAGACTGTATTGATGAGCTAATGATCAGGAAAATAAGGAAAGGATGTGAAGTAAATAGAGTTATTCTTGATGACTTTAATTAAAATTCTGTGGACTGGGAAAATATGATAGGAAGGGATAAAGCAAGTTTATAGAAATGCTTTGGGATAATTTTTTGACTCAATTTGTTAATAAGCTAACAAGGGGTACCAATATCTTAGATCTGGTTCTTTTAAATGATGATCACTTCATTCAGGAATTGACTGTCGGGGAAGCATTGGGAAATAGTGATCATCAGATGGTTTGTTTTAACTTGGGAATAGTGAAACTCCATAAAAACTCCAAATTTTTATAGATGAGATGACGATAAATTACAAAACTTGCTATATCAGATTAGGTGGGATATAGAATTCAGGGGGAAGAATACTTATGAGATGTGGAACACTTTTAAGATATACTAAACATAGTACAGGAGCAGTGTATTCCAATGAAGGCTATTAGGAAGAAATGTAGGAAGCCGTTGTGATGGAATCAGGAGAGAGCTAGGAAAATTTCTAAGAAAAGGGGATACCAGAGATTACAGAGAGAAAGAACTTTTGAGAATTTAAATCATTATAGGTTGACCAGAAATGAGCTAAATAAGATTAAGAAGAACAAAGGGGATGCAAAAATTAATTTAGCTCAAAATAATAATAATAAAGATCCAAGATTCTTTAGCTATTAAAGAATTAATAACAAATCTAACAGTGATAAAATTGGGCCTATTAGATATGAAGGGGTTTTGAAAGAATCTGATAACGAAATAGTAGATGTTCTTAACATAACATAACATAATTTAACGGATGACAAAAGCCACAAGGGCCTATCAAAGGTCATCCGTATCCATCAAATCCCACCCATATAATGCATCCATAGGATTTTGTCAGATCATGCAGCTACAATATACAATTTAACAATCCATAGGAATGTCCAACCATGCATCTACAATATATAATTTAAAGCCTCCATAGGAGTCTGTCAAAAACAAAATCAAAATCCCCCAAAATATACAATAAAAAGAAACTGCATCCACAGGAATGAGTCAAGAAACATTTCCACATACCAAAAAGTAAGAAATTAACCCTCCATCCCCATATAATCATCCAGTCTGCGCTTGAAAACATTCAAGTTTGGGCTGTCTACAGTCTCAGGTGGCAAACTATTCCAATAATCCACCACTCTGTTAGTGAAAAAATATTTTCTAACATCCAGTCTGCACAGTATTTACACAAGAGAATCAAGATAGATTAATTGATGATAATTCTAGGTCAAGGGAAGTAATGTTGAATACTGTTAATGTGAACAGGGAATTAATTAAAGGGCTTATATTGGAGTTATGTATAGTAAGTCATGTGGCCCAGATAACATTCATTCTAGGTTATTCAAAGAAGGTGTAGATAGTAATGCAGTAGCTCTTGAGAAGATATATACTAGATCACTAGAGTTTGGACAAATACCTAATGATTGGAAATTAGCGAACGTAGTGCCAATTTTTTAAATGGGAAATAAAGAGGACCCAAATAACTTTAGGCTGGTAAGCTTAACTTCTATTATTTGGAAAATTCTTAAGAAGATAGTTAAGAAGGGGATTTCTGACCATCTAGAGTGTGGTATGTTAGTAAATGATGCTCAGCATGGGTTTAGAAGGGGTAGATTGTATTTAACAAATTTACTAGATTTTATGGATTATGTTACTAATCAATTAGAAAAGGGAGAGAATGTTTATGTAATTTACTTAGATTTTAGCAAAGCTTTTGATAAGGTTCCACATAGGAGATTAGTTGACAAATTAAAAATGAATGGGATATGTGGTAGAGTTTAGAATTGGATAACTGAATAGCTGAAAGACAGTAAACAAAGTTGTGCTGAATGGGGTGAGGTCACAGTGGAGGGATGTTATCAGTGGAGTACCTCAAGGATCGGTTCTAGGTTCTTTATTATTCATAGTTTATATAAATGATCTTGGGGAGGTTGTAAATAGCAAAGAGTCAATTTTCGCTGATGACACTAAATTGGCAGCTGTAGTCAAAGTTGAGGGTAGCTTTAAAGTGCAGAGTGACTTGAATAAGTTATTAGCTTGGGCTCAAAAGTGGCAGATGACTTTTAACCTTAAAAAATGCAAAGTTCTTAACATGGGAAAGGATAATAGGGAATTTAGCTATGAAATGGATAGGCATTGGCTGAATTCAGTTGAGGATGAGAAGGACTTAGTTGTAGTAGTAGATAGGTCACTGAATTTTCAAATCAGTGTATTAGGCAATAAATAGAGCAAATAGGGTGCTAGGATACATTAACAGGAATGTTAGCTACAAGACAAACGAGATTATCTTAAAACTGTACAACTCATATGTTAGGCCACATTTAGAGTACCGTATACAAGCAGGGTCACCACATTTTAGAGATGACATCAACCTGCTAGTTAGTAGAAAGGAGGGCAACAAAAATAATACCTTCCCTGAAGCACATTGAATATGAAGATAGACTGGGGGTACTAAATATGTTCTCATTTGAGAGATATGTGAACTGAGATATGATTGAGCTTTTTAAAATCTGTTCTGGGATGGATGTTGGATTTGGTAAACATGAAGATCGGCGGCACGCATGAAAAAGTGTATCACATGCATATCCATGTGCGTTTGGTTAAATAAAAATGTTAGAACATTATTCTATAAACAATTATGATTATACACTGGGGAGCAGTGCCCCTAAGACCCCCCCAATTGATTGAAACTCAGGATCATTGTAGGAGGATCCCCATGCAGTGATAAACCCCCCATGAGCAGTCCCCTTGAATTTACTCCGGTAAACATGTAGATTGGCAGCTTGGCCGAAAAAAGTGGATTTTTGTTTGTTTATAGTTTGTTCACCCCTGCCTGAATATTCATGTGCATTGGAGTCCTATTTGAAATATACCCAGTACCATTTTTTTAATAAAAATGCCCGAAACTAACCAAATGGAAAATGATATACTGGGGGGGTTATGCCCCCCAGACCCCCACCAATTAATTGAAACTCAGGATCATTGTAGGGTTGTCCCCCCCATTGTATTTACCCCCACAGGAGCCATCCCCTTAAATTTGCTCCCAAAACGTGAAACATTAAAACACGGATGAAATAGTTTACATCCCATCATTCAAGCCACCAATCTACATATTTACCTTTATGCTTAAAAGGTGAAATATATTGGAACAGGGATGAAATATTTTGCGTCCCATTGTTTGCACTGCCAATCTTCATGTTTATCTTGCATTTAACAAGTTATTTGAGTTGGAAGGTAGTAATGGACTAGGGGTCGCCACTTAAAAATTAAAAAACAGAGGTGCAGGTTGGATGTTAGAAAATATATTTTCACTAATAGAGTGGTAGATTACTGGAATAGTTTGTCATCTGAGACGGGTGACAGTCCAAACTTGAATATATTCAAATGCATTAGATGATTATATGGTGAGGGAGGGTGCACTTTGGAAGGGGGGTATTCTGGACTCATTCCTGTGGATGCAGTTTTTGGTAACACTTCAGTTTCAGGGCCCACGGTAGGTGGCGCTGTTTATAGGCTACAATTTTGGGCTACAATATATGTCTTATGACGTCAAACGGTAGTGTCAGATATGAACAATTACAGAGTTATATTTTTTGGTATACGAGTATATACTGGGGGGCTGCCCCCCCCCCAATTAGGTTTCTTGATTAGTTTATGCGCCTCTAAATAATCTAAACATTTTTTGCAGTCATGCAAAATAAATCCGAATTTGAATAACGAAGAAGCACAACTAGAGCACGAAAAAGCAATAACGAAACAGAAAAAAATGCAAAGCAAGTTCACTGCAAAACAAAAAATATGAAAAAAAACATAAAGGACATCAAGAAACCTTACCTAACTTAGAAAAAACTATAAATGAGCAGAGGCGCAGATATTTAGTAAATAATACAAACTAAAAGTTACAAATCGCAAAACAATAAAAAAATATAACACCGTGATTGGTCACATCTGAAGCTACCGTCTGACATAACATAATTTCCCGGATGACAAAAGCCACAAGGGCCTATCAAAGGTCATCCGTATCCATCAAATCCCACCGATATAATGCATCCATAGGATTTTGTCAGATCATGCATCTACAATATACAATTTAACAATCCATAGGAATGTCCAACCATGCATCTACAATATATAATTTAAAGCCTCCATAGGAGTGTCAAAAACAAAATCAAAGTCCCCCAAAATATACAATAAAAAGAAACTGCATCCACAGGAATGAGTCAAGAAACATATCAACATACCAAAAAGTAAGAAATTAACCCTCCATCCCCATATAATCATCTAATCTGCGCTTGAAAACATTCAAGTTTGGGCTGTCTATAGTCTCAGGTGGCAAACTATTCCAATAATCCACCACTCTGTTAGTGAAAAAGTATTTTCTAACATCCAGTCTGCACCTCTGTTTTTTAATATTTAAGTGGTGGCCTCTAGTTCTATTACTACCTTCTAACTCAAATAACTTGCTGAAATCCAATTTATCCATCCCAGAAAAGATTTTAAAAAGCTCAATCATATCTCCCCTCACACACCTTCTTTCAAATGAAAACATATTTAATACCCTCAGTCTATCTTCATATTCAAGGTGCTTCAGGGATGGTATTATTTTTGTTGCCCTCCTTTGTACTAATAAGTTTATATCATGTCTAAAATGTGGTGACCATGTCTGTATACAGTACTCTAAATGTGGCCTGATATAAGAGTTGTATAGTTTAAGGATGACCTCCTTACTCTTGTAGCAACATTTCTTTTAATGTAACCTAGCACCCTATTTGCTCTATTTTTTGCCTCAATACACTTCTTTGAAAATTTCAGTGACCTATCTACTACCACTCCTAAGTCCTTCTCATCTTCAACTGAATTAAGCCAATATCCATGCATTTCATAGCTAAATTCCCTATTATCTCTCCCCATGTGAATAACTTTGCATTTATTAAGGTTAAAAGTCATCTGCCACTTCTGAGCCCAAGAACAACTTATCTAAGTCACCCTGCACTTTAAAGCTACCCTCAACCTCTTTGACTACAACTGCCAATTTAGTGTCATCAGCAAAAATTGACACTTTGCTATTTACACCTTGCCCAAGATAATTTACATAGATTATAAATAATAAAGGGCCTAAAACTGATCCCTGAGGTACGCCACTAATAACATTCCTCCACTCTGACCTCACTCCATTCAGTACAACTTTCTGTTTCCTATTTTTCAGCCATTCAGTTATCCAATTTAAAATGTTCCCACATATCCCATGCAGCTTTAATTTATGAACTAGTCTTCTATGTGGAACCTTATCAAAAGCTTTGCTGAAATCTAAGTAGATCACATCAACTTTCTCACCCCTATCTAATTCTTTAGTTACATAATCCATAAAATCCAGTAAATTAGTTAAACACAATCTATCTTTTCTAAAACCATGCTGAGCATCATTAATTAACCTGCTACTCTCTAGATGATCAGAAATTTCCTTCTTAACCATCTTCTCAAGAATTTTACAGACTATAGAAGTTAAGCTTACCGGTCTAAAGTTATTTGGGTCCTCTTTGCTTCCCTTTTTAAAAATTGGCACTACATTTGCCAATTTCCAATCATTTGGTATTTCTCCAGACTCTAGTGATCTAATAAATATCTTCTCAAGAGCTACTGCAATACTTTCTACACCTTCTTTGAGTATCCTAGAATGAATGTTATCAGGGACAGATGCCTAACTAATATTTAACTGCATTATAAGCCCTTTAATTTCTTCTCTGTCTATATTAATAGAATTTATCACTACTTTCCTTGACCTAAAATTATCATCAATTAATCTAACTGGTTTCTCTTCTGTGAATACTGAAGCAAAATTATCATTAAGGACCTCTACTATTTCCTGATCAGATTCTTTCAAAACCCCTTCATATTTAATAGGCCCTATTTTATCACCCAAAATTGTAGCCTACTAACAGCGCCACTTACCGTGCGCCCCAAATCTGAAATATTACCCAGTTTTTTAGGTAAATATGAAGATTGGTGGTACACCGAAAACGTATATTTTTTTGCATGTATGTTTCATTTACTTGTGCATGCATATTCATGCACATTTTGTTAAATAAAAACGTTACATTATTCAATAAACAATTATGATATACTGGGAAGCTGTGCGCCCCCCCCCCCCCTCAATTGATTGAAACACAGATTCATTGTAGGGGGGGGGGGTCGCCCTGCAGTGTTAAAGCCTCCCCATGAGCAGTCCCCTTGAATTTACTCCAAAAAGGTGAAACATATTGTAACAGACAAAATAGTTTGCATACCATCATTCGCATCGCCGATCGTAATGTTTACCGTTTTTTAGGTAAATATGTAGATTATCGGCGCGAACGATGGGACATACTATTTCGTCTGTGTTCCAAAATGTTTCACATTTTGGGAGTACATTTAAGTTGATGGCTCGTGTAGGGGTAAACACAATGGGGGGACTACACTACGATGATCCTGAGTTTCATTAAATTGGGGGGCTCTGGATAAATCCTAATTGTTTATAGAATAATAATTCGAAAAGGACTCAAACGTGCATGAATATTCCGACACGAGTGAACGATAATATTTACACACCAATTTTTTTTTCGCCCAGGCCGCCAATCTACATATTTACCGTTTTTTATTATTAGGATTGATTTGGATTTTGACGAGTCTTGGTAATGCTTTTTGTTTTTGACAGATTACCTAGATTCCTGTGTATCGTTCAAATTGTATATTGTAGATACATGATCGGACACAATCCTATGGATTGTTTATATTGTAGATGCATGATCTGACACAAACCTATGGATGCATTTTGTGGGTGAGTTTTGACAGATGCGGATGACCTTTGATAGGCCCTAGTGGCTTTTGTCATCCGTGAAATTATGTTATGTCATCCAGTGAATTATGTTGTCTATTTAAATGCCAAATCATAATCTCTTTAAACATTACCTGTGTATTGTCCATGCTTCTAAACCTCGTAGAGATTTTTTGTATAGAGAACAGACTTTTTGCCTGTGAGAAATAATTCGAGTTTGCAAGTGAGCCATTTTTATATTAAGTGTATTTTAATAAAGAATGACGGTGAAATAAAAATGAAAATAAAACATAACAGCAAAGATACTGTTTATCTTTTTTAGTAGTTATCTGGTCACTCTTTCTGCTAGGTAATTTTTCGGGGGGGGGGGGTAAGAAAAGTTGTGAACAAGGATGGGCAATAATTTTAAGCATCCGGCTAAATTGAAGCTTATACAGAGCTTTGCAGTCGGCCCTTAAAATTTAGATGCAAATTCCAAATACATTATACATAAGTTAATTGCAATTACTTCTGTACATTTGTTTGCATATACTATAGTATCCATTTTCTGGGTGAGTTTTGACAGATGAGGGTGACCTTTGATAGGACCTTGTGTCTTTTTCATCCGTGAAATTATGTTATGTTATGTCATAGGTGGTCAAATTTTAGAAAAATCTTGAGACAAATGGTGCCTTCTTTGAGCAGGCACCTTCTTTGAGCGACCAAAAGCTATCAGCCGGTGTGGTTGCGGCGCAAACTAGCACGCATCCACCCAAAGCTTAAACGCTTGATAACAGTATGTGTGGAGAAGTGATGCACATAAATAATAGAGAAGAGATCCTCCTGGAGTTGACCCCGAAAAAAATCAGTGCTCAATCGGTAGAGCACTGGTCTAGATAACCAGAGGTCTGAGTTCGAGTCCTTGCCGGGCAATAGTTTTTTTTCTCTTGGATTTTTCTCGGGGTCACCTCCAGTAGGATCTCTTGATTCTGTGTATCACTTCTCCACACATACTGTTATCAAGCGTTTAAGCTTTGGGGTGGATGTGTGCTAGTTTGCGCGCCAACCACATCTGCCAATAGCTTTCGGTCGCTCAAAGAAGGAAGGTCGGGCTTTTACACACACACACACACATATATAGATATATATATATATATATAATATATATATATATATATATATATATATATATATATATATATATATATATATATATATATATATATATATATATATATATATATATATGAAAACCAAGCACGATATTGATAAAAGTATCTTTATTTTTCTGGGTTTGAACGTTTCGAGGTACTGGCCTCATCATCGGCAGTAAGAAACTAAGATAGTAACGGGTTAAAATTTCTAGTTTTTATAAAATAATAAAATTAAATAGTGCAATTTAGGATAAGCTGCTTAATACAAGAATACAAATTTCAATAATTCATGATACAATATAAATATTTGATGCAGTTTAATTCCTATTTAAATTAGGTTTAATTTTTAGGATGTAAAGTGATTCTCCATCCCTTACTCTAATAGTTTCTCCCTTGTTAGTTTTGATATTGTTCTCTTTTTACTAAAGTACCTGTAAACGAGCTTTTCCCCTTCCTTAGTGATAAATTACGTAACTTTGATATTCCCTTGCCAGTTAATATTTTCATTGAACTCATCTCAATGTGTAATAAAAATTAGAAGTTTTCTTTTAATGGTAAATTTTACATTCAAATGTTTGGTTTGGCTATGGGAAATTGCCTATCCCCTGTACTTTCCAATATATATATATATATATATATATATATATATATATATATATATATATATATATATATATGAAATTTTTTAAACTACCTTACTCCCCACCATTATCGATCTTCCCCTTGTTTGGTTCCGATATAGAGACGATATTATTTGTTTTTGGCCTTCTTCTAAGGATGTTAATGGTTTTCTTACTGAACTTAATTCTCTGGTTCCCTCTATTAAATTTACCTTTGAACACAAACAAAAAGGTGTTCTCCCGTTCTTAGATCTAATTATTCATAGGACTCCATCAGGATTTAAATTTTCGGTCTATCGTAAGCCTACCAACGCCGGTTCTTATATTCATTTTTACTCATGTAATAATGATAAAGTGAAACGGTCTGTATTTATTTCAATGTTCCTCCGGGGGTTGCGGGTCGCCAGCCTCGAATCTTTGATCTTGAGATTTCCAAGATCTTTGAAATAGGCAACAATCTTTGCTACCCTCAAAAATTTCTTGCAGGATGTCTAGATTTTGCAAAAAAAAAAGTCCTATTACAGAACAGAAATATCTCCCGCATACAATTTTAAGAACTCCCTTGTTGTACCGTTCTTCTAAGTCCTATTCCTTGCTTCTTCGCCTTTTGAATAAGTTAAATATTTCTGTCATATTCAAATATCAGTCTACCATGTGCAAAATGTTGATTCATAATAATAACAATTGTATAGGGGAGTTAATTCTGTCGATTGTTCAGTTTGCCCTAAGCAATACTTTGGGCAAACCGGTAAATCATTAAGTGTGCGCTTGACGCAACATAAATACAATATTAAGAGGCAGGAAAGCAGTAGTACTTTCTTCGTCCATTTATCTGAAAAACGTCACCCTATTAATTGGAATTCAACAAAATTTATTTACAAATCTGATGACTTTGTTCAAAGAAATATTGTCGAATGCTCATTCATTAATTCCCCGCCTAATTTTAATATATCCCCCCCGGTCTCTTTCAACTAGTCCCTGTTATTAAAAGTCTTATGTATAACGAACTTGTCCTTTTTAAATCTTACCCCGTTGATTTATTAATTTAGTTATGTTTCTCTATTTTATTTTTATGTATTCACAAATAGGTGTGTATGTATTTAGTTTAGTGACCTAAATGTCTACATTATGTGCAGACAGTTGTAATTTGCGGAAGTAGACCTTATCTAACATAACATAACATAATTTCCCGGATGCTAAAAGTCACAAAGGCTTATCAAAGGTCATCCGCATCTGTCAAAACCAACCCACAAAATGCAAAATATCCGTCTTTGATAACTTTATGTCCTTTCGTTGTACAGGGAAGTGGGGGGGCATTTCTCTGTTGTTTCTTATATATATATATATATATATATATATATATATATATATATATATATATATATATATATATATATATATAAGTAAAAAAACAACATCAAACCAATGTACGTAACCACAGCGAACAATCTGCTCTTTTCTTACATACATATGTATAACCATAACCATACTATCAACTGGAATAGTGCCACTCAGTCATTAGATGCATCCATTACATTTCTAGAAATATTTTAGGGTGTATATCCATTAACACGGTCCCAAACTTCAACAATATCCCTGGTTTGTTTACGCTAGACCCTATGATCAATTCATATATAAAATCACAAATAAATATGTTTCACGATATTTTAGCCCCTAATTAGTGTTAAGAGAAAGGTAGTCTAATGCTCCCTCCCCTCTCTACTATTTAAGCCAACGTATGTTCTGCCTTTTGCTATTCTTTGATAAGGTCTTTGAGAATAAAGACGAAAGCGCCCGGACTCGTTTTTCACTTTTCCTTTGTGGGTGTTTCTTCCACACACACACACATACATACACACAGACACACAGATACACACACATATATATATATATATATATATATATATATATATATATATATATATATATATATATATATATATATATATATTCCCCAGTCGGAATACCTGGTACCTTGGTAGGGAGGAGAGATGGCCAGTTTTAGGCCCCTCATGAGTTGGAAATGGTCCCAGAAGTGACCTCATCCGATGGTAGGGTCTTTCAAGTGGACGAACCTTGGCTCGATTGCAGACACCGAACTTGACTCCAACCATGTGCAATGCCCTCCTCAAAAGTCACAGGCTCCCAAACTGTCGCAAGGAGAGAAAGGATATCCTCGTCAACCATGTGCCCCTTTGATTGCCAAGATCTTCAAGAAATCTCTAGAAAGATCTGGCAGAGGCTGTTACGTGCGGCCTTAAGGAAAGGTAAGAAGAAATCAATGAGGACAAGAAATTCTCTCTTTATCCGACGTCTCCGGGGTCGGATGAGTCTGCTGTCGTTTTGGCAAGCAACCAGGCCAAGACCAGCACGTCCAGTGCTGAGGCACTCTCGGGCGGGGAGGCCCAGACTAAGACTTAAGTCGTAACTGCGCTGTTCGGAGCGCCAATTACCTCGACATCGCACATCCAAAGATAAGTTGGCGTTTTTAACCCGCTGGTTTCAAGCGCCTTTTATTTATTCGCTCCACTTATCGCAGCTGGTCAACCAAAAGCCATATGTTCCATAAAGGAGAGCTTTAGCTAGAATGGCTAGTAGAGAGCTGAAGCTGACCCATTTCTCGGACGGGAGCCATCTAGCTAGCAAATGAGGCGGACACTTCTGAGGTGGCCATTATTAGTGTCTTTCGGACACTAGATTGTTCGCCGGTGAGTGTGATGCCGCACTCTAGCATGAATTTCGTAAAACGAGTGGTTTATACGAGGCAACTCGTTTACTACTCCTTTGGCGACATCACCGAAGAGCTGGCTGATCAAGGAGCAGTCAAAGTCCATCGTGTGATGAGAAAAAGAGAGAGGGGCCTCGAGACCCACCCTTATAATTTTTATACGACTACACCGCCTTTGTGATTGGGAGGGGGGGAGAGTGCAGAAGGATCTGCAAGTTACACCTGACATGATGTTTCCTTTCTTCCATTCGCTTGAGATACCTCCTTTCAGTCAGTAGCTGTGAAACTACACCTGAATATAAGGTATACTGTTATTTATGCGCACATTCCACCGTCATCCGACTTCGACGCCTGGGACTTCCGACGCCTCGTGGCACGTTTGCCCAGGTTCTTTCTACTTTTCGAAGATTTGAACGAAAAAAAACACCTCTGGGGAGACTACTCGGTCAATCCCAGCGGCCTGCTCCTTGCTGACCTGATTGCCGAACTGGGGAAGGGTGGCCTCGTTTATGAACGAGTTTACACGTCACTACCCTATAACCACCTTATTTTCTTACCTTGATCTGTCCCGGTGCTCTCTGGATGTACAGCCTGATTTTGGATGGGATATAGTCGATGAATTTCATGGCAATGACCACATTCCAAATCAAATATCATTTTCTAGGTGGATGGGGTCTGAAAACCCGCCCCGATGATGCTCAGAAATGGCGTGGTGGTCGCATTTGAGGAAATTACCGATTTCTCTGTCCTAGTCAAAGAGATAATGTCGGTGGATAGCGCCGTTGAGTTCTTCTCCGGCAACATCATCGTCATGGGCCTAAGTACGATTCCTATAAAGTCTGGCCTTTTTTGCAGGATAAGCGCTTCTTTGGTGGTCAGCTGGGTGTAAGACGGCCCTTAAACACAAGAATTATGCCTACAAGCGCTATAAGCGCCCACGAACGATTTCATTGTTGGTGAATTTCGTCGAGCAAGGGCTGGGTTCCCCTCAGTACTGGCGGAAATATTATGAACTTTTTCAAAATTTGACTTTTTTTGCAAAAAAACAAACAAAAAGTGAAACTAAGTTCAATGATTGCAATTGATTTATTTTATGCACTAACACCGAGCAACTATTTAACTTTTATTTTCAAGAGCTTCAGGTCACTTGTTAAATATAATTGGTAACATTGAAGGAACAACACTGTATAGGACCATTTCAATGAAGTCACAACCAGTTGTGTGGATCAGTTTGTATTTTGGCTTTATAGTGCAAATTGGATGTTTTCTGTTAATATATTAATCTCTGATGGTTAACAATAGTATTTTTGTGTGTTTCAGATCGTTTATTAGTCATTTTAATAGTTTGATTTGGTGTGTTTCAAGTAGTTTAATAGCTATAAATGAATTAAACCAAAATGAGTAAACAGAGTGATTTGAGTCTTTGAAAAATTGGACAAATAAACGTTTTACTGAAAGAAACTAAATTTAAACAGAAAGAAATAGCAGAAAAACTAAGTGTTTCAACTCAACAATCAGTGTTATTAAGAAAAAAAAAGGTCAAAATTTAAACTTAAAAAGGATTGAAAAAATGTGGTTAAAAACGAAAAACAACACCAAGGACAGATAGAAAATTAATACAACATGCTCATAAGAACATAAGAACATCTTGCAGGAAGATTTCTATTAAGCTGGCAGCAGTGGGTGTTAGCCTTGCTCGAAGATTACTGAATGACAGGCTTTTGGAAGCTGTCAGAAGCCTCGACTCATGGAAATACTGATGAAGGCACGCTATCCTGGGCAAAGCATCACCTCGAATGGACTTCAGAACAATGGGGAAAGGTAAAAATGACACATCTAGCTAACCGGTCACCTGCAATTCATTAAAAAGCATGAATATCTACTAACTTTAACAGGGCCACATTTTTGTACTGGCTCCAATCTTTTCAAAACATAGAGTTTATTTTATTGTTCATTACTTCAATGACTTTTCCAATACTTCTATGGATGTTCAACTACTTAAATTTCCAACGAAACCATGGCATGGGGAACCATTTCGGTGCATGGAAAAAGTCGTTTGTATATTGTCAAGAAAACTATGAACCAAGAAAATTATATACAAGTTTTTAAAGGTCTTTTACTGCCTCAAATAAGGGAATGGTGTGGCGACAGATATTAGATATTCCAACAAGACTCAGCCCCATGTCATACAGCAAAATCCGTGAAGGCATGGTGTACACGAAATTGAGTTCAGCTGCTTCCATGACCTGGAAATTTCCCCGACATGAATCTGATTGAGAGTTTAGGGTGTGTGTTGAAAGATGAAATACACACAGAGCCCATTACGACCAAACAGCAACTCAAATGCCGTCTTATTAAAGTTTGGTTCAGATCTAAGCGAATCCAGGAATTGTTCGAAACGTTGATCAATGTCATGCTAAGACGTGTTAAAGCACTCATGATTACTAAAGGTGGCCAGCTGCTTACTAATGAATGTAGAATACTTAACAATGGGCTAATGTGTCAAAGTAAATCTATTTGCAATCAATAAAATTAGTTTTATTAGCATTTTTGTAGAAAATTTTCCATTTTTTGAAAAATCCATAATAATTCCGCCAGTACTGGATATGTTTCTATGTACTCTCGCCGTTCTTCTAGGAAGGCATTTGTGTCTTCAATTTAAAGGAAGATCCCCCTCCCAAAGAGGTCTGGAAGCGAGTCAAAAGGATTTGGGGCAAGTTTTCGACTGACCACACTCTGATTCTTCAGGAGAACGGGATTTTTATCTCGGACCCCGTTTCCGCAGCGGAGTCCTTCGCGACCGCTTTTTCCGCATTATCTAGCCAAAATGTCCCTTCGCTAGCATTCAATGTAGGTCATGATGTCGCTGAAGGCCGCTGATTGGACTTTATCTTTAGAGGCGGATAACACCTTAACGATAGGTTACGATGAGTGAGTTGGGTTTCACTCTCGCATCATGTGCGGATACCGCTACTCTTGCAGATAATGTTGCGTATGCCATACTTCGACACTTAGGTGAGCGAGGCATGGACTTTCTTTTTGATCTGTTCAACAGAATATTGTGCAGAAGGTACCCTCCCAGACCTCTGACGAAGGCTACTGTGCTTGCTTTTCGCAAACCGGAGAGAGATCATTCTACGCTGGGTGGTTGCCGCTTAATTTCTATAACCTCATGCTTGTGAAAATTGATAGAGAAATTCGTAATTGTTAGATTAGCCTTTTTTATGGACAGCGGAGGCCATCTATCTTCTGCACAGTGCGGTTTACTCAGGGTTTACTCTACTTCAAATACTCAGCTCCAAGTGGAAAATGCTGTCTGCGAGGCCTTTCTTTGTAGAAAGCACCACGCCAACGTATATTTCGATCTGAAGGAGGCCTATAATACCCCATTGTTGATACGGTATCATGGAGAATCTTTACAGGATGAGTCAGAGTGCACTACTTTCATTCTTTATTTCTGAATTTCTGCGGATCTTCGATTCCGTTACGGGTGCTAAGAGCCCTATACGACCCAATGCCACAAAAAGAGGGTGCCCCGCAGTAAATTGTCCTTAGTGTCACACTCTTGTCCCTGAGTATCAACGGCATCACATCGTTGCTGCTGGATAATGTTCTTGCTACGCTCTACGTGGTCGACCATCTGATCTCTTTCGGTGCCGCCCAAATACCAACTGGGGAGCGTCGACTCCAACAAGTATTGAACCGTGTCTCTCGCTTTGCGAAAGCTCGCAGGTTTCGAGTTTCCTTGGTTAAGACTAAGGTGGTGCACTCCTGTCAACTTTCAAGGCTCCATCCCGAGCCGGACTTGTTCCTAAACGGAGTTTGCGTGGAAGTGGTGGATTTGTACCGTTTCCTTGGGGTTATTTTCAACCGACTCCTCACCTGGAAGGCTCATATTCGTAGGTTTAGGGTCTATTGTACCCTCGCCCTGAACATTCTTTGTTTCGTGGTGTTCAGTAATTTGGGTGATGATTTGGCTACTGCCTTACTTCTCGATCGATCCTTTCTTTATTCCAAGCTTGATTATGGATGTTAAATTTTACGTATCCGCAGAAGGTGAAATCGATCTACTAAACCAGTTTATGCCTGGCAACCTGTGCCTATCACACGTCCCCATCTAGGAGCCTATTTGTCGATGCTGGGGAGATGTCACTCCTTAGCGCTGTGCACAGTGCATTATACCCTTGCACGAGCGAGCCTGGTTCCTTCCTCAGTTACCAACTGCTCTCACTGGATCCGCGTCCAACTTTGAGGGTGCCTATTCCATTGAGAGACGCCAATCATACCCTAAGCCCTTTGAGTTTAGTCCTTAGAAACTCCTTCGAGAGCTCGGTGTAGCTCTCTGGCAGGTGGCACCTCTGGCTCTGCCCAGGAGGCCACCCTGGATGATACTACATTTAACTATCTGTCGCTATGTCTCTGCTCTCAAAGCTTGCATAGGGCCGTAAACATTTCGTTCGACCATTTAAGAGTACACTTTGTATAATTCGGGATCCGTGTCAGTGTACACGGATGGCTCCAAATCCCAGGATGGGTTCGGCTTCTACGCCGTATCCCTTCTGTTTGAAGTCAGCGGTGCTCTACCTGGTACTGGTTCTCTTTCAACGGTCGAGCTGGTTGAAATACGCTGCTCGGTATGGGAGATAATGCTTCGTGCCCGTTTGGAGACCGGATTGTTATCTTTATCTTCTCACAAACCACTTTAAGTACTCAAAGGGAATTGGAATCACCACACACCCTAGTTCGCGGTATCCGTGATACTAGAATTGGGCGGTCCGCTACATTAGTCTGCTACTTTCAGACTCTATAAATGGTAGCTGAGTAGCGGAAGTGGTTCCTATAAGCAAAAGGTAGCGGAGTAGTGGGTAGCGGACTAAAAAATAGAAACCGCTACCGCTACCTACTTTACGTTTATTTACAATAAAACTGCTAATTTGGATGTAATATTCAGTAGTTTTCCTTGAAATCTATTAAAAACCAGCGAAAAGCTGGTTGTGGGGGCAGAGGTTTAGTAGCACTTTACAGTAAAAAGTAGCGGGTAGCGGTTTCGTGATTTGAAAAAGTTTTTAGCGGTTTCAGCTAGCCAAAGTAGCGGAGTAGCGGTTTTAAAATTTGGTAGCGGCGCCCACCTCTGCATGACGCCACGGTTGCTGCTCTTTCTCACTTCAACTAAATGGTAGGAATTAGGGGAGCTTTACGTGCTCCCTAGTAAAGAAGATGGGAGAGGGCCGAGAGGAACCTAAAGTTATTTGACATTGCACTTCGACTTTTCCCATGAACTACGACTAATGCGTTGTCGCTACCTCTTGTTTCGAGTACTTCGGCCGATACACCTACGAGGGGCAGTCAATAAGTTTTGAAATTCGGATAACACTTCCATGTGATATTCCAAGTTCTCACTCGATTTCTTCGACCTTCACCCGTCGATTTTCGAGGATCATCTTCTCCACACGGGTCACATTGTCCTCATTGGTCACGTCTGACGGGCGTCCTGGATGGGGGTCATCTTCAAGGGACTCACGACCATGGTGGAACTCCCTATTCCAGCGAGCAATGGTTGCATAGGAAGGGGCGGTGTCGGTGTACACTGTAACCATGCGTTCATGGATCTCTTTTGCATTCTTGCCTTCCTTGGTCAAAATTTGATCACTGCGCGGTGCTCAACCTTCTCCATTGTTGAAAAATTTGTGACTGACGATCTGCGATCAGCTACTGCTTCTTAAATAGACGAGGCAGGAGCCTGCGGCAGTAGGTCCTGACTTGTCATAACTTGTCCTAACACCCCCACAAACAGCTATCCTCCTTCATTTGTTTTGCCCTACCGATTCGCAAAACTTATTGACCGCCCCTCGTATCATCTTCCACAAAAAAACTATAAGATTTGTCCTTCACCGGCCGTAAACCTTTGACATTGGGATCTAGGTTAGGCTAATTCTCAAATAAATTTCCTCCACTGTCCCTAATTATGCTTTTGTCGAAGTCGAATGAACATAGTTAAAGCGAGGTTTAATCGTGATGCTTTACTCAAAGGAGTTGCCTTTAGAGCGCACGGGCGTGGGTGGTCGTGGAATTAGGCTCTCGTTTGTTTTTACTCTATTCCACTTTTAAATTTGTAATTCAATTTCCAAGATCGTTATCTGCGAAAGCTAATGCATTCAAATCTTGTCCCTCTGGAATGGTCAATGAATTTATGAGGAATTAACGGTGAACAGAGTTTGTAGGGGTAGAGAAAGTAAAAAGTATAGAATTAGATAGAAGATTGGTTCCCGCAAAGGATGAGATAATCGCTTTATTTCTAGCCTATTTTACAGTCATTTATCCTTTACGTCAATATGTTTGTTGTGTTTATTTCACCCTGATCTCTGTTTTTTTTCTGTTTGTATAATCATTGGCACGCTTAGGTGCGGGTAGATGCAATCTTACCTCAAGATCCTGAGCACCCCAGCCGGAGACAGGGCTGGGCCAAATACCTTTCTTACTTTTAGGGAGACGAAGCATTATTAACAAACAAGATCAGGGGACTCTCCATCGGATGACGCTGAGTTCTGCGTGTTTGCCGTTTCGAACGGGACAAGAATTTTTTTTACCGTCGAAGCATTATGAGATATATCTATGGGAACAAGGGAGTCTTAATGGCACGCAACTTTCTGTTCCTCGGTTCAGTCTTCCATCTTCTTTGCTATGGTGCTGTAGGAATGCCTTGATTCCTACCAAACAGTCAGTGTGGCGAAGATCGAAACGCCGGGCCGGTTGCTCGGCGTGAGTCTAGAGCCTTGCCACGACATCATTGTGTTAGTTATCAGCAACTTTTACATGTTCTGGAAGAAAAGCAAAGACAATATCTTGAAAACGGCCTAAAATGCAGTAACCGTGACATTACAGATACTGGAAATGAAGTGATGCAGAGATTCCAATGCCTTAAGAGTACTCAGCGTGCTCTGTGAGTCGCTATTAATTATGAGTCACTCTCCGAACCTTCTAAGGAACATAATAGCCCGTTGGAGTAGTCTATTACAGCCACCTAGAGTCATGAAGGCGGACGCAAAGCCCAGAATGGCATTGCCAACTTCAATCAGAGGGAGATACGCGTAAAAACCACCTCTCCTCTAAAAATTGTAGCCATTTATGTACACTTGCACAGCATAGCCCAAGTGTGACATAATGCATACTCAAAGAAATACGCAACCATTACTCCAGCTGCTGTAGAAGTTTGCGAGGAGAGGTCTGGTCACAAATATTTAAAGCTGGTATCGTCCAGTTTGTATCTTGGACTCACCCATTGATTTCTACCTCCAGCGAGTTACAGTGAACTCTTAGACTTCTTTAGCCCTGAACTCGAAAGATTTAGAGCATGATTAGTGTCTCTCTTTGGCATAAACACCGTTAAGATCAGCCGCAGACGAGATGAAAGCCGTTGGAAACCGGAGAAAATGCAAAGTCCATACGCATAGGCGCTTGATGCACTATGTAGGACGGAAAGCGAGTGAGAACTTCCCCACGCGACAAGGAGGCTCTGTAAGGGACGTGCGGACGGTACCATCATTGACTTAAGACCGGCGTGGTGGATCGAATCCTTCTTCTACAATAGATGTTCTGATTCAGTGGAATAAACATCTCACCGATATTCAATCTTTGAGCGAACGCAAGAGCGATAAAACATGAGGAGTGTAGTAAGCCTATCAGCACATAACGTTGTAAATGACCACAATGTAGAAACTCCATGACGGGAATACAAGAGGTCATAAAGCTGCGAATATGTGCTTCCTAGGTTAGAAGTTGGTTGAATACAAGTCAAAGAATCAAGTCAAGTGTGCGTTAGTCAAATATCGTCCACTATGTATTTTTCGTCTTCTTTTTCCGAACAAATATGATTTCATTATTACTATAGACGAAAAGAAAAAAGCCTGTGCGATACTTGGTGAAAAATATATAATTTTCATCTTAATTTATTAATAAATTTTAATGTATTTTGAGATGCACCATACAAAAGTGAGAGGTTGTGCTATTTTTGCTAGTAAATTTAGTTCATTATTTAATTTTAATTTGCCACGCTTTTGATGAGTATTTGTGCTGTTATCTGAAGAATACTGTATAGAGGGGTTAGGCCTGTAGTCGTTCAACAAAGAATTCCAGTTAGGTAATTGTTTGTTGTTTAGAGGCCAATAGATCAATGTGCCTTTAAGATAAGTTTCCACCCCAGTTTTCAGTTTTGTATGAATAAAAATCGTCGGGGGTTAGAATTCTGCCCCAAACTGCTGTGGAGGAGCTACCGATCTCCCCAGACGTCCGACCTTATAGACGTTTGCTATATTCGCGTCTCACGACTCGCTCGCGGCCTCTCGATTTGGAATTATTAGAAATTTTAGAATTGTATGTTGTTAAGAGGGGTGGCAAATTCCACGACCGCTCTGGGGTCATAAACCTTAGGTACGCCTCTGATATCAGCGATCAATTAGAAAACTAAGAATACAAAATCCTTCGACTTGGGCCCCCAATTTACTCCACTGAAAAATCCAGGGTTTCTCAGACGACTGCAAACACATAAGGTGATAAGAGTTTGACAATTTGTGCGCTGAGTTTCTCTCAAGTAAAGAGTCCAAATCACATAAAAATATAAAACACAGAAGTAAATATGGAATAAGGACAATACGAGAAGAAGAGTACGAACAAATTGAGAAATGCTACTCCTTGCAAGTAGAAATCGCCTACTTATAAAAAGAGATGTAATAGCCTACAAGACTCGAGCAACTAAGAAAATCCGCTACAAAAAGAAAGGAAGAACCTAAAAATAACAATTGCATACAAGTAAAATGCTTTATTATTATTATTATTATTATAATTAAAGAAGAAAGAAAAAAGACAAAACACGATTAGTCAGATATCCTAACAACTCTGTTCCTCTCCAACTCTATTTCTTTTCAAAAAACACTCCGAATCTACACTCCTCTCTCGCTTACCTCATTATTCTCTTCGTAATTTCCATACGCTCGGTGAACCGAAAGAGGAAATAAGAAAGAAAGAAAGATTCGTATTCTTTGGGTTGATTGTATAATCGTCTTGTCCCGAGGAGCGACGGTAATACCTCCTAACGATATTATCATATTCTTCTACCTGTCATTTATCCTGTTTACACGTTTGCCTTTTTAATTTGGATTTTATCTTCTTGCGCAGCATAACCTGACTACCGGCAAAATATAAGAAGAGGTTGATACTACTGTATAATGAACTACAGCAGACTTCATTAGAGAGCGGGAAAGGGGGACCAGCTAGAGGCTACAAGCCTCAACCCAAATTCGGACTATACGAGGCCATTTATACATATGAATAAATAGGGATCTTTCAAACTAGTGGGAACAACACGTATTAAGATATACTTTTCTTTTCTAGAGAAGCCTACAAAAATGCAAACTAGAGGAAGATAGCGACCAAGAAGAGCACCTCTAGCGCACAAATAACATTGACTTGGGGCGTAAGAGGATAGCATCCCAGAGACTGGGGAACACATCATGGCTAGACAAAGCTAAGTCGTGGATATGTTGTAATGGACATTAAAATAGATTTACTCAACCCTATAGAGAATAATACCAACTATGTTACTTTCTGTCACGAGAAAATTGATACAAAAGACCTAATTTCAAAAGGAAGGATTAAGGTCCTTTGAAAAATTGGATTTGCCACTGTTATTTTTCCGAAAATTATAGAAAAATGAAGTGTAATATGCAAGAAGATAGACCAGTGGGTAGGCTTCCACGGGGTCGAAAAGTTGTAACATTAGAATTTGTGTACAGACTGAGGTGGAGAAGAAGATCCGTTAAAATGGACGGTTCGCATTCAATATGAGAATTTCTGCACAAAATGTGCTACATGAAAATAATGTGAATGTACAGATGTTTTACAATTGCTATGCACTAGAAAGCATACAACCAAAAGCTGCACAGGGGAAAAAAAAGACGTGCTCAAAATGCATGGGGGTGGGGCTCATGTTTGGAGGGACTGCGCATTATAGTCGTAAAAGTACCAGAAAAGTGATAATAAAAAGAAAAGAAAGCAAAAAATTCCAAACTAAATAGAATACTCAGAAGGCCACGTAAACAGGAGTAGCGAAAGCTGAGCTGATCAAAATGAAAGAAGCAAATACATAGCTAAACCTACCACATAAAATAGGAACACCTTTTCCTCCTTTTGTTTATACCCAACATCAATTTTTTTGTTCTCGAGCATATTTTCTAAACATATCCATGTATTTTCATGTTAATTTTCTGGTCCGTTTCCTTACAATAATGTTCAAAATATTTTTAAACATAAATCTATCCATGTATTTTTCGAGTTAGTTGATTGGTCCGTTTTCTTAGGGTAATGTTCAAACATATTCAATATATTTTCCTGTAATATCACGTTCACCATTCTGCCCCGAAGCCGACCAACTGTTAGGTCGAAAGACATCTAGGCAAATAAAGTTATGCATCTTCCGAGAAATTTTCCTCGCCTAGAGCCATCTGATGAGCCTATAGTCAAAGCTTTAAGAAAGCTGCAGCCCAAAGTAAACAATGCAGCCGTTGCTATCGACTTCAATGAATCCCGCATATATATATATATATATATATATATATATATATATATATATATATATATATATATATATATATATATATATATATAATAGGGCAATGCGATTGCTAAGAAAGTACAAACAAAAAGATTTGGTCCAGCAAGTACATAAGGACCAAAGGAGCAAGTGGGTTACAGAAGCATTCCCCCTAGAGGGAAGGCTCAGAATATACCCATGGGAATTAGTCACCCTTACAAGTACGATTCTGAAAACGCGAAATAAGGTAGGTTGAACCTCAAGGTCGAAGTTACGGGCACTACAAAGCTGATAACTCCTAAAGAAAACTTGACAGATATATTGCCCCTAAAATGATCTAAGTTTCTTCCCGCAATGTGAAGCGAGAGATATAGAAAACTGGAAATTCGGTAATTAAACTCGAGTAGCTAGAGCGGAAAATCAATGATGATCGGAAACATAATCACACAAATATGTAGATACAGACAATACTCATATCGGTATACACATTTAGTAATGAAAGGAAATGAATACAAGTCTAAAATTACACCGTCTTAATTAATCTAAATTGAAGAATTGACGGCACGGCTAAAGCTGTCTAGTGTGACCTAAGATATAAGGAAATTGAAAACCTCGATGAAGTGCAATTAGGCGTTAGAATAAAATTTAACTAATATTACGGATTGTAGCCACAAGCTAGCAATCCCCAACAAGAAATCTTTTGCATGTGCATAATTTCTTGACGATATTCGGTAAGGTCACCCAGGACTATTCATGGGAGACTTAAACGCTCGTTGGCCAGCAAGTGACTACCGAACAAAGACCATCGTTGGTGACAATCTAGAAATGCTTCTTGCGTGAAATGTCCTCCGGAGAGTTGGATCAGATCACCACCTCTATATTATATGAACTACCGCTACAAAAACAGACGCAATAAGCACCTGGAATATGCTAGTGGATATGCATATGAAGCCGGTACCAATTGCATCTAATGATCCTATTTGGACACTATTTCAATTAAATCAAAATTTGATACAGATTCTTGCACCTAATGGGAAGCAATATTATATAGCAAACTGGAGAAAATACACATGGAAAAGGTCCCATTGCTATATGGCTTTTGGTGTCCGTTGAATTCTGTTAAAAAATCGATGAGGAATTGAAGTGAGTAATTGCCCCCCTAATTGACATAGACATCAGAAGCGTCCCTCAGAACACTTTCCGTACCCGCCCCTACCACAAATACACAGAATATATGAGAAAGTAAAAGAGAAGAATCAATTTTATATTATATTTATACTAGAAGAAGTCATATTATTTTATATCATATAATACGAGAGGAGGAACTAATAGAGGAAGACCAGAGAATTTAAGATGACTAAAAGTAAACGTGAAAATCATAATAAGTGAACAGAACGAAAAAGGCTGGAATGATCTTATGAGGTAAATAGATGGAGAAAATTGGCGCTTAATAAACATAACAAAATAAATACCATACAAAAAATTGAAACCGGAAGCCTCATTCAGCGACGAAGAAAATCCGTTTTCGCAATAACCCCCGAGGAAAATGAAAACTATTTCGACCAAGAAATTAAAATAATGGTCTCCTGACATTTGAGAAACAAAATAGCATCAGCCGATATATGAGCACCGGAAAATGAAAAGTTACGAGGGGCGGTCAATAAGTTTTGCGAATCGGTAGGGCAAAGCAGAGGTGGGGGATAACTGTTTGTGGGGGTGTTAGGACAATTTATGACAAGTCAGGACCTGCAGCCGCAAGCTCCTGCCTCGTCTATTTAAGAAGCAGTAGCTGATCGCAGATCGTCAGTCACAAATGTTTCAACAATGGAGAAGGTTGAGCACCGCGCAGTGATCAAATATTTGACCAAGGAAGGCAAGAAGCAAAAGAGATCCATGAACGCATGGTTGCATTGTACACCGACACCGCCCCTTCCTATGCAACCATTGCTCGCTGGAATAGGGAGTTCCGCCATTCGTGAGTCCCTTGAAGATGACCCCCGTCCAGGACGCCCGTCAGACGTGACCAACGAGGACAATGTGGCCCGTGTGGAGAGGATGATCCTCGAAAATCGACGGGTGAAGGTCGTAGAAATCGAGCGAGAACTTGGAATATCACATGGAAGTGTTATCAACATCATCCACGACAATTTGGCCATGACCAAGGTCTCTGCCCGTTGGGTCCCCAGAAACCTTACGCCCCATGATCGACTTTAACGTCGTCAGAGTCCACAAGGCTAGAGTTGCACAAGCTGCTCTGCGCGAGTGCAGATTCGAGGAGCTCAACCATCCCCCCATGAGTCCAGATCTGGACCCCTAGCGACTACTTTTTACTCCGCCAGCTCAAGGCTGCACTGCGTGGACGCTTGTTTAGAGACGATGAAGATGTCCAGCTCACCGTCCAGGAGTGGATTGAAGAGCAGTCGGGAGATTTTTGGTGGTCGGGAATTCGAAGCCTCAGGGACAAGTGGCGCAAGTGCATTGAAGTCGAAGGTAGTTATATTGAAAAATAATAAAACCCTTTTCCTCATATCTCGTTTCCTTATATCCGAATTGCAAAACTTATTGACCGCCCCTCGTATTGGGCGCGAGAGCCATAAGCGAAGAAAACCTCTGTACTTCCTAACTATGTAGATACAGACCTATTTCAGTGCTGGATTTTACCGTAAATTATTAACAGATATTAAAAAAAGACTTGTGGAATACCTGGAGGAAAATAACTTGTAGAATAATTTGAAGTTTGGATTTCTGAAGAATAGGGATACAGCAATGACCCTCGAAACCATGACAGAAAAAAAATAGCGAAAACCAAAAACAGAGAGTAGATATGTCGATCTGGCCCTACACGACGCAGAGAAATCCTTTGACAAAGTCATCAATATAAGATCCTATCTTCCAAATAAAGAAGAATCTAGAGAGAATCCTCTGCAAGGATATCACGGAACGCCGAGCTAAAATGGAGGGGATGGGGTCTCAGTCCAAAGCTGCATTCAATGTATACGATTGATATACCTTTACGGATGAAGCCTGAGACATTAAACATACAGTATCCTGACGACATAACTCAGAATAGCCTGCTCAATAGAAATTGAAAAACACAAATGAGGATGACAAATATAGAAATAAGTAATACCAATGAATTTGAAAGAAACTGAAAAAAGAACAAATGTCCAAAAATTCACAGTGGTATAAGATACGGAGTACAATAAGATAATCAAAATCTTATCATTAGCATACAAACTATTCAAAAGTAATTAAAAAAAGAATAACACAAAGTCATAAGTGCAATAGGCCACCGAAACAGTGAGGTTTCTGATGTAACTACAGTACATATGAACATTTACATTCAGTTTAACTACTATTGCAGCGAATACGATATGCCTCTCTACAAACCATTAGATTCAATAATGGTATAGTTTTAGGGCTAAAGATAACTTCAAACGGTTAAATTAGCCAGGTAACCGAAATGATAAATATATCTATTCCAGGCTTAACAATGAAGAAGAAAAGGAAAATACACATGGTCCTAGTAAGGGCAACACTAACTCGCCCTCCAATACCGATTCATATAGTGTCAAAGACGAGAAAAAAGGAAATTTAAAGAGTACAAATTAAAACATTATATATTATTACCAACACATGGAGAATAGAACGCCCGAATGGGAGACCTTCACCTAGAAGCCTACTAAGGGCCAATAAATACGGCTCTCATAAAAATGACAGGAGATTTGGGGTCAAATTAACAATCTTCCCCGGTAATTGCAAATCAGATCGATATTCAAGATGGAAATCGCATAAGCCATCGATTCTTCAGCACATTCCAACAGCTAAGAAGAACTTAAAGATAAAAGGAAACACAAATGATCAAAAAGTGAAACAGCAAAAAGACTGAATCGACCAAAGTTTAAATCGGAATTGACATCTCGAAGTAGACCAACAAAGGAAATATACTCGTACATTAAAACGAATGTAACTTCTTTTCACCAATTATGGCAGCAGCTTGGAAGTAAACAAGAACTAATATGCCAACATAATGTGACTCCTAAAAATGAAACCGAACGGTATGCCCGACAAAGGTGAAATGATACACAAACTTACACAAAGCAACAAAGTTCAAACAAAGCTTTCACCGCATTAAACATACATTGCAGTTTAAAAGCACACACGACGAATGTTAGGTCCAAGAGACTAGTCGGCTGCCCAGACAACTTTCAAACTACAAAGCGAAAATAGTGAACAAATGTTGCGAATAGAAAGATTAGAAAATGGCAGGTGAAAGAGGTATCAGGGTTCGAGTCACACGGATAATCTTTCTATTTTTATCTTATATGACTCAGGTTAGCCTATTTTGGGACATTTTTTCTTTCTTTTGACGGGGACGACTTAAAGAACAATAATATAATCAAAATCATATCATTAGCATACAAACTATTTAAAAGTAATTCAAAAGAGACTAACACAAAGTCATAAGTGCAATAGGCCAACGAAACAGCAAGATTTCTGATGTAACCACCCTACATATGATCATTTATATGCAGTTTAACTACTATTGCAGCGAATCCGATATGCCTCTCTACAGACCATTAGATTCAATAAATGCAAATTTAGTTCTATAAACTTTACCAAAACAAGGAATTATGAAGTCACACATTAACCCATTCTATTACATATACCTACAGGTCACTAATAGAATAGAAGTAAAGTGAGGGTTGAGCCAGAGAGATCCTATATCACTCAAACTGTTTATGGTAATAATGGAGGTGATTTTCCGGACTTTTGAAGTGGGCAGAAAACGAAGATATTTAAGTCACATATGCTTCGCTGACACTATTATTCCATAGAAAAATTATACCAAAGATAACAGTTTTATCTCAAGCTAGTCTCGCAGGTTGCTGGCATTTTATATAAGGAATTATGATCAATAGTTGTGAAGAAGATAGCTCAATTAGAATTGGAAATCAAATTTTAAACGAGGCACAAGAATACTTAGGGCAGCTGGAAGGGGTAGGAAAGCTTGGTTACATCTTCGGAAATGGTGTGTCTATATATGCACTTAGAACTTAAATTATTTACCCACTTTACCTTGCTAGTTCTAACTTATGAAAGTCAAACATGAACGCTGATCCCTTGAAGTTCGCAGAAAAAGGAAATTTCCGAGATAACTTAGTCTTATATGTAATTTGGGGGTATGATCACTAATGAGCAATAAGTCTGACTTGCTAAGTAAGTCACCAGTACGGAGAGACCTGACTGGTTGTTTTTGTTCAACATGGCACTGAATCGACCTTATGGTGGATTACAAAAATATAAGTCGCATGACTCAAAACAATGTATATATAACAGATAAGCCCATTTCTAAATACAAATTTGATATTGAAAAATAGATAAAATTAATAAATTGGATATACGAGGTCCTTTCCAAAGTCTGTGGTTTAGTTCCAAAATATGGGAGGCTACTATAACGATTAGGTTTAGGTACTGTGGTAATGTTTATTTTTTTACGTATATTTCGTTAAAGAATTTGTGATAAATAGATTGACCATTGAATTGAGATAGAAATTATTTTTCCAGACATCTAGAAAAGCAAATTTACACGGAAGTTAAGGAGCTAAGGTAGATGTGGTAGGCTTAATGATTAAGAATTCCTAAAGAATAAAAACATGTTTTCTGAAATAAAGCTGAAATAATTATTTGGTTAATACCGTAGTTATATTCTTAAGTGTAATTTGCATATTAGTAGACTTAACCAGGTCCTCAAAATAGTAGTCCTTAGTTTCACTCTTAAAATAATTTGCATGCAAGAAATCGTTAGTAATTTTTTATCAATTTAAATCCAATTTATCATTCAAGCTATGAGTATTGAAACTAATGAAAATAAGTTATAACAATGTAAAGCTGTTCTCATTCAATTATTTGAATCCTAGAGCTTACTTTTAAAGTTTCTGTAGTGCTTTAAAAAGCGTGCTGAGATTTCGATGTTTCTTAATCTATAATTTCTGCTCTAAAAGTTCTCACAGACCAATGAATTTCGATATCATAGCCACTGTTGGTCGGCCTATGGGTATGCTTCGCTTATTTTGATCTACATGGATAAAAGAATTGCCTTAATGGTCACATTTTGGATTCATAATATTTCACTTTTATCTCCCCCAAATCATTTTTATTTTACACAGAACACGTTCTATTTTCGGTATCTGTTTCTATAATTCCAGGTGTTTTGAAGAGACCACTAAATCAACGCTCTTTTATGTACCTCTTTGATCTTAAGAAATATTTTGAGATGTTGTAATTGTTATGGTCAATTAAACTCTATACACGATTCTGAATGGGGTCCTGGATATGCTAACAATCATCTTTAGTTCCAATTTAACTCCATGGTAAAAGGAAATTGAAGAAGAAACAGAAGTCTTGGGTTTTAATGATGTTTGTACTTGCATGTGAGATTGATGATAAGTAATGATGGGCTATAAATATCTTACAATTAAATAATGCAAAATTAACATAATTATTTTCTTTAAAATTTATATAGCAATAAACAGCAATTTCTCCTTTTAGTATTATTATTAATGTCAAATAGAGAAATAGGAACATTGAAAGATAACCCCTACTCAATATCTCCTCCAAGATCTTTGGAAATTTGATCAATTTTGAGACGGTTCTTTTAATTAGCGGTAAAGTGAAGATCAATTCACAATGTATTCATTTTGCAGTAAAACTTAACATGTAAATTATGGGCAGTTACTCTTTACTATAGAAGATCCTGTTAATTTATATTAATGGCAGTTACCATGACCCTTTTAGAAAGAATGAGAGGGGCTAATGTGGTTTCTAGCACGTTAAAGCAAATGGGTATAAAATTAATTTAATATATCAACAATTTCATTTTCAATTAAAAAGACCCTTTTATTTACAGGAAAAATTACCTTGGAAATGGCTAGGAAAAAAATTACGTAATTTTCTTGTAATGATTACGAATTTTCGGTACTAATGGTCATTATTAATTTCAACTTGGATTTTCTAAATGAGTTACAATTTAGATATTGTTCATTGTACTATTCAGATGGTAAACCAAATCGACTATTTTATATTTATTCGGGACGCCCCCAAAATATATATAAGAACAAATGTAACGAGAATCAGCGAAACATCTAAGAAAATAACACATCGATAAGTACTACTACACTTTGATAATTCAAAAATAATTACGACTAATTTTTTAAACAAAGATAAGGACAAATAATTTGTTAGAGAATTCAAACTTGGTCCTTGAATGGAAATAACATGGTTTAATTAATAGATTCTCGAGGTCTACAATTGAGAAGTTGCTGTTATTAGCTGTCTATTGCGCTAATTCTGAATGAAATAAGCAAAAATATCAGAAATTATTTCTATTAAAACAACAGCTGAAATAATTTATAAAATTAAATAGGATCCACATAAATTATTTTAAATTCATGGAAAATGGAAATTATATCAACTGCATTCGCGTTTTATTAATAATGTTCAACAGAATATATATATATATATATATATATATATATATATATATATATATATATATATATATATATATATATATATATATATATATATACAACACACCGCAAGAAAGAGAAAACGGAATAATTTTTTCGTCGGAAATAGTTATTTCCTACTTCGAAAAAATCCCTACTTGGGTTGGATTCGAACCAAGAACACTGAGGCAGCGAGCAACCGCTTTGATCTCAATAAAAAGGAGCCTTTAACCACGTAGCAGAGCCGAATGTTTAAAGACACTTTTATTGAGATCAAAGCGGTTGCTCGCTGCCTCAGTGTTTTTGTTCGAATCCAACCAAAGTAGGGATTTTTTCGAAGTAGGAAATAACTATTTCCGACGAAAAAATTATTCCGTTTTCTCTTTCTTTCGGTGTGTTGGATTTAGTTCATTATTTTCTCACGCTCATGAGAGATATACATTATTAATATATATATATATATATATATATATATATATATATATATATATTCTTCAATTGAAAAAATGAAAACGCTAAATATACAAGACGTGGTCAATTTGAATATAATACAAAGCACCTTTTTCATATTGGTCAAAGATAAATGATCAAAATCTATATTAAATTAGTATATAGTATGTGGATCTTTAATTAAAACCTATCAATAAACGTTGCGTGTACAGTGCTGTCTGTATACGGTATTCAAATGAGTTATAATAGCGTTATCTGGCATTTATTCATTAAAAATAACAAGCCTAACAAATTTCTGGTATGATTTACTTCTGATAATAAATTTCAAAGGATGGGCAGTGTTATCTGTAGTTTTATATTTGATGAATTTTATTCACTAATGAATTGTGTACGTTAGTTAAAAGTCAATGGGAATCATTTAGGAATATTGAACCTGTAAGTAAACGCTTTTACAGACAGGGAAATTATTCCTGTTTGGGAAATTTCCTTAGGATATATATTCTAAGTCTCAACAAGATTTCAAATCAAAGGTCTGTAGAAAGCTATGGCTAAGGTCTAATCAAATTTTAACATTTTTCTTAAAATTTTCAGAAAAGTGTTTGATGTTCTCATGAATGTCTTCGCGGTTGCGAGTTCTGTACCGTTTGCACGTCATGGTTTTGCAACACGGTGTGGCCCGTAATAAGAAGAGAGGCCATGTGTAAAAGGTCACTGGAAATGTTTTCATAGTTGTCAAAAAATAACCATCCGTAATACATTTTGTTGGCCATAACTTTGATCATTATTTTAAATCTACTCAGAGGCTTGAGATGATTTGGGTTTCCCTAGGGATTTTGTGGGAAGCAGAATTAGAGGTTAGAAAACTCACTTTGCTTAGCCGTCATGATTGGATCGCATACAAACATTTGAATCCAATAGGAATAATCTTGGTGGAAAACAGGAACTTTGCAAAAGTTGGTAACTTTAACTATTATTCTACTTGCATTTTTGTTTACAAGGGATTAATGAAGTTACTTTGAAATTGGTATAGAGAAGGACCTTTGATGTCTATAGTTATTCCCTATTAGAAAAATTGGACACATTGAAACATTGAAGATTGGACACAGTTTTTCCTTTTATGGAATTATATGCAACCAAAATGTTTTGGACTTACAACTTAACTTACACAACCTTTCCTGCAGTGAAACACTATCCCAATTGTATTGTGTGAATAATTTTGCAAGGATAACTCTTACAGAACAATAAACCCGTGTAATTAATTTTTTTATAAAAGCCGTGCAAATATAGTTCGAAAAAACAACAAACTAGTCTCATCAAAGGGCCCACATATAAACGCCCCATCTTATTCTCATCTCCTCCCAAATGAAAAGATCAAAAGAATAATATGAAGTCAAAGATATTTCAGTTTCCTTAAGTTCAAAGCAAAAAGCATGGGCTTATATCAATTGATGCCTTTCTATTAACAAATAAAGAACAATAGTCGGAATCGAGATTATATTGTTTTGATATTGCTGGAGGTGGAAATTGCATGACATTTCAGCTTAAAGATTTCAACTTCCATTTCTGGCCCCAAAGAAAATTTGAAAGTGTGTTCTTCATCGATCAATTGCCCTTTGTGTTATTCCACCTACACATCAATTGGATTTGCGGCAGAAATCCTTATTATGTATTTACAAAAATTAACAAGGTTTCATAAAAAAGCTGACAGGGAGGTTTCTGACAAAGAATTATTTGTTTGAAAAAGAAGTAAAAAACAATGGAATGCATTTATTAAAGAGGTGTGCAGGAAATTTTTGTAGCACAAAATAACTATTTTAATAAAAAATTCGAGCGAATTTATCACTTTCCATTTATAACAAGAAGCACTATGAGAGGTTATGGAAAATGCACAAAAGAATGCATTATTTGAAGGAAAAATAGCCACACAATCTTGTTTCGGTAAAGGCTATGAAAAATAGGCTATTTCCATATATTGGGTACTTTGGCGGAAGAAACACGTTCTGTTGTAACGCCAATAGTTTGTAATATAAAACGGGATTCAATTAAATAAAAAGGCCAGAGTGAACAATTATGTCATAAAACGTTGATATTCGGAATAAAATGGACTTTAGTTCCTGTCAGAAATACATTATGGAAGCGTTCTGCATTATTAAATAGTCCTACATCATGAAACATCAAGGGTTAGGCCTAATTCGTTGTTATATATCTATAAATGTGATGCAAATTAAGCTTCACGTTCATATTTATAAGTTGCAAAGCTTAGCGAAAAATACGAGTTCTTTAATATTCAACGCTTCTCATCTCACAATGGACTGATAAACAAATTTATCTATTATTAAAAAACCGACACGTATTTAAATGAAAATTTAATTTTTGAGGTTACTTGCATTTTCTCATCTGAAGATTGGTTCTTTGAAAGAAGACAAAAAATAAGAGGCTCCAGTCAATATTGTTAAACATCGCTGTATTTTACTAATGACATTTAGTATTCAATTTCTATCTAGCATTACAGATTTTTTTCGAATTGGGATAATATTTAAGCATATTCATACACGCGTGTATTTCATTAGAAAAATCAGTTTATTTTAATTTAATTTCAATTCAATAAAATAACACAATAAAAAAATATAAATAGTTGATAATACACAGTACAAAATATACATTCGCATGGAATATTACAATTAAATAACACAACACACACACACACACACACATATATATATATATATATATATATATATATATATATATATATATATATATATATATATATATATATATATATATATATATATATATATATATATATATATATATATATATATATATATATATATATATATATATATATATATGAAAAACTCACAAAGTATCACGTGAGGGTAGCAAATGAAGGCAATGTCCCGCAGGAAAAAATGAAATGGTGTTTCCGAGTACTTTCGAACTTTATTATGTTCCTTATCCGTGATAAGGAACTTAATAAAGTTCGAAAGTACTCGGAAACACCATTTCATTTTTTCCTACGGGATAGTGCATTCATATATATATATATATATATATATATATATATATATATATATATATATATATATATATATATATATATATATATATATATATATATATATAAAGATAAAGTCAATTGAACATTTGGAAGCAATAGTTAAAATTAGATTGTACAAATTGGTAATAACAGATTATTTATATATACTTTAAATTTTAATTTAATTTCTTTCGAGAGAATTATGCTTTTAAAATCTATCATATAGATTTTAGAGATGAATAATCATATTATCATCATCAATTTTATATACAATTTATAAGAGAAAATTTGCTTCGTGTAAATTAATCTAATTAAAAGCTTTGCTGACATTTTTAAGTAATTCATATTACTTTATACATTAAGATTTATGGTTTATTAAACATTAATTTTGTTAAAGCATTTAGCTAGCAGATTCGCAGCTTATAATAGAAGCATTATCGTTTCACATTGAGGCTTAAAGCATTATATTGGCTTTCCATTAATTTATAATAATTGTTTGGTACAAAAGCTAAAATTATCGTAATATGGACAATGTAAAAAAAATAGGAACGCTTGAATATGCTTATAAAGAAACATAATAATAGTGAATCTTTAACAGCATGAGAATTTAAATTGTCTATGCAATTGCAATTGAACACTGAAGAGGAGAGAAATTTAGATAATTTAATATTTGGACCCCAAGGCACGAACTAAGTTTACAAAGTAGATAATCATACAAAAATATTTGTGCAAATTAACTATTATCAAAGACTTAATCTCGATTTAAAGCATATAGCTCACTCACTCCTAAAACCAAAATATTGTTTTATATATATATATATATATATATATATATATATATATATATATATATATATATATATATATATATATATATATATATATATATATATATATATATATATAACTAGACATGTATCATATGCTTAGTTTTATTACGGCAAATTGTGCATGTATATAGATATACTTCACAATATCACTTAGTAAAGTATTTAACTCAGAGTTAACTTAATAAACTGTTGTAAAATAATTTTCTCTTCCATTATTGAAATTGTTATAGATATGGTATATTATTTTTGGTAGAATCTTGATGGACCATATCCATTTTGCAAATGTTGCGGATAAACAATATGTTGTTAATAGGAAACAAGAATTACCTCAACACTTTTTCGTACTCAAATTATTTTAAAAAATATTTTTTTAACTTTGAACAGAAGAAGATGGAAATGAAACTAGAGAATGTTGTACTAGTAGCTTATGAAAATCTATACTTCACTGTAAGATCATTTCTGAGATTAAAATAAAAAAAAATAAATAGGTTTTAGATACTATTCATAATTAATCGATCCTTATTGGCTTAAATCGCTAACAAAGTTGTTAACCTTTTTCCGTTATGTAATTTTTATGTAAAAGTGACAGCGTCGGTTTAAATCAGAAAAGAGTAATGAACTAAAGAAGTTAAAAAAATATAGTACGCATTTATTATCTTTTGACTTGAAGATCTTTAATAATTTATCTCATATTTTGAGCATACACAATTTCCACTTTTACATATTCATATTTACTTCATTTATCCTAAATATTTTTACAGGTGTAACGAAAACTATACGAATTTTTAAGCTTCAAAAATTTAACTTTGAAGTCAAATACAATACTTTTAACAACTCTCGACATAATGGTCAATAATATGATCTGGATGAAGTTAAGCACTCATTCATCATTTACACCCTAAAAGATTTCCAAATTCAATGTTAATACATTTAGCACAGAAAATTAATGGAGAGGGCCATTTCTTTTGGGGAGTATTTTAAAATTTATAGTAACCCGCAAGCGAAAGACTTAGCTCACATATCTCTTCAGGTTATTCATGGTTTGTGTTTAGGGACTTTAGAAAATAAGTTATATTATTCAATGATATGTCTATTTTTGAGGGTTATGTAAGATTATATTAAATATCTGGCTCACTTGTTGTAGCGCGCGATCCCTTCATGATATTAACAACTTTTGTTCCTCGTGAGACCAAAATAAATGGTTATTTTCTTTCGTTTTGTTTTTTTCTTGATCGACTAGCAAGGATAGATAGCGCTCGACTCCTCAGTGGGGGAGGGGTTCAAATTCATATTTTGTGGAGGTTTCTTTTGGGCAATTTTGTTCATGAAGTTCTTTGATTCACTCACACATAACCACTACTTAGGGCTACAAAGATTTTTGCCAGTGCATTGATTTTCATTTTGGCGTTGTTGCTATTCTGCACATTCGCCATTTCTTCTTCTGTTTGCCATTCTACCTGAATGAATGCGCCCCTGTTCGATCACCATCCGATCAGTATAGAAAAGAACACAACTAAATAAAGAACAATCATAGAATCCTTACTGAATATGAAGTTATATATATATATATATATATATATATATATATATATATATATATATATATATATATATATATATCTCAAAGTAGAGCGAGAGAATCATGAAAATGAATCTATCAAACCACATTGAAAGAGAAAACGGAATAATTTTTCCTGCAGTAATATTTTTATTACCATTTTTCGAAAAAATACGTGCAGGGACGCGATTTGAACCATGCACACTGAGGCAGCGAGCACCGCTTTGATCACTGATCACAGTTAAAAGTATTGCATGCCATATATATATATAAATATATATATATATATATATATATATATATATATATATATATATATATATATATATATATATATATATATATGATTGGGAACTACTTCCCACTCTCGATGCAAATGTTGTGAACTAATTTAGTTCACTTGTCCATTATTTTCTGCCAATATTTAGATATCATCTCCTTTAAATTATGAAGGAATATTTGACTCTACTTTTATAATTCCTCTCCAAGTCCTTGTATTTTTTCAACATGTAGCTACATTTTTTGTTAATATGCCCTTTAGCATTAGTTATTATGAATAGTTACCGAAAAGATTTTGACTTGTCTCATTTTTAACAATTATGGGGATTGATTTCAATGGGTTTCAGAGGTTGTTTTGAAGAGGCTTTTTTTTTTTTGTTTTGCGAAACCAATTTGGGCAAAACGAATCAAAATCATTTCTAAATAAGTTGGATTGTCATATAAGTTTGGCAGCTTTTATATATATATATATATATATATATATATATATATATATATATATATATATATATATATATATATTTATATATATATATATATTCCAGCGCTAGCACAGAGCGTTGCTATAAAATTCCCACATCATGCCACAGCTTCCCGGCACTCCTACTTGGTCCCTCTGAACGGTCCCACCGTGGGGAGGGAAGGGGAGGTCTACAGCAAAGGTGGTAGGATCAAAGCTTACCCCCTTAATCTCCCAAGCCATGAGGTCGGAGGGGGCGGAGATGTCTTCAGTTTCTTGAGAGCGATTAACAACAAAAGCTCCCAAATTAGTTTATGTGCTACTCTTTACCAATGAACCGATGGTATTACTCCAGACGTTAAAAACGAAGTAGGAAAGAATTTAAATTGATTTCAGTCTTAGATATTTTAAACATTCATTTTGGTAGTTAGGGAACGCCATCGGTGTCTTTGCCAGGAGACGCCTCCACCAACCGGATAATGAAACTTACATAAAGATCAGCATGCCTATCGTGGGTGAGACTGAGCACACAAAGGACCGGTCTTCTCTTTTTGGGTGGGGAGGAGGGAGTATGTGTCGGGGGCTATTATTTTGTATTTTGACATCAGCCAGCAATCTAAAAAGATTATTTTGCAATATTGGAAAATAGCCCATGTTGTCCTGTGAATACACGAGGGGAAAGAGGGCGATGTCGTGATTGGCTATGTGTGTGTGTGTGTGTGTGCGTGATAATCCGCCTAAGATGTATCTTTCCCCTTCCCGCGAGGGTTAGCACAACGCGTCCACCAATCGGTGGCCAGACCCTCTATGAGCGCTGACGTTTGCATCTGTTCTCGCGGGGATTGAGCTCGACACTTCGACGCTGGAAGTCCAACGCCGTGTCAAATAGAGTAGCGAGAGTTCCTTCATTTTAGTTTAGTGAGTTGTAATAAAAAAATGATTGAATAATAATTGTTGTTATCGCGCCGAAGGTTAAAATTTTTTAACTATTCCACACATAATTGGTTGGAAATTCCTGCCTAAACAAGACATAGTTCTTGGTTGTCTTAAACGTCGCACGCATCGAGGATTAGTTAAATCCGTTATTCAAACGTCGCAGGCAACAAGCATTAGTCAATTCCGTTATTCTAACGTCACACGCAACAAACATTAGTCAATGTCGTTATTCAAACGTCACAAACATCGCATGAAACAAACATTAGTCAATGTTATTATTCAAACGTCACAAAGATCGCACGCAACAAGCATTAGTCAATGTCGTTATTTAAAATTCATAAACGTCATACACAACAAATATTAGTCACTGTTCTTTTTCTAAGGTCGCAAACATCGCAGGCAACATGCATTAGTTAATATCTTTATTCAAACGTCACAAACATCGCACGCAAAAAGCATTAGTCAGTGTTATTATTCAAACGTCACCAACATCGCATGAAACAAACATTAGTCAATGTTATCATTCAAACGTTACAAACATCGCACGCAACAAGCATTAGTCAATGTCATTATTTAAACTCCACAAACGTCGTGCACAACAAGTATTAGTCAATGTCATTATTCAAACGTCACAAACGTTGCACGCAACAAACATTAGTCAATGTTATTATTCAAACGTCGCAAACGTCGTAGGCAACAAGTATTAGTCATTGTTGTTATTTAAACATCACAAACGTCGCAGGGAACAATCATTAGTGAATGTCGTTATTTAAAAATCACAAACGTCGTACGTATCCAAGATTAGTCAAATCCGTTATTCAAACGTCACAAACGTCGCACGCAACAACCATTAGTCAATTTCGTTATTTAAACGTCACAAACATCGCACGCAACAAGCATTAATCAATATCGTTATTAAAACGACACAAACATCGCACGCAACAAGCATTATTTACTATCTTTATTCAACCATCACAAACGTAGCATGCACAAGCATTGGTCAATATCGTTATGCTCTTTGTGCTGGTATTTCAATTTGCTGAGGCATTTTGTGAAAATTTGTAGATTTCATTCGCAAGAATTTATTTTTAAAGTTGAAATAATAATAATTGCGATAAAAATGAGATTTGCCACTCAAAAATTCACGCTGATTTTTAACGTTTGGAACATAATTTTAAATGTCTTTAGTTTAGTCAATGAGAAGATAAAAATGTTAATTAAAAATGTAATTATCTCCTTAATGAGACAAGTGTATTGATATTCACTGTGATTTTATCAAAAGTCATTCATTATCTAAGTATAAAATGCATTCACTTTCCCAATTTGTTAAATTTCCCATTTTGTAATTGTTTATCTCATACATTTGGACCGTTGCATGCAATTACTTGATTATATTTTATCCATACATACTCACCTTCATTATGACACCATGGGCGCAGCTTCCGTATTTTGTTAATATTTAATTAATTACCTCGGTTAGTGATGAGCTTGACTTTCAATTCGAATTACGAAACTAAACTTAAAACTACCAAATGGACATAAATTCTCAAACATGAAACGATCAGGGGAAAACATTAGATTGTTTTTCGTGTTTTTAATTTCTTTACTTCGGAGACAGGTTTCGCAAGTGACTGGATTCAATCATCAGTCACTTACCAAACTGTCTCCTAAGTAAAGAATTATTTATTGTTTTATACAAATAAAATCGGTAAACTGCGTCTTTCTTCTAATTTGAAAGCTCCTTTCTGAACTAAAATTTTGTCCATAATTACCTCAAATTTACTGTCTTGATTCTTGTATATTCATAAACGGTTACAATTTAAGCTTGAGTCGATTGGTGTGAACTTAGTAATGAAAGTTATGGTAATTGCTTCTGTCATCTTCAAGAACTATTAATAAATTAAAATTAGGTTGATATTAGTGAACAAAGGCATGGAGAGCGAGGTAGGGTGGGGGTAATAATCAAATTCAACCAAACAGTTTGTTATTTTTGATAAGCCTAAGTTGAGAAATAAATGAAAAAAACGGTTGCTATTAATTTTTTTTTAATTGGAAAATGGACGTTTTTTTATCCATTTTAAATGACTGGCTCTATTTTAAAATATGCTGAGACTAAGAACAAATTTATCACTATATGATTGCAAATTATTCAATAAAAGAGTATTTGGAACTCATTATGCAGGCTGCAAATATATTCACCCGAAATAGAACATGTGTTTGTAGAGCGAACAACTGAAATAGCACCGCGTAATTTACAGATAACTTGTTTTGTGCCTTAGTAAAATGGGGAAGGTTTGCTTGCGTCATTACTAATAGGCTAAGCAGGAATCTATTGCATCATTTAATTATATATATATATATATATATATATATATATATATATATATATATATATATATATATATATATAATATTGTTTTTGATTTATTTTGAGAGCAAGAAACGTCTAGATTTTAGTGACACTTTGGAAACTAAAGTTTTATTCAGCGAGAAAATTGTTCTTTAAAATTATGCTCTTTCCTGATCCTGGAAATTCGGATATTTTCTTGAATCTTCCAAAGAGTGGCTGCCATCAAAATCATTAAATAATTTGCTAAATCAAATAATGGAATCGAAATTTATATATAAGAACCCGAATGGAAAGGAAAAGATATCCGATTGCATAGACGTGATATGATATTTAGATAGGTTGAATAAAACCTTTTCAAATCATGTTTAGGTCATGATTTTTCTGGTTTCATTCGATTGCCTTTTAACGCTTATGGCATAGCGTAAATGATTACTTTGGGCAAGTTGTCGGGCAGAGAAGGAAAGCATCTTAAATATTGGCTGGTAATTAATAAACTAAATAAAATAATACGATAATGCATTTAATCTAGAAGTACCTTATCAATGAATCAGTATCTGGGGCATTTTAACACTAATATATTATTAAAACAAGATCTGCTGACCAAAGTCGCGTGCTCTCACTTATTCTGATTTATGACCTTACGACCTTCAATTCTTTCAATAACTCCTGGAATAACCATGAGAGGACCTTAGCAATTATACCATTCTAAAGAGAATATAAAACAACTTGAAAGTTTCAAATTCCGTTAGAATCGGCCGAATAGTTACAATGTTATTACCAAAAGAAAACAAAAAAGCAAAACCTGGACCGACGGACCGACCGACATAATGTGAAAAAGAGTCGCCCGCGACTAAAATAATCTATTGAAAATGAACTCGAATTCAAACACATACACACACACACACACACACACATATATATATATATATATATATATATATATATATATATATATATATATATATATATCTTAAAATTTAATTTATGTAGGTAATTAGATATATTTTACATGATTAACTCTTTAAATTTCAATATTCAAAGCAATGTTAACATCTCAAAAATATTACAAACTTTATCTTCAAGAAGCTCGTAAAACAGCAGCGTATCAAATGTTCTCAATGCAAAATTGAGTTAAACGATTGATGAAAATCTGTCACAAATAAGATTTATAAAAATGTTACAGAAGTGCATCCGTCGCTATAACACATTCATAACATGAGTACCAATGTTACAAATGGATTTTTTCTTTCGGCAAAAGTCTATAATAAACAGTTCATTTGTTTTTATAAACCAAGAGGGATCAGGGATGCGACTGACTGAATAACGTTAGCGGGAGGAGATTTTCAAAAACTCGAGTAATGGTTGCTAAATTGAGATGAGCTATGACTTGATCAGATAATAGGCATACAGGGTGGGTGGTTTGAGAGGATGAGTGGGAGAAAGGGGTGTTAAGGTTTATATAACGCGCTAAAATGGAAGAGGTTTAATATCCTTACAGTAAAAAATTAAGCAAAGTGGCGAAGTGATAAAAATTGTTTCTCTAAAAAACTAAGTTGCTAATTCCAAAATTGTTAGGGATTGTTTTTTGAAGGAGCTTCACGACACTTGGCGGGACAGAAAGTTAGTTTTTGTTTATAATTATTCTAAAGTTTTTCATTTAATAAAACTCTGAAAACAACAACCACTTAGATATTCACGCTGCGAGGACCATCTCTAAATGAAGCTTAGCAGAGCCAATCGTTTCTCTATTTTGGATATCACTTGGCCACGCATGCGCAAGAGAAGACTTTGTGCACCGGGAGAGTAAGCGCAGGCGTCGCGCCAATTAACTACAATTGTTTATATTCGGAATCACGATATGCTAGACATGGTTTTGATGCTAAGGGGAAAATGAGTGAAGAGGAGGGGGCCTGCCCTGGGTGTGATTCTGGGGTAGGCCCTTCGACGGGCCTGGCTGCGGCTCCAGACTGTCTGGGGTAAAGGCGGTGGTCACCTGTTGCGACTGCGTATGAGCTAAAGAGGTCCCCGAGCTTCCTCGTAATCCCCTGGACCCACTAATGGGACCCGCGGAAACTGACGAGCTAATCTGGTGGAAGGTGTGCATGTGGTGCGATGATGTCGTGTCAGTCGTGGAGCCGTCACTCAAGACTCGGCCATACCGCGGCCAACCACAACCAGAGATCACGGCGAGCACCAGGGAAACCACACCGCACGCGCATCCACAGAGCTGTGGAAGAAGGAATACAATGAGGGATAGGCGTAAACATAATAAGAGGAAAAGTCCCTCCAATGACCTCCGGCGTTCTTTGATAAGATGATAAATGGTTATTGCATTGATGGTTTCCCATGGTTCAAATCACTTACAAGTCCCTTTGAATGGTTAAATGGCTAAATGATGCTTCTGCCACTAGATGTCGGTACCCAGCGCCAAATCTGATTGCAGACCTGGCATTCCGCCGCAGGTAAAAACAGACCACAAACACACGATTGTTAACATACACGCACATGTATTCAATAGAGACGAATACACTGAATGAGACATTGGAAAAACAAGGTCTGCTGACCAAAGTCGCGTGCTCTCACTTATTCTGATTTATGACCTTACGACCTTCAATACTTTCAACAATTCCAGGAATAACCTTGGGAGGACCTTGACAATTGTATCATACGAAAGAAAATGTAAAACAACATAAGGATTTCAAATTTCATTAGAATCGGCCAAAAGTTATGATGTTATTGCCAAAACAAAATAATTCCCGGGCTAACCTTAGTAGAACATTGGCGATTATATAAGTGAAAGAGAATCGGCCGAAAGTTACAATGCTATTACCCCCCTGCCCCCCCCCCCCCAAAAAAAAATAAATAACGGGGGCCGACCGACCGACATAGTGAGATATAGAGTCATTCGCGACTAAAAATGAAAGGCCTTGTCATAAAAAGGGGTTTCTGATAGAGGCAATTTTTATTCACATGTCCAATTATTCATATGAAAATAATTTACGCTATAATTTCTTATACTTAATTATGCTATTGCTCGTTTCTTTTGTGAAATTGTCCAAACAAAAATTTTCTCTTTCGACTGATACGAGTTAATCTCACGTATGCGAGTCGCAACTCATAACCGTAGTCGTTTGCAAAACGCACTGGTAGTATTACGTGACCCTTAAAAGCTTAAGAAAGAAAATGGGAGATTTAGAAACGGATTTAATAGGGAAGACTATTTTAACCGCTATATGAAGGTGAAATAAAGGAGAGGATCCGACCCAGTGTCATCAAGCGCTCTTCGCTTTTAAAACCAGGAAACTCATCGACTGAGCCACCATCCTCAACGCCCAAAAGGTTACATCAGGAAGCCTTTTAAATATCGAAGTGTAGTGGTTTTTCTAGTAGCAGGGGGCACGGGCTTTTTTGTTTATAATAAGGGAAAATCACATGACGCGTGATATACAATGGATAAAAACCTACACTTCGATATTCAAAAGGCTTCCTGAATCAACCTTTTTGTGGTTTGAGGATTGTGGCTCAGTCGATGAGCATCGTGGTTCTAAAAGCGATGAGCGCTTCATGACTCCAGTTCGAATCCACTCCTTTATTTCACCTTCATTTTGCGATTAAAATAGTCTTCCCTATTTTCTCCGTTTCTAAGTCTCCCATTTTCTATCTTTTAAGGGTCAAGTAATACATTCCTCAACCTTTTTATGGGTTGTGACACCAGTTTTCCTTTCTTGGGTTATTAACAACATCTATTGTATATCACGCGTGGACAGATTTGTCCTTATTATAAAAAAAGCACGTGCCCCCCTCTTACTAGAAAAAACACTTGCCTCTCATTGGATAAAAACCTACAATTCGTTATTCAAAAGGCTTCCTGAATCAACCTTTTTGTGGTTTGAGGATGGTGGCTCAGTCGATGAGCGTTGTGGTTCTAAAACCGATGAGCACTTGATGACACCGGTTAGAATCCACTTCTTTATTTCACCCTCATTTTCTTTCTTAAGCTCTTAAGGGTAACTTACTACATTCCTCAGCGATTTTCTGGGTTGTGACACCAGTTTTCCTTTCTTGGGTGTATTAACAACATCCATTGTATATCACACGTCATGTGATTTACTCTTATTATATATATATATATATACATATATATATGTATATATATATATATATATATATATATATATATATATATATATATATATATATATATATATATATATATATATATATATATATAGAGAGAGAGAGAGAGAGAGAGAGAGAGAGAGAGAAATAATTTGACACGAATGAGCAATGAGAGAAGAAACAAGAGTTTTTTTAGAGGCAAGAGAAAGGGACATTAGAAGAACATTAGGAGCAAAGAGAGCAGAGGGCGGTACAATGAAGGCAATCCTTTACTAAGACAGAAATAACGCCAGGGGAGGAAAAAAGTTTGAAATTCCTCGCCGGGACTCGGACCCGGGTCTGCTGATTGCCGGTCAGATGCTCTACCGTTAAGCTATCAAGCACAATGCCTACCTCACCCACACCGGTACCCCATCAAACCCAGTATCTTCCTAAGCTAGGAGCCTCCAAGGAATTTTTATATCTCATGAGTGTGAGAGAATGATGAAATAAATCCAACAAGAAAGAGAAAACGGATTTTTTTCGAAGTAGAAAATGACTATTTATGAAGAAAAAATTATTCCGTTTTCTCTTTCTTGCGGTGTGTTGGATATATTTCATCATTCTCTCACGCTCATGAGGGAGATATATTGTGTATTCGCTGCGTGTTTAACTCAATTTCTCATTTGTCCTTTGAATTCCCAATTAATTTATGTCTCTTTCACAGTTTCGATCGACCTTGCAAAGCGTCGCTTGAAAGCTTTTCTATTAGGAAGATTTTTTGGTCTTCCACGTAGCCGAGTGGTTAAAGGCCCATTTTTATTGAGATCAAAGCAGTTGCTCGCTGCCTCAGTGTGCTTGGTTCGAATCCCACCCCAGCACGGATTTTTTCGAAGTTTCCAAAGAAAAACGTATTCCGTTTTCTCTTTCTTGCAGTGTGTTGAATATATATATATATATATATATATATATATATATATATATATATATATATATATATATATTATTGTAGATGGGTAGCAGTCTTTCTTGAATGCAAATTTTGTTGAAGACCATGGTATATTTGGCCTTGAACGATTTCCGTTGGCAACTAAATATTCTTCTAACTGTCTTTTTTAGTCCATCTTGTTACGCGCATTCACATCAGAGGCTCCGTTTAGGACACCGGACTGTAATCTGTACACGCAAGTGGATGGAGTGGCTATGGGGTCACCGTTTGGTCCGACCTTCGCCAATTACTATATGGGTCAACTTAAAGAGAGCTTATTTGACAACAGTGAAAATAAGACACACACATATTGCCGATACGTAGACGACATCTACATCAACGTCCAAAACGAAGAACATCAAACAGCAATTTGAGGAGAACTCCGTGTTAAAATTCACTTATGAAGTGAGCATGGACAATAAACTGCCTTTTCTGGACGTTGAGGCAAAAAACATCAATAGTAGCTATATCACAAAAGTATATAAAGAAATTACGGACATGGGAAGATGCCTCAACGCGGATAGTGAATGTCCTGAAAGGTACAAAATAAGTGCAATCGGCTCATACATCCGCCGAGCGTACAAATGCTGCTCTACGTGGAAACTTTTCCATCAAGAGATCTCACGCATAAAACAAACACTCGTGAACAACGGTTTCTTGAACAGCATGATTTAAAAACAACTCCAATCATTTTTAAATATGCAATTCAAAGATACGGATAAAACGAAAAGTAATCAGGAAGCAGTAAACAACATCAAACTGTATTACAGAAATCAAATGTCCACGGCCTATAAAATAGACGAAAATGAAATCAAGGAGATTGTTAACCGTAACATCAATGTTAAGAATCAAATGGACAAAATTCAACTTATTATATACTAAAGACAACAATCTTATAAAAAAACAACAGCTGCCAAAAATCCTCGAATCTAAAGTTTACTTCTTTATCTGCCCGAAAGAAGACTGCAAGCTTTATAATAACTCAAAATATATTGGCATGACAACCACCAACCTTTCGAGGCGTTTAACCATTCATCTGCAAAGCGGAGAGCCTAAAAATCATATGGAGAGCGTGCACAACATCAACCTAACTAGAGATATTCTAGTTGAAAACATCACAATTAAAAGAAAAGAGGGAAATAAAACTAGGTTGAAATTCTTAGAAGCCATCTTAATAAACGAAGAAAAGCCGGCCCTCAAAAGTCAGGCCACGAGCTGGAATCGAACATTAAAGTTGTTCTAAAAGTTCCACTTAACGGATTGGCTCGTTTCCTTTGACGTTACGCTCAAGCGAAGAGGAATAAATATTCCCTAAAAACCGTTTACTTTTCATTCAGCTTGATTCTGACTCCACCATACTTCATCGGTAAAGGAGGAAAGAATACCTAAAGACACTCTGAAGATGATCGAATAAAATCGAAAGCTCAGCAATTTAGTTTGTTTTTTATCAAACGCATTTATCAAAAAAGACATATGAATATAGGACAAGTTATCTACCATATACAAGATCGACTAAAAAGGACAAGAATAGAGAGTTGCCAAAGGAAATTGATCAAGGCGAAATATACCATGGTCTTCAACAAAATTTGCATATATATATATATATATATATATATATATATATATATATATATATATATATATATATATATATATATATATTCCTAGGAAAATGTGACACACGGAATAAGTTAACCGAACTTTGAATTAGTATTACTCAAGAACTATTGTAAAATCATTTTGTCTAATAACTATTTCTATTATGAAAATTTTATTTAATTGCCTTTTACGATATTGATACACAAATGGTTTGGGTGGAGGCAAAAAAATGTCTTTCTGCAAGGAAGTGAAATAGTGAAAATCTGAAGTGAAATAAACAAATTTATCTGTCTATTAATAACGAAACATTTTCACATATGGGTAATACATATGTATTTAAAGAAAAAAATGTCTAATCTCCGTTTCCTCCTGCGTGTCCTCCATTTCTTTCCAAGCAGACTTGCGCGTATAATCGCATTAATTGCACAACTCTTTTCACCAACTGTTGAATTTCCTTAAGCAAATTGACTTCTCGTGTGATGATACTATCTTTTAACAGGTTTATTATATTTTCCAGGGGAGTTGAATACACTTTCCTCTTTAGATGGCTCCATAAGAAGAAATCGGACGTTATTAAATCCGAGGACCTTGGGGGGCCATTTATTTGCATCATTTAGCGCGAAAATGCGGTTGCTAAAAGGTTCTAACAGTCTTTCTCCTACAGCAAGCAATCTATGAACTGGGACTCATATTCAATTAATTGACGTAAATATGGAGGAGTATTTGGATGCTCCGTTAGTTTAAGTTAATCAGCTCCTTGAAATATTGCCGTAAAACAATGGGTCGGCGAGATGGTAATTCCAGCATATCCCGAACAACAGAAACACTTTCTGCCGACAAATATGTCTCTCAAAGTTGAATTATGAGGGATTATTTAGCGGCGCATACTGTCTAATATTATGGTAATTTACCTTTCCGGAAATTCATGAAAATGTTTGCCTCGTTACTAAAAACAATGTTTTCCAAGAAACGAACAGGTTTATGAAGAAGCTATTCTACATATTGTCCACAACGATGAAAATCATTTTAAAGAGGTTGGTGTCTTGCATGCATCTTATAGGTATACCATTTTAGTCGTATTTAAAAATGCGGCTAAATTTTGACCTTGCCAAATGCAAGCCATTCTTTTTATTGATACGTTTCGATTTTGAATTTTCATCTGAACATTTTCAATATTTTCTAAGGACACAAACGATCTTGGTTTAGATTTAAGCATGTTCCTTCTTCTTGAAACTTCAGGACATTTTTAGTCACGTGCGACTCTATATCTCACTATGTCGGTCGCTCGGTCCCTGTTTTGCTTTTTTGTTTTGTTTTTGTAATAACTGTAAGTATACGGCCGATTCTAGCCAAATTTCAAACCCTTACGTTGTTTTAAACTCTTTCGAATGATATAATTGCCAAGGTCTTCCCAAGGTTATCCCGGGAATTATTTTGTTTTGGCAATAACATCATAACCATTTGGCCGATTCTAACGAAATTTGAAACCCTTATGTTGTTTCACATTCTCTTTCGAATTATATAATTGGCAAGGTCCCCACAAGGTTATTTCGCAATCATTGAAAGTTTTGAAGGTCGTAAGGTCATAATTCAGAATAAGTGGGAGTAGGGGGGAGGGGGTAAAGCTTATTTGTTGCGCAAAGGTAACCAATTTGTGGGTGCGTGTTCGATAATTATAATGGGGTGTAATGAAGAGTCCTCGTTTGTTGTTGCACTACTCAAAATCACCCATCTATACCAGTGTGCGGGAAAGGATTCCGGTAGAGTTGACTCGACGGGTAACGAGGACTTTAGGTAGCGGGCCTACTTTATGTCCCCGTCGAATTGGTTCTGACTCCTTATACTCCTTATAGTTTCGCACGAGGGATTATGCGTTAGGTTGGGCTTATCAAAGGTGTCTTCATTATCGGGGTAAGAAAATGACTTCGAAAGGACGCGGCAAAAGAAAATAACTTTATTTTTAAATTGGCCTACAAAAGTGGCAAGGGGAAACGTCACGAGTTCTTTGTGGTCAGTGAGTAGGCTTTAGGCGAGTTAACGGGGTTTCATAATGCTACTAAGGGACTGATTGATTCTCTGATTGGCTGATTCTGATTGACTGATTTTGACTACTAAATTTTTTACTTAATGATAGAATGATTTAACTACCGAATTATCAATGTTTGTCTCTCGGTCTCTTCCTATATATTGTGTGTCGTCTCCAAGGGGCTTGACCTTGACTTGTCCGTGGGGAGGACCCAGTGATCTAATTTGTTCGTTACTTCCACCCCTTGGTCGGAGTTCCGACAGCTATGTGTACTTGTTTTACCTACATATTAACCATGTCTTAGATTTATCTTAATTATATGGAATCGCTTGTCTCTTACAGTTCTTTGTGAATTTTTTTTCTCGTCAAAGCCTGTATTTGATCAGCTTGACTGTTGTGTCCCGTTGTGACCTTTTTGGCTGATAATTATTCTAGAAACGCGTATGTTTTTTTTGTGTGTGAGACTCGTATTTGTTCAGGTGGTGACCTTTGATAGCTGTTTCCAGCGTACGTATGTTCATGTGTTCCGGCGTGACTCAGACGAACCGCTTGCTTTATATTTATTTGATAGATGTACAATTATATATATATATATATATATATATATATATATATATATATATATATATATATATATATATATATATATTTGATTCTTTTTTTAATTCTCTTTTTTTCTTTATTTATTACACGTGGCATATTATTTCCTCAATTTACACAAATAGGAATTTTTAGAATTTGCTGGATTCACCGAGCGTCCATTTGTGGAGTTCCTCACTGGGCCTATTTAATCTTGCAATTTGGGTGCCACAGGCCTAGCTATTTACAATATGAACACCACAAAACCACGCAACTTTGGGTTCAATGTTCATTCGCGTGAGATTAATCAATCTGTTTTGTCCTATGGTGTTCCTTAGTTCATTTTTTTTATCCTTATCAGTTTTTAAAATAAATGTTCTTCGCTGCAGGTTGTAACCATGACCAACAAATAGATACGCAAGAAATTTTCTAAATTTGGAAAACAATATTCCAAAGAATTGTCAAATTAACTTTACCAGGTCTTGTTTGGACACAATATGAGAAACGAGATGTTTTTAACAGTTCGTTCAGTATACTGGAAAAATTCTTCATATGAATTTATTCTAAATCTTCCGGATATGATTCGGTAAAATTCTTTGACCTCTTTGCAATCTCTTCAGCTGTAAGCGACTGTACCTGATGAATGAATCCAAATACACCATTTATCTTTTGATAATCTTAATGGCATGTTGACAGGGCAGAAAGCAAGCTATCAATATTGAGAAGAAATGCTCGGCGTTTAAACTTCTGAGAAAGCGTTTGGAATTCAACAAGTGAATCAAGACGGGATATGATAGAGGCGATTAAGATTTTAAAAGGAATAGACTCAGTCAAAACATAGCAACTTTTTTTACTTAGATAAGGAGTGTCCTAAAAGAGGAAATACATTTAAGCTTGAAAAGAGAGAATTTAATATAGATATCAAAAAATATATTCCGCCAATAGAGTTGTAGACCACTTGAATAAACTTCATCCATCAGTTATTGAAAGTAAAGATGTTGCAACCTTGAAAAAGAGGATTGACATACATTCATGGCCAAAAGTTCTAAGACTAATATATTTTTTCATATAAGAAAATAACAAAACTAATCAAACGTTGAATTTTGTTTAAGCATGTTTGTATCATAAATTGAAAGTGAAATATAAATAAGAGAGGACAAATCCATTTTACTACTAGTCATCAATTGGCAAATTCACGGAAAATGACAACCTTATTTTAAGCTAAAATACCAAACGTAACTTCCCCTCGTCATAGTTATCATTCCCCTCTCCACACCCGATTGTCGGCGCCTTCTATCCGTGACACTATCAGCATTTCCACGCACTCACCATGGGGGCGATGCAGGACTCGAACCCCTGCCTCTTCATCCGGGATCAAGCAAGATACGGCACTAAATTTCCTCGTTGACAGCGGCTCTAACGTCATTAATCTTCCGACTTTAACTCGGGACATACGTCGGCATCCGATGTTCTCCTCGCTAGAAAACATCTCAGGTCAACTCATTCTGGCATATTCTAAGAAGCTTCTTTCGATCTCTGACTTTCCCTGACGGTTTCTCCCGTCGCTGTTCTTAGTTCTTGACGTCGTTAACCCAATCTTGGGGGCCGACTTTCTGCAACACTTCTCGTTTATCCTTGATTTGAAAAGATGTGATATCACGGTTCGAGTATCCGGGAGCGTTATTCACGCCACTTCTTTCTATTGCACCCGCGGTTCACTCTTACCATGCCTGTTCAAGGACTTGACTTGCTAAGTTAGACATGCCTTCTTTCAGCCGCAGATCCTACAAAACATACTCAATACACTGAATTACTCGCATCCTTTCCAGACGTAACCTCATCCTGGTTGTGTGGATATCTGATGAAACACTCTATTCAACACTGTAAATACAAAACAGGCCTCGTCCCGCCCCACCTCTTGCTTTTGTAAATCTCTATTCAATTGGCCGCAAGCGTTATTTCCTTAACCACCGAATTAAGTCACCCATTGGAGGATGCCCAAATATCTACTTTGGCTGATGCAAGTGCGACGGGTGTGGGGGCGCCTTAGAACAACATCAGAAGGAAACGTGGGTCCCGTTAGCTTTCTTTTTGGAAAAAGTTGTCTCCAGCTTAGAAAGAAATGGCTACGTTTGGAAAAGAACTCATTGCAACTTTTCTGTAGCAAAAAAAATTATTTTTCCACGATACATGGCTACAGGGTAACCCTTTTTACTGACCACAAGGCTCTGGCTTTGGCATTTCTTTATTTCACTTCTTCTCACTCTCGGGCGTGTAGAGAGTTGGATTTAATTGCACATTTTGTGGACGAATTTCATTGGTCACACACCAAGCATTTCATCCAAGCTGACGCTCTGTCTAGAAATGCACCGACCAAAGACATCATCTCCCTGTGCAAATGCCGATTCTCATATGGCATTTTTAGATCGCCGCCCTCTCTTACAATCTCATCTCGTGGCTGCCACTGCAATTTTCGCACATTCTTTCAAATAGTTGACTTTGCCCTGTTAGCCGCAGATCAACTCAGTTACCCTACCATTACTCGCTTCTTGAATAGGGAAAAAGCAAACCTCTTAATATTTTCCGTCTGTCTACCGAACACTGACCACAACATTTTAGTGGACTCTTGGCTGAATAGGCTAAGGGTCATCGTACCCTAACATTTCAACATCCTATATTTGACCTCTTTCATTGCTTGGTTCACTCTAATTTTAAATCCCCTTTGTGTGGCCTCAAATTCGTAAAAATGTCAAAAATATTGTTTGTACTTGCTTTTCCTGTCAGCAAACGCGCACGAACAAGCTAACCAAACCACGCTTCAGGCAAGTTTTGCTGCCGGGCTCGAGGCTAAGTGTGTTTCATATAGACATCACTGGGCCCTATGTCCAAAACCCATGAGTTTAACTATCCATTTTACATCGTTGATAGATATAAAAAAATAGGTCTAGCTTCTACCCTTGCGTGATTTATATACTGCAGAATCTACTCAAGCAATTCCACAAGGATGAGTTGTTCAAAACGCTCATATCCGAAAATGGGACTAACTTTCGTTCTCAACTATTTTCTGACTTCACTATGACTCTTAGCATCCATTATGTTTACATTTCTCTTTGGAATCCGAGGGGTGGATGGAGTGTAGTCGAGTCGTTGAATGCTATGATTAAACGCTCCTTGCTTGCAAGCTAGCCACCTGATCCATGGTATAATAAATGATCATGGGTGATTCTTGCCCACTGCTCTCAAATTAAGGAGTACTCTGGTAAATCACAAGCACATGCGTTATAAGGGTGCTTTATCCGTTTTCCACCAATCCTTTCGAATCCTTTAGATCACCTTATTCCTCTCATTGAATTCGCGGAGGCCATATAGGAGAATTGCGCTCCGCATTATCGCGCAAGCTCACTCCAGATCAGAAGGTGCACATTCCTAAAAACCTCCAAAATTGCACTAAGGTTTTCGTCAGAAACATGAGAGAGCCTCTGAAAGTTCTCAACAAATTTGATGGTCCTTTCCCTGTTAAAGTCCGCAGGCGACAATAATTTCTGGTTCTAGTAGGCTCAAACGATTTGATGACCGCGGTCCGCAATCTGAAGCCAGATAGGTTTTCATCAGATTCTTAAAAGACCGCTGGAGGGTGGTGGTGTCTGAAATTTACAGTTATAATCCACAAAGGATTCTCTCGCAGAATTTTTTAAGGGGAGGTTTGTAAAGAACACGGTAAAAATGGAGGAAGTAAAAATGTGTGGAAGATATATAGTCATATACCCTCCCGCGGGTGTTCGAGCTGGGAGAGCACGCAAACCTCCCAATGTTAATCGGAGCTGACCCCCTTGAGGGCTCTAGAATAAAGAAGTCCATTCATTGTTCAAATCCAGGTTGTGTTTGTGGGGTTAACAACTAAGCAGGTGGAAACACCACTTCTCACATGGAGAGACTTAAGCAACATTGAGTGTAGTGCTGCCAAATGCTGATGCGATTCATTTATGGGCCCCTCCTTAAACTCTATGCCCCGCCTGGGAAAGGTTTCGAACGGGGTATGCGTAGTGAAACCGGAGACGTTGTGAAGATTAGCAGCCTCCGAACTCATCTCGTAAAGGTCAATAAAGTTAAAAATAATCTCGTAAAGATAAACTACTCCCGGAGATATTTATTTTTAGGAAATTATGAACATTGACTAGAGTAAATATTTAAAACAACAAGGAAAAATATGATGGCAATATAATATGAATTCAAAAAGTATCTTAATACAACTTTATATCCTCTTGATATGCGCCTTTTACTTGGCTCAAAAACATCTGCCAATTTATAGATGGCAGAGTAATTTCAGCGAGCCTTAACTTAAGGATGTGTATTGAAAACCTATTCAAAGAACTAAATAGTAAGTTCCTCTACATCAAATAGGTAAGTTCCTGTAACCATTAAGAATGAAAACTATTTTAAGTTTCCTGAATCCGCTGTATACAACCCTACGTAAGCTAGGATTGATAAGCTGTCAACAAGTACTTTGGGGTTGCTGATCTTAACGTGCCAAAAATGTACCGGCGCAACGAAATCTTTGTTTTTGTTTTTCATCTTTTTTTCTTTCTAGTGTCTAAGTAAGTTTGTTCTTCTTTTTTTAAACTTACTTAGCTAACTAGACCATGCGCACCTACACGTCGCACGTGTATTGTGAGATAGACTCAATAGTCCCTTACGGTTTGGAACTATTCTATCATGAGCCATACACGCCGAACATGCGTCCTTCGGTTTATCACCGTTTTTGTTCTCTTTAGACAATTTGATTCGCAATGATTCTTTGATAAGGACTCACTGGAAGAGAGACTTGAACCTATATTTATTTCAAAGCATAAGGAATTTTATTTAAGCAGCATATATAAATTTATTTTGTTGAGAAAATATCGATTTCTGAAATGGGTGGAAACTATTTTGTAGAATAATTATTCTTGTTTGAACTGCTTTCATCTACCCACGTAGGTTAAACAAGCTCCGAACGAACTTTCTTGATCGCCAAATATTCATACTAAAGTCAAAATTAAGCTACTTTGGGTTTGGTTAAGTTTAGGATAGGGTAGGTTAGCTCGCCGCATCCAAACTGATATACAATTAAATATAATCACTGTAATCCTACCGAAGTTTGTTCACTCATTGAGAGAAGTAAATGTAAATGAGCACTTAGGGAACAAAAGACTAGTAATAGAGCATGAAAAAAAAAACAGCGGAGTTGTAAACCTTTCATTCTGAAATGGAAAACCGGACTGGGTGTTATAGAGGGCACAGTTTCAAATTCATCCCCATATCACTCACAGAGATTCAAAAGAACCATTTCGATACCCTCTTTTGACCTTGAATATAAAAGCAAGTGAACATCAGGAAGGAATATTCAATAACTTGTTGCACTTATGGCAAATATAGAAATATATGTGAGCCTAATTAAGTCCTGGCTGCGTTTTACACCTGCTACATGGGTGAGCGAAAGCTCACTCACGTTGAGTTACCGAACGTGGGGTTTATTAACAACGATGATGTTTATATACTTACAGAAGTAGTTAACAACTGTTGTTTGCTCCACGCTGGAATCCACTGGTAGGTTGTATGGTACAGATGCAACAAATGGAGAAGTAACGAAGCAGATACTAGGTAGCAGACACAAATGAACACATACGTAATTGTTACCTGTGATAAAATATTATCCTTGAGTGACCATAAAAATAAAAAGGCCGATATCAAAATTAGCATATATTTCAATTAAAATTCGATTGCAGGATGTAGTTTTTCGAGTATTCTTAAATGTGTCAATCATAGTTTAGTTGCGTTAATTAAATTAGGAGAGATTAGAGACATATTTATATCTTGTGGGTCGAAGATGATTTTCATAATTTGAGGAATAAACGCTGTAGTATATTGTCGGTTATATTCGGATAATAGTTTCGAAAGTTATTAGAGTTCCATCCTCAGCCAGGGAATAATTTTGGACTCACATGGCGGGCCTTCAATGTCCAAGAACCGTGAAAATAGTTGAGCTTATTTTCTAATTATTCTCGGGCTGAGGATGGAAACCAGTATCCGAATAAGCCTACAATATACTACGGCGTTTATTCCCATCGATACCTCCTGTTACTAGGAGTTATCAGGTATAACAAAATTTTAGTTTAATTATTTATTCAAATAAACATGGTAACGTTTTCTTTTCTTTTTACCATCTTGCGCCAGCCTCATTATTAAGAGCTTAGGAGTGAGGCTAAAGCAGACCCATGACTAGATTCCCTTTTTCTATTTCTTTCTTTTTCTTATGTTTGTGCTAATTCTCTTCATTTTTCCCATGAATGCATAAGAATTTGTATAAGATTCCCTAATTTCAATTTCTTCGTAAATAATCAATCATTTCTTTTTTTTAGCTCCCAAGAAAGCTTTTGGCTAAATGAAATATTCGATATTTTTTGTTTGGGGGAAACACAAACCATGAAATAAGCTGATATCAGCAAATATTTCAGTGTTCAGTGGGTCTTTGAATCGGAAGACATGATTAGTGGAAGGAGATGACATTTTGGCTAACTTATATTCGTGCTCTGTAGCTCCTTGTATGAAATTGTTCCTCGTGATTTATAAGAACACCCCCCCTACCCCCACATCCCTTGCACCAGTATAAAAATTGGGAAAATTAGCTTTTGCACTATTGTCGCTTGTTCCTGTTGCAATTTGATTTTATTTATCTACTTTTTCTTGATCTTTTCTTTCTCGTTTATTCATTTAAGGCCATATTTAAAATTAAAATGGGATAGAGAGGAAGTTAAATTATTTAAACTAAGGAAAGAAATGTTACCAATAAATTGATACACCAGTTGTAGTATAGAAGGTAAAGAAGGTGTGACAAAAATTGCAGGAGCTAACCTCTCAATCATAAAAGTGGCGACAGTGGAGCACATATTAACTACTAGGAATCATTTCGTGCAAATAGCAAACAAAGGTACTCAAAAGTACTAATCTGAAGCCCATTGCAGAAGATCTCTCAAAGCCCATTTGATCCAACCTAGATTAGTTCCGACCATTTTCGAAAGTCTTAAATCAACTGAGAAATATAAATGGAATCTACAAATTCCATAAGTGATCTTTTCTTTTGGATTGCCGGGATATTTACTTTCCACACATTTTCACCTCTCCTTAACTTCGTATCACTTTCACTACGAATCACTTTATTGTGGGGGGCGGGCGACGCGCTCGTTGGTTTGCGCTTTAAATACAAACGAAAAAATACTCACCAACTTGTCCCATCGGAGCGTAAGGGAGTGGACGAGTGAGGAGAGATGGAGCAAGAGGAGGACGGTGGTGGTCAGGATGGTGAAAACGGCGGTAAAAACCACGATTCTAAGGCGCCACGCACCGGGGAGGACGAATATGCTCAGACGTGCCGTCCCCACTGTACACGCGCACGTCATCGTTATCACAGAGACAACCTAACCGAAGACAGGTGGAATAAGACCGCATTCGTGAAGGAGTGTGGTTGCACAACACCAAATGGGTTGTAGATACTCACCACACCACGAAAGATATTGATTCATTATGCAGTTGATAGTGGTGATAGCCGAAACTAGCTCTGTTTGTAAATAAATCGGATTCAAATATTGTGGTTTATTATTTCTTGCACCGGATATATATCCTGTTAATGTGATTTCTTCTAATATATATACAGATATATATATATATATATATATATATATATATATATATATATATATATATATATATATATATATATATATATATATATATATATATATATATATATATATGTATATATATATATGTATATATATATATATATATATATATATATATATATATATATATATATATATGTGTATATATATATATATATATATATATATATATATATATATATATATATATATATATATGTATATATATATGTATATATATATGTATATATATATGTATATATATATGTATATATATATATATATATATATATATATATATATATATATATATATATATATATATATATATATATATATATATATATATATATATATATATATATATATATATATAAAGAGAGAGAGAGCCGGATGGCAGCTGCTTGGAGAAGCATGGATATTCTACCCTAGGGGTGGAATAAAGGAGAGAAAAGTAGGAAGGTTGTATAAAGTGAGGGTGCATCGAACTCACGACTAGAAGCAGTCTGAAGATGCCGACGGATGTCTTGAGGTGTGAATCGTCCCAAGCGAGAGTGAGGGTGGGAATCGGCCTCCGGGAACTCCTCCTCAGAGGACTGGACCCCTCCGAAGAGGTCCTCGGGCTGTCGTCTCCAGGCTGCCTTCCCCCGTGTGAGTCCCAAGAGAGACGGGAGTCGCAGCGCGATTCACCCACCTGGAGGTCTCTGGCGGCGAAGAGGTCGAAGTCGTGGGACAAGTCGAGGTCCGGGTGAGAGGACTGGATGGTGAAAGTCTCCCAGTCCGAGTTCCAGCGCCGACACTCGAGGGCCTCGATGTCTCGCAGGAGTTCCTGGACCTCGTCGTAGCCGCAGATGTCGGAGATGGAGGGGAGCTCCTTCCGGAGATGCGATCCCCCCGAACCGCAGTCGTCCGCCGTCCCTAGGGAGCCGGACAGTAAGGAACCGCGGGATCCCAGCCGCGAGCTGGGGCGCGACCCCCCGGACCGCAGTGACCCCGACGCCCTGGAGAGGACGGAAGGGCGCGACCCGGAGCTGAAGGAGCAGTGAGTAAAGACCTTGGGGCGAGCGCCCCCGGGCCACCGGGTGACGATACCCTTAGAGGAGGGCAGCAGAGGTCCTGAACCGCTGGTCGACGGCCGAGAGTCACACTCGGACGGCCGCGACATCACGTCTTCATTGGCCTGCACCATGGCACTGGCACTGGAGGGTGAGGGGGGCCACGGCGGGCCGAGAGGAGGGGACCTCAAGGGCGCTGGGGGGCACTCCCCCCAACATGTCACGCAGCCACTTGAACCTCTGCCGCTTCATCTGCTGTCGTTCATGCCAGCCTGGGGGAAAGGAGGTGGGAGATCAATAACTGTCAACACACCGAAATTCACCTTTACAGATATGTATATACATATAAAGGTGAGGTTAGAAATGAATGTGTGAATATATTGGAAGATGTATAATAAATATTGTATAACTTTATTTTAGAACAATAACAACCCTTACAATTAATTCCAGGGTCTCTTCAAATGTACCTCCATTACTTAAAAAATTCTCTCTTAGATGGTCATTCTGACCTTCGATCGAAAATATCACAATTATAATTAATCTAAGATTAATGAGGAAAGCAAGGCAACTTGTGTAATCCAACGAAGCCATCTTGACTCACTAATGAAAGCAAGAGGGGAGAGGGACCATAGAGATAAAGGAAGAGGTTGAATGGAAAAAAACACTTGTGATAGCAATCTTCATCAATATAAAATCCATGCATCGTAGAAGGGGGGGGGGCGAGATATTTCATTTTCGGATTTAAAGCGGAATAGTTACGAGGTCATCTTCTGCTGAAGGTTTGTAAGAAGAGCTCTGTAAAGAAAGGGATGAAGCTGGAGAAGGGGAGAATGTGTGGAAGATATATAGCCGCCGGTCCTCTTACAGACATTGGTGCCGGGGAAGGGAAACTGTTGGTGTTGGGTTAAGAGAAGCTAAAAGGTGAATGTTGGGGTATGGTGGGCACATAAACGTCCAGATGTCATCCATAACAAGATTTGCCATGTTCCATATGTGGCTTTGGTTGGAGCAGTGGCGGATCCAGGATAAAAATTCAGGGGAGGGGGGTAACCTGTCTTCCTCCCTCTGAGTAGTCTGAGAAAAGGTCATTAAAAAGCAGCCTTGATACTAACTAACAGCATCTCATAAAGGAGTGAGCACGAACCATCTCAGATCCGATTTTTTTTCCACACATCAGAGAATTAGGAATTGTGATTTATTGTAGTTTTTGGACGTCAGTTAAGGTATAATAGTGAATTTAATTATTATTTTTGAGATTTATCTCTTTATTTTAAACATGTATCATATAAGTTACATTGGATTGCAACGGCTTAAAAAACTTTTATATATATCCTATATTATTACATACCTTTCTGAAAAGCAGAATACAAGTAAGGCTTAGAAAAGAAATATAAATATAAACGGGTCTCAAATATGATGGGGGTGCTTCATCCCCCAGGCTTCCCCTATGGAACTGCGCCTGAGTAATATCGTAATCATTTGTTTTCCTTGTTGTCTTTGGATCACGACAAAAATGATTTTATTACTATTAATCACGAACTTGAAAAGTAAAATCTCAGACATAATATTTATAGTGATGTCTTTCATTACCGCCACAAGATCTCTTTTAATGGTATAAGATAACGCCTACCCCTTTTCATCACGACATATCCCTATTAAAAAAATAATTATAGCCAAGTAAGTTGAATTCTCCTATGAAACCCCTATGAAAAGTATCGATCAATGTTTCCATAAGTGCGAAAAATATCAAAATCTTATAAGCAACTCAGAGACGACCTTCAATTGATCGATTTTGCTCCTCAGACTTCGTATATGTAAAAACGATAGATTTCGTATTTTTATAACCGGAACTTTGATTAGATTCCTATTTATCTCGTCGTTGCAAACAGCTCTCTCCTACTTGCTCTCAGGCCTCCGATGGCCTTGTGCGAAACTGCATTAGAGCATTATTTAAAAGAACCCCTCCCCGCACGGGCTTGGCACGCCCACCCCCCTGCAGCTACACCAGAATAGTTCGCTAAGCTCGTCGTACTCATCCCATAAATTGATGAAGTGAACCCCTTCTTCCTGGCAGAGGACTTTAAGATAATTTTTAATACTTTATTTAGGGCGACAGCAAATTTTTAAAAGCTTACAACTAAGTTTATATTTAAAATTAATTTAAAATAAATACAACAACAAAACGAGAGCAAAAAGCTGGAAGAACAACAGCCTATGAGCCTGAATGACGAATCAGCTGGACAGAGATTAATACTCAAATCAAATCTTTTCAGCCAGAGAAAAAAAACGATAAAAAATTGTTTCCGTGTCGATCTCAGATGTCTGTAAACATTGTTTTAATTGAAATGATTCTAAATTCGAGATTTCTGATAAAGAATATTAAAACAATGATAATCAACGGAGACCTCTCTACCAAAATGGTTGGGATAGATGTTCACGTCATTAGCGGACTCAATTCCTTTCCATATTAAGATAATAACTTTTATGCTGAAAATGCATCTATGGTAGCTTTTCATTGAATCTGTCCGTTATCACCCCTTTACCTCGTAATTTAAGTGCAATACGAACGAGGGCATTTCCTCGTAGGATGTTTGAAGGATATATGTGTAAGGAAAGCGGTGAAATTAGAGGAAGTGAAAATATATGGAAGACACATAGCAGCAGAACCTCTGCAGGCATTGCGGCCAGGAAGGCACACAATACTCCAGATGTCAAGGGCAGCAAGGTTACCCATACTACACCAGGCATCCCTTTAAGGGCGCGTTAAAAGAGAGATACAGAAAAAAGGATGCCTTAGTTTTTCTCTCTAAGTCACCCGCAAATTTTCATTCATCTCCTTTCTTTATGTTTTATCAATTGTAAATTCAGTTTTAATGAAAAAATTATCGACAGATATTCATTAATGGAAGCCATTGTCTTCTGCCTTTGCTAATATTAGCATTGAATTCTTCGAATTGACCTTTACCTCAAATTATCTTTAGTTTGGTTAAGGTATATAGACAATGTTCTTTCTATATGGCCTGAAACCCTCCTCAATACATTTTGACTAAGGAAAATAGTTTAGTTTCATCAAATAATTTACTTTAGAAATGCAAAATAATGGTATCTTTTTCTTTTTTTTAATATGCTAATGCATAAAACCCTTCAACGTTTTAATTATGAGGTTTATCGAAGTTTCAGTGTTAGAATTCCGTTATTCACTTTTACTATAATTACCATTAAAAAACAAAATTCTCTTAAATGTCTCCCGGAAGTTTTCCTCCCAAAGAAATTGAGAATATATATAAATGATGCTATGTATTGTTTAAATTTTTGGAAAACTAACCCTTCCCCCTCCCGCCGAAAATTATGCTATGATTACAATAAGAGCTGAGAAATTTTCGAGTCGATAACAAACTTATTTTACTGTTTAATCAGTCAATTGCGACACAACTCCTGCCATCTTAGGAAATATTAATGGGACCAAATGTAGAACTCAGATCCTAAGCTTGTTAGCGGTCAGAGATCTATTGGGTTGAGGAATAAGTTCTAGCGGTTTTATCAAATTTATTCATTACCATTAACAATTTTAGAAAAACTTCCTTTTTAATTGATAACAATATGCAATTTAATCAATAATGTATTCTCCGTTGTTATTTATGTCTTCTCCCCAATGTTCAACTAGTTTTTCGATGCCTCTGCAATAAAAATCTCTGGATTTTGACACAAAGAATTCATCTAACTAGGTTCTTAATTTCATAGCATCAGTATTGAACGAAACGCCGCGCAAATTGTTGGAGAGCGATCGGAACAGATGGAAATCCGATGGAGCCAAGTCTGGCGAATATGGAGGATGCGGCAGGATTTCCCAATTAAGGGTTTGGATGGCGTCTTTTGTCATATTGGCAATGTGGACACGAGCATTGTCGTGTTGCAGAAGGACTCCATAACGTAGATGAGGTCGCTTTTCACGAATAGCTCCGGCGAGTCGATACATTTGTTGAACGTAGAGTTCTGCATTGACAATCTCGTTGTTCGCAAAGAGCTCATAAAGAATGATGCATTCACAATCTCACTACACACACAGCATCGTCTTTCGTGGATGAAGTCCTTGCTTCAATCACGGAAGTGTTTTTTTTATTTGGGCTATGCCATTGTTTTCGATGGTTCATGTTGACATAAACACACCACTTTTCGTCGCCAGTGATGATGCGCTGAAAAAATATGTCCTTATATCCACGAGTAGCCTTGTGACTAGCAAGCAAACCTGCGGCAATCGTGGAGCGTTGAAGTTTGTTGCTTTCGCTCAAAGCGTGCGGAACCCATGCACCAAGTTTTTAACCTACCCCATCGAATGAAGGTGATTCACTACAGTTTTCTGATCACACGCCAATTGTACAGCCAATTTTCTAGTCGATTGGCGAGGATTTTCATGAAGAAGGTCGTTCAATCAATCTTCATCCAACTTAATGGGGCGACCAGAACGTTCTTCGTCATTAAGATTGAAATCACCGTTTTTGAAACGTGAAAACCACCATTGAGCTTTCCTTTCTGATAAAGCATTTTCTCCGTACACAGCACAAATATCGCGACGAGTTGTGGCTGCGTTTGCATTGTTCCCGTCTCGATTGAAAATGAATAACAACAAGTGTCGAAAATGCGCCTTTCTTTCAACTTGACATTCCATTCTGAGGGTACAGAACAAAAATTAAATTAACACAACTTTTAAATCAACCGTAATGACTTATTACTCAACTTCAAGACGTAGCCTAAGCAAAAGCCTAATAGTCTATGCTGTTAAGAGACGTATCCTAACCTTTGCAAATTTTGCTCTCATTATTTATTATTGTTTCTTAATATGTGCACAAATCACGTCAACAAAACTGAAATCAACACAACATTTAAAAAAACGCAAGAACTTATTCGCCATTTCATCATCTTATAAATTTATGCTATCCATTATATAATTTGACTTTAACGCGTTAAGCTACACTTTCAATATTATAAGATTAAAAAAAAATAAACATTGGCTAATCGCTTATGTAAATATTAAAATTAATTCAATTTTCTGCTAATATTCAGGGTATTACATTTTTTTTTTATTTAAGAAAGCATATTAAATATAGAATTCTAAAATATGGACGACTTCCAAGGGATCCATATTTTATAACTCTGCGATGGTCTGTGGGAAAGGAGAAGAGTTATGTAAGGAGGTGCAGATACCTCAGTCATAAAAGCAAACAAAATTAGAAGACAAACAATTGCATACACAATGAAAAGCACCTGACAACACTATAACCCTTTACCTAATATTTCTCTTCTCTTAGCACCTTCGCCCGACAACATAATTTATTTCATCTCACTTGTATCTCGATATTTTAGAGCCCTATTTGGTAGGAAGATCCAGACGCTATCATCTGCGATCTTGAAAACAAAAAACCCCCACACAAATCCAAATCACAGAGACGGAAGGAATAAACTACTAGACACATAAACATGCAAACAGAAAAAATAAAAAGAAGTTTAAAAATAAAATAAATAAACAGAACAAATAACTGCATTAGACCAACCAGCCTCTTGGTGCTACCTTCACAACAATTCTTTTCTCTCACTTTTTCTGCATCTTTCCAATTTACACCTATCACTATTCTTTTATTAAATGATGAATGATGATGATATATGTAGATATCTTTGATTTATTTACCCCTATTATTGATGGGTATTGGAGAATTTGTCCGTTCTCTAGGTAATGGTACATAGGCTTCCATTTTCCTTGCCGTGGCGGTTTTGCTGCTGGATCAAGATCGTGCCTTTAAGGAGATTTGTCTCAATTTCCTATTTCTGGTTTTCTGAGTAGTGGGTTCATTAGGCAACACTTTGTATAGCTCCTCTATTTGTGCCCTAATATTATTGTCTGCTAGCAATTTGTTGCCGAGTGTGGTGAAGATATTAATAAGCATTTTCCTTCCGTCGTGTCTCAGCTCAAGTTACCTTGATTTGTTTTTTGTCGGTGTGAAGGTTGTTGTTCGTTTTACGATGTCAAAATTGTTCCTTGATTTTATTAATTCTCGTCTTTTGGAGATTTGGGATATTGTATTCTGCATTTGAACCCAATAATGTTAGAGTTAAGTACGACTATGTACGTGGTATCAGCTACGTGATAAGAACTCCTCCGCAAACCAAGTTTATTTATAGAATCCAGGACAAGGAATGTCGTAAAACATACTTATGCCTGGCAAGAAAGGAAATGAGTGTTCGAATTAAGCAACACTATGATTATTGTGCAGCATCTGTCTTTATATAACCACGTGATTTAGTGGGATAGAGCTAAAGTATTTATGAATTCTTGCAATTATGTTTCCAGAAACAATCCTGGATGTGTTTGTATTGCATCGCTTTCGAACTTTAATATGAGAACTGGATTGTTCGCCCCCGACCGATATATTATAAATGATAAAAAATAATTAAATATGAAAATCTATTTGTAATGAAGATAAACAATGCTACAGGATTTTTGCACATAAAATTCGTAACGTATGCATGGCAACACTGTCCTACGTGTATTTTTGACTTACTAACGGTATTACTCATTTATAAGGATGAGGAGACTAGTTAAAGTCGACGAATCCTTCATAAAGCATGTTTTCCACTGGAAGAGTAAATGAATGACACTGTCTGACATTTCAAGCCATCGATATGGGTCAAAAGTGTGATTTCAAGCAATAATAAAGCTCCATACGGTTCCCGGGTCTTGCGAATCGACTAAGAAAATGGAGCCGGACTTTCTTTACTCTGCCGTTTACGCGCCAAAGTAAACGCAGGGCTATGCAAGAATCTTATTCAGGAACATCTGAACTCCCCATCTTCAACATCGGAAGTATGTGAGCCTGTTTTCATGCAGGACAATGCTCGGTGCCACGCAACAAAGACAGTGACCCCGATCTTGGATGAACTAAGTTGTGTAGACCTCGAATTTAACCTCGATAGAAAACCTATGGAAGATATTCGGCAAAGATTTATGGTTCAGAAACCGACGAATGTTGAAGATCTCTGACAAATATTAGAAGAAGAATGGAATAAAATTTCGTTTGAACACGGCAACAAATTGGTGAAGTCCTGCGGACGAAGATGTGTTCACGTCATTCAGAACAAGGGCCTGCAAACTTCTTTTTAATATAGTATTCAATTGTCTATAAGATAATTTTTGTTTTCTAGTTATGCCTCCTATCTTCCTCTCCCCAAATTTTCTCTTATCTTTATTATCCACTGAAATTTGGAGACTATCAGAGACAAATTTCAAAGTTAAATGGAAATTAAATAGGAATTTTAAAGAACATTTAGATTTCGGTATTTTGTTCTCTAGTTTGGGACGGTACTGGACTTCCTTAATCACACGTGTGTTTATTTTTAATGCGATAGGAAGTTGGGGAGAGGATTGATAGATAAAAGATAATCCTAAGGAAACAAAAAAGACGGCCTTTGGTGCAAATAAAAATGTCACCTCCTATTTAGTATTGGTACCACCGTGTCCTCGGCAAGAAGGGGTCCTATGTAGCATAGGCCAATATGCTGTATCTGACATCTGGAGGATTGGGTGCCCTCCAGTCCTCAATGCCAGCAAGAGGTTCTTCAGCTATATATATTCAACTCTGTTCTACTTCCCCCATCTTCACCACTTTCTGTACAGATCGTTTCTTAAAAACAGCTTGTGGGAGCATTGACGCCCTCAACTGGTGGCAGTGGGGGGCTAGGCACTCTGATAAAAAAATTGGCCACCGTAGCTAAAATTTTATTTTTTGTATTTATACCAGCATTTATGTACTGTTAACATAGCGCAGGAGGCTTTGTTTATATTTGAATATCAAAATCTTTCAAAAGTTAATAAAAATAAAATTAAAAAATATTTTAGTCAGGCGCACAAAGGGTACCTCACAGGTTGGGTCTTGAGCGAGGACGGCGAGGCGGGTTATTTTAAAATTATTTTCTGCGTTCGCTGGCTGCTCCATGGACACATTCAGCACTCGCCAACAAAAGGCTCGTCAGTAAGTATATAATATAACAACAATCACTTCAGTTTAACTTTGAATTCATGTTTTTGCCCACAGACTTAATTGGACTTTTGCAGTTATGCATCGTTGACTTAATAACCCTTGGCTACCCAGCTATATCCTCTGCCCCCCTATGGCCACCCTTAAAAAATCTCTGCGTGCATCCCTGTATGAAGGATGCTTTCGTTTGTTTTCGCGGTTTTTAAAAATCTTCGTCAGCCTCGAAATCTATTAGGGTGAAAAATAATAGGCAGGTTTGAGGCAGGACAAGGCTGATCTGTAATTGTTCTGGTAGTACTTAAGTTTTTAAAGGAAGGTTTTTCGAAATAGCTCATCGAACAACACCTTTATCAAAGTTTCTTAAAAACAGGTTGTGTTTATGCTTACTTCTAATTGACAGTAATAGTATGAGAGGTTTGGCATATCTTGCGAAGCCTTGCTATCACTAGCTGGATGATAATCCAACTCAAGATTGACAACCAATCTCTCTTTGAAGTCAAAATGTACCTTAATGATTTGCGTTATAAACGTGTTTGAATATGAGTGTAATACACCCTAAAAAGTAAACTAATATTAGTTATAATATTGGCCACAAAAATTAGTACATTTTATTATAAATATAGGGCTGTAGTTTGAGGTATTCCTCTGTACATAGAAACTCAACGAAAACATACACACACATCCACGAACCTCTTGATCATTCATTATAAAACGCCTTCTCCACGCATTTCGGGCGTCGGAGATGAACCCCTCGACTGATTAGCTCCCATAAAGGAACAAACGACCGATAGGACAAAAACTGCAATCGTCAGCCTCGTTCTTATTATTAGCTTCTACCGGAACCCATCCCTGCCCCTCCCATAACTCCTTCGGGCCGGAGGGTGGAAAGGGGTAAGGGAGAACGAACAATGGTGGAGCCATTTTTATTTTTCCCCATATTATTTGGAAGGATTAAAAAAAATAACATTTACTATTAAGTTTCGTTAACTTTTGCAACAATTATGAAACCTTGATTTGAAAAGCACACTTCTAATGGGCTATAAATCGGTGGGAAATCTATTCTTTGGTCTTTGAATTCTCGTGTAGATGATTGGCAGATTTCGTACATGATTTGTTAACGTGGAAAAGCAACGACGAATATAACACTCCGCTCCCTGAGTCTCAGAAACCCGAATACGACACAGACTTGTCATACGAATGACAAAAATGTTAGGGCTAATTGTTGACAGAAGCATACTATAGAAAGCCTAATGATCTAAGAAGATATCTACCACAGCAGGTAGTTACTCTCGACCTGTCATCACTTACACTTTTTTAAGAATAAGTCAATTGGATTTGCCACAGGAGTGGAGCTAAGAGGATGTCTCGCTCAAAAAGCCAGTTAAACTAAGATCAAAAGGCTCTGCTCTATTGAACAAATATGCTATCTCTTGACCTACGTCGGACAGGTCTCCTTATGGAAAGATGGATGAAGTTTCTTGGAGTGAATGGAGAGGTGGAATAAGGAATAGAATGGAAATGAAGAAGAAAAGGATTTTGAGTAGTGGTTTATAATCTCATGACATTGTATAGGGTCCCTTTTATATCCCGAAGTATACTCACACATAAAAACATTTTTCTTTTGGGAGCAAAAATAAATTTTGGAGAGATATGTGCCCTACCTGTCCTACCTTTGCATTCTATTTTCTCAACTTGCATTAGTACTTTTTATACATTTTCACTTACACTAATCTTACCATTTTCTCTAAAAATTTATTTTCAAATTTTGGTTGAGACTTTGACGTTGGTTTTGGCTATTTTAAATAGTTAAATAAATACTAAATCTTTTCTCCCATCACAGTTACAACACTCAAGGTAACAGGAGATACTTGATCGCCTCAAAAGAGCGACCTAAAGTGTTTTGAAGGTCGCGTATCTTCAGGTCACAGAGTCGGAATAGTCTTGAAAACAGCGTAGGTAAAGGACAGTAAGTTTAGGTGGGGTTACAATTCAGTTTTTCAGGATAAAAACTTGGGATAAGAACCTAATTTTAGGTTAAGTTGTGCCTCCTTTTATCTGCCTCTCTTTCGAGGCGGCGTTAATCTTCGGGTGAGAAAAGTTGTACTCATCCTTCTTCTGGGTGATTTTGGGGTAATCCTTCTTCAGAATGTTTAATTAGGTGTATCACAAGGAATCACCATATGAGGTCACTGAACCCAAATTCGTGAAATGCAAAGGTAAGAAAAAGGAGGGGAATGCCAATTAATTAGGGGGTGCATGAGAGGAGCTGAAGGAAACCGCTAAAATGTGGAAGGATTAGGGAAAGTCCGCTTTTCTGGGCGTAGCAGTTTCTTCGATAGTTGGAAAGGGTGCAAAGAACTAGGGTCGTAAATGTATAAACCGAGGAAATACAGCGTGTCTATAAAGTAGGATACATAAGCAAAATGCATATTTAAAAAAAGGAACTAAATTTTATTTTATTGAAATATTTATTAATAAACAACGCCTTCTTCAATTTGATTTCCATATAATTTGTGATGCAAAGTTCAATGCGCTTTGCGAGATTCACCCGATGTATTAAATCTAAATTTCCGTCAATCTGAGTTCATTCATTTATGATGCGCTGTTCCCTCGGGTGTGTCGTATCTTTAATTTTCATTGAGTCTACCTCCTCCTTTAGTAAAGACGAGAAAAATAAGTCAAGACGGGTAAGTTCTTGTGAACGAGGAGACTGTGAGGGGATGCCCTCGAAGGGCCAGCGTGAAAGGAAGCCGACCTCGGATACTCCTTTCAGCCCCTTCGCTCTAAACCACGTGCTACTTGGCGTGGGAAGTTTAGAATCTTCGAAAAGGAAGCAGTCCCGCGCTGAGTCACCCGGCCCAGCTGTATTTGCTCTCGGACGCTCCTCGCTTCTTCCCCCCCCCCTCCCCCGCCATAACGCCGAGGTCTCACCTCATACTTCCCAGGCATGTCTATTCCCCCACGATAGCAGTCGTACTAACCCTACCCCCATATCATGAGGCAAATTTCACTGTCCGATCCGACTCGTAATCTCGAAGTAAGTTTACATAGACTGACGTCGAGAATCATCTAGGGATGGCCATGCCCAGGGGCTATCTATCAGACCAGCCATCCGGCTATTTAACACGGAGTCCGCCATTCCTCGAGGAGATTGAAAGTCTGCCAGTCCATCCGTTCAGACCGTTTGTCTGTTCCCCAGCGAAGTCCCGCAACCCCTGTTCGAGTCGTACCTCGTCGTAAGATCTCACTAGCCGCTCTCCTTTCGTGAAGCTTTTGCTCCTGTTCAGAGGAAAGCTATCGAGCCACCTTCTTCTCGGAGAATTCCAGTTCCTTCGAATCTGAGACCCTCTGCCGATCCGCAGAATCGTCTCGAGTTGAGATTACATCTCTATAGAGTAGAGAAAAGCTCATTCTTCAACAAGAAGTAATCAAACCCCATCTATGAGTCCTCCTCGTTAAGACTCTCAGAAGTATCTTCTCGAAGACCTGTGCAGTTGGTCCCCCCCCCCACTCCAATTCACCCCGCGCTTCAAGGTAAAGCGATCTTGTGTTGTAATCCCCTGATTACCTCGTTAATCGTCACACGCATCCACTTGTGAATTGACTTCCCACTCAATCATAACATAGGCCTACTTTTGAAAAAAAATTATGTTCTTCAGGATTTCTTTGTGGTTTCTTAATGAATCAAACCTCCTAAGCTCAAAAATGAATGTGTTTTTGTTCAATCAGGCCAGATTTCATCAGTACAGAATACACAATTTTCAGTGAGATTACCTCATTTTTCCTGAAAAAAATTTGAAAAAACCTTTCTCTATCTAATAATGCATTATTATTGTTATATCATAGAAACAGGAACACACGTATGTAATTTATAATCCTTTTAATAAAACAAAAAAATAAAGAATGCAACATAATAAAGAAAATAATTCTAATTTCCAAGAAAAGACGCCCTTGACGAGTTTCGTTTGTGCCTCTCATCTGGTGCATCACGCTTCAAACACCAACAGTAGTCAGCAAGCATGTTTACGCCCCATTTACCCTGGTACCTGGATTCCATTGTTTTTATGTCCTGGGGAAATCTTTCCCTCTGTTCTTCACTGTAATCCGCGCAGTTGTTGGGAAAATAATCCAGATGGGACTGTAAAAAGTGTATCTTTATAGACATTCGAGCTCCCAAATGTTTGAGACTTGTTAGGAGCTGATTGACCAGGGCAACATATTCTGGGCTTCTTTTATTGCCTAGAAAATTATTAACTAGAGCTTTGAAAGCTTTCCAGGTATCTTTTTCTATGTCCGTCATTGATGCCTCAAACCGCTGATCTCTCATCAAGTTCCTGATCTGAGGCCCATCAAAAATTCCCGCATGGAGCTTAGCGTCACTGATTTGTGGAAATTTTTGAAGAAAAAATTTAAAAGCTTGGCTTTATTTATTAAGGGTTTTGACATAATTTTTCATTATGTCAAACTTTATATGCAGTGGAAGAAGCAGTATTTTGTGAGGCGGCAGTAAACGTTCAGCTATCACATTGTTTTATCTAATTCTAAATGCTTCTCGTGGAGGCCAAACCTTCTTCTCATAGTGCATACTATATGTACGACTCTCTCATAAACATAGGAAACAGGGATGATTCGTATAGCCAGTTTGCATCCCAAGTATAATAGACACTACCTGAAAAGAAATTTAGCAGGGTGGGTAAATTCAAAGTGTAATATTTCTAAAAACAATTTCAAAGTAATATTTTTTAAAACAATAAAAATATGAATATGTACAGAAAAATCCTGTATGCCGATGCATTAAATCATTATATTGGAACTAATTGGATATGTGTACATCTTATTTTGAGTTTATTGAGTTATGTTGTATACCTTCTCAATTAGGATAAGTTCCCCATTAACCCAAAAGGATACATTAACCTATAGGGACACACTTCAACAAAAAATATAACTAAAAAATGACTCATGATTTCCAGATTTGCATTCTTATAAGATGTAAGTTGAGCAAAAGGTGTATACAAGTATTTACAATTAAAAATCAAAATGTCAATATCAAAGAGCTTAGAAATGCCAAGTGTAAAATGATCTTACCTTTAAGTCACCACATATCCTCCAATTGTGGGTAGAGTAATTTATTGCATCCAGCATTTTTTTCTTATTTTCATAACTTCCAGTAAGTTGGATTGAATGGCCTATAGGAACGGAAGTTATCTTGTTTCTAATATTCAGTAACACAGCTTTTAAACTTCTACTGGAGGAATCTATGAACAGTCTCCATTCTAATGGGTTGTAGGGAATTCCAACGGCCTCAACGAGTCCTTTAATATTGGCGCAGTAAACTAAAGAGCTGGAAGAATGCTGTAAAAAATAGATTTTAAACTCTTGTTCTCTATTTCCGTATGGAAAAAATATTTCTTTAGCGAGAAGATTAATTTCACGAAGTTGAGACCGAAGAAGTTGTGCATTCTCCTTTGAAAGCTCCAGATCCCTGATCAGTTCATTTAACTGAATTTGAGTGAATGGTCTTGCGACCATATCATGTGTGGAAACCTGATAAGACTCAAATGTGTCATAATCTTGATCAACTTCCATATTAATCTCTTCATGAACCTCTATATGTTCAGGGGGAGAAGGTATAGAAATTCCTGGACCATGGGGCAGGGGTTTGATGGCAGAAGGAACATCCAGATATGCCACACTATGTTTATTCTTCTTATTTATAACTATGGAAAATATAATTGCATATTACATAAAGGAATTCATTTGGAGTTGCAGATAGTACATAACTGTTTAGTAAAAGATATGTTCATGCTGAAGTGAACTATGTTAGCTTTAAATTTTATGCTAAGTCTATGCATAATAATCAAATTTTCAGGAGCCAGTATAATACAGAAAGCAGCTTAAATACTTGATATATTGCTCACCTTTAAGATTTGTCATGCAAAAACAGAAGTCCATAGTGTGGTCCTTGTCCTCTCTCCACACCAGGGGAACACCAAAAGAGAGGGACCAGTATTCGCCTTGACTCCAGCGTATTAAACTTATATAGCATCCTTAGCAGCAGATAGGTGGTGTAAAGCTTTTATCTTGATCTCCTAACCTTACTCCACAATATGCATTATACAAATATTTAATTACAGGAGAGATTGTACATTGCTGCTCGGAAAAAGTCACTTTGCCGCAAACATAGCAAAATCTGTTGGATCTATTCTTCCATTTTCTGTTCATTTTTAACTGAACAACTATTGTTATTATTATTATTATTATTATTCTTATTATAATACTAAGCAATTTATAACCTGAAAAAAATATAAACTTATTAACATAATTACTTAAAATGTACACAAAATTTACTGCGAATACAGTAGTGCAAAAACTATTGAAATTTTGATGTAATATAGGACATGTATAAACTATAAAATTATTATCACCCCTGTATCGTAAAAATTGCACCTGATAGAGAAAAACGGATGCCAGATTCGGATTTAGGAGGTCAATTTTATTAAGAAACACTACAAAAAAATCTTAAAGTACATTTTTGACGCATACCAGTGTAATTAATATCTCTTGTTCGAGTTAACGTTAATTTTGCTCCTCCCGCTTAACTCTGTCATATTATAAATTGTTACAATTAAATATCTTTGTCGAGTAATTAGTTTCCAATTTTTTGTTTTGTATATATATATATATATATGTATTGCCCCATTTATTATATATATCAAAAATATATTTTGAGGTCTTGTTCTTTTTATATCGTTTGAACTGCGACTTGGCAAGCTATTGGATAAATCTCCTGGTCAACCGTAAATCGCACTCTGAATTAATTGCCCCAAAGTATATCACAGGCGGACTCGGGCGGCTATCTGTCCGTGTTTGTGTATGCGCCCTTGCGCCGAGCGAGTCTTCACAGTCATACCTCGACACATATATATATATATCATTATCCTTATATTAAAATCTGATGTCAGGTAAAGTTGGGTTATTTTGTATTGAAGGACCCTTTTTTGTTTTCAAGTTGTTCCCCCAGTTAAGATGTTCAGTAACCAGTTTGCCAAGTTCGTTCAAGTATATCCAAAGATAGTGGAACGACTTCTTAATTTTTTTCTTTTCTTTTGATTGATCATTTTTTTTGTGGTGACCTTTTTTTTCAAGTTTATTTTCGTGTGTGTGTGTTTTTTTTTAGACTATTTCCCCTAAAACCCCCTACTAATCCCCGTGCAGGATTAAAAGGCATATAATCACTGGTCATATAGGGATTAATTTTTGAATTATTACCTATTTTCTTTTCTTTATTGATTGCATAGAATCATTGTGTAATTAAATCTCCGTTAGGACTTTGGTACGATCGTAAGAGCCTCATAATCTTTTCCGTGAGTTCCTTGGATGCGCCGAGCGGCCAGACGCGCATTTATACAAGCAAGATAAGGTCATTTGAACGTTTCCGACAGCAAAGAGAGATCTTTGGGTTGTCAGGCGAGGATCTAATTGCCAATATTCAAGGGAAAGAAAGAAATGAAAGGGCAGAGAAACGAGAGCAAAGAATAGCTGAAGAAAAAAGGAAAAAAGGAAAAAGAGAAGCTGAAGAGAGAAGAGAAAAATAACAAAGAGAAGCTGAAGAGAAAAGAGAAAAAGAACGATGAGAAGTTGAAGAGGGAAGAGAAAAGGAACAAAGAGAAATAGAAGAAAGAGAAAGAATTCGCCAACATGAGCGTGAGCTTAACAGAAATTATTTGGAAACCATTTCCGTTAGCTCGAGGAATGAATCACCCCCAAATCCCATCAGTAAAGTTGCCAGTGTTTAAGGACGGCGAGGATTTCAGCGCCTACTTAACTCACTTTGAGACAATTTTCTAAGTGAACCATTGGGACATTGAAGCAGATTGAGATGTTAGACTACTCCTCTCGTCAATACCCATCTTCACGAAATTTTTATTTCGCTCCCCGCCGGTAAAATAAGTAAATATATAAGTTGAGATGCAATGAACTTCTTTGGGGGGAGAATGTAATTCTCCTGAATCTGCCTCTGTTCCCCAATGAGAACAAGTCTCCTTCCGGGGGACAGGTAGAGTGTCTGCAGTGAAAAGAGAAATGGAAAAGAATGAATATAATAGAAATGAGAACAGATGTCGAATCGAATATGTCTTTAGGACAGCAAAACTCCTGAACAAAATATTCCAGTGCATGGGATTTTAAGCATATTACACACACACACACACACACACACATATATATATATATATATATATATATATATATATATATATATATATATATACGACTGAAGAGGGTATGGTAAACTTCATACCGAAACTAGTTTCGTAATTAAATTCTATGCTCCTATGCAGTGGTTTCACTATCAGATACTATAACTTGCTATTGAGTTCTTTCGCTCATATATATATATATATATATATATATATATATATATATATATATATATATATATATATCCAGCATATCGCACAAAAGAGAAAAACGGAATAATTTTTTCTTCGAAAAAATTCGAAAAATCCGTACTGGAGTGAGATTCGAACCAAGCACACTGAGGCAGCGAGTCACCGCTTTGATCTCAGATTTTCACCTTGAAGAATATATGTGAGAAGTACTTGGGAAAGAATAAAAGTGTATTAGAAGGAGTAACAAGGAAAGAAGGTACCCTAGGAGACCTTGCGGTCCATTCAAAGAGGGTACCTTTGGACTAGCAATCGAGCAGGCACATGGCTGCTTAATTGTTTTGCGTCCCTAAACGGCCACTTTTCAAGACTTTGTCTAGTCTTCACTTGAACTGGTCAACAGATTCACTGTTGACAACTTTCACTGGAAGTGCGTTCCACTTACCGCAAATACTGTAAGTGAAAAAATTTCCACACAGATTGCGGTTGTAACGCTTCAGTTCAAGTTTGAAGCCGTGATTGCGCGTTATGTTCTCACTCAGTGTGAAAATATCCCGGTAGTCAACATTGTCAAACCCTCGAAGTATTTTGAAAACTTCGATGAGCTGACCACACAGTCTTCGGGTTTCCAATGAGAACAGATCTAATTCCCTTAGTCTATCCTCATAACTTTTATGTCGGATAGAGGGAATCAGTTTGGTTGCCCTAGCTTGTACGCATTCAAACCTTGCGATGTCCTTTCGAAACGAAGGACTCCAAAATTGTACGGCATACTCCAGGTGAGGCCAAACGAGGGAGTTGTACAGACAAAGTACTATCTCCTTGTTACGGTATCCAAACTGGCGCTTTATGTAGCCTAACATCCTTTGGGCTTTCTTTTCTGCCTCGATGCATTGTTTTGAGAACTTGAGGTTGCTAGTGATAGTTACACCCAAGTCCTTCTCAGTGTCACTCGATTCAAGAGCAGTGCCCTTAAGGATATACTGAGATGGTTTTTTTGTGGCTGATATGCATTACTTTGCATTTCCCCACGTCAAAAGGCATTTGCCCCGTGTCCGACCACTCCCCAATCTTCCCAAGATCTTCCTGAAGGCGGGCAGTATTTCCATCCTTTGCAACGTTCATACCAAGCTTGGTATCTTCGGCAAATTTGGAAATCTTGGCAACCATGTCACCGTCCATGTCGTTGACGTAGATGATGAATAGTAGTGGTCCGAGGAAAGAACCTTGAGGCACCCCGCTAGTAACGGGCACCCACTCAGTAGCCTGTCCATTTACGACCACCCGTTGCCATCTGCCACTTAGCCAGTTCTCGATCCAACCGGCTACTTTTCCGTCTATGCCCAGCGCTCACACTTTCCGGAGAAGGCAGCGGTGTGGTACCTTTTTAAAGGCTTTCTGAAAGCCTTAGTACACCACATCCACTGCTTTGTCCCGATCATGCTCACTGAAGACGAAGTGGAAGAATTCCACAAGGTTCGTCAGTCATGACCGTTGCCTTCGGAAGCCGTGCTGGGAACTCCTCAGTAACAGGTTTGACTCTAAATACGACGTCATTTTGTCCACCATCATGCTTTCCATGAGTTTACCGACTATCGAAGTCAGACTGATAGGTCAGGAGTTTGAAGGATGGCTGGGGTCTCCTTTCTTGAAGATCGGAGTCACCTCCGCCTCATGCCAGTCTCTAGGAACGCATCCGGTCCGGATTGACATGTTAAAGATAGCGCACAGATGTCGTGATACTTCATCGCACACTTCCTTCAACACCTTGGATAGAAACCCGTCCGGTCCAGGGGACTTATTCGTCTGTAGGTCAGCGATCTTTTTCTTTATTTCTCCTTCGGTGAAGTCCATTGCCTCCAGCTTTTCCCCCGAGTAGGAATTCGTGGGCTGGAGGATGGGACCACACTCTTTAGTAAGCACTGAAGAGAAGTAGTCATTGAGAAGGTTATCATTTTCTGCATCTGAGTGAGTTAATGCACCCTCCTTGTCCACTAAGGGCCCAATCTTACGATGGATTGGTTTACGGCTATTTACATAGCCGTTGAACTCCTTGGGATTCTCCTTGCAGAGTCTAGCCACTCGGAGTTCCTCAGTACGCTTAGCCGCTCTTATGCTGGACTTCACTGTCCTGGCTAGCCTCCGGTACTCGTCAAAGGCACCCGAGATCTTCGATCGCCCGTACGCATTTCTCTTCTCCCTAAGCAGTTGGCCGATTTCTCGATTAAACCACTTTGGTTGAACAGAAGACCGACGGATGAATTTCAGAGGGATGAAACTTGATTAAAGACTCATGAACTTATTTTTGAAATTGTTTAACGAATCCTCAACCTCTTCGCATACCGCTAGCCTTACATCAGTCAACCCAGCACGAAGGCTTGCAAAGTCTGCTCTTCTCAAGTCAAGTTTCCTTGATTGACTGGCAACAGACCTTACCTTCGAGATCTTGACGCTAAATCTAACTAGCGTGTGATCACTGCCACCGAGCTCTTCGCCTACAGAGACATCCTCAACGATATCCTCCTCAGAGGTGAAGACCAAGTCGAGGATATTGTCTCCTCTCGTCGGTTCTCTGACCCATTGAGTGAGGAACTCGTTATTGGCGAACTCCAGGAGTAGCGCTCTCTCGCCACAGCCTGCTTTAGTTTCCCAGTCAACTTGTCTGTTGAATTTGCCCATAACGAAGCATACTCTGCCTTGAACAAGCTCACCCAGCAGCTGGTACAGTTCCCTGTCCTTCTCAACGGGTTGGGAAGGGGGTCTGTAAAGCAGCAGGGTCCTGTATCTGACAGGACCTATCTCTAGGTCAACGTCTAGGAGCTTGTGATCGGATATAATGTTGTAGTTCGTAGATTTGATTGTATCCTTGACATACAACATTACACCGCCACCCTCTCTGTCTGGCCTATCTTTGTGGAAGAGTTGGTAGCCAGGAACCGTGAATTCGCCTTCAAAGTCTTGGTTTGAGGTTTTCATCCACGATTCTGTTATGGCTACCATTTCGAATTCTTTCGTCGCTACGAGGCCACGGAGCTCAGGAAACTTGTTCATAGTCTTTATGGATATGGAGAAAGCGTATGACAGAGTAGACCGAAATGGGATGTAGAATGTGTTGAAAATGCTTTAGATTGAATGCACACTAATAAGAGCTATCAAAAGCTTTTTTGATGCTTGTAAAGCATGTGTGAGGGTTGAGGGAAAGGAAGGTGACTGTTTAAGTGTTAAAACTGGGCTCAGACAAAGATGCGTGATGTCACCCTGGCTATTCAATTTGTAAATGGATAGCGTGGTGAGAGAGGTGAAAGCAAGAGTGGGAGGTAGGGGTGCAGCATTAGTGAGTCAAAATGGACATATGTACGATCTAGAACAATTGTTGTTTGCGGATGATTCATTGCTAGTGGCTGACTCTAAAGAGAAACTACAGGTACTGGTCAATGCATTTGGGATTGTGTGTGACGGAAGGAATCTCAGTGTGAATGAAGGCAAAAACAAAGTAATATGATGCAATAGGGAAGAAATGAGTGGGCGGGAAGTGACTCTAAATATGAGGAGGCTGGAAGAAGTTCAGAGTTTTAGGTATCTGGGTTTGGATCTGGCAGCTGATGGAAGGGGTGAAAATGAAATATTGCACCGAATTAGAAAGGGAGTGCAAACATATGGTGCGATAAGGAGTCTCAGGAAAGGGAAGCGAATGAGCAGGCAGGCGCAAATGGGATTGTATGAAGGAAGGGCAGGCGCCACTGCTCTGTATGGATGTAAAACATCGGCGTTGAGTGCAAACGAAAGGAGGAAGGTTGAAGTTATGGAAATGAAATGTCTGAGAAGTATTTGTGATGTGAGTTTGATTGACATGGTGAGGAACGAAAGAGTGTGAGAGAAATGTGGAAGTAAAGTGAGTTTGTTTGAAAGACCTGATTGAGGTGTGATGAAAGGGTATGGTCACCTAGAGAAAATAGAGGATGAAAGGCTGTAAGGAGAGCGTATAGATCTCGAGTGATAGGAAGGAGACATCATAAGCGTCCCAGAAGCGGTGGATGGAGTGAACGAGAGATGCCCCTTTGCTGGCCGTGACCTGACCATCCAGGAAGCAGAAAAGCGTGGTAGGGATAGTAATGGATGGAGACGAATGGTTAGGGGAGGATGAGCTGTTTAGTATGACACACAAACGCAGGTAATGAAGTTTTCAGGGGCAACCGGATAGCCGAACTCTGAGGATGGATGGGAAAATCTAGTAGATGGATCACCTTGGTTAAGCAGCGGATAACGTGTGCGAATGGTGGAGTGGAAGGGTCCCTGGCCATGCGCCATCCCATCCGCGGGGGATATGCGCTGGGTATTAAAGAAAATAAATAAGAGGTGTTACTCAAAAGTTTCAGCAATTTGAATAGTGGAAGCAAACCTGATGCAGCCTAGCCATCTGACCTTAGGTCAAGCGAGTAGCGACCCTTGTGAGTCAGTGTGTCAGTAGTCTTGTGTCTATGGAAGTGTGTTGCTGACTTATTCAGTTTGGGTTACGCCTTGATGAAGTGTGTCTGTGGATAATTAGCAATGACAGATCTCGCAGGACAAGGAAGCTGCATCAACATGACGGCTGCAGAAACCCTTCTATTACTTTTGTAAGTCTTTCATAACTTTGTTACGTCCCCCTATGGGAAACGTCGGTGATTTGGTTCAAGAGAGGACGAATGCCTTTCGAAGACTGTCAAGCATTTTGGACGACTCTTGATGATTTCAACACCAAATCCTCGCAGATTTTGGAAGAACCCTCCAATGTGTTTGCGATATCGTGTCGTTTGAGAGCATTGACGATGCATTTTGTCTGACTTGTTGCAGATGAAGCGCATTGCTGCAAAAATAGATGCATAGACTGAGATTAATGACACGAAGGCACATCCTGTTGTAGTTTCTAGGGCCTTAAAGATCAAATCAGAGATGATCTCAACTTCATCACAAAGGTCATAACTGGCGATGAATCATGAGTTTATGGGTATGACGCCTACGCAAAGCAGCAGTCGTCGTAGGGAGTGGAATTCTCTTAAGTTATTGAGACAAAACAAAAACGCGTTTCGACGATGTAAATTCCATTTTGACCGTCGTTTGGATTACCTTCGCGCACATTGGCTAGAGTGGTGCTTAATGTGTAGGATAGTAGTAGGTGGGAAGCATTCTTTCCATTTTTCTCTACAGACTTTCACCACTTTGCCTTAATCTGCCGTCTTGCTCCTCTGTTCTGCCTGTCATTATGAATGTGGCGGATGAGTGAATTTAGAGGGAAATTTAGAAGGTTGTACAATTTTTAGTAATATTTTTTTGAATGTCTAAAGTTAATATTAATGTTTGAGGTAAATTTAATGGTGGGTGAGGAATTGTTCTATCAGAGATCCTTTTGATAATTTGTTTCTTTTCAGTTTTTATTGAAAAATTGAATCCCTGCCCTCTTTAAATTTCTGACCTTTAAATATTTTGATGTAAAAATGAAAGTTTAAAATTGAGTAGAATCCAATTTATGAAAGAAATAATTGGAGCAGTGCAAAAGTATCCAGCAGAGAAAGTATTGCGGGAACCAGACACCTAGAAAACCACTTCATACATTTTTTTCTACTCCTCTTCTTTCACGCATTTGGGCGAATATTTGGTCCGCCACAACGTTGCTGTCCCTCTCTTCTAGATCGAGAGAGCACCTTCTCCCCCTCCATCTTGCCACATATGTCGCGCGCGCGCTTTCGTAAAACTCTTCAGCCGGAAGAGAAGTAGAGGCGAGCTCTATTGACCCTTTTGCCCCTACTCCACAAGCAGAGGATTCTATTCCTTTCCCTCCTCCCCTTCGCCTGTTATAGATTTGGGGGCACCTTCAGGGTGATTGTAAGGAGCTAAATGCTGTTAAATGATGGCCCAGAATGTGATTAAAATAATCTGATTTTTATATTTTGCTACCAATTTTGATATTCTTGAGAGGATGTTTTTTTCAAATTAAAAACTCATTCAAATTTTTAAATTTATTATATTGAAAAGTATTTGCAAAATTAACAAACTATATCTTTGTAGGATATTACTGGTATAAATATCTGTATATTAATTAAACTTGTATATATATAAATTTAAGTTAAATCTCTGTGTTTCTATGCTTCAACGTTCCAATTGTAATCTTCTTTGGGTCCCGCAAACTCTGTAAAAGGGTGGGAGTATAATAACCCCCTCACAACATTCAAAGGAAAAAAAGTTTTGCAGCAAGTGAGCAAGAACAATGGCTGGCTTCTCATGACGAAGACTTATTTGTTCCTGTCTTTCAACTCACACATTATCCACCAGTTTGCCATAAAGTGAGAACGGTGGGATATTACGACACTATACAAACTTTCCCTCCTCTATGCTCTATTAAGCCCAAGGCCTCCCATAATGTGGTCCACGCCAAATATACCTCCTAGTGATGGGGCGCTTGTAGCAATGCGTTAACCTGTTTTTCACAAACGCGATATCACTTCTTGCTCAACCTAATTCCGACTTTCATAGAGGCGTGTCGCTGTGGTGAGGAAACTGGAGCCCGTCTATACCCGCCCTATGGGATTATTACGAAAGCGATGGTAGTAATTAAGAGTTAAGTTATTTTCCGGCAATGGTCAAATTCATTGAACCTTGGGTAGCATCCGAAAATATAAATGTCCAGCAAGGGGCTTCATCTCTCCTATTTTCGTGTTGAACAAGGTCACCAAACATACCACACATACTGCACCAGCTTCAATGCTCATGGGAAGTATGTTGGGAGCAATTGTCCTGTATAGTTCGTTTGTCATTTGAGTCCTAAATTTTGTAAAGCATTCTAAGTAATCATGTTTGCCGTCATAATTCGTTAAGTTTTGAATCTATCTAACATTACTCTTAATTTAGTATTCAGAATCCAGGATATATAAACCACTCTTCTTTCAGTGCACATCTCCTGTCTTGGAATATCGAGTTCATTTTTTTCTCATAATTGGCTAATTGAAATTTAGGACTTGTCACTTTAATAGAAATTAATTCGTTAAGTTTTTGAATCTATCTAACATTACTCTTAATTTAGTATTCAGAATCCAGGATATATAAACCACTCTTCTTTCAGTGCACATCTCATGTCTTGGAATATCGAGTTCATTTTTTTTCTCACAATTGAGTAATATAAATTTAGGACTTGTCATTTTAATAACAATTTTCTTATTTGAATACGCATTAACCTTTTGCTCCTCAAAATAAAAAAAAACATATTGCTTCCCATCTTTTTTAAAAACGCTTTACAGATTGTTTCCGAATTTACATTAATGTAACATATACATGTGAATCTCGCAAGACGTATCAAACTTTGCCTCGCAAATGATGGAAATCACATTGGATATGTTATTTATTAATATTCCAATTAAATAAAATGTAGTTCATTTTTTTATTGAAAATATGAACTTTTGCCTGTGTCTAGACATTAGGGACACCCTGTAATTGTAACATGCAACTTAACCTAACTAAAGTTTCTAACAATTTCAACTATCTGTCGCAAATATATGTATCTAAAACAAACAATATTGCTTTTAACCTAAAATCACTTTAACTTATTGTTTCACACCGGACTTGGGAAGCAATAAGTAAAATGGATCCAAATCGATAGTAGTAATTTGGAATGCACCGTTTAAAAAATTCAGATGCCCTTTAGACTCTTCCTTTCAATCAGCTACCAAACAATTTTGTAGCAGAATGAGGTTAAAGGGTGACCACGTGCCCTTCTGTCCCCAGGTGGATCCTAAGATCACCGCATGGAGCTGTGAAAGCATGGCTGACCCCGTGTAGGGATGCAGCATACGGCGTTATTACACGCATCAGCTGTATTTGACTAGGGACCGATTTCATCGTCTCCCACGGCCACCTCTCCGCAAGCATTCTGGCTTTCCGCCCGAAGATTGAAGTCCGTTGGACATTCCAAGCCAACGTTATCACAATTATCTCTTCCCTCGAAGGAATCGCCAACTTTTCCCCAAAATCACACGCGTCTGGAGGGCCGTCCCAGCCACCTCACCAGGCGCCTATATAATCCTTCGACTCAGTTTAGTAAGCAACCTTGCTAGACTTCTCCCCTACTCCAGTCAACGAGCTGAAGGATGCTCGTCCTCCCCCCCCCCCCCGAGCGGCGATTTCGATTCGAGTCGAAGGCTAAATCAATCCGTGAACTCTGCCATAGTCAATCGGCAAGTATCGACTTCAGTGAACTCTGCCATAGTCAATCAACAAGTATCTGACAAGGATTCCCAACTCCGAAGGTTCTACAAGTGCTCCCTCATCTGAGGCAAGAGGTAACCTGACTTCTTCCGTCGCATTCATCGTACCACAACTGGCTTCTTTTCTGCAACGAGCACGTAAGAAATTGTAACCGTTGCCGCCTGCAGATTGATCTTAAATCTGTCTTACCCCATTGCTCCATTATTTGTTAGAACGCCCAGGTTTAAAATCCCCCTTTAAATCACCAAACTGAATCTGACCTCTTTAATCCCTTAATTCACCTACTTGTATTTCGTGTGGACATTTAACCCCGTCTGTGTGACCATTCCATTTAAACTAAATATTTGTGTAAATATAAATATCATTTTTGTTGTTAGTAAAGATATATTTTCGTCATTGTATTTCTTTTGCAACCCCAAAGCATACCACCTACCTGTTAATCTTTGACCAACTTGCACTCTGAAATAGTTGTTTTTAAAAGGACCCCGCAAAGTTAATAATAAACCATCCCTACTGGACTCATAACAATTTCTCCTTTCACTAACGGTCTTCAACCAACTTTGACCCAAAGCCCCAAAGTACTTACGTATATATATATATATATATATATATATATATATATATATATATATATATATATATATATATATAGGGAGAGAGAGAGAGAGAGAGAGGGATAGTGTGTCTGGCCATTCCATGACATATACTTATATATACATTACTCTATTATAAAATCTGGTGATCAGGTGTGTCAGGCTCTTTAAAAGGTCTTTGGAGAGATTTTTTAAAGGCAACCCTTTAACTTTATTGTGATTTTTAAAGCTGAGTACCGTTTGAGTTGCAAAGACAAAACAAAACAGGAAATAACCCTGCCATATTTATTTATCACTTAGTGTTTTTATGTGTGTTTGGACCGACAACTTTTAATAGGAAAATTTTGTTAGGCGACAGAATTTCTCCCATATTCACTTTAATCCCCCACGGAGTAATAGAGTCTGAGCCCCTCTCATCTTACGAAGACTCAATTATTATTTTTTATTTATTTGTTTAATAGCGTATTATATTAGTGTGAGTTTTTGGATAGCAAAGCTTCCGCGTTTAAACAAGCATATTCCTCCGTGTGTCAGTAATTTGTGAGCCAAGCTTCCTCCGTCCCGTGCCGACGGCCCATTAAACTCTTTCTTTACGAACAAAATGTCGTCGTTCGACCGATTTAAACTCCAAGGAGAATCCCTCTGTTTAAGTGCCAAAGACCTTGTCATTTATGTACAAGAAGAAGAGAGAAAAGAGAGAGATGAACAAAAAGAGATTAGATAATTAGCTGAACAAGAAGATATTAGAGAATTAGCTGAACAAAAAGAGAGTTGAGAAAGAGCTGAATGTAAACAAAAAGAGATTAGAGAATTAGCTGACCAAAAAAAGATTAGAGAAAGAGCTGAACGTGAACAAAAGAATTCGAGAATTAGCTGAACAAAAAGAAATTCGAGAGAGCGAAGAGCGCGAGAGAATTCGCAATATGAATTAGAATCAAATCGTGATCGGTTCGAAACCCTTTCAGTAAATCCCCGTGGAGGAGCCCCTCAATCCGACTCCGTTAAACTCCCCCCGTTCAAAGAAGGAGAGGACTTAGGATCTTTTCTACTTCACTTCGAGAAAATTTTTGAAGTTAATCATTGGGACATCAATACGGACGGTGTCTCTAAGCTTCTTCCTCTCCTTAGCTTGCAGATCCGAGACCTATGCGTATGGCTTCCCTCGGAAGCTAGGATGGATTATTCCACCCTCAAATCCAAACTTCTCGCGGCGCACAATATGATGCCTGACTTCTACTACGCCAAATTTTGCCACGCCCGCATCCAACCATATATGACCTTCGGTCATTTTGGATATACTCTTTCCCGTACTTTTACCTTTTGGTTAGACGCATCGAAAGTCCCTCACGATTATGAGTCCCCGGTAGATTTTGTTTTAGGAGATCAGTTGCTGGCGTCGCCAATACCAGAGATTTGCTCCTTTGAAAAGAATCGTCAGTGCAATTCGTTCAAAGAGTGCATAGAAGAAGCAGATGTCTATGCGCCGAGTCAGAACTTATACCCGAAAAGAAAATAAAAAGCCTTCCCCTTCATCCCCCAAGAATAAATTTAATAATTCGCGGTTTCCTCATAAGAACTACCCGGAATTCGCCAAGGTTACGGGCCTCTTTAAGCCCAGAAGTTTCCCTCCATCAGAACCCCGTGATGTCAACCCCCTCATATCTAATCCCCCGGCGTCAACTTTTCCCCGTAGGCCAATCATATGTTTTGCGTGTGGTGTCGCAGGCCACACACGCCTAAATTGCCCCCAAAATTCACAACTCCGTGGTAATCCCATTCACCAAGTCCACCAGGTGAATGCTGCTCCCGCTCCCCCTCCATCGCGACCAGAAACCCTAGATCCAATCTCGTCCTTCAGTGCCCAGGGCACCTTGTAAATTTCCTCTTCGACAAGAGTTCTCCAGGTAGTCCTAAATTTGAAAACGGAAGCGTTAATGGGTGCCAAGTGTCCACCCTCGTCCGCGATACTGGGTGTACTTGTATCATGGTATCAAATGAACTTCTTTCCCCTGTGGCTCCCGCCAACAAAAAGTTTGTGGTAGTCCGTGACTACTTGGAACGCCCAAACCGCTTCCCCATTGTAAACTGTTACCTGAAGTGTCAGTACTCTTCCAGATGGGCTGAAGTCGTGTCAGCCCTTATCCAATTCTGTTCCGTTTTAGTAGGCCAGTGTCCCCAAGTCTCGTCTAACCCTGTGGCTCAGCCCGTTATCTCGAGAGCTAAGGCAGAGAAGTAATCCCAGACGCCCGCTACCCTTGAAACTCTCTTAGATTCGTATTTCAGCGGCGTTATGAGCGAAGAATTCTCTCAAAGACAGAAGAAGTGCCCAAATCTCCTTCCCTTGTGGGGAAAATCTCGGAGCCTCGAGCAGGATTCGGTTCGCGGTAACAAGACAGTCTCTTATATCGTGAAAGAAGGCTTGCTATATCGCGCTTGCTCGGCTGGCGCCAACCCCGAGACTCACGCCTTCTGTGTTCCCCACTCGCATGTCCCCCTGGTCCTAAAAATTTTCCACGATAGTGTGTTTTCTGGTCACTTCAGCCACGATAAAATTGGTCAGATTATTTTCCGGTATTTCTACTGGGCTAGTGCTGCAGTTGACACTTCGAAATACTCCCAATCCTGTAACATCTGCCAGAAAACCACGGAGCGTGTCAAACCGGCCTTCCTTCAGAAGGGACCAGTAATATCGAAACCCGTTCGTTCGAGACCTTACCCCCTTCCAATTCATCTAAGAAATGCCTTTAACGCTGAGGTTAACAATCTGCTCAACCTCCATATCCTTGAACCATTTACGTCAAATTATTGTTCCCGAATAGTTCTGGTACGGAAAACAGATAACTCTTACGCATGTGTGTAGATTTTTGAAAATTAAATTCCGTGACCGTTTTCGATGCTAAACCGATTCCTTTAATTGACCAAAGCCTTTACTTGTTCGAAAAAGCAAATTTATTAGCGAGCTCTACACCAGCTAAATTATAATTGTAATGGCTCCATATCCATTTGTCCATCTTGTAATTATTATAACCGCTAGCTAGAGATTATCTTATATTCAATTATTTCTGTTTATGTCCTTATTTTTCTCGATGTGTACGTCTAGGACGCACACCGCCCTTGTATATATCAAATTGGTATTTAGAAACTTGGTCCAGCCCCCCTATATGTGTATATCTACCACCGTAAGCCTTCTGTCATTTATGTAGAATGTATTATCGAATATCCATTTCATTCTCTTTTTTTGTAGCTTTGTATAACTTAGTGTATAAATATTATTTTCATCTTATTAAATTATGTCACCCTTAATGCTCTTATGGTCGGCAATAATTAATTTGCTTCTCCGTTTATATGTACACGCAGTCGGGTAGAATTATCTTGCACACTTGCTCAACGTCAGGTTAGGAATTCCTTTTTTTCTTTTCCGCTTACCCCGCGACCACTCGCGTGAAAGAATCCGATTCCCAAAGTCATTCGTCTTAAGTGATGTCAATTTTCTCCCCCAACTCCAAAGGTGCCATCTTTTGGGATGGGAGGGATGTAGCAGAATGAGGTCAAAGGTTGACGACGTGCCCTTCTATACCCATGTGGATCTTGAGATCACCGCATGGAGCTGTGAAAGCATGGCTGACCCCGTGTAAGGATGCAGCCTATGCCGTTATTACACGCCCCAGCTGTATTTGCCTAGGGACCGATTTCATCGTCTCCCACGGCCACCTCTCCTCAAGCATTCTGGCTTTCCGCCCGAAGATTGAGGTCCATTGTACATTCCAAACCAACGTTATCACAATTATCTCTTCCCTCGAAGAAATCGCCAACTTTTCCCCAAAATCACACGCGTCTGGAGGGCCGTCCCAGCTACCTCACCAGGCTCCTATATAATCCTTCGACTCAGTTTAGTAAGCAACACTGCTAGACTTCTCCCCAACTCCAGTCAACGAACTGAAGGATGCTCGTCCCCCCCCCCCAGCGGCGATTTCGATTCGAGTCGAAGGCTAAATCGATCCGTGAACTCTGCCATAGTCAATCGGCAAGTATCGACTTCAGTGAACTCTGCCATAGTCAATCGACAAGTATCTGACAAGGATTCCAAACTCTGAAGGTTCTACAAGTGCTCCCTCATCTGAGGCAAGAGGTGACCTGACTTCTTCCGTCGCATTCATCGTACCACAACTGGCTTCTTTTCTGCAACAAGCACGTAAGAAATTGTAACCGTTGCCGCTTGCAGATTGATCTTGAATCTGTCTTATCCCATTGCTCCATTATTTGTGTTAACGCTTCAGTTTAAAATCCCCCTTTAAATCACCAAACTGAATCTGACCTCTTTAATCCCTTAATTCACCTACTTGTATCTCGTGTGGAGATTTAACCCCTTCTGTGCGACTATTCCCTTTAACCCAATATTTGTGTAAATATAAATATCATTTTTGTTGTTAGTAAAGATATATTTTCGTCATCGTATTTCTTTTGCACCTCCAACGCGTACCAGCTACTTATTAATCTTTGACCAACTCGCACTCTGAAATAGTTGTTTTAAAAGGACCCCGCAAAGTTAATAATAAACCATCCCCACTGGACTCATAACAACGGTCTTCATCCAACTTTGGCCTAAAGCCCCAAAGTACATACGTATATATATATATATATATATATATATATATAAATATATATATATATATAAAGAGAGAGAGAGAGAGAGAGAGAGAGAGAGAGAGTCTGGCCATTCCCCGACAAATTTTGATAGTCTCTTTAACTTTGACCTCAAAATTTCCCTTCCCCAAATTTTCCGATGTCCCCTACATTGGTTAATATTGTCATTAACAATTTTTCCTAACTTGATTAATCTATGCAAACCGATCCCAAATTCTCTCTTTCTTTTGGTTTCCATAAATTCCGCCCATTTTTTGAAAACCACGCCCGTAAAAAGCAGTAAGAAAAATAGAATGATCCTACTTGAGTATATGTTATAAATTAAGTCATAAACATAAATATCGTGGATGGAAAGACAGGGAAAAAAGTATCCATAAATCAGACTTGAAATTCCAAAATCCGATGCAAAGCAGAACGGAACGTGGCCGATTCTGAATAAAAATGAGAATGTGGATAATTCTTAAACGCATTTATTTTTCTATTTTACTTAACTTCTTGGCGATATCAAGAACTTCTTTATCAATATTACAGAACATCTTGGAGATAACATGAGCTTTTTTTCTGATATTACTGAACTTCTAAGAGAGATCTTGAAGTTCTTTGCGATATTAGTGAACTTCTTGGAAATAACAAACTGCTTTTCCGATTTTCCCGAATTTCTTGGAGATATAATGAACTTCATTTCGATATTAATGAACTCCTTGTAGATATCATGAACTCTTTCAAAATTAATGAACTAATTGGAAGATTAATGACCTTATTTTTCGATATGACCGAACTTGTTGGAGATATCAACTTCCTACTGAATATAATGAACTTCATTTAGATATTACTGAACTCTTTGGAAATATCCTGAACTTCTTTTTCAAAATTACTGAACTTCTTGGAGATATTATTACCTTATTTATCGATATTGGCGGAGTTGTTTAAGGTACCAAGAAGTTCGTTTTCGACATTACTGAAATTAATTAAGATATATAAATGAACATTTAGATATTACTGAATTTCTTGGTAATAGCATGCACCTCTTTTTCAAAATTATTGAACTCCTTGGAAATATCCTGACCTTATTTTTTTTATATTAACGAACTTGTTGGAGATATCATGAAGTTCTTTTTCGATATTCCCGAAATTCTTGGAGATATCACGACCTTCTTTTTCGATATTACCGAACTTTTTGGAGATGCCATGAACTTCGTTTTTAATATTACTGAACTCCTATGAGATATGAACATTTTTCGATATTACTAAACTTCTTAGAGATGTCATCAACTTCATGGAGATATCATGAACTTTTTTCGATATTATTGAACTCCTTGGAGATAACATGTACTTCCTATTCAATATCACCAAACTTTGTAGATATATCACGAACTCCTTTTTCAATATTACAGGACTTCTTGTAGATAACATGAACTTATTTTTCGATATTACTAACCCTATTGAAGATATTATAAACTTGAACTTCTTTGTCGATATAACTGAACATCTTAGCGATGTTACGAACTTCTTTTTTGATATTACAGGACTTCTTGTAGATAACATGAACATGATCTTATTTTTCAATATTACTGAACTTCTTGCACATGTACTTTTTTCGATATTACTGAATTTCTTAGAGATATCATGAACTCCTTTTTGATATTAATGAACTTCTTAGAAGTTCAGATTTTTGAAATGTCATGAACTTATTTTTTGATATCACTGAACTGCTTAGAAATATCATAAACTTTTTTGAACTATTTGGAATACTTTTATAGGTTATAAAATATATTTTGCATACATTTAAATATTCCTTTATCCTCTCAGATTTATGGTAAAAATGAAAGATAAGAGACCTGAAATATTGAATAAGTAATATATTAATATAAATTCAATGCCCTTGAGCTGACCTATAATTATTAAATCGGCAGTTTACAAGAAAATGTTACGTTATGGGAAATTTCTGTTATCAAATTCGAATTCAGTACACTCAACTTCATAATAAAATGCACATGAGATCTGTGTTATTCTCTTGACACTGAAATTTGTTTTACAGTGTAAGTGATAAATTGAACAAAATCTTAATAATTATTATCATCAGTAACCCCTAGGAATGAATGAGTTCACAGAAGACCTCTCTTTGGAAGCAGTGCTACAAGTTCAATCGAGGCTACCCCACATAAAACCCAGTAAGGATAAGAGTTCGAATCCATGTGACCTCATATAAAGCCCAGAAAGGATCCAATTTTGAGTGCATGCTACGTCCCATAAAAACTTGCAGGTGCATTTTAGGATCATTGAGTCCAGTCACGGGGGAAACTTAGAATTCCTAAAATCCTCTTTTCTTCGCCTCGACACTTTAAGGATGGAGCAAGTTTCGGGGGAATTATTTTAATATTTGAATCATTACAGGCTTAGTAAAAAGTCAGATTTAAAAGAAAAATTAAGAAATAAATTCATTCCTTGCTGAATCCAAAATCGCGCTGTTTCTGTTCCTGCAGGAGGTCAGTTTTAGATCATGTAGCTTTGTTATTCGATAAAAAGGGTAAAATAATGACAAGTATTGGTTCAATGAATGATGTGCCAAAATAATTTATTTCGCATTATTTTTTGTAAAAATAAATATTTGAATTTTTTTTAATTCCAGAAAGGATTATTTCCAAATGCAACGATAGTTGCTCTGCTTCAAAGTGGCCTAAAATGCAAGGAGAGAGTTGGTGAGGGTATTTCATCATGGAGCAGCATCTTTAAGATACTTAATTATTTTATAAGGCCTGTTTATACTCCCATGAAGAAGATTTTGTACGTTCAAGAGCCTCAAATGTAAGCCAAGATCGCCTCCCGGTAAGGTCTCAGCTAAAAAAATCGAGTTGCCTCAAATGCTAAGTTTGGTACGGTTGGAAAGAAGCAGGTAGGAATGTATCAGATGGCACAGTGAGGCGAAGACTCAAGTCAAGAAAGGTTGCGTAGATACATTATCTCACTAAGAAGAACCTTACGCATAGGATCCGCTTTTGTAGGAAATATAAAGAATGTACCTTTTGAAGACTGAGCCAAAGTGAAATCCTCTGATGAAGCTCCCTTTCGTTTGTTTCGAGCTTCTGGAAGATCCCTCATTAGGAGAAAAAAAGAGAGTGCTTTTATGAGTCTTAGGTCGTGCTCAAAGTGAAGCATGCAGACACATTCGATATATGGGGCTGCTTCTCACCTAAGGGAACTTGAGCACTAACAATTTTTCCCAAGTGAAAATGACAACAAGACTGTCTTCATCAACACCTTTCCCCACAGTTTTGGATCAATTTGTGGATGATAACTATTATTCAGCATGAATACGCATATTCTCACAAAACTAAACAAACAACAAAGTTTTTGGCTAAAAATAATATCGAACATTTGGGACCTTGTCTCTGGAATTGGCCAGATTTGAACCTAAAGATAATTTGTGTTCTGTCGTAGTATGTCCAGGTGTACGCGATTATACGCACACTGGCCTACTGGCCGACCGAAATTAAGGCTCTACCTGGGAATGGTTCTAAGAGTGCTTTAAATACACAGTTGCTAGGCCAAGGAATATTCAAACACGGCTACAAAAAAATACTTTAATAGGACTAAAGTTTACATATATAACATATACATATAGGGCAAGTTAAATGGCAATACAATTAAATATTGACGGTTCAAGGCTAAGATGATTAACACTATCAATTAAGTTTGAATCTAAAGATAATTAATTAAGTAATAATTTTATAATGATGCAAGTTCTAGAGCTAAAGGGATCCTTGAGGTTCGACGCGGTAAAGGTGGGAGGAGCGTGACTAAGCGGGAGTTAAATCTCTTTTACCTTGATGTGCGGCGAGTAGGACCAGGTAGATAAGTTCGACCTTGAACTTGTGGGCGTCTCACGGGACACTCAATCCAACTTCGAGAAACTGAAATTGGGGGCCTCTTATCCTTAAGAGAAAACGGAGGTTGCTTCGGGGATGGCTTTTCCGATCCTTAGAATCCGAAGACGTGTTGAGAAGGGTTGAAGCGCGCCTAACTATTTCCATGAACAACACTGAGGGACGACTGGCTCTTCATTGGCTCTTCGACAATCACTCAATTCCTCTCTGGACGAGAATGTAGTCAATTCCCTCTCGACTAAAGAAGATGTTACGGCTAACGTACTGGACCGCGGCTTCAGACACAATCTGCATGTGAACTTCGAAGTATCAAATCTATACTCCGAAATTATCTAGACGGGGAGGGAAATTAATGGCCAAAAGATTTCTTTAATTGTCTTGGGTCGCGATAAGGGCCTATAGCGAGAATTCGCGATGCTCTCTTAATGGTATTTCCCTTTTGCTAATTTTCGCAGTATATAGGGCTGACGAATTTAGAGTGGTCAACGGCGAATTGGGGAAGTCAGTGTGGGGGGGAAGATTCCTTCTCTCTCTCTCATTCTTCCACACTTCTCCCTTTTGAGGAAGACATTTTTTTCCACAAGTTGGGTACGATAAAAAATGTCTCGAACTAATTTTTCTTCAAGGGGGAGATGCTATAAAAATTGAATTAGTTCAACGAGATACTAACAAAATTCCTACATGACCGGGGTTAGCAAATAATAATAATTAGTTTAGACTATACGCTCAGGTACAAAAAAATAAATAAAATTAAGCCATACAACACAGTGAGTATCTACTAAAAGAATAGAAAAAGAACCATTACTAAAGACACACTACATCCGAAGATAACTATACAACACTTCAAACAATTAACCTATATATAAAACAAATCAGCAAACATATTTACAAGGAGATACGCTAATTGTATCTTTAATTTATGGCAATAGGGCCTTCTAGATGATTTCTATTTAAACTATCCGCTAAACAATTTTGAGTACCCTTGATATACACAATACGGAATTGATATTCTATGAGCAACAGACGCCAATGCACTAGTCGTCCATTTTGACTCCTGAAATTACGAAGGTACGACAATGACTTATGGTCACTCTCAATTACCAATTCCGTTCCTATAAGGTACATTCTAAAATGTCAAATCGAGCATACTATAACTAACGCCTCGAGTTCAATGGTGGCGTAAGCCTTTTCGCGGACAGACAGTTTCCTGCTTGCATACGCAACGCGATATCCACTTCCCTCGTTTTCATACTGCATAAGGGCACCAACTTTACCATCACGAGAGGCATCAGTACGAATCTCAAACTTTTTGTTCGGATTCGGAGTTTCAAAATAGGAGCAGAGATCAGTTTCTCCTTCAGCTGGTTAAAGCTAGACACCGCAAGGGAGGTCCAACTGACAGGATCTAGTCCCGTTTTCTTTAACATATTATTAAGGGGTGACGCTATAGTGGCGAAATTAAGAATGGAGCAGAACCTAGAAATGACTGCAGCTGCTTCTTCGTCCAGGGAAGCGGCATTTCATCTATTGCTTTAACTTTGTCTTCTCGGGGGACAATCTGGTTCTTTCCGATCACAAAACCAAGATATTTAATTATGACACTTCGACGGGCCTATCGTGAGTCCGTGTGCGCACAAACGGATTAACAAAGCGCGAAGGGACTGTACGTGCTGGTCCAATGTACGAGTGGCAACGTACACGTTGTCAAAATAAAAGGTTACTTCGGCGTTAAACGCCGGGCGAAAATGAACGGGAATAGGGTCAGGCTTAGTTCTTACTGGTTCTTGCGTTTTAAAAACAATCTCATGAGTGGATTGGGTTGAGCAAAATGGAGTTTCGGAGACTACGTCCGAGAATTCATTTAGTGGGCTCGCCAATTGAGCCTTTTCGATGGGTCGGAGACGGGGATTAAAATCGACCTCGAGGGCTGAGTCCGATTGGCGGGAAGGGGAAGACGGCAAAGGGTATTTATTCGTTGTCTGCTTCCATGCAGACCGTTTGGACGAGGGAAAGCGGCTCTACCGGGTAAGTTGCCTCTAAGAGGAGTTCTTCGTCTAAAGCGACCACATTATTAACGTAGGCGCGTCGGTGGTACCTTTTTAACAGGTTCACGTGGTACACTTTATTACCTGAGTGGTTTTGAAATAAGAAGCCGAGCGGGCCTCGGGGTTTCACTACTGAAAAATGGCCTTTCCACTAAGATAGGAGCTTATTAGACTTAGAGGGCAACAGAAGTAGTACTTCGCCACCTGCTTCAAATTTCGGTGCTTTGGATTTGATGTCAAAATACGTTCTGTATTTTTCCAAATTCACCTCAGAATTCTTGAAGGCTAGATCTGCACAATTTTCTAGGCGAACGGTATCGGGCTCCTTTTTTCTGGCCTCCTATCACAGGGGTTGCCAAGAAGGGCAATTCCTCTGAGCTTCAGCAAACTAATCATTGCTGGATTACTCGACGTCTGGGATTGACTAGGACGTTAAAGGTACTAGGGGAACGGTATCTTTCCCAGCTTGGGCGCGGGTGATCACTTGTTGCGCAATGGGTTTTGGGGAGAGCTGCACACTTTTTCCGATAAGAACAGAGCAAATCTTTATGGAGACGGCAACTACATCGGCCCATCCTGTGAAATACTGACAGTGTATGTAGAACTTTACCACAGGGAACATAGTGACACGACTTAAAATCTCTTGAACGATCGCAAATCTTTTATGCTGGGGACTTACTGGGGGCAACAGCTTGTCCGAGACTACTATGCATGTGCAACCCCTGTCTCTTACAAGGGTTAACACTCGGCATCCAGTAATCGTGCCGTTTTTAAACTTGAGCCCACCGGGGGAGCTCTTATTGAACAGGAAATTTACCTGTTATTCCGAGTGATAGGGAGCAGGTGGCGACTGCGATGATGAGGCAGAAGAGTTAGGGGGAAGATAAGCGGTTACCTGATAAACCGGTTGATTAGGGGTGGTCCTAATCTGCGAGTTTTGTGCGCAGTTATAACTAAGGTGACCAGGGGTGCTACACGTAAAGCATACGATGGGTTTAAGCGAGTAGTGAGACGGCGCAGAAGGGAATGCTGGAGAATTTACGTCTTTTTTTCACGCTGGGGCTTATGGGGCGCCTGAATCTTCACGAAACTACCATTATTCTTAGCATCGAACTTATTAGGCCCAAACTTATGTTTGGGGGACGGGGGTAATTCTTTTTGGTCTCCTTGTGATATAGGTCGTGGCTGGAACTTGAAGGTCGGCTTCCTCTACACACTCTTTAAACGAAGGAGCTCTTCTATCTGTTACGAAGGCCTTCAATTCTCGAGGAAGTGTAGCCATGAGTTGATCTCTTAAAATAAAGTCGACTAATGACTCTTGTCGTTAGTCACTTGTGAGGAATTCAGCCAAAACTGTAAATTGCAGCAAAGGGCGGACCCAAATTGCTTAAACGTTTGTCCCGGCTGTATCCTAGCCGAGCGGAATCTAACCCGATAGAACTCCGGATTCATATTAATAGCAAAGAGGAGCTCTGCTTTTAGGAGTGAATAATCCAGAGTTGCTTCCGATGGCAGAGAAATGAAGACTTCACGCAGAGGAGTGTTTAAGTGGCGGAGTGGACGGGTAACTTCATCTGATTCTAAATCCCAATTGTTGACTTCGAAAAAATTTCAAAGTGGATCAGATAAGAACAAAAATCTTTTCCGTCATTATACGCTGGGAGTTTTAACGAGAGTGCCTGTGGCTGATGGTTACGTGATCCCACATAAGTCATTTCGACATGATAACCGCTTAATTCTCTCTCATGCTGTCGTATTTGTTCTCTCTCTTCTGCTACTCTCTGTCTCTCTTCTGCTTCTCTCTGTGCTTGTTCTTTCCTTTTTGCCCGTTCGTTTCGTTCTTCCTCTTGAACGTAAGCGCTTAAATATTTTCCCATAGTGCTAGGATCTGTCCCTGCTTATGAAAACGACCGAACGAAGATATCCTGAATATGCCTCATTCGTCTTTCGGCACATGAGAAAGCTTACCAGAACAAGTGAGGCTCTTCCTAACAAATCTAACCTACTTGTAATTAACAATTAACAAAAAAAAACTTACTAAAGGTTCCATTAATTATGCACACCACAAAAAGAAAATTAGTAACAAAGGAACTTGACTCAGGATTGAGTCTTCTGGTAATTTTACCACAGCCAAACCAAACTTGGCGGCTATTCTTGCCGTTTAACTAGTGCTATCATGACTCACGTAAATACGATCAACTAAAAAAATATATAATTGCCTATTAACAAAATAAATTGTCCTATTATTTTAGCTTAAATATTCTTTACACTTGCAACTGTATAGAGTGGAAATAATGATCTTTAAGGCAATAGTAAAAGATCAGGAAGGGTGGAATCTTTTACAAACCCAAAGACCTGACGCCAGTTTTATGTCGTGGTATGACCAGGTGTACGCGGTTATACGCATACTGGCCTACTAGCCGACCGAAATCAAGGCTCCACCTGGTGATAGTACTAGGAGTGCTTTAAATATACAGTTGCTAGGCCAAGGAATATTCAAACACGGCTACAAAAATATACTTTAAGGTGGGAGGAGCGTGATGAAGTGGGGGTTAAAGCCCTTTTACCTTGATGTGCGGCGAGTAGGACCAGGTAAGTAAGTTTGACCTTGAACTTGTGGGCATCTCACTGGACATCCAATCCAACTTCGGGGAACTGAAGTTGGAGGCCTCTTATCCTTAAGAGGCAAACGGAGGGTGCTTCGGGGATGGCTTTTCCGATCCTTAAAATCCGAAGACGTGGTGAGAAAGGTTGAAGCGTGCCCAACTATCTCCACGAACAACACTGATTGACGACTAGCTCTTCCTTGGCTCCTTGATAATCACTTAATTCTACTCTGCACGAGAATGTAGTCGATTTCCTCTCGACTAACGAAGATGTTACGGCTAACGTACTGGACGGAGACTTCAGACACAATCTGCATGTGAACTTTGAAGTATCGAATATATACTCTTAAATTATCTAGACGGGGAGAGAGATTCGTCGCCAATAAATTTCCTTAATTGCCTTGGGTCGCGATAAGGACCCATAGCGAGAATTCGCGATGGCCCCTTAATGGTCTTTCCCTTGTGCTAATTTTCGCAGTATATAGGGCAGACGAATTTACAGCGGTCAACGGCGAACTGGAGAAGTCACGAAAGGAGGGGGGGGATTCCTTCTCTCTCTCATTCTTCCACATGTTCAAAAATCAAACTGGCGGGTCATAAAATGTAGCCATCCAGTATAAAGCAGTTGCGAGTGGTTATTCAATAAAAATGAAGCAGTATTAGTCAAGATATTATAATATATTTGGTGTCCAGCCTGCTAAAATGAATCGAAGCAGTCCTGACGAACAAGGGACATCATTGTACATATTGACTATATTCATTATAAAAGGGGCTTGGGCTCTAAATCTTGTATATTTAACCTTCGAATTTGATACAAACATACCTAAAAATTCAACATTTGATTATTTCTATTAATTTTCTTAGATGAAAGATATAGTAATCTCAAAAAGATAGATCATGGTTATATGTGCTCTAACAGATTTTCCTCTCCCTTGTAGTTTTTCTGCCAGATTTATAAACCCAAATCTCTCACATTGAGGTGGTTTCTGTTTAAACTTTATTCCCAATTAATAGCCCAAAGTCTGCTAGACAAATTCACTTGCACTTTTAACTAAATAATAAACTGTAACAAGTATGTAAATTTTAAGTCAAATTTATATTTTAAAAAATAACAGCCCACCTTGGCCATTCCCACCAGAATGGATTCATGAGATTTACAATCAATAAGGTAAGGTTAGGGGAATCAAAAGTAAATACACCCCTAGGAGAAAAGTGATTGGGAGAGTATGCAATCAAAATGCAAGTTAACTAAATAGACAAGTATGAAAGGTAGCTAAATAATTCGAGGTCTTCTTCACCCATGAAAATATACATACAATTAAATAAAGAAAGAGGATGAGTTGCTATTCATTCTGAGAGTAGAATTAGGGAGAGACTGATAGCTACATCTCGTAATACCTCTGACATTCTCAACATGAACTGGTTCATCTGACCTCTTGGTAGAGCCTTTATACAGTTCCAAGATTAATTAAATACACACAAATAAGGACAAGAACTTCACTAAATTACGTACAGGATACTGAAGGAACACCTTTAACTACGAATGGCATTATTAGTAAGTGAACTCACATGAAGATTAAAAATCTTGTCGTTTTGATACACACTATTTTTTTTTAGTTAATAGTTTCTTACTTTCAAGATGCATTGATACTTTTATTATTATCATAAAAATTAATGAAGGATTTAAGAGCAAGTACCAAATTATTAAGGCCAAAAGGGACCAATGGGTGGCTTGAACATGTAAGGAATAGAGAAAAGCTAAGGGAAGAAGAAAGCATTCACCCGTTTTAAATAAATCATAATTAGGAGAATAGATGAAAATAGTGGGGGAGAATAATCCACAATTTAACAGATGAAAAAAATAACCATCAAGAAATGTGCGATGTGTTGAACCGATAAAGAGAAAAGGAACAATTTTATATGGGTCACTTTTGACAATAATTCTCCTCGTAAAAAAATAACATTTCTAATAGTTAAATTTTAACATTATATGTGAAATGGGAGCAGATTATTATTTTAAATTATGAAAGTAAAAGACCGCGTTATCCAATGAAGAGATTTTCAGCACTGGAGTAAGGATGAGGAAAAGAGCAGAGAGACGAAAGAAAAAGGGAGCTAAATGGAAAGAACAGAAATTGAGACAAAAGTATTATGATGACAAAGACTATCATCAAACCTCATCAACCCTCAATACTGAAGTAAAATGTCCTTGTACAGAGCACAAACACCAAAATTACAAACCATCTGAATCCCTTTGGACACTAATCATAATAGGCATTCCGGTACTACAGCCCCAAACTTAAACCAAATATATTGGTTATTTTAAGTACCTAAAATGGAGCTTATGATGCTAAATATTTTTCAGCAGAATTATGTTGCTTTTTATTGAAACTTAAGTTATGAAATCAGGTTTTATTCTATTTGATTCCTTTGAATGTTTCATTGTTGCCGATATATTTTAATTGTAGAATTTCTTTTTTTCAAGTTTAATTTTAGTGAATTTTAAACATTTTGCCTCCAGTTGGTGAAAGACTGGCATTTTTTAAGATTTTATTTTCATTATACATAATACATGATGCTTTTAATATCTATTTGTTCATTGTGTACTGACGTTTCGAGATTCAAACTAATCACATCTGCAGAGTAAGATGGCTAAAGTTTCACCTAGTTTTTATATAAAGTTATATGGTATAGGGCCATGATATTTAAATTGCAAAAAAATATTTTGAGGATTCAAAGATTTCTATACGCCAAAATAAGCAATAAATATCAAAGTTGTCTCACATTTCAGTGAATGGATTTGAGTGTTTATGTCTTAATTGCAGAACACCCTGGTTCGTTTTGAATATTTTTTGAGTCTTTCTTTTACAGAAGTTCAGTTAAGTTTTGAATTCAGTACATTGCCTTTCTACAACACAATATAGCCATGAATGACCAAATTAAGATTTAATTGTTCAGTCAAGAATAGTAGAGTTTGATGTCCTTCAAGTTCTGAAACAACAGCAACACAAGATATTGTACGCATTTTTATATGAGTCTATCACAGTCCAAGATGTTTTATCCAAAAAGCATTGTCTTTTTTTCAATTTGTCAGTTTTTCGCATATGGCATTCCATTAAGTTTAATATATGCGCAATGGCAACAATTAAGCCAATTTTCATGTCAATGGCGATGTCAACCATCATAACGTTAGTGGCAGGTAAAGAAACACGAAAAATTGGAGAACTTCTTTTTATTCTCCTGAGGTAACCATTTGGTAATAGTTCCATCGTTTAAGACAATGGGGCCTTTGTTCTTCGAGGAAAAAAACTGAATTACACTAACTGTCAATTTGAAAAGAAACTGGTCGACGCCGTACCCGGACTTAACGGCTCCCGATATATTTCTGCGGGGTTACCTGAAAGGTCAGGTGCACAAGACAATAAACACGTAGCAAAAAAGAGTTTGGGGCCAGAATTCTTGAAGTTGTGGTTCTGATTCTAAGAGAAATGCTCCTAAAAGCCATGGAAAGAACTCCCCCCCCGTCGCTTTCAAGAGTGTATAGATGAAAATGATAGATCTATTACACCTTAATTTTAAGCTAGAGTTTTTATCATCTAAAAAGAAATCTTCCCACGCATTCTAATTATTCTGGCCTTTTACGGGAAACCCACAGAAGGAAATATTATTAATGACTTAAAAATTTCACAACTCGTGAAACACCCGATAATTTTTCAATGCCAAACAAATAAGAATTACCATAATAATTTCAACGTTAAACTGGATTTTAATAGTTTCCGATGTTTTTATGTATAAAGATGATAGCTTAGTAGCAAGCTTAGAGTAAATATGCCACTTACCTATTATACAATCATACGTGATAGGCAACATTAAGTTACTTGCAAGGAGGGTCAATTAACGAAAACTTTGTAGCTAATAGTCGATTAGTTTTTCCTTTTATTATTTTTTTCTGTAGCCACAAAGCCAAGTTTTATTATCTAATAAAGAATTTAGTACATAATTAAATTTCGTTTTCAATTACTGAATCGAAACGAAATTAAATTAATTTTTTTACAGGAACCCTTTAGCTATGCAGTTAACAAAAGAACAACAAATATTTGTGGTGACAAATGGGATGAAGTTTAAAAGCATTTAAAAGGTACAGGATTTATTTGAATTACGTTATCCTGATAGGTCGTCTCCAACTAAATCCACCATTTTGGAACAATGTTTAGAAGTAAAATATGAAGTGTACTAGTCTAAATTTAAACAAAGTTCACTCAAGCCTTCACAAATCAGTAAGAACTGAACATTGAAGATGTTAAAAAAATAATGATTGAAAATCCAAATGTATGTGTCAGAAATAATGGAATGCAAGTTTCAAAATCATCATTTAATCCTATTCTTGGACTTGATTTGAAATGGCTTCCTTATAAGATTGACCTCTGGCATCAGTTCCTTTTGACTGATTTTTCTCACCGAATAAGATTTGCTTCTCCATCAACTTGTTCGTTTTAGGGACGATGCTGTGTTTGGTAATGAGGCAGCTTTTTTATGGATGGAAAAGTGAATAACCATAAGCACTCCTGAAAAGTCACACTGAATACAACTTTGACAGCGCTATTTGAAAGAGAAGATGTCTGTCTGGATCGAGATGTGCGGGAATGGCTTCCTCATTCGTCCGTTGTTTTACGAAAATAATATGATGGAACTTTTTATCTGAACATTATTAATGAACAAATAATTTTAGAACTGCACATCAATTATTTCAATAGATTAAATATGCTTTGAGGGATTCACGATGGTGTTCCAGCAAAAGGACAGATTGAAATGAGAAAAAAAATGTCGACAATCGCATAGTTGAGCTGAATCATTTAATTGAGTGAGCGCCAAAGACACTCGGAAATATTTACTTGTAAGGACATTTAAAAAAATCATTTGTATTCCAAACAGATCTGCAAGTGCGAACCAATGGAAAGAAAGAATGACTTATGAAGTTAACTTGGTCATAAAAAAACACAATTAATTACCAGAGTCGTGTGTGAGCAGTGATATTTAAAGCTCAACTTTGCTTGGAGTGAAATGGAGGGCGTGTGTCTGTATGTATGGTGAGGGAAGGAGGTTGAGTTGATCCTTAGGAAAAATTTTGCGATAGGTGAAATTTAATCCATAAAGCTATATTTTAAGAACGGGATGTTTTTTTGAGGAGTTGAATAATAATAGATATTTTTTTCTGTTAGTTCTGTAGTGACCTAGGTATATTTTAAGTTTTTATCCAAGTTAATTCTAAGAGTTGCTTTAAAATTTGAAAAAAAACAAAATGATAAAGTTCCTAAACAAATATGAGGATCGAATGTTTTGGAATTTTTTTTAAAACCAAAAGAATTACAAATGGTGAAGTTCAGAAAATTTAATCAAATTTAGGCATGGTTGCTATTTTTTCCGTATATTCTAAAGTTTTGTCGAAGTTATTTCTAAAATAGATTTTCAATTTTAATCTTTATCTGAAGGAAATAGCTACTGGCCCCTAATAAGGAATAAAGCAAAATTAAATTATTATTTTGTTTTACCTTTCGGCCTACAAAATAACCATCTCTTTTAAAAATAAATAGAAAGGAGTAAATTATTAGAAGACAAGGCAATGGCTTCGACACTACCACCTACGGGGGGAGCTTGCGCTTCGCTACTAAGATTAAAATCTAAAATCTAAAAAAAAAGCAGCCATGGTTAAATTTTTGTAAATTTTCTGAACTTCGCCAATTATAATAATTTTAAAAAGGAACTCTAAAAACTAAATTCCCCCCCCCCCCTCCCTTTCAAAATATCACGTTGCTGAAATATAGAGTTATAGAAGAAGAAGATATATAAAAATAAACTTTCTGAACTTCACCATTTGTAATTCTTTGGAATTTAAAAATCTCACAAAATTTCAATACTTATATTTATTTCTGTACATCACCATTTTGATTTTTGATACTATAAAAGAATTATTTGAAATAACTTTGATAAAAAAGCATAAGTCATAACAAAACTAAGATGAAATTATTATTCGAATACTCAAAAAAATCTGATTCTTAAATTATAGTTAGTGATGATGATGATGATGATGACGATGACAAGAGGAGGGGCTTCGCCACTCCTCCTTACAGAAGGATCGTGCGCTTCGCTGGCAGACTTTCGGTCTGTGTCCTACGGCTTATCATGATTCTTTTTTTTTTCTCCATTTAAATTTGCTCTAATAATTTTCATGACAAAAAATTAATAAATTTTCTCATCTTCACCGTTTGTAATTCTTTTAGTTTAAAAAAATTCACAAAAATTCGATACTTATATTTATTTCTGAACTTCAACATCTTACTTTTTTGATATTATAAAGGAATTATTAGAGATAACTTTGCTAAAAAATTTAAATCTTCTTAGGTGACAACCAAACTAAAAGAGAAAATCTTATTCAAACCTTCAAAAAATCTCGTTCTTAAAATATAGGGTTATGGAGGAATATTTACTTAAAGCTTTTTAAAAGTTTTTAGACCAAGATGCCGTTGCCAAAGCTGGATAGGACGTTACCCACAGAACGATGATCTGCCTAGGAAGCGTAAGCTCCTCCTGTAAGAAGGAGTGATGAAGCAAACTTAATATTTGTTCTCCATTTATAGAGATGTTTTCTACAAACAAACAAACGAATTCTTTTTTTCAATTAGAATCCTTTAAACTTCCTTTCGCTTTTTGGCGGGACACCCTGTATATCAGCCTTTAAGTCACACGAACTAGCCGAAGTATCAAGGTCAGTCCCAGCTATAGCGGGTAAAAACAATTTTAGCGTATGTAGGGAGCTGGCCGCCTATTGGTCGACCCACTGCCTGACGCATGGCCACAAGCTGTTCCGTTCATACACGCCCTCACACACACACATAGTCAATCACAACATCGCTATATTTTTACCTTCCAGATCTTTACACACACACACCATATCTTCTCTTCCGTCCTGGAATATGCCGAAGGGGACTACATACGTACCTAAAGACCACTGACGTGGAAGGTTGGCCCTCCTTTGGATCAGGATAGGTTATCTGCTGGTTGGTTGGTGCCAAAAACACATTACTAACGTTCTTCTGGTACCCCACCCCACAACAAGGTCCGCCCTAAGTCTTGCCAAAGATTGACTTATTGATCTTAATGTAAATTTCTTTACCCACTCAGTTTGGGTGCCGCAAAATATGTACTGCCAAGCACTCTGTACATATTTGTTCCTAAGACTTGATTTGTCACTCGGCCAGAGCATATTGGGGTCGATGAAGCTGAGTATTGAAGTCTCCTTTATCTCTAATATTTTCACTTCAATTATTTTCTACTTTTATTTATCTAGTATTTTATTCTTTCCTCACTCTTTTCCACATCTAGCTAAACCAGGATACTAAAGATAACGTTAAAATCCACTAGTCCTAATTTTAATTAAGAAGGACTCCAAAGAAATAATGAGCCCTATGGTTGTGAAATGAAATGTTATTGGTTTTAAATACCGCGTTACTATTTGATGTGAAGAAGTAGTTTTCTAAATATAAACAAAATTTTAAAAAAGTAAAATGTTAAAGTGTAAAAAAGAATTATAATAGTAATGTGATTTCCTTCTTTTAGTTGGGTGAATATTGAGAAAGAAAAATTTGAATGTTACCTGAAATCGTGGAAAAAGACCCTAAATAATAGAATACATTAAATTTTGAGGAAATTTTGAGCTCCCTTTACCAGAATCAGCAAATCAAAGTATGTTCAGTGAAATAGTTAATTTCCAATCAACATAATATCTAAATTTGAAAATATAAAAGAACCAGGCAATGGCTTTGCCACTCTCCCTACGGGATGGGGGCGGGGAGCTGTCGCTTCGCTACTAAGATTAAAATTTAAAATCCTTAAAAAGCAGCCATGGTAAAATTTTTATAAATTTTCGGAACTTCGCCAATTATAATAATTTAAAAAAGGAATTCTAAACTAAATTTCCTCCCCTTTAAAATATCACGTTGCTAAAATATAGTTATAGAAGATGTATAAAAATAAATTTTGCGAACTTCACCATTTGTAATTCTTTGGGTTTTAAAAAATTCACAAAATTTCGATACTTATATTTATTTATGAACTTTGTTAAAAAAAACATAACCAAACTAAGATGAAATTATTATTCAAATACTAAAAAAAAATCCCCTTCTTAAATTATAGAATTAGTAATGATTAAAAGCAAAACAGCCTTCGATGAATTTTTCCAAACCATCCAGAATTATATTATTGACTGCTTCAAGTAACCAGCACTGAAGTAAAGAGCGAATTTAGGAAGCTTCATACCTATGTGGCGAGCCATAATGATCTTTCTAAACGACCATAGTTATTCACAAGAGATAAGAACAGAAGAGGAAGTTTTCGAGCATTTCTAAGGTGCTCGAAAATTATTCAACAAAATGACTGAAAAATCATACAGGAAAAATGACGAGTTCGGGCAAAAATTACAGATGTTTGCAGCAATATACACTTTATTTACTTTTATGCTCACTAGCTGATTTTGTTATAAAAAAACTAGACAAACACTATGCAGATTGTAAAAAGTAATATTTCGGTAATCTCTTGGTTATATATTTCTAGTTCTACAGGTCACTATTTCTTGTCTAAACATATTTCTGGCAACATTTCATGCCTAGCTGACACTAAATAAAACTTTTATATATGTACTTTGAATCATATCTATGAATAATTTAAACCTAAATGCGGCTTGAAAGAATAGTTACCAACAAACACAGATCAAGACTTTTTAGAAGCAAACAAAAATTTTGGCAAAATTAGATTTGGGAAAATTTCTTTCTTGTTCGAAACTTTTTTTTTTTAAACCATCTGGAGACCGCCAGTAGATCCGTTCCATGAAAGAGAGAACAGAGACAACTGAACAACAAATTTTCTCTGGTAGACAGATAAATATGACAGATTTAATGGAATGCTAAAATTTATCGCTATCTACGAATGACAGCATCCGAGGCTGAGCGTCGCTCTTCAACGCTATAACTAATGAGAGGTTTTTTAAAAAAAGTAAATTTTGTGGCAAAAATTTCAATATATAAAAATGTTACCCACCTAAAACAGAATTTTTTGATGTCATGGAAAATGGCAGGAGAAAGGATATTGTTATGAATAAAATTAGTATTCAGTAGAATAAAAATTAAGTAACTTGTAATTGACTTCATGCCCTAGTTACTAAATTACTTGGTTTATGATTGAAAAGGTTACAAAAGTACAATAGGTCATGTATTCATTCTACTTAGATGGTCTATAATAGGGCAACAAACAAACTTATGCTGAACGTCACCTAACTCATTTCTTCAATTTAGAACTTGGAGTGCATTTCTCATCTTAAAACTGCTTGGTAGATTGTTTATACATTATATCACAGGCGGT